>ML681963.1:70091547-70246864 GCA_007922195.1 Podocnemis expansa
GGGTGGGGGGTGTTCGGGAGACCCCCGCGGGGCGGAGACGAGGCCTGAGGCAGGCGGCGGGGCTCTGCGCTCCCCCACCCGGCCAGCCCCGGGGCCCTCCGGCTCCTCTCCGGCCTGCGCCGGCGCAGCGGCCCGGGCGGGCGGCGGGGCGGGGCGGAGCGGCTGGGCCCGGCTCCTCCCCCTCAGTCCCGTGCCGGCCGATCACACACAGGATGGTGGCGGCTGGCGGCCGCCGCTGCTGCCTCGCTGCCTGCGCGCGGGGCTAAGAGGCCGGGGCGGCGCCGGCGAGGAGCGCGGGGGGCCGCGGGGTAAGTGCGCGAGCGGCGGCGCCGCCTCCTCCTCCGCCGGTCCGAGGAGCCGGAGCTCGGCGGGGCCTTTCCTGAGCCGCCAGGCCGGGTCACCCTGCGAGGCCTTCGGCTTCCCGGCAACTCGAGTGCCGCTTCGGGCCGGGTCGGGCCGGCGCCGCCAGGGCCCGGGCGGCGCAGCGAGGAGTCTGGCGCGGGGCGGCGAGTGCCGGGCGGGCCCCGGGGGACGGGGACCGGGCCTGGGCGCCTCTCCCCGCCGGGAGCGGGTCGGTTTGAGGCCAGCGCCTCCCTCTGCCCCCCCCCAGCGCCTGAGGGGCGGCCGGGGCCTCTTCGGCTGGCTGCTGTTTACTTGGGGCTGGTTACAGCTGCCTGGGGCAGAGGAGCAGCAGGTGCCTGTATTGGCACATCCCAGTCACCTTGCCAACTTCCAGAGGGGCAGCCGTGTTCGCCTAGGGCTGCCAAACAAGCACGGGGGCCTGTGGCACTGGCAGGCTAACAAATTGAGTCATTGCACAAGCTTTCATGGGAGGAAATCCCGCTTCGTCAGACACTTGCAGACTAACAAGTCGATTTATTGCATGAGCGTTCGTGGGAGGAAATCCCACTTCCTCAGACTCTTGGAGACTAACAAATCAGTTTATTGCATGAGCTTTCCTGGGAGGAAATCCCACTTCCTCAGACACTGTGAAGTGTCCGTGTGTCTGACAAAGTGGGATTTTCTCCCGCGAAAGCTCCGGCAGTAAATGAGTTTGTTAGTCTTTTGAGTGCCACAGTGCTCCTTGTTTGTTTTTCTCAGTGATGTTGAGCTGACATGGCTTTTTACAGGAGGCTGCTGCCAAGGATCAGCTTCCTCTTTTTCTGCCCCAAAGGGGCAGCTGTGTTAGTCTAGTTTTGGAGAACAAACGGGGAGTCTAGTGGCACTTTTAAAGACTAACCAGTATATTTATAGCATGAGCTTTTGTGGGAGAAAATCCTACTTTGTCAGGTGCTTGTTTCCCAACTTCAAGTGTCTGATGAATTGGGGGTGGGTGTCTCCTGTGAAAGCTCATGTGCTAAAGAAATGTTAGTCTTTAAAAAGTGCCACCAGACTCCTTGTTTGTTTTTCTCTTTCTCTGTTGTTTTTTTCCCTTTATTCTTTCAGATGAGATGCAGTATTGTGGTGTCTTACAAAAATAGTGTCCTTGCACTTGTTCTGAGTGGTGGTAGTTTCATTTAGTCTTGGAAGAGGGGAGGCCACATTCATACATTTTGGAGGATGATCTTTTTTTGTTGTTTTAAATATTGGTCATTTTCATTACAGCAGTATCCAGTCTGTAGAGACTGAGGTAATAAAAAATACTACATGAGCAGTCATTTTGGTTATCTAACCTTTGTCCTTCCATCAGAATTCAAAATGACAAAAAGACTGTATTTGTCTCAGTCCTTTGTTGCATCTTTGGGTTTTAAGCCTGCAGGAAGTAGTACTGCTGATTCAGTGAGCAGCTGTCTCTGTGCTGGGAGACAGTATGTTCGGAGGCAGCTTTATGTGTCCCTTTTGTGAGTTCCTTCTTCCATGCCCTTGATGAGGTTGTTATTTAACTACTAACTGATCATGAGTAAACTAAACGATCAGACTTTGTCCTGTGGAAGTTGACACCCCCTCCTCTCTTTTTTTCTTCCAGATTCTAGGAATGTAAAGAGGGAACATTTTTTCAGCTTTTCACCTTTGCTCACCAAACTTCACAATGTAATTTCATTTTTGCAGAATGGAGTTTTGAATAACTATATTTTTAGGTTGCATGGCATGGGTGATTTGGGTAGATTGGTTCGGAGCCTTAGTTGCAGCTCTAGTATGCAAATACTATTTATAGTTGTGTTGATCTTCAAGGACAAAGTGTATAAGGTAGAATGTGAATTCCCGTTGCTCAAGGTAGGTCAAATACATCAGATAGGTCAAAAACATCTCTTAAGATACTCATAAAGCGACCTTCATGTCTTATTGAACCAACAAGTAATGTCTTTTACCATATATGTATACCTGAAACTGATATTTTTTAACTGTTTTAACATTTAACAGTTGAATTATTAGCCTTAACCTCCCCCTCCCTGAACATTTAAAATGCCACTTTTTTAGAATTCTTACTTTTCTTTCCCATTCTCTCCTTTACAGTAGTACTCTGTTTTTATCTGTTATGTTAGAGATTGTGATTCTCTAAAATAAGTTAGAGTTTAAGGCCAGAAAGGATCAATAGATCATCTAGTCTGACCCCCTGTATATCACAGTCCACAGACGCTATCCGGCACTCTCACACTAAGCCAAATAACTGAAATTAGACTCCAAAACGTTACAGTTCACAGGCAGCTAGGCTATTATGTGCCACAGACAGAGTTTGGGTAGTGTGTGTGTGTGGGTGTGTGTGTGAAGTGCAACAATGTCCAGAGCCGCTACAGTGGAAGGGAATTGATTGTGAGAAGTATCTAGATCAGGAGTGGCCAAACTGCGGCTTGGGAGCCGCATGTGGCTCTTGAACGAAAACATGTGGCTCACAAAAGAATGTCAGAAAATCAATTTAGTATGTAAAAGTATATGGCTATATGCCTTGGTGTGGCTCTTGAAGCTTTAAGAATCAACTTGTGTGGCTCTTGAGTTCTGTAAGTTTGGCCACCCCTGATCTAGATGGTCCTCGGCAAGGGACCTGAAACCCACACTGTGAGGAAGGGTTCCCACCAGTCTGACCTGGGGGAAAATTCCTTCCTGACTCCCCAGCTCTTGGTTAGATGCTGGGTATGTGAGCAAGCACCAACCTGCTAAACACCTGAGAAACTGGTTGGTTCTGCCTCATAGCACCAGTCCACCCTGTCCAGTGTCCCATCTCCAGATGGGTTATCTGTGACGCTTTAGAGGAAGGAGACAACCAAAAAAAGCCCAGAATATGCAGTGGGGGGAAATCCCTTCTTGATCACTGTGGGTGATTGATGCCTTGAACCATTAGGTTCCAGGAACATAAGGCCTAATTTAGAAGGGACTCCCAAGGGTGGTGACCTGTGCCTCTACTCCATCACAGGTGACCACAGCATACAATTGCACTCATAAATTTGTCCAGCTCTTTCTTAAACCCAGTTAAAGTATTTGTCTCCAGAAATCCTGTTTGGAAGACTGCTCCAAAACCTTACTCCTCCGTCTGAGTTTTTTCATAGCTAGTTTATACTCATTTGTTCTTGTGCCAATGCTGTCTTTTAACAGAGTTTTTCACTCTCTGCAGTATTTACCCCACCCAGCCCCCAAAGTATTCATAGAAGGCAATTATATTTCCTATCAGCCTTCATCTAATAGGCCAAGCAAGCTACAAACTCTTCCACTCTTCTTTTATGAAAGAGGCCTCCACTTCCCCCATTTTCCTAATAGCTCTTTTCTGTACTTGTTCAGTTTAAATTAATGTTTCTTGAACATACATGACTGAAAAATACAAGGTATTTCAAATAAATCAGTGCCTTGTACAATGGAATTAATATTTTTCTGTCTGAATTGGAAATGCCTTGTCTGATGTGTCCTAGGATCACATTTACCCTTTTTGGAAGCGCATCACATTGGGGCTCAGTCATCCTGTGATCAACCAGCACTTCCAGGTCTCTCTGCTTTGTCACCTCCAGCTGATGAGCCACCCCATATCAGAGCAGAAATTCATATTAGATCTTAAATACATGATGTTGCATATTCTACTGTTGAATTGCATCCCAATTCTGTTAGTCCAGTCTGCAAAGTTTGCTAGATCTTCATATAGTTTTCCAGGCCCCCCCCCATCCCTCCCAACTTTGTATCATCAGCAAATTTCAGTTTCACGCTCATGCTTTTTGTGCCAAAGTAATTTAATAAAAATATTAAATTAAATTGTTCTGAAGATCAGTCCTAGAGGAATCCCACCAGCAACTCCATCTGGTATGACAGTTCAGCTTTTAGTACAACCTGTAGGTTTCTTCCCTTTAGCTAGTTCTTTACCAACTTAACAGTTCTTGTACTAATACCAGTTGTCCCTAATTTTAAATAATAGTTTATGATATGGTATTCTGTTAAATTCTTTATTCAAATCCAAATATAAGATCATCTGCATTTCCTTTATCTGAAAAATCAGTTATCATAAAGAAGAATATCAAGTTATCCTGGAATGACCTGCCTTTGATAAGCACACATTACTTTACTTCCCTTTTCTGTTTACCTGGAAGAATTTAATTATTCTTTCCTTTACAATTTATTCTAAAGCTGTGAGTACTATGAGGATGTTAATGAGCTTATGATGGCACTGATCAGTCTTTTTTCGTTTCTTAAGTATAGGTTGGATGTTAGCTATTCCCCAGTCATACAGTGTCGCAAAGAATAGAAGGATGTGTTAAAAATTGCTGCTATGAGATTAGTGATCTCTTGTTCCAGTTCTTTAAGTATTCTGGGATGGATGTTATCGGGTCCCCCTGATCTGAGTATGTTATGTTCTTGAAGTCTTCCACTGTGGTTGTGGCATTTTCCGTTTCATATATCTTTCAGTACTTTCATGATCATCTTCCTTATAATCATCCTTATTAAAAACTGAGGAGAACATTTGTTTAGTTTTTAGGCCATTCCTAGGTTATCTTTAATCTATTTTCCATTGATATTGCATAGTGGCCCAACCTCATCCTTTCTTATTGTCTTTTTATTTATATAACTAAAAGCATTATTTTTATTTCCTTTGGAAAAGCTGTTTTAGTTTGACTTCTAGAAATTCTCATGTTATTCCTGCATTTTCCAGCCTCCAAGATATAAATTTCATTTCTGATCAGTCATTTTTCCATTCCGTATAGACCAGTGGTTCCCATCCTTTTCTCTGTCCTGGCACACATTGATACATTTTAATTATTCTGAGGCCCACCACCATATAGTCTTCAAATGAAGTCATGAATATTTGTAAGCCAACCAGAACTCTGAGTACTTTTTCAAAAAATTTGAAGGCACACCTGTGTGCCATGGCACACTGGTTGGGAAACACTGGTGTAGACTTCCTGCTTACTTACTCCTAATAATCTTCTTGAGGTGATTATTAATTCATTTTGTTCTGGAGCCTTTCATAGAAGTTTTTTCCTGGTACTTGGGATGCAAATTGCAAACAGTTTTTTGTGTCCAGGAAGACAGCACACTCTTCTGTTCTCTAGATCAGGCCTGTCCGTTCTTCTTAGTGTGCAGTCCCGGTTACACAGACCTATCTTTTCCTGATGTAGTTATTCATCTCTTTAATGTTGTCCATTTTGTATGTTCTCTTCATATTTTCTATGCACTGTGATCCTGGCTGTCCTTATATTCTTAAAAGTGGTGTAGAGGTTTCCTTAAGTTGCAGATCTATTTCAGTAAGTTTCATTTCATGCCCATCAGAATGGGTACACACCTGTAAAATCCCTTGAAATTATTTTATAAAAGATATATAAGTGAAGAGATTCTTTAGCATTGTGGAAGATGGACCTTTGTGTTGAAAGGTTGATATCAAAATAACTGAGTCATTCTTTAGAAAATATACAAGGAGTTGTGTGGGACTTTTAAAGACTAACCAATTTGTTAGTCTTCACAAGTGCCACAGGACTCCTTTTTTTGTTTTGCTGAACTAGACTAACATGGCTACCTCTTTGGAACTTCAGAAAATGTGTCTTATAAACTAGCTTATAAGGAAATAAAAGTTAAACTATGAAAAATTATTCACCTCCTAGCTTTGAGCTATGAGTGTTCACTAATAAAAAGGGTAGAATTTAAAGTTTACCTGAATGTCTTAGGGAGTGGGAGGAGGAAGCTATTGTTTTAAGTTAAGAAGAGCAACTCAGTTAAGCTACATGCATGTAAGTTTTAAAAAAAAAAAACAAAAAAACCCCCCAAAACACACCTTGTCATAATTTAGTATGAGATCATAAATAATAAAAAGGGAGAGATCCAATAGATGGCGGAAAACATGTTACAGAAGGAATAAATCAAAAAGACTAGTAGGATAGATCCTGATGAATTGTTTCTTTTTTCCAGGTGAAGACTTCAAAAGCCTGATTGTGACCAGAGGGAAGTTTCACGGTTTTCAGGCAGTTGTGGCTTAAACACTTTAAGGATTTTTTGGTACTTTTTAATATAAGTGAAGGCGGCTTTTTAAAACCATGGCAGATGTGGACCCAGACACGTTGCTTGAATGGCTGCAGATGGGGCAAGGGGATGAAAGGGATATGCAACTAATAGCTTTGGAACAGCTATGTATGCTGCTTTTGATGTCAGACAATGTGGATCGTTGTTTTGAAACGTAAGTACATTTCTGTCCTCCATTTACAGGCTGTGATGGTTTTATTTAAGAATTTTTCTGTACTAACAAGGTATATATAAAGTTTGCCATGCTAAATTAGAAGCATTTGCAGTCTTAAAAATGTTGCTGGAAAACAGCTTCTGTTGCTGTGACCACATCATGCTAACTATTCAGTATTTATGAGCCTACTCATTTTGCAGTGAATGAAAAGTACGATGAATTATTGCAGTTGACAGGAAGTATTAATCTGTGTACATAGTTTGATTTTGTTTTAAAGAGTGTGTGTTGAAAGACTATATTCTTATTTACTTCTAGTAGGGATCATTACATTCTCTTTGATTGAAAAAAATGTAGAAAATAGCCTTTTTCTTCATTGAACCCTGCAAGCTTAAAAAAAATCATTAACATAACTAATTCTGGCACTTAATACTAGTATGTGGTGAACCATAGTAATAGTAATAATATATCAAAGTTCCCAAACTCTAGCACAGTGTGTGCCATCAACATAAAAAACACCACCACCTGTAATACCACCAGTTTTTTAATAAACAGACTATGTTTTAAAACCATCTTAAAACCGATGTGTTGAGAGGACATTTCCTATAGGTGCAGCATAGTGGGGATGCCACACTCATTACAGTTTTGGAAGGCAGTGGGGGGTTTCCACATAGGTTGTTTATCTCCTGTTGACTGCTTCTGAATTTCCTGGTAAGCATAGATCTGGCCTTTATTAGTTGGTGGATGCCTGCCATTGGTAGGTGGCTTGTGTATCAGTGGTAGGATGCGTACCAGAGTTTGGGACTGCGAAACATATAATTAGTGGCTTTAGTAAGAATTAATTGTAATACAAAATCATGAACGAAACTTGATCGTTTAAAACTTATTAGCATTTAATACAGTGATATCCATTCTTTTGTGGGAGCCCTCTTTGTAGGGTTTTGGTGGGCAGTTCATCCTTTAGTCTGTCATTGCTCCTCAGATTTTTGTCTCTCTGAGTCATATATTTGTGCCGTTTTGATTTTCTTTTCTGCTACTCCACCTCTGTTTTTTGTCTTCTCTTTTTCTTCCTCCAGCTTTCTGTCTAAGAACTAGAAGAGGTGGCTGGAGGGTTTCATATTGGAGTTTTTGGAAAGAAATATATGCTGTTGTGGCTGAACTCTGTGCTGTTGGAGCATTATGTCTGGCAGGGTCCTACTGGATTTTTCAGCCTTACATGCATGAGCATTTCCTCACTGGGAGCAGTCATGGGAGGGTCATTATGCTAGGAACAGTCATGGAGAGTCATTGACTTTTGAGGAGCTATAATTCCATGGTGACTTAAAAAATGGAAATTGATATATAAAGGTATTGATTATTATGATTTTACAGAATACCTTAGTGATTAAAAATGACTATCCTTGGCCTGAGGAGTTTATGCTATTTAGATATAATTAGGAATGGATATTTGTCATGGCATGGTGCATTTTACTGCTCCTTGCTGCTGACTGTCAATCCGCACTTGGACTAGTTTGGTGTCTGACATCTCAGTCTAAGAAATACTAATTTACTGGCTTCTCAGCTTGGCTCCATTGACACAGGTTTAATCACACAGTTGAAAAATAACTGATTTAGGGTATATTTTAGGTGAAATTGTCCACTAAAATATATACTGTGTTGAACAAAAGTTGAAATGTAGTCACAGGGATTTATACAAATATCTTCATTTCTATGTTTATATTTGAAAAGATGGTTGCAATATAAGTTTTTGAAATGTAAAGCATGTGAGGTTTTATGTACTTATTTTTATTTATAGTAAATTTTCATCTTTTAATTAAATAATTTAATTTCAAATATGACGCTTTTGGTTCCTGTATATTTTAGGTCCCTCTTCATAGAAACATATCTGATGAACAAAATGTGCTTATGTTACAATATTTTGGGTTTTTAAAAACCATTATGATTTATGGTTCCTAAAATGAGAAGCTTGAGTTTCAGAGGAGGGACAGAGGGAGATGCATTCAGGTGTCAATTAATCTACTCTAATTAACTTTTTAAATAGACTGGATCTCCAATTGATTTTATTCTTTTATGAACCTTTGTTCACAAAATGGATTGTGTCATGAAATTAGTTGCAATTTTTTAGGTTGATGCTGGCCAGCAAGTCTATGTGTTGATATGGTGGTTCCCAACATGTGGTCCGTGAACCCTTGGGTGGGCTGCAGAGTTACTTAAAGGGGTCTGCAGACAGGCTGGGAGCTGAGGCTTGACAACACCAGGAGGGAGCTGCTGTGCCACAGGCTGGGAGTTTTTAAAACTTCCACGTGGCCCTGAGCATGCTCAGAGAGGGAACAAGCCTGTGGCATGGCTGCTTCCACCCCCGGTGGCAAGGTAAGGGAGCAGGGCAGTGAAGTTAGGGACCGGGGGAGGTTGGCCTGGAGCAGTGGGGGAAGCCGGTGGCAGAATGGTGGGGGTTAGGGAGCAGGTGGGGTGACTCGGGGCCAAACCCTGCTGCAGGTGCCGCTGCTCTGCGGTGGGAGCCCAATTCTATCGGCACCCCCCTCGACGGCTCTTTGCAGAGGGGGCACAATTCTGCTGGGATGCCTCCTGTGCAGTGAGTCTCCCACTCTGCGGTGGGGGCACAATTCTGCAGGGGCCCCCTCCCCTTGCTTGGGCTCTGTGGCGGGGGCAGGATTTTGCTGGGGCACTGCCCCCCTGCCGCTGTGGTGTTGCGGCTCCTTGTTAAGAGCTGTGGCGGGGGGGGTGAAATTTTTGGACAGTGGGATGGGTCCCCACCCTTGAAAAGGTTGGGAACCCCTAAATTAATAGTGTTTGAAAATATTTATTGCTTTGCTTTTCAACAATATTTTATAAAAAAAAAAAAAACCAGACCCTATGCCTTGTCTAAATAGGGGATTATCGTTAGGCATGTGTGTGTCAGAACATATTTTTTAGTGATTCTGAAAAATATTTCAGGGCATAGGCTAATTTGTAATGTAGACATAGTTATCTCACCTCCAAAAAAAATCTCTACGAACTTAAAAGAATGGTTGTCTGTTGTACAGCAAAACTGTGTGAGATCAAAGCAATTGTTATGCTTTAGGACCTTTGATCTGTGAAAAAGGGGATGGTTTATTTCAGGAGCCAGTAAAGAATGGCTTTAGATGGAAAGGACTGTGCTGTAAAGAGAGAATTTTTCTAAACTGAGAGTTGAATAAGATGGAATTTTGCATATTTTACAAACTTTTTGTAGTAATAGTAGAGAGAGATTCATGTATGAATTGCTGACATTTAGCTTGTCTTTGTAGATGATAGTGAGACCAGTTCTGGATTCAGAGAAAGTTGTGACCACGTTAGAAAGATGGGGAATGAGCTTAGGAAAATCAAGCTTGCTCAGTACTGTGATGCAGGCAGAATCTTAAGCTTTATTACAGCAGATTACAGGGTAAAAACCAGGTTGATGACAAATGATGGTTTGGGTTTAATGGCTCTAACCCCAGATACGGCATTTTACAGATGATGAAATTTTCTTCAGTGGTCAGTAACAGTGGTGCTCATGAGTCACTGTTTCATTCATCTTTTAGTGACAATGCTTCAGAGACAGGCTGATTATTAGTCACTCAACAGCAAGAATGGCTAGTGTTTCATCCAGTAGCAAAAACACTAGTAGCTCAGATTGTGAAAACTTGATGTCATGTGGATGAGTTGAAAAAAAAAAATTGTTTTGAACGGTTGAACTGAGCAGTATAATTGCTAAAGCTAGTCAGTATTATGAATGTGCAGTGGCAACTTCACAGTTAAACTGTATGCTACTTGATCAATCTTAAAAAGAGCTTTAAATCTTTATTTTGTAATTGTATTAATAAAGTGACAAAACTGGAGTGTGTATCTGAATTGTTTGTGGTTTAAAAATTGGGACATTAAAGACAATATTTGACCAAAAAAACCCCCCTTAAAAATGGGTAATTTCTTTCATTAGTCTCATGTTTTTTGAACTAAGTCTGTCTAGGGCCAGATCATGGCAGGGGCTTTAGGGGTTGCAGCCCCAGGCCCTGGCCTAAAGCGAGGCCCTGTTGGCCCACAAAAATCCAAGCCCAGTCAGGCTGGCATAGGAGTGGGGTGGGAGTGCTGTGGACTGTGGCCTCTGGCTTCAAGGCCCCAGCCATCCCCAGCACTGCCAGTGCCTTCTTTTCCTCCCGAGCTCCCCAGTGTTGAGCTTAGGGCCAGACCTCCCCATTGTTATGCATCAGCCTGCCCTGGTGCCAGACCTGGCAAGTCTATGGGGTCTTGCCTGCCGCCAGTGCCATGCACTGCCTTGCTCCCAGGCTGGGTGCCTCTGCAGACAGGGTACAAGTATGGGTAGCCGCCAGTCCTGAGGAGTTTTAATGCAGCTTTGAGTCTGTCTAGTATACTTTTGTTGGCTGAACTAAATACAGGTTCGCAGTTACTCTTCTGAATTGGGATGGTCCTGTTGGCTCAAGGAGATGATGTAATTGCTTGTGACAGATTTTTTTTAGTTTACTTTTTAAAAACTTCCTAATTCACACAAGACAATATACAATAACAGATTTGTAATGTAAGAGCTAGTGTAACCTGGTTTTTGATTCTGTGTGCCATAATTTACAGTGACCTCAGCAATGTAATGGCAAAATATTTTCCCAAAGATACAGATTGTGACAGTCAAATGTGCTGATCTGTTGTTAGTCTCAGGTTACTGTTAAGATTTTATGTTACCATGTAAATTTTGTTAAGTGGGGTTAAGCATAGGTACTGCTTTTTAATAGATGTGAATGAAATCATTATATATTGTTGGAGAGTGTTACCAGCATTGTAGGCAATTTAGGCGATCACAAGGTGTTTTTATTCTCTCTGTATGGCATTGGTAAGATGAATACTGGAATTCTTCATTTAGATGTCCAGATTTTAAAAAAGGATTTGAAAAATTGAGCTGCAGAAAAGAGCCACAAAAATGATTTGATCACTGAAGAGAAAGCCTTGCCGTGAGAGACTTGGAGAGTTCAATTAGTATCAGAAAGAAGATTGAGAAGTATCTTGATTACAGTGCACAAGTACCTTCGTGGGGAGAAAATACCTGGTATTAAAAGGCATAATAAGAACCATTGGTTGGAAGATAAAGCCAGACAACTTCACATTAGAAATTAGGCATGACTGTTTAACAGTGAAGGTGACCAATCACCGAGTGGAACAAACTGTCAAGGGAAATGAATGGCAGAGTTTCCATTTCCTATGTGTAGAGCCCTGCAAATCTGTGGCTATGTGGTTTATATCCATGGGCCGTTTTTTGCAGTTGTGGATTTGAAAGGTGGGGAAACAGTCATTTGCAGTTCCTAGCCTTTGAGGCAGCCTTCCCCACCTTCAGGATCCAGAAATGGAGGCTGGCTGTCCACTGATCAGCTAGTGAGGCAGTGTGGATGCTGTCAGTGTGGTGTGGATGTGGATAGCTATAAAACAGGGAATGCAGATTGTAGGTTGGATACAAATTTATTCTCACAGATGAGGATCAATGTTTTTGTATCTGCGCAGGGCTCTACTGATATCTTCAAATCCAGAACTGGATGTCTTTGTGAAAGACATGGTTGGTTAAACACAAATGATTGGATATTGTGCAGCAATAACTAACCGAAATGTAATGATTTGGGATGTAAGGAGGTCAGACTTGATACTCAGATGGTCCTTGTTGGTCTTAAACTTTTTATATCTGGAAATTGTAATAGTCACAAAATGCTATGCAGAGCAAGTTAATGTGCACAACACTCAGGAAGGTGAGCTGTAATATCCCTGTTTTACAGATGAGCAGTCAGACAGAGGGGTTAAGCGTACTTGTTCAGCCTCTTGTGGGAGTGAAAAAAACATTGCAAACATGAACTTGGTCAGGTGGTGCTAAGCTGTTTCCATGCTAGTGAATGATTGCGTTAGCAGCTGATGCATTGAGCACAGTTCAGGGTTGGCCATATGCCCACACTGCAATCAGCCAACTCTGGTAAAAAGCACCACCACACAGAAGGTTTTGTGTGTGAATGGGATCTGAATTAGGAGCAACAATTGAGTTAGAGTTTGAGTTAACTTTGAAGTGAAGACAAACCCTGTGACACAGATTTATTTTAATTGGCTTTATAGAGAGTTTGAAACCATTCTCCTTACTTTACTATGTTTGGCTTCACCTTCATACCACTCTCATTTATGTGGAACCCCTCCTGGAATAGCTGTAGGATGTGTTATTTCCTCTGTGGTGTCATTTGTTTGATAATTTGCCAAAGTGTTAAGAAGAGATGGAGTTGAGTATTTTATTCAGTCCTAATTCCAGTTGATGACTGCAGGATGGGATACTCCTACCTGGGGTTTCTGCTCTATAATAATGCAAGGGATTTAAAATACAGTAATGTGTTATAGATTAAGAATTTAATCTCAATTTGAAGATGTTGATTGATAAGTAGTTTTTCAGTTTGTTCCTTGCCATAATAGCTGTAAAAGATTGATTTTTGTGTTGAGATATGAAGTGGTACACCTACAGTTAGTCTGATGCTGTTCTTTTGTTGTTTTTTGTGACGATTGTAACTACTGTCCTCTTGTTTGGTCTCCCTCAGATGTGTAATATTGTGTTTCCTTACAGTGTTTCTTGGTTGAAAAATGTTAGAAGTATCAAAAATTTATGCAGAATAAGATGATGATTGAGGGATGACTTTATTCTCTAAGCAAGAAAGGAGCTGTTTCATCACTTCTACTTAAAAGTAGTGTATACTTTGATTCATTTAGTCAGATGTCATCACAGATTTAGGTAAAATTAATTTGTCTGTCCTTATATGTCAGAACAGCAAAGAAAGCTGTCACACAGAATATAGAGTTTTATGCTCTTAAAGCAGCAGCAGATCTTTCAAGGATGAATTGTACATGGTAAACTGGACAGTGTACACTTCTAATAATGTACATAGTCTCTCAATACTTAATTTTAGTGTTAATTTTTAGCATCTTAATGAGCTGTTCATATTAAAAGTTAGTTTCTCACAATTTCTATTTCAGACTTTCTTCAGATACCGTTTGTGCAGGGGTTTTTATTCCCAGTATTGTAGTTCTGCAGAGATAGGATAACAAGTTCCAAAGGGGTAGCTGTGTTTGTCTGGTTCATTAAGACAAACAAGGACAAATGATGGCACTTTAAAAAGGGAGGATGACTTCCTGAGCTGGAGTCTTCAGAGCATAATGCAAAATCCACTTCTTTGATATATCCTCCTACAATTACACCACATCGAAAATAAATAAAAAACAAAAGAACTCCAACTCTCCCAAGGCATATAAAAAGCTTACTATTGGGAGGGATGGTGATATGTAATGTGTTTGTTTACGCCAGGGGTCTCAAACATGCGGCCCCTAAAGCTCTTTCCTGTGGCCTGCAATGACACAATCATTACTGATATTTGCAATATCGTTGTATGGAAAGGTTTCATTGGTGCAGCCCTTGGGCTAACATACTAGTTCTCATGTGGCCCTTGTGGTGATTTGAGTTTGAGACCCCTGGTTTACACACCATAATTTTGGGAGGTGCTTAGAAGTATCTAAACAGATGATTTTGTAGTCATTTTTAATATTGTAGAAACATATGTCTTCATGCAGTACTAAATTGGGAATTTGCAAATAACATTTAATTATAGAGTAGAGAGTAAGTATTAAGACCTTGAAATAGAAAAAATTTACAGTTTTATGCACTATGCTGTGGCAATATATTCCAAATACTTATTTATTCTGAATGAAATGTTTATTTTTCAGAATTTAATAAGCAATTTTCGAAGGCAAAAAATCTCCATTGTAGTCATGTTCACAGGGAGAAAGCATTACAAAGGCACAGGTATTCTCTGTGGATGATCTTGTTCTTTGGGATCCCATGGGAGGTATGGGCTGGACTCCTGCTGCTTATGTATGGAAGCATAGCTCACCTCAACGGAAAAATTATTGGAGGAAGTTCTTCTGAGCATTTGACAAAGTGGGATTTTTTCCTATGAAAGCTCATGCAATAAATTTGTTAGTCTTTCAGTGCCACAGGGCTCCTTGTTTGTTTTGAGGGAAGTTCTGTAACTATTCAGTGCTTAAGATTACATGAAGCAGAGAGATTATCAGGCTCATGCATGTGCATGGGTTTTTGAGGTACAGTACATTATTAGTATGTGTACGTTTGTTTGTTAGAGCAGATAATCTCCTGATACTTTTAGCAGTACATCATATATCTCATGTTATTGAAAAATAGTCTGTTTTTTGCTTGTTTCTTTACTTTTAAGTATTACACATTTAATGCTGAAAGAACTGCCTTTTTGGTTATTGTTTTTTTGAATCAAACTCTAGCTCTTTAAGGGGCTGAATTTACCAAAAATACTATTCTGTAGTAAAATAGTTTAATCTTAAGTATTTGCTATTTTAATACAGTTTAATACAATGTTTACTATATTTATGAAATTATCTAGCCTCCTAACTATTATTAAGCTCTTGCGGCTTGTTTAGGACATAGCAAATACTGTGAGATACGAGCTTTTTGGTATTCCTGAAAAAGTATGAGTGTTTTATCATGGTCACAGTAAAAGAAGACTGACCGACAAGCATGTATTAAACATCAAAGTGCTAACAAGTTCTAGCAATTTACTGAAGTTTTATTGTTTGCCGTGTATGTGACCTGCATGCACAGGAAAGAGCTTTGCTATGGGCAAGGAGGTGTCAAAGAACTGATGTGCTAGGGGTTGCTGTGGAAGAAAAGGTTGCACTCTCTTGTTTTGTAGATCAGGGCTTGGTGAAGACGAAAGAAAACAACACAGCTGTAACTTTTAACATTTGTTAGAAATAGTCATTCATAACATTTAAAAATTCATCTGTAGATGACCATTCTACGCTATGAACACTTATCTCATAAATAAAATTCATACCGAAATATCGCCATCTCAATAGTCGACACAGATGTGGAGAAGTAAGTTCCTTCTCTCATTACCAGTTTTGTTATAGGTCAGTCCATTGGAGGTGCTCTTTGTATTGTATCATTCCTTATGGAGGGAAAAAAAAACCATAGAGAGAATGTTGAGTCGCAGGAGTGTTGAGATTAAGGAACTTTTATGGTGTTATCCTGTTTAGATGACGCTAATCAATTTGTCAAAATTAAATAGTTGTCAACTATTTTTATTTAATTTATGGGTTCCAAAGAGGTAGCCATGTCAGTTTGGTTCAGCAAAACAAAAAATAGATAAAAATAGTTGAAATAATTCTCCACTTAAGATC
The DNA here is from genome assembly GCA_007922195.1 of Podocnemis expansa. Classification (NCBI taxonomy): domain Eukaryota; kingdom Metazoa; phylum Chordata; order Testudines; family Podocnemididae; genus Podocnemis; species Podocnemis expansa. The sequence continues at coordinate 70,107,374 of ML681963.1, forward strand.
TTTTTTAAGTTTAAAGGGATTTCAGTTAGATCATTAAAATTGGACAGACATCTTAAATGTGTTCTACAGTTTTTAAAGCAGAATTGTTTGCATTCTGGAATCAGTTTAGAGCAGTGATTTTCAAACTTTCTTTCCTCAGAACCTGGTTTAAAAAAAAAAAATCATTTTATGCCTCTGAACTGGCCCTAGACCTGGGTTTGGTAACCTTTACATACCCGTGTTCTAGCTCTTCTTTCTGATCCCTCAGCTGTGTGGCAGCCCCCTCTACTGAAAAAGGAAAAAAAAAAAAAGTGGCCACCACCTGAAAATTGAGCAGCAGCCATGGCTGGTATGGAGAGGGTCCCTACACATGCAGCGAAAAAAAGTCCATATCGCTTTTTTTCTGCTGTGTCCCTGGGTACCCCCTCCCCAGCTGCCACTGAAAGGAGCTGCTCTGTGCCGTTTCTTTCACTGGGGTATCTTTTTTCACAGAGGGGTGTAGCTGCTTTCTGAGGTGTGCCTGGAGATCTGTCCTTAGGCATGGTGCAGAAAGGGGCTGCAACGTGGTACCTGAGAGTCTGCAACCCAGTTCTGGGTCGTGACCTGTGTTTGAAAACCATTGGGATAGAGCAGTACAACTGTACATTAAAAATCCATTTCCAGTTCACATTCCTATTAACTGGTACTGGTTTGAAAGACATTCAGACCAAACTTTAACCTTGGTAAATTCCAGCTTCATATGGTACTAAATTGTCTTCTAATTCCTTTTTGTTAAGTCTCCAACTTCTTTTTAATATAAAAAATGTTAAACAACTCATATGGTTTATGTTAGGTATTTCACGTGTTTTGAAAATCTTGAGATACTTTAAACTTTATATGATAATCTATTTTAAAAAGGATCTGTAAATAATTTTGGGAACACTTTTTAAAATACCATTTAATACAGTGGGGCCACACTGGGTGGCACCAGATTGTGTAAATTGTAGTAATAAAATAGTTTACAGTGAACATATTTTCTCCTTTAAATCTTTTTACACTTGCATTACTCAGAAGTCCTTCAGCTGATTTTATTTGCAACTAAGGGTATGTATTACTGGAGAAATTTACCTATTCAGTTACGCTGCTGTAGTTATATTAGTATAACTTTCTGTGTGAACGTTATGATATTCCAGGGGAAAAAACACTCCAGAACAAGTATTCACATGCCGAGTTATATTGACATAATGATAGTAGACTCATAGACTCTCTAAGCCCTTGACCAGTGGTAGTCCAGCTTTTTGACAGGGGACCCAGGTCCAGGTCCCTCGGCCATGCCACGACCCTCCATGGTGGGGCGGGGAGGGGAATGGGCCATGCCAGCTGGCTGGCAGGGCCTTCCCTAGGGGGGTGCAGGGCCTCGGGCGAATCGCCCTCTGCGGGGCCCCCACTAAGCCCCCCAGCACTGGGGGGGCGGGGCTGGCCAGCCCAGGGAAGGGGCTAAAAGTGGCAGCCGAATTCAGCCCTGCCAGTCTTTTGCCCCCCCGCCACTGGCGCTGCTTTTGGCTCCATGTAGCGCGGAGGGGTCAGGAGGTAGCACGGCCAGGAGGGTAGCAGTACGGGCCCTCAGCTGCCTCCTAACACCCCTCCTGCTGCTCTGGCACAGAGCTGAAAGCAGCGCACCTGGCTGGGGCGGGCGGAGGGGGCGAACCGGCAGCACTGAACCGGGCTGCTGCTTTTGGCTGGCCTGCCTGGTTCCTGGCATGGGGGGGGCAGCGGGCCAAGCAGGGTCTGGGATGGTTGCCCCTCTTGCCCCAATCCCCTAGAGACAGCTCTGCTGGCTGGGGAGTGAGGGGCAGCGGCCCCCGCCCCCAGTGCAGCAGGGGTGCCGTGACCCAGTCCCTTCAGGTCTGCAATCCAGTACTGGGTCACGACCCATAGTTTGACGAACACTGCCCTAGCCTACGCTTAGGGCTTTTCTGAGCAGCAGTTGACTGGAATTACACAAGGCACATAAAATGCCTTGCATAAATGCTGGCAACTTCCTAAGCTGCTGGGATGCACTGGGGAAAGCCGCCTGCAAATCCCTTGTGGTCGGCTTTTCTGTATGCCTTCTGGCCCCCAGGACTTCTTGCACTGACTTCCAGGAGCATGACAGCGAGTTCAGACTTGCTGTTAAGTGCTCCCAGAAAGCTAGGCTGAAGACTATCAACCACCTGAAGGTGTGCTCCAAAGAGGATGGAGCTCAGCTGTTCTCAGTAGTAACAGAGGATAGAACAAGGAGCAGTGGTTTCAAGTTGCAGCTGGGGAGGTCAAGGCTGGATATTAGGATAAACTTCCTTACTAGGAAGGTGGTAGAGCATTGGAATGGGCTACCTAGGGAGGTGGTGGAATCTCCATCTTTGGAGGTGTTTAAGGCCTAGCTGGATAAAACTATAGCTGGAATAATTTAGTGGGAGTGGTCCTGCTTTTTTTGGCTTGGGGTTGGACTAGATGACCTCATGAGGTCCCTTCCAACCCTATGATTCTATGATTTTGCTGCCATCAGTGCAGGCAAAGCCTAAGGTCGGAAGGGACCTACCGCACAGTGCAGACCACAGAACCTCATTCAGTAAGAACCCTCTAACTCAGGGGTCTCACACATGCGGCCCCTAAAGCTATTTCCTGCAGCCCGCAACAACACGATCTTTACTGATATTTGCAATATCATTGTATGAAAAGGTTTCAGTGGTGCAGCCTTTGGGCTAATGTACTAGTCCTCATGCGGCCCTGCGCTAGTCTTCATGCAGCCCTCGTGGTGATTTGAGTTTAAACACTTGAAGTACAGAGAATCTACCAGCAAGTAAGCAGTGCTCCATGCTGCAGAGGAAGGTAAAAAACCTCCAGAGCCTTTGCCAATCTGCTCCAGGGGAAAAATTCTCTCCTGACCCCAACTGGGGCTATCAGTTAAACCCTGAGCATATGAGCAGGGCTCACTCACCAGGCTCCCAAGAAAGAATTCTTTGTAATAACTCAGAACTCACCCCATCAGATGTCCCATCACAAGCTATTGGCGCATTTACCACCAGTAGTCAGAGATCTGTTAATTGCTGAAGTAGGCTGTCTCATCATACCATCCTGGCCTAGAATTTATCAAGTTCAGTTTTGAAGCCAGCTAGGATTTTTGCCTTGGAAGGCTGTTCCACAGCTTCACTCCTCTGATGGTTAGAAACCTATATCTTATTTCAAGTCTAAACTTCCTGGTGGCCAGTTCATATCCATTTGTTCCTGTGTCCATATTGGTGCTGAATTTTAAGTAATTCCTCCCTCCTTGGTATTTATCCATGTGATGTATTTATAGAAAGCAGTCATATCTCCCCTCAACCTTCTGTTCTTTTGGTTAGTCTAAACAAGTCAAGTTTTTTGAGTCTCCTTTCATAAGGCAGGTTTTCTATTCCATGGATCGTTCTAGTAGCTCTTCTCAGTACCTATAGTTTTACTGGCAAATTTCTTTGTGTAGCCAAGTCTTAGAAGTTGTTCTCCCTGATGGGATGCTATATATTCTGACAGATCCATCAGTTGGCAGCTCAGGTATTCCAAAGCACTGATATGTCTCAGATGTAGTTCAGATTTCCATTTCAGGTTGCTCATTATACTTTGTACAGTGTTGTAGTTGTTTCTTTTCTTGGCATCTTATCAACATGTTTTTCATTTTCAGAAAATGGTTTTCATGTTGCTTTAACTTTCTGTAGTGGTCTTTGTCTAATAATGCCATATTTATTAATGAGGGCATGTAAAGTAGTCTTAAACCTAAAGAAAAGCATTATTTGCATACATAGAAGTATTGCAAATTACAGACAAAAATTTACAGTGACTGTATCCAACATAGCATAGAGACTACCCTACTAAATAGGGAGACAAGATTTCCTACTTAATGTCAGTTACTGTTTGGGGTAAGCATAAACAACAAATGTCAATCTTTTACAATAAAATTGATCTCAGACATTTATTCTGTATTAATTATAAACCATTGCTCCAGTAAGGTCTTTGGAATGTATTGACAGAAGAATCACAAGGCAGCAGAGAGCAAAAATACTGGTCCCAGGAGTAAACAAACAGTGAGTTGTAATGGAGGGACATCCACAAGTTAGAGATTTACAATAAATAGTAATACCCAGTCCAGCTTGTAGTCTACTCAGTGCTTTAAAACTGTCTCCTTGGGGTGTGGTTTTTTTCTTTCTTTCCTTTTTTTGGTAAGGACTCAGTCAGAACATATTTATGAATTGCTGTACCTGTGCACTTAATAATGAAATGTATTATAATACTTTCAAGTATTAAAAATTAAAATCAGAAGGAAATACAGGTAGTCCTCACTTAGTGACCGGGTTCCGTTCCTGAAACCCGGTTGATAAACGAATTGGTCACTAAACGAGGAGCAGCCCTTACCAGTATTTCAGGCATAATGTACTTTACTGGTAGTGGGTTTTTCAACCATCGGTAGATAGTTTTAATGTCACCTTTGCATCATTTATAACATTCTTCATATATATTTTAAATGTTTTAAGCTCTAATGTACTGAACTTAGTTTGCATAGTGTACTGTAAATATAGGTAATCTGAGAGAGTTGATGCGAGTTCTCGTACATCGCCATAATACCAACTCATCAGAGAGCCGGTCATAACTCTGAGGGGTCACTAAACGAGTAGGTCACTAAGTGAGGACTAGCTGTATTTTGATTACTTTTTAAACAGTCTTTTGATTGTTCAAAACTAAAAACATTTTGAAGTGTAAATAATTTTGACCTTTTTCCTGAACTTTAAAGATAAAATTAAAATATCAGAGATACTATACTGAAACAAAAACTTATTGTGGTATTTTAATTTTATACTGTATTCCATCTTAAATTCTGTGGTGTTTCTTTTTGGTTCCAGCTTGGACCATCGTGTCTTGTAACAAAATATATACTTGTTCTGATGTCATATATTCTTCCCACTGAAATTCCTTCAGTAAACATCTGTCACAAAAATAAATATCAGGGTGAAACTAGTTCTGATGTTGGAATGGTTATTTGTCATAAACTAGAAGGAATATAGTTTTGCTTTTTCTAGATGTTAGGTTTTTGTCTTTCCAATGAAGTGTGCCGTTGTAGTAGGAGAGGGAAGTATACATGCAACACAACAGTTATGTTCACTTTACTTTCAGCAGAGAGTTGAACATAAAATGAAAACATTGTTCTTTAAGTGTTTGTCCACATAGATCACATTAAATTCTTTTTGGTTAGCTGTGTGTGTTAGCACTGTGCCTGCACTCTAGGTAGTCCCCCACTTCTCCCCAGTCCCTCCTTGGGGCATGAATAGTGGGGCAGATCATACTGCTTTTCAGTTCCTTCCTAACCTCTGTAGCTGCAGGATGACATCCATAGTGGTGTCCCCTTCTTTTGCACATTGTGAGATATAGCTTAGTTATGTAATGATTTTGTTAGTAATTAGTGTAGAGTAGTTGTTTCCTTTTGTCCATTGGCCTATATAGAAAAAATAATATATGATAGTTTAATATGTTTCAGTTAGCCTGGCCACAACTGCCCCACCACCCTGATGTGGAGGTGGTAGGGTCATAACAGAAGTGGTTAGCAGGAGTTGACATGTCTGTGATGTGGTGCTGCCAAACCCCTCAGTGATGGACACTTGTGATGACTGATCTGTCTGAGAATGACACGAAATGCTGCTTCAGGTACATCCGGAGAGCACGGGGAGGCAAGCCTGAAACTTTTCCTGATTGAGAAGTTGCAGACCTCGTCAGACTCGGGGAGATTTTTGCAAAAGCCATAGCCCATGGATCTGTCAGTCTCTGTCAGCACCCACATGTCAATGACAGCTTGTGCATTACTCTCTTTCTAAATCTAAAGACTATGTTGCCAGTGGTGCCAGCCCTCTGATATTTGGTGCTTTCACACTGACTACATCCTCATTGGTAGTTATACAGTACCCTTCTAGTACCACTTGCTCTGTGATAGCAGATTCATGCATACCAATTGTCTCAGGAACGAAACAAAATATGCTGAGCAGTCTCTCAGTTTGGCTGCTACCATAGTTACCTCTGCTGGAGAGATCATAGAATCATAGGGTTAGAAGGGACCTCATAGGGAGATGTTTATAAAATCTTGTACTATTAAGCCACCATGCTTAACCAGACAGGTATCCCTTATATACTGAACTACCCTGCTCACAAACAGGATTCACCTGATACGTTTGCCCCTTCCTTAGACTACTGGTATGCATACTTGTTTTCCTCCTGTTCTGAATGCATTAGAGAGAATTGTTCCCTGCTTTCCTTCTGTGTTCCTCCTGGGCAGCTCAGTGGGAATTGTGGAGAGATTTCAGGGAAAGTTTTTGAGGGGAATTTGGAAGATTTCATGAACTCATAGGGATCATCTCCCTTGTTATCCCTTGATGTACCCTCAACCTCAGCATTCCTTTTTCTCACCAGCCAGTGCCATGCTGGATATCTTGTAGAGGTCGTTCAGCCCTACCACATGAAGCCAGCTTTGTCTACTTGGACTGGGGGTAGGCATTCCTCCCCCAACAGGCAGATTTGGCTTCAGGCAATGCAGCTTTTTTCAACCTCTGGAGAGGCCAGAGGAAAGTGTAGAGAATGATTTGCCTTTCCAGGAAGAACAGAGTGTTCAACTGCAGTATGCCCATCTTCCTTTGAGGTAATGAACCACTTTTGTTGGCCTCTACAGAAGAATTTAAGGTTTCCCAATAAATACTTAATAGAATGTGTGGCAGAAATCTTAGATACTTCCCTCAAGATTGTGGAAGAGAAAACCACAATCTCTTGGATGAGTTACGCTTGCCAGTGCCAGAGAGAATAGCTGTGCCAGTTAAAGATGGCCAACTGGAGCCTGCAAAATCCATCTGGCGCATGCTTACCTCTGGCTTGGCCGTCTTCAAGGGAGTAGAAAGACTATATCAAGTCTCTCTTTGCAAAGGGATTTGAATATTTTCACTCAACCTGCTGCTGGCTCTCTGGTGGTCCAAGCTATACAGGAAAAGACAAAGCAGCTGAGTCCTCCAAAATCCACCCTGAGACAAATTGGGTCTCTTCAACTGGGTGGTCTTCTCATACGGAAGCCTGTAAATCAGGGTTACAAATTATGAAGCAACACTACCAAAATATGATTTTGTAATTTTGGACAAATCTAATTGCGTTGCTTGGTTGCCCAAGGAACATCATGAAGAGCTTACTTTTATTTTGGAAGAGGGCTGGCTGATGGCTTGAACACCCTTATCTGTTGTACTGGACATATCTGACACTGCAGAATGCATAGTGATCATTGAAATAACCATAGAATCATAGGGTTGGAAGGGACCTCATAGGTCATCTAGTCAAACCCCCTGCCAGAGGCAGGACCACTCCCACTTAAACCATCCCAGTCAGGGTTTTGTCCAGCCGGGCCTTAAACACCTCCAAAGATGGAGACTCCACCACCTCCCTCGGCCGCTCATTCCAAGACTTCACCACTCTCCTGGTAAAAAAGTTTTTTCTAATATCCAGCCTCGACCTCCTTAACCACAACTTGAGACCATTGCTCCTCGTTCTGTCCTCCGTTACTACCGAGAACAGTCGAGCTCCATCTTCCTTAGAGCATCCCTTTAAGTAGTTGAAGGTTGCTATCAAATCCCCCCTCAATCTTCTCTTCTGCAGACTAAATAAGCCTAATGCTTCCAGTCTTTCCTCATAGGGCTTGTGCTCTAGCCCTTTAATCATTTTGGTTGCCCTCCTCTGAACCCTCTCTAGCATGTCCCTGTCCTTTTTGCAGTGGGGAGCCCAAAACTGAACACAGTATTCTAGATGTGGCCTCACCAGTGCAGAATAGAGGGGAAGGATCACATCCCTTGATCTGCTGGTAATACTTCTTCTGATGCACCCCGGAATGCCATTGGCCTTTTTGGCAGCAAGAGCACACTGCTGACTCATATCCAGCTTCCCATCCACCATGACCCCTAGGTCCTTTTCTACACTGCTGCTACTTAGCTGAATGTTTCCCAGCCTGTAGCAGTGCATAGGGTTTTTTGGTCCCAAATGCAGGATTTTACACTTGTCCTTATTGAATCTCCTCATAAGATTTCTATTGGCCCACTGTTCCAATTTATTTAGGTCTCCCTGAATCCTGTCCTTGCCCTCCAACGTGTCTACTGGTCCCCCCAGTTTGGTGTCATCCGCAAACTTACTGAGAATGCAGTCTATTCCATCATCCAGATCATTGATGAAAATGTTGAACAGAACTGGCCCCAGGACCGACCCCTGGGGCACCCCACTCGTGACTGGTTGCCAGCTAGACGTGGAACCATTGATTCCTACACGCTGAAACCATTGATCTAGCCAGTTCTCTATCCACCTTATAGTCCACCTATCCAACCCATACTTCCTTAATTTGCCAGTGAGAATGCTATGGGAAACTGTATCAAAAGCCTTGCTAAAATCAAGGTATAGCACATCAACGGTGCTTCCCGCATCCAGAAAACCAGTCATCTGCTCATAGAAGGAAATGAGATTGGTCAGGCATGATTTACCCTTGGTAAATCCATGCTGACTGTTCCTGATCACATTATTTTCCTCCAAGTGTGTGAGGATGGATTCTTTGAGAATCTGCTCCATAATTTTTCCAGGGATTGAGGTGAGGCTGACTGGTCTGTAATTCCCTGGATCCTCCTCCTTCTCTTTCTTGAAAATAGGCACTACATTTGCTTTTTTCCAGTCCTCTGGCACCTCCCCCGTTCTCCATGAGTTTTGAAAGATAACGGCCAGCGGTGCGGCTGTTTCGTTGGCCAATTCCCTTAGCACCCTTGGATGCAGTTCGTCCGGCCCCATGGACTTGTGCACATCCAGCTTCTTTAAGCAGTCCCGAACCTGACCTTCTGTCACCAAGGGCCTGTCTTCTTCTCTCCCATCTGCCACACCCATGGTAGTGGGCTGGGAGCTGACCCTGCCTGTGAAAACTGAAGCAAAAAATGCATTGAGCACTTCAGCTTTTTCCTCATCCTCTGTCACAAGGATGCCTGCCCTATTCAGCAAGGGGCCTACACCATCTCTGATCCTCTTTTTGTTACTAATATACTTGTAGAACCCTTCTTGTTATCCTTTACATCCCTTGCTAGCCGCAACTCCATTTGTCCTTTGGCCTTTCTGATTTTATCCCTGCAGTCCCTAGCAATATCTTTATATGCCTTTTTGGACATCTGACCAAGCTTCCACTTCCTATAAGCTTCCTTTTTATGTTTAAGCTCAGAGCAGAGTTCTCTGCTAAGCCATTCTGGCTGCCTCACATGTTTGTTCTTTCTCCTAATTGGAATGGCAACTTCCTGTGCCCTTAGCAGAGGTTTTTTTTTTTAAATATAGCCAACTCTCTTGGACTCCTTTCCCCTTCAGATTAGCTTCCCAAGGGATCCTGCCCATCTGTTCCCTGAGGGAGCCAAAATCTGCTTTTTTGAAGTCCAGGGTTTTTGTTTTGCTTCTTTCCTTCCTTCCTTTAATCAGCATCCTGAACTCAACCATGTCATGGTCACTACCATGAGGTGGTCCATTAGTTTAGATGGAATGAATGGGTCAAAGGGGTTAGTTACTGTCAATAATTAAACAGTATTAAACAAGATCTGGTATTTGGTATACAAAAATCTCAGTCTGCTTAGTACCATGGCAAACACACCATTAAACATTTTTAACCTTTTTTTTTTTTATAGCTACAGAAAAGGAGAAAGTTAAAGCATGTAGGCTTTCATTTTAACCTTATCTCTTGTTCCCTGGAGAGAGTTTTAGAGAGAATAATCCCTTCTTTGATACTCTCTTGAAATAGTAACTCTTGTCATTTTGGTTAACAAAGAAGAAACCATTTGAGGTGAGCTGAAGCTGTTGTCATGAATGTCCAAGCCCATTTCACTGTAGGTGGTATTTGGGTTCAGATGGAGCTTATAGGAATGACAGTGTCACCTAAATCCTCTTTCTGCCCCGGTCTGTTGAGGACCATCACTCAGGATTAGGATGAAAAAGATTTGAGGTACCAGTAAATGGTGGAGATGACAGCCATGTTGGTGAAGCTTGCTCTAGCAGCCTCCCATTTGTTCTTTGCTTTTTTTAAAGGACTCAGAAGGGGAAGGTGGAATAGCCCACACCCTTTTTAATTTCGTCTACCAATTAGGTTTAGTGTTCAAAACATCAATTGTAGTTCAGTAATTTCCAGTTACACATCTTCTGTCTTTTCCAAGGATCATTTTAACATGTTTGTTGAACCACATCAGTAGGCCAATTTGTTCACTAATTCAGTCTTTCTGTCTCCTTTTTGTGTCTTCTGTCAATATTTATTGATGGTTATTGTCATGCTAAGAATTTTCACATACTAAATGGCTAAATGAAGGAAGATCACCACAACAGGTGACGAACTATGTATAGATGATCCTGAAACTCTCTTCTTCATTAGGTATCAAAGTAAACAGGGAAATACATACTGACTCCACTTGTTGCATAACTCATAGAAGCACTTTTAGATTCCAGATCAGTGAAGGCTTGCCTTCCACAACAGAAATTTCAGACCATATCAAATCTTATCAGTCAGCTTCAAACCCACCAAAGAACACTACAGATGACATTGCTCAGATTTCACAGTTACGTGGCTGTGTGCACTGATGTCATATAGCTTGGCAGACTTCACCTTCTGTTCAAGTAAGAGTGATTTGAGATTATTATACCTGCCCGGCAGACAATGTGTGGCTATGAGGTCACAGCCACACAAGAAGTCCTTATCGTTAAACTGATGAATAGAACCACTTCTGCTATGGAGCAGTGTTTTCTTCTCTGTTTCTGCCTGCAAAGACGCTGGTAACAAAGACCTCTACTGTGTGTGTGTGTGTGTGTGTGTGTGTGTGTGTGTGAGAGAAGGGGGGAGGTGTTTCTTCATGAAATCTGCTTGCACATAAATGTTTTGGAACTTGGGGCATGCAAGATTTCCATGTCTCCTCTATGGGAATCAGCAGTTCAAGTGTTGCCAAACAATATCACCCTGAACTCTGAGTGTTGGCATACATAGCAGTATATCAACATAGAATGAGGATAATCTTGTTCCCCCCATTTCAGACCATGCCTCTTTGAGAGAGGTTTATTATCTATTTTCCAGACCTCAGAATGCATTGGTAGATCATCTGATTATGGACTTTTTTTGAAAGGGTAAAGATATTCATTCAAAGCATTTTTTGCACGTGGGGATTTCCAAAAGCTGACCTGTTCGCAACAAACCAGTACAAGAAGTACAAAATGTTATGCAACAAGCAGGCAGAGGGGGAGAGCACAATCCCAAGCTCTGTGAGAGATGCTTTCCTCATCTCTTGGATAGTGAGACTGAAGTATGTATTTCTGCTGATCCCTAACATTCTGAGGAGACTAAGGCAAGATGCAGAGCATGATAATGATAGACACAGTGTAGGCCTTAGGTAGTTTCAGTGTTTCGGTCTGGTGAACTTCTAGACAGATGGAGTTGCTGATTACCTTATCCATTCTGCCTGACATGGTCTCCCAGAATACCAGCCACATCCTGCACCTAAATCCAGCATTGTTTTTGCATCTAATGGCTTGGATGATATCCTGTGAAAGAAGCTGTTCAGATGGGGTTGAGAATATTCTGCTGTAATTCAGGAAAATGTTCAGTCAGATTGACTTACAGAACTAAGCAATGTTCCCTCTAAGGTTTGGCGGCTTGTGTGCAAAATTTTCAACCCGTGTGCAAAACTTTTTCTGAATAAAATTTGTGTGCAAACTCGTGCAACAAAAATTATTAAAAAATCTAGACCAATGAAAAATTAATATAAACTATTTAAAGTTGTTTTTTATTACTAAAATCACCCAGTTTATTTAAAATTTACCCAAATTGCTATACAATCAAAAGAAACTAATCCATGGCTTTCAAACAACCCAAGACCAAAGTTATATTCAATCCGGATCCTAGGTGTCACAATTCTGCCTAATACCCTCATCTCCTGTGTTCTACATGCAGAGTTACAGTTCACATGGAAGCCAGCTAATTATCACTGACAGCATTTAAGATACACAAGGAGTCGTGTGGCACTTAAAGACTAAGATTTATTTTTCGCATGAGCTTTCGTGGGAGACTCCTTGTTTTGTTTTGTTTTCCTGGAATGGACTAACATGGCTACCGCTTTGGAAATTGGCAGCATTTAAGATGTCTTGATGGTCCCAGAGGGGTAAATTCTATTGAAATTTTAAAAATCAAAAAAAAGATTCCAGGCATCTCTTTTCAGGAAAATGCTGCTACAAGAAGGATGCTAAACACAGCTGAAATCAAAACAATGGGCTTCTAGCTGCTTTAAGATAAGGCTACAGTATTTCTTAAAAGCCTATTTTCAGTCCCTTGTATCTTTACCTGCCCCATCATTTTGGGGCTACATTTCAACTTAAGAGAAAATCTCTACCAAAATACCACATCACTTCAATGCATTATGGTTTCTTCTGATGGACAGACTAGGGTGCATAGTGAAGAGAATAATCTCATGGCTCCTTTGATTCCCAGTCTTTTGGCTGTTACTATATTTAAAACAAGTACTTATCTGATATCTCCGTTACATCTCTAAGATTTCTGTGAACTGTTCTTCAAAGCATCTGATGAAATGGGGTTTTCTCCCATGAAAGCTCATGCAATCAATATATTTGTTAGTCTTTAAGTACCACAAGAATCCTTGTTTGTTTTGTAATGAATTGTTGTGAGTTACAGGATTTTGGAGAAAACATGTTCCAGGTTCTTTGAAGGCACAGGGTTAGCATGCTCAAACACTCTCACTGCTCAGTCACTCCACTTAAGTAACATCCACACTAGCTTTCAGGAAATATACAACTGATTTTTAGATTTTTCACCTCCACAGCTTTATCTAGTTACAGAAGGGACATTTTGGCACTATGCACTCCCTTTTTCCCACTTGAGGAGTTTCAAACTTCAGGATATGAATGGCACTTACTCTTTGCCATGCCTCTTGTTTAAAAAGCTGAAGAATTGCTCCAATTCCAACTCCCTAAGCTCCCTGCCCCCATTCCAGCCCTCCTAAACCCCACCCCCAGCTCCACATCTTCATGCCACCTCTTTCAGCCCCCCCAAGCCCTCCCCAGCCCACCATCCTGACCCCTTCTCCACCCTCCCCATACACCCTCCTTGCCCCCACGCTTTCTGTGCCAGCTGCCTGACCAACCCCCTCCCCCTCCCAGCCCTCTTCACTGGCGAAAGAGCTGGGCGGGGGGCAGGAGGCCACGGTCCTGGCCTGCATGGAGGAGCCCGGGCTGGAGGCTGGGGCTGGCCATGCGAACGGCCAGACCCCGGCTGGAAGAGGCGGAGCCTCCACAGTCTCCGAGGAGGGGAGGGGAGGAGAGGGAGGAGTGGCAGGGCTGACCCAAGCCCGCAGACCCTCCCTTCCTCCGGCCGAGGGGCTGGGCTGAGGCTCATGCCCGGACACAGCACTCCGGCTCATCTCCCCGCGGCCATGCTGCCGCCCTGAACTGCCCCATGCGCGGGGGCAGGAAAATCCTGCGCGGCAGGATTTTTTTAAGCGCGCGGCCACGCTGCCGCGCGCCTTAGAGGGAACAGTGGAACTAAGTGGAAGAATTTTTCTATTTGACCGCCTCAACACCAACATTTGTGACAGTATCAGTATTATTGGTGCTGGACTTTACTAGCTGTGAAGCAGTTTGGGTTTCCGTCAACTTGGTAAGAGATCATCTGCAGCAGTTTCTGCAAATCACTGTTGTTCAGATCTGTGATAGATTTTCCTGCCCCACAGTGTAAAAGTTCTTGAAGGATGTCATGCTTGTTTCCCTCCTTATTTGAGAGTTCATGTTCTTTCTAAAATTTTAAGAGCAAAGATGATGTGCGCCCTCTTTGAGAGCCTTAGGCACCTGTTCCTTTTACCTCTTGTCAATGAAAACAGATTTTCTCGAAGCCATTTGTCATATGATGGCTGCCCCAATAGGTGTGATATGTCCAGCTCCCTTGTATAAGCAGGTGCTCCCAAGTGTCTGATTTAGAGAGTAGGGTAGCACTTGGGGCTGTAAATAGAGCCCCGTAAACTTGTGGTTGTCTGCTTTATATTCTCAGACCATTTTTGCAGGTTGGATGCAGATACAAATGTTGTATCCTTGCAGGCCTCACACTATAAAGAATCAGGGAGAGACACCTAGTGATGGGGTCCCAGTGAGTCAGAGAGCATTAGAGACCCAGGGACTGGAAGCCTCCTGGAGACTGTGATTTCTGGGACGCAGATTGATGGCAGAGGAGCAGCAGAGGGAATTGCTTGCTGGCTGAAAGCTTAAGCCAAGGGTCAAAGTGGCATGAAAGCATGAGGAACAGCAGAAGAACTTTACCTGCTGATATCTCTAGGGCCAGAGAGCTGGACCTGGAGGAGCTGTGAGTGGACCAAGAGAGGTGATGAATGTTCCCCTGGCAAAGATACTCCCAGCAGAATGGTCACAGGGGTTCCCTCTTGGCACAGTGGGGTTCCATCCAGTTGAAGAGCTGGGGAGGTTGTCTTGGTACAAGAACAAGAAAGGTTTTGGAATTGTTGAAGATTAGGGTTGGAAGGGATCCCGGGAGTCATCTAGTCTAACCTTCTGCTCATGCAGGATCAACCTCAACTAAATGATCCTGGCCAGGGCTTAGTCAAGCCAGGCCTTAAAAACCAATAAAGATGGAAATTTCACCACTGCCCTTGGTAACCCATTCTAGTGCTTTGTCATTCTCTCAGTGAAAAGTTTTCCCTAATATCCAACTAACACTCCCCTACTGCAACTTGAGATTGTTGCTACTTATTCTGTTATCTGCCAGCACTGAGAACAGCCTAGCTTCATCCTCCCTGGAACCCCCTTTCAGCTATGAAGGCTGCTATCAGATCCTTCTTCAGTCTTCTCGTCTGCAGACTAAATAAGCCCATTCCCTTGTACCTCTTATAATTCGTAAATGCCTCAGCCCCTTAATAATTTTTACTGCCATTTGCTGGACTATCTTCAGTTTGTCCACATTCTTTCTGTGGTGATGGGGCCTAAAACTGGACACAATACTCCAGATGAACCCCAGGGCTGAATAGAGGGGAATAATTACTTCCCTCAGTTTGCTGCCAGTGTTCCTAGTAATGCAGCCCAATATGCTGATAGCCTTCTTGGCCACAAAGGCACACTGCTGGCTTCTTCCAGGTATTTTTCTGCAGAACTGCTGCTTAGTCAGTCAGTCAGTCCTCAGCCTATAGCAGTGCAGGGAATTCCTCCGTCCTAAGTATAGGATGATGTACTTTTCCTTGTTCAACCTCATCAGATTTCTTTTGATCAAATCATCCAATTTGTCTAGGTCATTCTGTATCCTGTCACTGTCCTCCACTGTATCTATCACTCTGCCCAGCTTAGTATCATAGATCCTGTTCTCTAAATCAGTATTTTTCAATGATCATTCTGTGGACTGGCACTTGTCCTGGGATCTTCTTGACACAGTATAGGAAGTTGATCCCTGGTATCAAAAAGGTTGAGAAAAACCAATCTAGATCAGGGGTCTCAAACTAAAATCACCCCAAGGGCTTCATGAGGACTAGTAGAGGGCCGCATAAGGACCAGTATGTTAGCCCGAGGGCTGCACACTGAAACCTTTCATACAACAAATATTGCAAATATCAGTAACAATAGTGTTGTCGAGGGCCGCAGGAAATAGCTTTAGGGGCCACATGTGGCCCATAGGCCATGTGTTTGAGACCCCCTGATCTAGATCATTAATGGAGATGTTGAGCAAAATCAGCCACAGGATTGACCCCTGAAGTACTCACTCACTACTGACTACCAGCTAGACATTGGGTCGTTGATCATGACCCATCAAGCTTGATCTAGCCAGTTTTCTATCCACCTTATAGTCCATTCATCCAACCCATACTTCTTTAACTTGCTGGCAAGAATAGTGTGGGAGACCGTATCAAAAGCTTTGCTAAAGTCAGGGTATCATCTGTTGTGTTCTCCACAGTCTCAGAGCCAGTCATCTCATAGAAGGCAGAGTCCAGATGTGGTCAGACACTAGTGTGTGGTATTTGGGGTATTAAAGTGTGAGGTGTCCTTAGTTTTAAATACTGCACTGGGGTGAGAAATGGACTGTATTGGGACTTTTCTTATGGACTGTTTGGACTGTGTGGTAATAAAACAGCTGCAAGGATGAACAGTAGTGAAACAAGAAAACATGAAGAGAAGTTGTTGAGTCCCTTGAGATGAGAAACTCCTTTTTGTCAATACGAGTTTAATCTTCACTAGGGGACTTTGTGGGTACGGTTTTGTCAAATTCAGGGCAACTCCATGTGTATTTCTTCCTTCTGGTCCAGCAAGGACACCAACTTTAGGCTCCCGGCTCTTCAGCCATCCCATTTTTGGGTGGAGATTTGTAAGTTTATCCGTCATGACCAGCAAATTTTCAGTCCTTGAATTCCCCTGCATAGTCAGACTGCTCAAGCGGGCCTGTTTTTCTTTTGTCCTCTGAGACAGTAAACACTGTAACAGTCATAGTTAAGTTACTACACAATTCTTTCAAAGCAAGTCCATTTATTCTTAATATAAAAGCATGACAGAGAGAACCTATGTAAACAATGAAAGAAATTATTTGTATGCTAGTAAATTTACCAGAGATCACCCCAACTTCAGCAAGGACTCTGGTCATTGAACAGTTCTTAAGATACCACCAAGGAGTTTTTCTGTAGTCAGATGTTCATAGCGGCTATTGGCTCAGAACAAGCACATACATGAATGCGGGATTTTTCTTTGTCCAGTTTGGTCTTTGAAAAGACTGAATAGGTAATAAGCCAGTAAATGAGTTTCTTATCAAAGCACAGCTTTTAATGGCTGGGTCTAGAGCAGGGTAATTAGCATTCCCCAACTTCCAAGTATTTCCTAGGAATCTCATTTAACTTTGTTTGTCTAGCATGTAATTTCAGAGTCCTTTGCTGCTCATAAAACTTACCACGGTTTATATTAGTCATGTCTCCTCCTTCAAATTACATAGCCTTCCGCAATTATACATAAACTTTTGCAGTCTTAATACAAAGAACTTAAACGCAATTCAGTAAGGTTTGTTCAGGACATTGCAGGGTCTTGCTTATCTGTCACAAGCTGTAGTGACAGACCCTTTGTTCTGTCAATTAGCCTTAAGGTGCTGGTTGCAGGGAAGGGCTCAGAAGCAGGAGGGGCTAACCCTGGAATGGTGTTCCTCTTCAGCATCCAGCCCCTATCACTGGACACTCTCAGAAATTACCAAGTCCACTGTCTCCTAAGAGGCAGTATACAGAGCAGGCTGTTGGCTAAGCTGAAGATTCAAGCTTAACATATTGCATGGGAAGACCTTACAATGAAGCAAAGAATAAGTGTAGTAAGGTTGATTTGAGTGAGAGTAAGCAAAGGTAATAGAAACAGAAAATGGTTATAAATAAAACAGAAATATAACATGTTTCTAAGAGATTGTACAGGTCTCTTCAGTCCTGTTATCAGGCTCCAATCATTCTGTCTTATCTACAAAACATGCTAAAATTTGAAGAAAACCTGTTCATTAGCTTTCAAATTAAAAGTTCAAATTCAGCTTATTGGCAGTGTGTTTTGTCTTCCTATATTAATTCAGACAGTGATTTAGAACTTTGGAGGGGTGTTTGAAACATATGAATTGGTGTTATCAAACTTGTTTCTGGGGTTGCATCATATTCAGATATGGTATTTGTGTGTGACAAGATAGGTGAAGTAATATCTTTTATTGGACGAGCTTCTGTTGGTGAGAGAGATGAGCTTCTGAGCTTAAATACAGTTCTTCAGAGTCTACAGAGTTCTCCTTTTGCGTGTAGCATGTACATCTTCATATGTCTTATCTGCTTCGTGACATGACTGTGCAAGCAGCACAAAATTTCATTGGGCTTACTTGCCTCGATGCATATGTTTCTTTTTATGTTATGTATTCTTAAGAATTGTCTTTCACTATCTTATTTTGATCCATTTACATTTGGGCACCGTCTCCACAGACACACTCTAAATTTAAATTTATATAATTTATATACTAATAAACTAATCATAGACTGAACTCTGATAATTTCTTCTAAAAAGATGATGAAAAAAATTAACTTTTGAAGGGCTACTGCATAAAAATATAACTAATGCTGACTTTCAGAAACAAGTGGACTATGTCAGTCGGACACACTGGTGTGCTGCGAGAACTGTCCAAGTATACTGTGAAATTTTGTACAAAGGTGATGAAATCAATGTAAAACAAACATTGTTTAATCATCAACTATAGTCTGTCCAACCAAAATTGCAACTCATAAAACTCATGAAAATTAATCATTGTATTAAAAGCGAGGTATCAGTCTTTCGATTCTAAAACATGAACATTGTAAGTGCAGGTGGCCAAAGAGCAAAATTGAGATGATGTATATTTTTTTTTCTGGTGGACTTGAAAAGTGAATGAATTCCTTCTTTAGCTTGTTGTATGCACTGTGTTGCAACCTTTGCTAGTAAGACTGTGTAGCCACAGTAAATACAAGTAAATGTGATGTTTATTAGCGAGCAATCCAGCTGAAAAAATTGGGTGTGCTGTGGAATTGTTTGTCTCATTGAAGCGTGCCATGTTACTGTAAAGGTTGGTAACCACTGGGCTAGGTATTTGTATAATAAAGCATATATGTACAATCAGTGGATATTTAATTTACAGTTAACTGAACTGTGCTAGAGCAGAGAGTGCAGTGCATAAATTGCTGAGCACATTTCATTCTAAGGATACAAATATATTTTGTGCAGTTTTGCAGTTTGGGCCAGTGTTTCTCAGTTGGTGCTCCAAGGAACACCAGTGCTCCATGGATGTAGTGAAGGTGTTCTGCGACTGACCCGTCTCTCCCCAGAGGGTAGTGGGGAGTGGATAAGGAGCAGTGTGGTGAGCCAACATGTGCTTGGGAGATTTAAAGTGCCTCAGCTGCAGCAAAACTTACAGGCATGCACTGGCATCTGGCACTGCCTTGCTCCTTTGCAATGGCTGGGACACTTTACATTTCCTACTGCTCTTACTATCAGCATCAAAATTGCTTGGACATGACTTCCTTGTTAAGATTTTTTTGAGTAACTTTATTCCAAGAATAGATTAATTTTGTTTGAATGTGGAGGCCCAAAATTCCCAGTACAGCTTGAGTAATATTTTTAATTTGAAATTGTGTGAATAATCATATTTATTTTTAAAAAATATCTGCATGTTATACTCTCAAAATTGTACTTAATTCGGTTTCCGAAATTGTTTTCCCAGGAATGTGTAGTATATAGATATTACAAACATTACATTTGATGTATACCAACCAGCTTTTGCCAAGAAAGTTTTCTTCAGGTGTTCCATGTAAAATAATTACTACCTTTTAGATGTTCCTAGGCCTACTAAAGCGGTGGTTCTCAACAACCATGTCAGGACACATTAGTGTGTCACCACCCAGTTGTAAGTGTGTCCCAGAGAACTAGGTAAATGGCTGGATTCGGCCTGGGGCGGGTGAGCTAGTGTGTCCTCTAGGGTCACAATACTCCAAGCATGTCATGACCTGCAAAAGGTCGAGAACCACGGTACTAAAGGTTGAGAAACTAGATTGTATATTGCATTTACGGTGGCTGCCTTATGCCTGGGGTAGGGTGGGCAGTGATTCCTGGGTTCTTTAAAGTTTGGATTCTTCTTGAATGGATTGTGTTGTATTAACTCCTTGGGGTTTTGGTTTTGTTTTGCTTTGTTTTGTTTTTCAATTTGTACTGCCCTCTTTGTAATAGTTTGAAGTGTTTCAGCTGTCTCTTCCATGTTTGTCCAGCTCTTTCTACTTACCAATATTGTTTGGTAAGTAGAAAGAAAACTGAAAAAGACAATACAGGCATGTTAAACACAGTCAGGAGAAATGAGAGAACTGAAACAATTGAGGCAGGTGGGGGGGAAATTGTGGGAAGGACATAGAAGGAATTTCAGACTGTAGTGGCTAGCTCCTCTGCTTAATATGCAGAAGGTCCTGGGTTCAAGCCCCAGGGGGTTGGACTTGATGATCTCATGAGGTCCCTTCCAACCCTATGATTTGATTGATTGATTGATTTAAGTAGTTAGTTTTTAATTTTTTTTTGCTTTTGTACTTTTCAGTTATTTTCTAAGAGCAATGTTAATTCTTGTCAGTTGGTAACTATTACCTTGTTGCTTTGCAGCTAAAGATAGCCTTTACAGTATATACTGAATTTGGTGCATCTTTTTGCTAACCTGATGGAGGGTAACCTCTATCTGTATACATTTATTTTAAGTAATTCTATAGTTTAATTTACATTTTGAATTTTTTTTTACATTTTTATTGTATTAGAAGATAGTGAATGGGATACATTTCTCATTTACTAGGTTAATTTTTTACTTGTGATTTGTGTCAATATCTGTTTGAATTGAAATTCAAATTCAATTAAAAGCTCCAACATAGAATTCTAGTATTTTTTATAAAATACATCTATCTTACTTATCTGCTGTATATGTACAAATTTTTAAATCAGATTTTATCAAAACATGTTTTACATTTAAAACTGATATATTAAACACAGAGGAAGTGTTACTTTGAGGTCAGTAAATTGAATTGATTGTTTCTGGCAACCATGTCTTTTAAGATTTTTAGATCTAGTGATTTCATTTTTTCACAACTTGCTTTAATTGATAGATAGTAAAAGAAAAACAAACTTTTCTGCAGTTTCAAATTGATTTCACCTTTAATGAACAAGTGATTTGAAATGAATTGCTCAAATATACTGAAATAAGAATGTTCTTCATGCATTTGCGGAAGAGGCTGCTGTCGGAAACTGCTTCTAACTCTAGATGCTTAACCAGTGACTCTCACTATTTCAGTGGTTTGACTTTTTTTTTTTTTTTTTTTTGAAACTTGCTAGCAAATATGTACTGCTTAGTATTGTTTTTTATAATTAATAGAGTAGAACAAGTTTAGACCTTAACATAGGTGGTCAGCTTCAAATTTAATTCTAAATATAACCCTTGCATATTTAATTGAAATTTAAAAATCCTTTTAAAAATAATTGAGGTTTATCCACCTTGCTTTCTGCATTATAGTGATTTTACTGCCATCCTCAATGCAAAGTGGATGTGAGTCCCAGCTCCAGTTAAACTGGAGCCCAGGTTCTAACCTCTACCCTCAGCCGTGTAAACTGACGCTTAAAGCACCTTCAAACCTGCATGTTTTCCTTTGTGGATGATGGGAAGTTTTATGCTAAAACCTGGATTAAAAACCCAGGTTAACTGTGTAGGGAAAACATACAGTGAATGATAATACAGGCCTTCAACCACACAAAAGATTGTGTGTCAGACTGATAGCTGAAGGTTGGAAATAGTCTCTGTTACCATTCTACTCAGAAATCTAATTTATGTAGAGATTTTTAGCTGCATGACTCCTCTGTATTTTCACTGCATGAAGTAAGAGAATGTGGGTCACAACATAAAGTTTGTAGGTTGTAACTTTTATTTTATTAATCAGCATAATTATGGACATTACAGCTTATACAGATCCTAAATGTCTTTGCAAATATAATAGGTACAGTTGTACTCGGTTCCTCCTCGAAGATAGTGTTAGGGTCTGATGGATCTCTTGTTCTGAGTTTTCCCATTGGAAGCTCAGTTTTCTCAATCTGGGCACTCACTTGCATTAGTTGTTTTGATTATACCTTTGTTCTTGGCATATGCATTAACATGTCAGCCTTCCCCCCCCTCTTATTGATCTGGTATCCCCAAAAACTTAAGTCTCCCCATTTTCTATAGGTTGTGTGTAGTTGCTTTTATTCTAATTAGCATTGATGGACAACACGTATCTTATTAAGGCACATAATAGAGACAAGTGTGCCTCTCAAGCTTTTTTTTATTTAGAAATTAATTCTCCAGTGGCTCCAGAGTCTCACCTCTTCATACATCTTTTCTCATAATCTTAGGGCATCAGGTTATTCTTTGGTCACTTATGCCAGCATTTCTTATCTCTGAAGCCTAAAATAGCTACGCTAAAATCTTCCAGGCCTCTGCCTATAGGCCTTGCGTTTCAGCTTTCCTTACTTGGATACCTAATACTTAATTATCATTTCTAAATACTGATAAATCTTACACTTCTATAATCCTACAATTTAACTTAAATTAGTGTGCAAGTAAAGCATGTCATGATTATATATGATGTGACATGTTGCTTAATTAAAACATCATACAATAGATGAATGATGAAGTAAAATCGTTGGCTACACCAATTAATTTTTAGTGACAACAATAGTAAATAGAAACATCTAAGAAATCCCTGATAGCTGATAACTAATAGATCAAACAAGTCTTTGTTTACTAAATATCACTTGTATTTAGTGTTAATCAACAGTCAAGAGGGCCACCTTATCTGGAGTAACTTAAAAGGAAATACCAGTACCCCTCCCTCAGGCTTGTGCCCCAGACTGTATCTTTGTCACCAGGGTAGGTTTGGGAATAACACACAACCAAGTATTAAAGATGAAGCCAGGCAAGTATTTATTCCAGGGCAGTAGTTGTCAAACCTTTTTCTTGGGACCCAGCTTGAGACCCCTCTGCCGTGCGGTGACCCTCCACTGAAAAAAAGCATCCGCCACCAGAAAATTGAATGGTGACCATGGCTGCGGGGTTGGTGGTAGGAATCCCTCATGGCTTTCATCGTTTCTCTTAAGGCTTCTATTGCATCTCTGAAATCTCTATATCTAACTTGAGATCACCTACAAGGAACTTGCAGAGGGTGATACCACGTGCCATACTCCTGTCTCAAATCAGGAAGTATGTCAAGTCTCTAAAATTGTGTGTAGTAGCCTGTAGTGAGTGTGTGTGTGTGTGTGTGTGTGTGTGTGTGTGTGTGTGTGTGTGTGTTCCTTGCAAATGGTGGGGTGACTGGGTGGAGAAATGAGATGGAAGTGCTGAGACGGGGGAAGAAGGAGAGAGCCACTGCCATGCTGGAGAGAGAGGTCCTGGGAGATCCTGTTTGCTGCAGAGCCTGTCCAAGTCACTCAATGTCTTGCTCCCTTCTCCACTGCCAAATCTCAGGAACTGAAGCAGCCACTCTGGGTTCCACTTTCACTTCTGCACTTCATCTGCTCCCTGAGCCTGCATGAGTTTCCATGAAAACACAATTGTCCACAATATTGTGATTGAAGGGGTGCTAGTGCTCTTTGCTTGATCTGATGACCCCAGTTGCTGTCAGGGTGCATAAGGCAGCAAAACAATGGGGGCTATCCATGCCCCTTCAGATTGAGACCATGTTATAACCTGTGCTGCTTCACAGTTTCATTCTTCTGTGGGGCACAGTAGTTTCTCAGGATTCCCAGGACTGCCATGAGACTTGAGGCAGTGGTGAACTTTAGTGTACTACAGACCTCTCTACCTTGTTCCCAAATAAGGTTAAGTCATCCTCCTGCAAGGCCAGGTCTGTGTACAGCTTAAACTTCTCCTTCCAGCAGATACATCCCTGAATTGGATTTTATTTCTGTTACTCAGGCTTTCTAATTGTAGAAAAAATACCATACTTTCTAACACAGGCTCTTACTAGAACCAGAGCTGTTCCCTGGGGTGTGGTGCCCTGGGCAAATTGCCGTCCGTGGGGCCCACCAGACCCTGGCACTTGGGGGGTGGGGCCAGCTGGCCCGGGGGGGGGGGGGGGCCGCCCCCCCCCGGGGGGGGGGGGCGGGGGGGCCAAAGGGGGGCCCCGGGCCGGGGGGGGGGGGCGCCCCCCCCCCCCCCCCGCCATACGCACTGTTCTGGGCTCCGTGTTGGAGCAGTGGGGAGGGGGGGCAGCGATAGTGGCTCTGGGCTGCCTCCCATCCCCTCCCCACTGCTCCAGCATGGAGCCCAGAGCAGTGTGTGGGGGGGAGGGGGAGGCACTGGCAGCACTGCACCAGGCCCCCCCTTTTGGCTGCTCGCCTGGTCCTGGCATGGGAGGGGTGTGCAGCGCTGCGGCTGCATGGGGCCCTCCAAAGCATGGGGCCCCAGGCGGCCGCCCCGGTCGCCCTACCCTAGGGACGGCCCTGACTAGAATGGTTTGCTTTTCTTTTCTCTTTTTAATTATCGGTCAGAAAAATCTCTGGAATGAGTTTTTATTAAAATCTTCTACAACTTTTGTTGCAAGCAAGGAAATTCTCATCCACGGAAAAAAGAGGCAAGTCCTAATTTGCAAAAATAACTTCAATCCCCAGATCCCAGAAATGGTGGAATAAGAGGGTGTTGAGAGTTTTTTTTCTTTTTTTTTTTCTGGGTCTATTGATGATAAACACAGTGGTTGCTTGCCAGTGACCTCAGTCTTTTTTCGTGTGAATGAGAAAAGCCCAAAGAGATGCTAACTGGAGAGGAGGCATAGAGATTATTTGAACAACAATTAGCACCTCACTGTTAATGCTAATACTCCCTATTGAAGGCTGATGCTATGTTACAACAGATTGCAGATCAGTGAGAGGCAGCCACCTCCCTCTCCCCACATCTCCCCTGCCAGTGACCCAATACTGGGTCGCGACATGAACTTTGATGACCGCTGTTCTACAGCGTACTATAACAAAGATCACCAAACTTGGAGAGCAAGAGGGAGGGAGGTATAAAAACCAAGAACCTTGATCTGTAGCACAGAATTGTGGGTGATAACAAGGGGGAGTAACATTACTGTTTGCCTTTTCTCAAAAAGTGATATTATCTAGGCAGGCAACAGGTGATTTGGAAGTGGGTCTGACTCCAAAGAATGAGATATCAGGTAAGTTAGGAAGGTCAGGAAGGAATCAGGAACTAGTAGGGAACTCTTGAGCTGATGTTCTGGGCACGTCTGTTCTGTCTTTTGAGGAGGCTGCCTGATTTCAAACTGTCTCCAGCAAACAGCAGCAACAGCTGGGAGCTGTCTTACTCTCTCCCTTATGTGCAACATTGTTGCTGGGCAGACATTGCCTGTAGTTTCCTGTTTCCTGCAGTTTTCCATAGTTTCCTGTCTTCTGCTCAAACAGCAGGAAAATGTCTGTGAAGAAGACTCTTGAAAATGGAGGATAGTTCAAGAAACAAAATGGCGTTCACCTGGCTAGTTCCCTACATTAGTTATTTACGCTAAGTTCAGGAAGTTATCCACACATAGTGGCAGTACATTTGACACTGTCTAACACAGTTTCTTTCAACAGTTGAACCATATTTTCTTGACTGAGTTAATAGAAATACACATACCGCATAAAAATCATAAATGACATATTATGACTTTCCAAATGCAACTTGACATGCATTTATCTTGGTTTCTCTTTTAAGGCAGTTTGTAGACTATGTGAAAAGGGGACTTTTCATGTTAGAAGTCACCGCCTGAGTGACAGCAGTGTCTGATGTCCACACTGTTCTCCTTGGATTGGTGAGAGCAGTGTGGACATCAGGCACTGCTGTAACTCCTAGCGTCCTCACCAATAGAAGGAACACTTCTATTGGCCTAAGGGGACATGTGGGGAGCTGAAAGCCACATTTCTCTGATTCCTAGTGGAAGCCCACGGACACTTGCACTTTCTCTGAATTGCCCCCGGTCACTCTTCAGTGCCAGTCGGGGGAAGTTGCGGGGGACTTTTCTCCTCTCTGGTACCAGCTGACAGCTGGGGGAACCTGTTCCCTGCTCTCTGACAGAAGGGCAGTCAAGTAGATTTCAGGGCTTAGCCTTATAAGATGTCTGCCTGGATGGGGAGCAGATGGAGAAACTGTCAAACTACTAGCTGTGACTGCCAGCTGGTACTGGGAAACAGCAGCCCTGGCTTCTCACCCAGGAGTGGGGTGAAAAGCCTGAGCTAGTGCATGGTGGAGCTGCTGGTGCCTGGTCCCAGCTGGGAGCAGGACAGGAAGTCAAGAAGCTTCTCCACCTGACCCTCACCAAACAACCATGCTAATTACATAGCTGAGCCGCAAAATTAACATGGTTACTAGAGCCAGCTAGGATTGGGGACCAGCCACTGGGGTTTGCAGCAGCCTGCAGCTTGTCGGCATTTCAGCTTGTAGCCGAGAGTCAGCATCCAGCCGTCTGTGGCTTGTCTAGTCCCAGTTTGCAACTGGGAGGCAGGCTCAAGCTGGTCGCATTGTGACTTGCAAACCAGCTGCCTCACCTTTCTTGTCTATTTGTGGTGAAATTGAGCAAAATGATAGTCCCTCCACCAATGTAAGGAGACATGATGTCTGCGTTGACACTGCATTGCCCTAGTCCTACACTTCTTGTGGAGTTTGGTTTTATTTTGTTAAGAAAATAGCAGTTCTGACAGCAGAGAGGTGATTGCAGTGTGTACACCAGCACTGTTTTGCTGACACAAGCTGACTTTTTTGACAAATTCTCTATTGTAGACCAGGCCTCAATAGTGCCATCATGTTAGTGCATGACTGGACTTTTAACTACCCAGTAACAAAACAGGGAACTAATAACAGAAGTGCTGTCAAGTGCACGAAGTGAACATACTGAAACAGACTTTTCCCTCACCTCATTCACTTATGGTAACCTAAAGTGTTGTTTGCAAAAATGCTATCTATGCAATTTCCAAAGGAGCAATAGTTCTTTCCCCCAGCTGGATGGTATACTTTTAAAGGAAAAGGAATTGATACAAGTTATTTTTGAAATGCTATGGAAATGAGGTACCAAAACAAGGTAACTAAAATCTTTCTGACATTCTAATGTTGATCTTGGATTCCCTAGTATTCTAGCATGCATGTGTTACCCCCAGCAGAGTTCTTAGAAATGTTTAGTCATAAAGAGACAAAGTATGTGTAAAAATATCTACTTTAACAGTGGCAAATCTCCAGTTAATGGCAAAATTAGATTTGGTTGGTGTGACTTATTGTTAATAACTCGACTGTGACATTAATTTATAACCCTATTATCACACAGATTTTCACAAATTGATCATTTAATAATTAGTTCCAGTATCTTTTCAGATGCTTAAGTTGGGCTGAGTGCTCTATAGTTTCTTGGATTCTCTTTGAAAAATAGGTCATGTTTGTCTTTTTTCAGTCCTCTCAGATTTCACCTGTGCTCCAGAAATTGTCAAATATTGTGAAGTGTTCAAAGTTATTGTGAAGTGTTTTGAAGTTTTCTTCAGCTAGTTCCTTAAGACCCTTAGGGCAAATTTCACCAGGCCATGCTGAGTTTAGTAGATCTAACTTATCTAAATACTCTAACTGTTGTGGGTTGGGTTTTTTTTTCTTTTTGGTTTTTGTTTTTCCCCTCCTTTGTTGTTAGTATGAATTGTGCTAAGTGTCTGGTCACAGTTTCCTGTGTTAGTGAGCATGAAGGAAAATAGGCATTTAACACCTCAGTTACCTTGAAGTCATTCATTATTAGCTCTCCTTCCCCACGAAGTAGACTTGCACTTCCCTTCATCTCTTTCTCTTGTCATCTCCTAGTGTATTTATAGAACCCATTTTAGTGCCTTTTACATCCCTTGCTAGATCTGTAATTTATTTTGCACTTTAGCTTTTCTGATTTTGACCCTGCGTGCTTATGGTATTCATTTGTACTCATCTGTAAGAATTTGTCCATGTTCCACTTTTTGTAGAATTCCTTTTTGATTTTCAGTAAGAGCTCCTCATGGAGCTGTATACCTCATGTATATTATTACTGGATTCCACTGCAATAAGTGTAATTGGACAAGTGAGTTAGTTTTGTTGCCAAATTTGTATGCAAGATATGTGTGAAATATTAAACTGTTAACTTGAAACTGTATGAAATATTGTACCTTAGAGAAATCTGTACAGTAACTGATATGTAATTACCTCTTTTTATAGGTGTCCTCCTCGTACTTTCTTACCAGCACTGTGCAAGATTTTTCTTGATGAAAGTGCACCAGACAATGTGTTAGAGGTAACAGCTCGTGCCATAACATATTACCTGGATGTATCAGCAGAATGCACCCGTAGGATTGTGGGAGTAGATGGAGCTATCAAAGCACTTTGTAATCGTTTAGTAGTTGTTGAACTTAACAACAGAACCAGCAGAGACTTGGCTGAGCAGTGTGTAAAGGTAAGTGGTTTTTAGTAAATTTCAGCGTTCATGGAAAGTAGAGCATCTAATTATATTTGAGAAGCATGTGTTTATAATGTGAATTTAAACCAAGAATAATTTATTTTATGCAGTATGATAAAATTGCTTGCTTGTACACTTGTCTTTGGTGTCAGTTTGCTATGGCAATTTCAGGCTCACCTGATCAGAAAAGAAGTCACAGAGAACATAAAATATTGAATGAAAAGAAACTTGAGGAATTAATTTATATATTTGTTTTTCTGAAATATAAATTTGATTTTTAATTTCAGTGAATGGTAAAGCATTTTCAAAACAATAAAAGAAAAGAAAATGAAGTTCCCATTTGAAATCTCTTGGTTTTATATTTTTGTACATAGTTCCAGAATTTTTGCTGTTTTGTACATAGTTATATGTGGACTTCCACTGCTCACCTCCTTACCTTAGTTAGAATCCTAAAGCAGCTTTGCAAAATGATGAAGAATGTTGACCAACCCAAACAAATGCATTAGACTACACTTATAACTGTTTCTTATGTGACTGTATGTGAAGTTACTAGGCACCCCATCTATACTCATCTTTCTCTTGGATTTGTGAACTCATGTGTACTCAATGTCCCACTCATCCCCTTACAGTAGATTCTCTTTTATGACCTAAAGAAGAGCTCTTTGTATCTGAGAGAGCTTGTCTTTCACCCATAGAAGTTGGCCTAGTAAAAGACTATCACCTCTCCCAGCTTGACTCCTTAATATCCTGGGATCAGCACACCTACAACAACATTGCAAACAATGATCACTCCAGTTGTTCTCAAACCACATGTCCATTCACTCACTCCTGAATTGCCCCAAGCTGTCACTTATTTGTCTCCCCTTAGTCACCACTCATCCCCAATACCTGTTCTCTCCTCTTCCCAGTAAATCTTTTAACACTCATCTATTTCGAATCAACACTTCTGTGTCAGTTTGGTCTCCATAAGGCTGCAGCTGCCCCTTATTTGGTCGTGAGTCTTTTCCAGATGCGAGGCAACTTGCCTGTTCTCCTGCAAGGTCCACATGGAATGATGCTGCTGGGGATTCTGTTGTACTTATTCTCTCATTAATGAGGGAGCACTGGCACTACTGAAAACTTTGGGTGCTGTTGAAGGAGGAACTGAATTTCTTTTGGTTTGGCCCCTCCGTTAGATGAGAGGGGAGCAGTTGTATGTACATCATTACTTGTATGTAACTGTCAGTACGTACTTTGTTACAATTTAATTTCATTGTATTACAGGTGTTAGAACTGATCTGTACCCGTGAGTCAGGAGCTGTGTTTGAGGCTGGTGGGTTGAACTGTGTGCTTACATTTATTCGTGACAGTGGGCATCTGGTTCATAAAGATACTTTACATTCTGCTATGGCTGTAGTATCCAGACTTTGTGGCAAAATGGAACCTCAAGATTCTTCATTAGAAATCTGTGTGGAGTCCCTATCTAGTTTATTAAAACATGAAGACCATCAGGTATGCAATTGTAAATGATTCTGTGTAGTGTGTGAGTTGATGTCATTAGACTTTTAGTTTGCTATTCATGAAATGTATTTAGTGAAACAGAGCTTAGATGTTAAATATATTTTGTAGTATCTATGCCATTGTTGTTGCTAGGTTGAATTTGTTACAAATCAACAATTTAATTGTACTTAATGATAATCAGATGGAATTTTTTGTACTCTTTGCATAATGAAGGAAAAATATGGGACTGAATAATTGTGGTGTTGATGGTTTTTTCAGTTGTAAGCAAGGGAACAAAAAAATGTTGCTTGATGCTGGCTTGTCTGCCTTGATCAGTAAAGCTCAAAGCTTTTATAGAAAGAAGCCCTTACGAGAGCTCCGAAAACTTTCAGAATGCTGTTCAAAGAATTTTCTTAAATAACAATTATTCTGACATTGAGATGTTGAAATGATTAGTGGAGTTCTAAAAGCTCTTCTAAAACTTAGTTTGTAAAATTTGGATTGCTAAAACATTGTACTTATGTGCTGAAGTTTTTCTTAAGGCACTGTTTCCATATTTTATACAGTTAGCCTGTATTCTCAAGTGACAAATCTTGAATATCTTATATACATCTTCCACAGGTTTCAGATGGAGCTCTGAGATGTTTTGCTTCATTAGCTGACAGATTTACACGTCGTGGAGTTGATCCAGCCCCATTAGCCAAACACGGACTAACTGAAGAGTTGTTATCTCGCATGGCAGCAGCTGGTGGTATGGCATCAGGACCATCTTCAGCTTGCAAACCAGGTCGGAGCAGCACTGGGGCACCGTCCACAGCTGCAGATTCTAAACTGAGTAATCAAGTGTCTACTATCGTGAGTCTGTTGTCAACCCTGTGTAGAGGCTCTCCAGTAGTAACACATGTAAGGATCTTCTAAGTGCTGCAGTTCTTCACTAATATTTTTCTTTAAAATTTAAAAGTTATTTCTTGATATAATTTTAAAAATCTATTCACAATAGAAATATTTTGTATGATTTCTTGTAAAGTCAAAGAGGAAGCATTTCATATGGAAATAAAACCATGTTCTCATTGTATTTTCTAAAGTCTTGTATATTTTTTATTGTTCAGACTTTTAATTATTTCCAGGATCTCCTAAGATCTGAACTTCCAGATTCTATAGAAAGTGCATTACAGGGTGATGAAAGATGTGTACTGGATACCATGCGTTTAGTAGATCTTCTTTTGGTGCTATTGTTTGAAGGGCGGAAGGCCCTGCCGAAGTCTAATGCTGGATCTACAGGCAGGATCCCAGGATTGCGTAGACTGGATAGCTCTGGGGAACGATCTCATCGGCAGCTGATAGACTGTATCCGCAGTAAAGATACCGATGCACTTATAGATGCTATTGACACAGGAGGTAGGCAGACATTCCTGGAAGATTGAAAAAGAAAATGAGATGAATGAAATATGCCAAGTCTAACTTTTATAGTGAATTAAATGTCAAAGTAAGTGGTTAATTGATACCTTAAAGCTGTTATCAACATTTAATTCATATTGTTCATAGGAGCTTTAAGGTATCAAAGAAGAATTTACTTTGACATTTATCAAGTAAGCAGTTGCTTTGACATTACTCAATAAAACCGGTTCTTGCTGTTAACGCTCCTTACTTTGGGTTAGTACTGTACTTGGGTGCCTAACTACTGCTTTGGGTGTCTAAATCTCAGAACCAGAGCCCAATAGAATTCATGAAGCCCCACTCAATTGCCCTTGAAATCTGGCTAAACTTGTTCAGCACCTAAATTTTTACAGAAAAAGTTCTCTAAGCACTTACATTGCTGCATGTGAGCATGATGGCCTCCCATAGGGCTAAGCCTAAGCCACAGAGTAATTCACAAACTGGATAAAGGTTTAGGTGTTCTTCCACCTACTTCATTTGTGGGGTCCGATCCAGTAAGCATACTTGGAACTTGCGTACTGCCCATATAGATGAATTTACACAAAATGGAGTACAGAAGAGCGGCTTCTTGCCAAAATGGCGCAGGAGCCTACCATCGAGAATTGTTTTGCAGCTGAGAATCCCAAGTGAAGTGAAGTGAAGTGCTTCCCTGCAGCTCAGACTTAAGTACCTGTTTCTGAGGCTGTGGAGCTTGGCACTCTGGTGCTTGATACCTTCTAGTGGCAAGGTTAGGTGAGGAAGCACCTAACATACTGACTTTTATGAATCCCTTTCTAAAATGCCCTTTTCTCATATTCATT
Source organism: Podocnemis expansa (assembly GCA_007922195.1). NCBI lineage: Eukaryota > Metazoa > Chordata > Testudines > Podocnemididae > Podocnemis > Podocnemis expansa. The sequence goes on from ML681963.1 coordinate 70,139,112, forward strand.
GTATAGGGTGACTAGGTATGGAACTTAGGCTTTGAGAATCCTAACGATTTTTCTAGGCTTCTGAAAGTTTGGTGATGCTGAACATCTACACAATTGTCTTTTGTCCTTGGTTTAAAGCTAAGATTTTTAGAATATTTTCAAAAAATGGTCGAGTATGTTTAAAGTTTGTTTAAAGACAGAAGAATGAGGTGTTGCCCATTATCTGTTTATAGGAAATTAGTGTACTGTATGTGCCTTTAATTTATGTTCTTGTATCTAAAACTTTCAGCTTTTGAAGTAAATTTTATGGATGATGTAGGACAAACACTTTTAAACTGGGCATCAGCCTTTGGAACTCAGGAAATGGTAAGTTTAAATGTATTAACTAAAATTAAGTAATACAGATTATTTAATTTTCTGTGCAAATTGATGCACAAATAAGGAAACTAGCTTTCTTTTCTTCATTTTTACAGGTGGAATTTCTTTGTGAAAGGGGTGCTGATGTTAACAGAGGTCAGAGGTCGTCATCATTACATTATGCAGCATGTTTTGGAAGGCCTCAAGTGGCAAAGGTGTGCACTCAAACGTCTGCATTATTTGAGGCAGAAAATATTTGTTGTATGTTTGTACTTTTTAAAAGTCCCCTGGAAAACAAAAGAAGTTCTGTGATGTGAACTATCTAACATAGCATAAATATGTTCTCACATAGAAAAGACACCATGTTCGATCTCTACTCTTTGTTTTGAAAAGGTAGCTTCTGATGGTGCTAGGTCAGTGAAACAAGTACAAGTCCATCTGTATTAGTTTCACAGACTACTGTAAGAATTCTATACACACCATGTTTTAGTGTTGTGGACAAGCTCATGAGAAGCCCAGGAATAAGCAGGTTCATAATAGGGCTAGTTACTTTGAAAAATAATTTATTAACTTTCTCTCTAAAAATTTGCCTGTAGACTCTCTTGCGACATGGTGCAAACCCTGATTTGAGAGATGAAGATGGGAAAACTCCTTTAGACAAAGCTCGTGAAAGGGGGCACAGTGAAGTGGTGGCTATTCTTCAATCTCCAGGTGAGTATGTTATGCAAAAAGCACTCAGGATCTTTTCTGGAGGGAAAAGGCAGTGTGCCACATTTATTATAAGATATAAAATTAATTCCTATCACACACATACACCCACACGCCCCCAAACACACCAGTAGATGTCCTATAGCTGATAGTTACCAGTCCTGGTCCTGGCTTGAGATTGTAGCTTGGGTTCGTTGCTGGAGTTCGTGGCTCGTGGCAGCTACCTGGCCAGGGAAGCTGGGCACGAGGGGGGAGCAGAGTCTCTGTTGGGCGCCCTGATGCTCCTTGCTCCTGGATCTTATGTAGAATAGTTCCCCTTCTTAGTTAACTGCTGTCATATTTATTCTGGATGCATCTGAGCTGTGATCCAACGAAAGCTCAAGGCTCTCACCTGAGACCGGGCAAATGATCTTCTTTTTGGCATCCCATACTTAGCACACCAGACCAGCAACTGACAAGCAGTCATCTCACCTGACTCCCATTTAAGAGAGGGGTGACAAATTTAATATATAGATATTTTCCTTCAAGGACAGAATGATGGGGGCAGAAGCCACTGACTTCTCTATTGGGAAACTTGTTGTAACCAGACTTTGCACCAGATTTAGCATGCTGTTAGCTGGTAAAGAGGACTACTCTTATTTGGAACCTCCAAAATCACAAACATGGGGTGCAAGGCCAAATTTAATATTTTCATGCCAGTGGAGGAACAATCTCAACAATGATTTTTTACCAATTATGTTTTATATCCTTGGCCAATTTTCGCATACCCACTTTGGCATCATGGGGCATAACCACTTCTCTGCAGCCCTCCTGTTTGGCAGTGCAACTGGTTTTGCAATTAGATGTACAAGCAGCATCTGTAAAACAGTGAAATTCATTTTAAATGGTATAGGTTTCACAGCAGAATAAAAAGCAAACATATCCTTTAAATTGCTCACATTTAAGTTTAGGCACTTGAAATTTAAAATTGCATTTGCTAATCACCACAAAACTACAAAAATAAAGGTTCGTGTAAGGATTACTTTATGCAGTAGTTATCAAGAAGACAAAACAAAGAACATGTGTTTTTTTTTTCTTTGACTTCTTGCTATAGATGCTTTAAGCTCTTTCAATATTCACAGAGCTGTTAACTTGAAACACAAAGCAGAACAACCTTTCCCCTCCCTTTGCAGGAGATATCATTAAAACATTTAAGATAACTCAATTAAACTTCTTCTCAGGCCTAGTTAGGCCTGGGTCCCTTTTCCTTTTATTTTCCCCTGGGAGAAGACTGTTGAGCTTTAACTGGGCTTTGAGCACCCCACCCACATGGGGGTTAGCAAACTCATCCCATTAGCCCTCACTGGTTTGCTTAGGGCCTGCTGAAGTTTCCAAAGGCTCCCAGGCTGGTGTCACAGGAGGCATTTTCTACAGAAAACAGTTAGCAAAGTTAAACAGCACTTTTACTTCCATTAAAACACTTATTCCCAAAATGACTTTTTTTTTGTAAACACAATACAATACACAATAATGTTAGTAACAAGACAAACACAAAACATTAACACACAGAACAGTTTCTGTTGCAACAGCAGATCCATGGATTTTTCTTTAGGTGTTTTGCTGGCACCAATTTCTCTTGAGTGTCTGAAAGGCAAAAAAAACCCCATTTTTCTACCCCTAAGGGGTGGCAGATTCTTTCTTAGATTACCACTTTTTTAGTTTACACTTAGTCTATTTAAAGTTTCCTTTACAGAGGTGTAAGGAGAGTTGGGGGAGGAAAGAAAAAAGAGAAAGAGGCAGTAGCAGAGGAAGATCCAAGTCAAGAAAAATACACAGTAACAACAAATCAAGAAGTGGGGCTCTGTGTGTCAGACCATCTGGACCCACATCTCAGCCCCTATCCTGGGTTAAATTACAGTGGCACTGCTGTCCCCCAGGGACTGTGCCTTAACTCTTGTCACACTCAATATGGCCAGTATCCTAAACCTGGCCCTAAGTCCAGCTCTCCCTACAACCGGAGGTAGCTTACCAATATTTTGAATTGTGCCCAGTGGCAACTTACAGTTTCTTATGCTCTGCAGCAATTACACTTTAAAAATGAGGCAGCTACTATACCCTTCAGAGCCTGCCTGGTTAATTCAGAACTTCACCCAGTGGCAGCTTACAGTCTGTATGCTCCACATCAGTTACACTCTAAATAATATGTTAAAAAAAAACCAACCAGACAAAAAAAAAAAAACCTAGACCCCTGTATCCTTCAGAGTTAGGGTGGCAGCTCCTATATCTTTCAGAGCCTGCCTGCTTAACCTGGTTCCAACAAAGTTATTTTACTATCAATAGATAACACAGAACCCTAAACTCCTATGTCCTTCAGAGTTAGGGTGGACAAACTCCTTTATCCTCAGTCTGTCTAAGGCAGCTCCTATATCTTGCAGAGCCTGCCTGGTTAACCAGAAAGAAAGAAAGAAAGAAAAAGAAAAACAAACACACAATTTTCAGATCTTCCTCTATACTGCCAAGCTTAATAAAGCTTATGGTGTGCACACCAATTGTACAATAATTGTGGGATACTCCTATGCTCCCCCTTTCGCATTCTCCACCAAAATGTTATACCAAAAAGGGCACCCAATAGAACACCCCCTAAGAAAAAGAAAAGACTAGCAGGATCTTATTCAGGGGGACAAGGCAATATGCCACATTTATTGTAAATAAGTAAGAATAGCAAAAAGTGCACGCACGCAGTTCTGCAAGCTGGTGTGATGTAATTACAAGTCCTTTCATGTGTTGCTTGAGCCAGCCTAGTGGCCAGCTAGGCTGGGCACAAGGAGGGAGCCAGGCCTCTGTTGGTCATGATCTGATGCTCCAAGATATCAGTTGCAGAATGAGACCCCAAAGTTTTCATGCTCTCACCCATCTTTTATACTTGAAGGCCTTCATGTAAGTCTATGGGATTTGCTGTGTCATGTAGCCTCAGGGTTCCTGGGAGATCATTGGTCACCAGTCACTTGCAGACTTGATTGTATTTTGTTCTTTTCTTTCCTGGGTGGCTCCTTCCGTTTGCTTTAATGAGATGTCTGCATTGTTCAGCCAGTTAGATGGTACTTATGGTTCCTCAGGACAGGCTGGCAGTTGAGACTGGCCTTTTCACACACACACACCCCCTTCATTCGCACACCTTGTTCACACATTTAAAAGAACATATACAGCATACGCCTAAACCAGATTTCATCAAGTATCCAAAATGAAGTACATTGTTTAAGCAGGAGTTCCAAACTGACAATATGGAGTCTTGTTGGACATTGGTCACAATGTCCATTACACAGGGTTACAGTTATCTGTCTGTGCTCCACAAGTATGAATTATTAGTTTCTGATTCTTTCAATGGTATTGTTTGTTTCTCTTCCCTTTATTTTCTCCTGGTGGAGGCATAGTGGAGTAAAAGAGTTAACAGTTCAGGGACAAGCATGTAATATAGCATTGTTTTTCAACTGGTGTGCTGTGAGAACTGTGCAAGTGTGCCATGATATTCTGTACAAAGGTAATGAAAATCAGTGTAAAATGAACATTGTTTTGTCTTAAACAATTTTCTATCTAACCAAAATTAGGACTCGTAAAACCTGTGAAAATTAAGCATCAGATAAAAGTGTGGTATCGGTTTTTTGTATCTAAAATATGAACATTCTAAATGCAGGTAGCCAAAGGATAAAATGGAGGTGACGCATACTTTTTTTCTAGTGGATCTGAAATGTTAATGCATTTGATCCTCCTTTAGCTGCTTGTGTGCACTATATTGCAAACCTCTCTCGTAAGACTGTAACCGTAGTAAATAAAAGGGAATGTGACGTTTATGAGCAGTCAGTTCAGCTGGAAAAATTGGGTGCGTCATGGAATTGTTTGTCTCATTGAAGCATGCCTTGTTACTGAAAAGGTTGGGAACCACTGTAATATAAAACTCTGTCAGCTCTCTCTTTGAAGTTTGTTAGTGCTTTTAGTATGTGGCCTGGTACGTCTCATGCTGTATTTATGCTGTTGCGTAAATAATCTTTGTTTTCTAGAAGTATGTGTATGTATGATCAGGTTCTCAGCCACCATGGGAGATGGATATTTCAGTTTTATTTGCTGGAAAAAGATTATCAGTAAATGACTATCCCAAAAATAATTACATTTTTGCAGGTGACTGGATGTGTCCGGTGAACAAAGGAGATGAAAAGAAAAAGAAAGATGCAAACAAAGATGAAGAAGAATGTAATGAACCCAAAGGAGACCCAGAAATGGCACCAATATACTTGAAAAGACTGTTACCTGTGTTTGCACAAACATTTCAACAAACTATGCTACCTTCCATAAGGTAAGTTAGTTATAGCTATTGATAGCCATGCATTGGTTGTATGTATTAGTGATATCAACTTCTGTAATTTAACTCAGTGAAGTACTGTTTCTTCAACAAAAAATTAAATCATCTGAAAATTTTATATTCTGAAATGGCTAATGATCTTTTTAAAATGTGGAGATTAAAAAAAAAAATGCTGTTGCATTTATCCTGGTACTCACTATTCTAAGGGTAAAGCACATTTAACCTAAGTGGTTTGATGTGAAATGTAATGAAAAGCAATGCAACTGAACAGAAATTTAGTACCTCTGTAGAAAGAGGTAAGATTTACAGGTGTCTTGAAAGAAGTGTATTTTAGTAAGGGGCTTTGAGGAGGAGGAAGGTTGAGATATGACAGGGTAAAAGGGAGAGTTTAGTTTTTGGCTGCTGTGGGGAAGAAGTTACAAAAAGTATTTTATGTTTGCAGAATGCCTCTCTCACAAGATGTTCCTGATCTAAGTTAGTGTCCCTTTCTATTACAGTAATACTAAAACAATAGCAGGCTGGGAGAAGTGATGTCTACACTGCCATTTTATAGTGCCACAGCCTGAACCTCATGAGCCCGAGTTAGCTTCTGCGGGCCAGCCATGATTGTGTTACTTCAGTGTAGAGTAGACATACCCATCTTTTAGCTTCTCCAAAAGAAAATGAAGAGATGACTTGATTACTGTATAAATATCCTCACAGGAGGAAAATAAGGGCACAAAAGGACTCTTTAACATATTGGAGAAAACCAGGTCAAGAACCAGTGAGTGGAAGCTGAAGCCAGATAAATTCAAATTTAAAAAAAAAAAAGAAAACCAAAACAATTTAACAGTGTGAATGATTAACTAGTGGAGCAAATTACCAATGGATATGACGGATTCTATGTCTCTTGATGACTTCAAATTAATCTTGGGTGCCAGTAGATGCACATTAGCCAAACACACGTTATGTGTTAAATAAACACAACTATTGGGCTCAATACAAGGACAGTCAGGTGCAGTTTAATGTCTTATTATATACTGGAGGTCAGGCTAGATGATCTAATGGTCTCTTCTTAGTGTAAAATGTGAATGTCTTCTGTCTTTTTATAGTAAATAGATGAACGAGGGAGCTGAGTTTTTAATGTTGAGCTTGTTAGGTGCTGGGTATCCAGGGAAGAGAGAGAGAAACAAACTCAGTGTCAGTTAACCAGCAGTGGAGGGAGACATTTAACAGCACCGTAGAAGTATTGGTTAAGTAAGGTTGAATGCAGGTGAGGTGTAGAGGAAGAGAAGAACTTGGCAGTTCTACACTTCTTGGTTCTGTTTACCTACAAATTAAAAGAACTCAAATGTGAGCTGATATTCCAGTGTTTCAATCCCAGTTATTAAATATGAATTTTAGATATAATGTTAAGTGAAATACAAAATGATTTGTAGTATGTTTATGCAGAGTGTTGTTTAGCTTTGCAAAGAATAATTTTAATTTTAATTTTTAAAGGAAAGCAAGTCTTGCCCTCATTAGAAAAATGATTCATTTTTGTTCTGAAGCACTGTTAAAAGAGGTTTGTGATTCTGATGCTGGTCACAACTTGCCAACAGTATTGGTTGAGATTACTGCTACTGTTCTTGATCAAGAGGTAAACTTATTCTTTTTTATTATTTATGATACAACTATTTTAGAAACAAAAATTCTTTCCCTTTTAACTTTTTTGCTGCTTTTATAATGTATTCACTAAGGATTGTATGATTACTTGGTATTAGGACATAATTATCATCTTGTCTTTAACTAGATGTTTTTTAATTTTGATAAATCAATAGACCATGATGTGAACAGTTTCAGTGGTGGACTAATACAAGGTTAAAATGTGAAATGGCTTGCAGTAAACACATCTCTCCTTATCAATTTCTTGCAGGATGATGATGATGGCCACTTGTTAGCCTTGCAGATCATCAGGGATTTAGTGGATAAGGGTGGTGATCTTTTTCTAGACCAGCTCGCTAGGCTTGGTGTAATCAGTAAAGTGTCAACTTTAGCAGGACCATCTTCTGATGATGAGAATGAAGAGGAGTCTAAACCTGAGAAAGTAAGTACAGCATCATGTAACAGTGTCTGTTTCACAAAACCATCATCTTGCTCTCTCTCTAACTGCATGAAAACATGAAAAAATACATAAATAAAACCATTAATAATAGTACTTAAATGTATATTTGGTTAAAATGACTGCTGGTTTGTGTTGTCCTGTAATAGAGCTTTTTGCCAATTTTCCTATCTGTAAAATGTTTGTAGGGGTGATTGTCTGATATTTGTATAATGCTTTGAAAAATTACTGAAATATAACTAAGTAGGATTTATTAATCTGTTTCCAACTGTAGTTGTTTTAAAAATAATCATCTAAGTGGTTGACATTTCTAAACCTTGACATAATAGTCTTAAAAAAGTGTAACTATGAAAAATTATTCTTTAAATTACAGAAAATTTGGGAATGTGTATTTAGTGCATCAGTTCTTAGCTACCATGTTGTTGACTACTTGGTACCAATACTGCTAATTTACACCACTTATTCAACTTTCACTTTGACTCTCATTAAATCACCTTTAGTGATTTTATTCCAGATGGTGTAATGCTATTCCTCCAGAGAACAAGCTGCAAAAAATGCAAATTGCCTAAACTGGAAGTTGTTTGTTTGTAGAAAAACTATAATCTGAGATCTGTACTTACAGATCTCTGAAGGAAATTAACAACAAATCTGGATTTAACTACAAGGAAAAACATAGAAGTTCAGAAAATTTAAATCTGTTCAAAAAGTAGACAGTATATCATTCTTTTGTTAAAGTGGTAGAAACTAATTTGTAGTCTCTTACATTGAGTTTCTTCCTTGTCAGTGTCCCACACAATACCACTTATGCTAAGATGGCTGCTCCAACAATTGGCTTTTTAATTACATTTATCATTTTAATGTGTAATTTATGGTGCTGTTGTTCAGATTCTCTCATTAAACATTCTTTACCAGAAACCTCTAAAAGCAATATTTCACAGCTTGCAGATACATTTTTGAGTGTTTAGTTTCTATGACTAGCTTTTAATATTTTTACAGCATATTTGCTTCCACTACCTTTTTCCAAATTTTTCTTTCATCTAATTTTACAGGAGGAAGAACCCCAAGAGGATGCTAAAGAATTGCAGCAGGGTAAACCATATCACTGGAGAGAGTGGTCCATCATTAGGGGAAGAGACTGCTTGTATATCTGGAGTGATGCAGCGGCCCTGGAACTGTCAAATGGAAGTAATGGATGGTTCAGATTTATCTTGGATGGAAAATTGGCTACAATGTATTCAAGTGGAAGTCCTGAGGGAGGATCAGATAGTTCAGGTATAATTTCTTGTCAACTTTACAATAAATGAAGTCTTGATCTATTTATATTCTTTAATTTGACCCATTTAGTTTTACAGAAATTGGCTTACAAAATAGTAAAGGATGTAAGCAGATTAAAGGTGATCAGTGCTTCTGTCAGATTTAGCATGTGAGCATAATTTGACTATTTTGGTCATTTTGTTCAGAAAACATGCTAGTAACAGTGTATTAATTTCATTTTGTTTTTATTCTTCGTGCACACTTAATTTTATCATCCCAGTCATTAAAGTGGCTTTGTAGTGGCCATCCCAGGAAAACAGGTTGAAATGTCTATTTACTCTTTTCATCTAGTTAGCAGAATGAAACTCTGTGTTTTGAAGAAAAAGCAAAGGAAGGGTTCTCATCATGGTTTGCAGACATGTCACATGTCTTAATTTTTTGTGGATGAAGGGATTAGGTGACAGACTGGAGATAAAATATGACACAGAATACTTTTTATACTCTGTACAGAATGTGCACCATTTATTCATGAAGGGTGTTGTTTGCTGCTTTTGTACAGAAAGAGAAGCAATCTTCTTTGTTTTACCTTTTTACCAATGCAAGAGTTTATACATTTGTAAATCATGCATTGTTGTATTACACCACTCAGTAATTTGTGAAATTTAGTATTCAGGTGTTATGGTTTCAGGATTGAAACAGGGTGTAAAGGTTTTATTGATCTAGTACAAGGGTTGGCAACCCAAAAGATAAGAAGAGCCTTTTTTTTCCCCCAGGTTCCTTCAATAACTAAGTGTTTTGAGAACTGCAATGGATGTAGCCTCCTTGTAGTTGGAAGCTGAGCCAGGGTGCCTGATGCAGGGTCTCCTGGCGGGGAGGGGGCGACTCAGAACCAGAAGCAGGCTTGCCACAGGGGACCAGGAGCCTGATGCAGGCTGCCCACAGGATCTTCTGGTGACAGGAGGGGGCCCAGAGCCTGCAGCCATGAGGCAGCCAGAGAGCTGCATGCAGCTCTGGAACCGCAGGTTATAGATAGAGCCCAGCACGGATACAAAAATGTGGAACCGCATCCGATCCGCATCCATTCAGTGATAACATTAATCTGATCCGAAATCTGCATGCCAGGATTTAGCTGCATCTGTAACCGCAGCTGCAACTGAGCTTGGGCTCACACACAACTATTCAGCCTTTGATTGGTTCATTCCCCACATGGGACCCACCCACTTTTTCATTTCTTGTTTGTGGTTCGCATGCTGTGCTATCAATCAGATTTCTTTGCCCACCTATGAAATCTGTGATTGACAGCAGTGGCTTGCCAACTGCAAGCAAGAAAAGGAAGAAGTGGGCAGGGGAATGAGCCAATCAAAGGCCAGCAGCGAGTCTCCATGTCCCACCTTGAGACTGATTGGCTGGCAGATCACAATTTAGGATTGGCCAGAGCGCTTCCTGGTTCTGCTGACACAGACAGTGCAGCAGTTTCAGCAATAGATCGCAGGGTGATAAGGTAACAATAGAAACTGCATCGTGAGTTGATCCGCAGCAACGGGTCTGCAGTTATCCTCACCCACGGGTGCGGATACCCGCGGATTTGCAGGGCTCTAGTTATAGACCCCTGGTCCTAGTGGCTTGGAGCTTCTGAGAAAGAGATTGGAGTTCCACTGTTTGAAAGATGATGGAAATTCCAAGGAAAAAATATCTGGATTGGAGTTAATCACAGAATTGTAGAAACTGGAAGGGACCGTGAGAGCTCATCAAGTCTAGTTCCCTGCACTCATGGCAGGACCAAGTTATCATCTTAAACCGTCCCTGACATGCTTGTCTAATAAGCTCTTATTAATATCTGTTGTTAAGAGGGAGAAAACTTTAAACTTTGTCATTTCTTCATACATTAGTCGTGAGTGTCAACGTTAAGATTATATTTGAGAAGTACAAGTGTAGAAAAACACAATTAAGATAATTGAAGCAAGCTTAGCTCTGGTTTGTCTTCTCCAAAAGATGGTCCACATTGCACCTTTAATGAGACAGACATTTTGATGAAGACCTTCTAATAAGGATGGTTTTGGTAATAGAATCAGATACTGTAGGCTTGTAACTTTAGACCAAGTTCCCATACTTTCCTGTTTCCCTTTTTATAAAGAGAAAACTACATTGAGATGGGGACAAAGAGAGAGATGGGTGAAATAGATTTTGTTTGGGGGTATTCTCTGGTTGCTAAATGCACTTTCTATCCTTCAGTGTTTTCTTCCTCCTGCAGCCCATTATATCAATGTGAGTTCAGGTCACATGGAGTTTAATAAAACTGTTTCTAGGTTATGACACACATGGAAACCACCTTTAATAACTATTTTATCCACAAAAAAAAAAAAAAAAAAAGCCTGAAAGCAACCCACCTATAAAATATTACAATGAAATCCATCAATCCTTGCCAAGACAAACTGATTAAAAGACATTTTTAACTTCGTAGCTGAACTGTTATGTCAATCCAGAGCAAAAACTAATGAGAATGCCCTAGAGGGTAATTAACTTTCTGAAATCCTCATAGCTCCTAGATTCCAGGTCTGATTGGTTTCAGTTGTGGGAGGGAGAGGGGAGGCACAGCATAGCTACAGCATTGTAGTTGTACTACTGTAGTGCCTAAGGTGTAGAAGTTAATCTAGTTGCAAATTTGGGACCCTTCGACATAGGGACCTAAGGAGATGATTTTAAACAGATATATTCCTGGTTTAAGATCACATCTGTGAAACTTCCATGAGAGTGCATTTGTTTTGGTGTAGTTAGGGTGAGGGCAGATCATACTCAAGCTTGTAATACAGTATAAGGTTGGTTTCAACCTTACCTATAGAGAAACATCTGTCTTCATTACTGAGTCTTGTCTTGAGGTAAAGCAATTTCACGGGCCTGCTGATGCAAATATCATGTGGATGGATTTCTTATAAGAAACTAGGTGAACTATGTTAAAGTAGAGCTAGTAACATTTGCAATCAAATATTTACATCTGCTCTACACTTCACATGTAGGGTGACATAGCTATTGTGTTCATGGATGGAAAATCTACATAGCAGTGCCCCCTTAAACCCTACTGTAGGTGCAGCTACGATGATGGAAAAATGTATCTGTTGACCTAGGTACTGTCACAGAAGTGCTAGGGTTCTTAAGGCAATAGAAACCCCCCTTCCACTCCATTTGCATTTATGCTATGGATGGCATTATGGAAGCATAGTTGTGCTGTTGTAGTGCCTGTAGTGTTAGACATGGTCTTACTTGCAAATGTAGGGCTTCTTGATTGAGCTGATGAAATTGAAATTACATAAGGGCATCAGGGAGTTAGTTAACATTTTGCACTTCAGTTCTGGATAGAGAATGGTAAGCAAGGAGGCTGGATAGCATAGTGGTTAAGAGCGCTGTAGTGGTTAAGAGTTGTATATAATTGATTTTGTCCATCCCTTCAGTGGTTTCATAAGAGGGGTTTCAGTGTGTCTTTTAAAGTATTAATGTTGGTCAAAATCAGATTATCATTTTAAAGATGAAAAAACCTGTCTAAGATTAGTGTAATATGTTCAGAAAAATATAGAATATAATTAGGCTGATCACGATGTTCGCCTTTACATGGAACAAAAGGCCTAAAAAGCAGTCCTCGGAGTGAGAGTAGTGGCATCTTCTTGATATGGTCTTCTGAATCTGTAGTAGCTGCCTGGTGTTAATGCTGAATAGCTGTGGTTTCTTACTGTAGAGTTCTTCCCAAACCGTTTTGCATTTGAAAGTCGCAAATGCTGTTTCCCTTTTCAGTCAGTTTGTCTGTTGGAAAGTTGATCTGCATTTCTGTTACTCTTGATTGATCTCCTAGAGAACTTGATATTAATAGTTCTGAGTTACATTATTTGTCAGATTTTTACAAAGTTATATTAACATTTTATGTTTAACCTCACTTTGCATCCAGCATTATACTTCCTCACAAACATTGTATATCTTCCCTACCAGACCAAGAAAAAATATTTTTCAGTTTTTCTGTTGGGTAATTAAACCCTATTATAATGCGTAAAGACTGAGTGCTGGAGTTTAAAATGCTGTGAAGAGCTTTAGTCTAAAATGGAATTTTCCATTGACTATACTTAAAGTCAAAGTTTGCTCCTGCATAAAATAACGTGTGCTCAAAATATATTTGTCAAGTACTAGAACAGTTTTCTTTTTTATTAATAGAAAGTAGAAGTGAATTCTTAGAGAAGTTACAAAGAGCTCGAAGCCAAGTGAAGCCATCTACCACAAGTCAGCCAATTTTATCAGCACCTGGGCCCACTAAACTTACTGTGGGAAACTGGTCACTCACCTGTTTGAAGGAAGGAGAAATTGCTATTCACAATTCAGATGGTCAGCAAGCCACCATATTAAAAGAAGATCTACCAGGCTTTGTTTTTGAGTCCAATAGAGGAACTAAGCATTCATTTACTGCTGAAACCTCTTTGGGTAAGTATGTATTTATGTGTAATATGCAGAGGTTTGGGGGTGTGTTTGTGATGAAATTTTAAATTTTTTAAAATTGCTCTGCAGGTTCGGAGTTTGTGACTGGCTGGACTGGCAAAAGAGGCAGAAAACTGAAATCGAAGTTAGAGAAAACAAAGCAAAAGGTTTGTGATTGTGTTTTTTGTACTTTTATATTTTGATATGTTCATTTTTCTGAAGTTATGTTGAGATGCATATCTATATAGTAAGTTAACAGTCAAATTAGTGTTCATTGAACTGCAGGCTTTTTTTAAGATTGGAAGGAAATAAAGCCATGTTGGGTTTAAAAAAAAATGTAATTTTTCTCAACTTACAATAATTCTATGGCTCTCATCCACTGTTTCTAACAAGCCTGACCTTCTCATTAAAACACATCTTGTCCTCTAGAACATTATTCCCTGCTTTGTGTACATTCATTAATTATCCTAGACTAAGATGTTGCCTCTCCCTATTCACACCTATGCAGAGTGGCTCAAACAGAGAAAGCTGTAAGCTCTGTATACTTGTTTCCTACAAAAATATATTTTGGAACTATAGTCAATCTGTAATTCATGAATACGTTTAGTTCCTGCTCCTGCTCCTATTTTTAATATGTGGAAGTTTTGTCATTGATATTTTTGGGAACAAGTTCTGTCAGAGCAGAACTAATTTGTCTTGCATGAGACTTTTCTGAAACGTACCGTAAATGCCAGTTTCAGCCAAAGTCATCAAATTAAACAAACCTGAATTTTTGGCCGATTATTTTACAGATATTATTACAGTTATGAGATTGTATAAATGGCTTCATATTTACATTTTGTTCTTAATTGTGCTCCAGAAAGTTAACTTTCTGCTTTTTTAAAATAAATCTCTAACTCATATGGTTGGAACTATAACTTTCACAATGTGAACCGAATATGCTTGGTACTTAGGGTGAAGCAGTGTTACCTGCTTGAGCGTGCAGACAGCCTGCAACAATAGCTCTGAGGAAGAGTGTCTTTTGCCTGTGTATACCAGTTGGGTGTTAACTTGGCGCTGGATGAAATGACAAATATTAAGATGAGGTGCTCTGGCAGAGTTACTCTGAATGAATGGTTCTGAAGGGATAGCCATCTTAATCTAGTTCAGCAAAACACACAATGAGTCCTATGGCACTTAGACTAACAAATTTGTTTATCACATGAGCTTCCTCTATATGGTGTTCTCCGGTGTTTGAATCTTAACTACCGCTTTGATTTGCTGTTACAGTGTGACCTGACTCTATGACATACACTGCCCTGCATTTATTTTCCTTCCATTCAGTAAGTTTCCCCCATCTTCAAAGCATCTGACAGACTAGGATTTTCTCCCATGGAAGCTTGTGTGATAGATAAATTTGTTAGTCTTTAATTGCCTTGGGACTCCTTGCTTATTTTACTCTGAATGGTGGCTGTAGTGAGAACAAAAAGTTAACTCAAAATGAGGGTAGAAAGAGGAGTTGCATCCTTTCTCCTGTCACAAAAACTTTAATCATGCCTGAAGACCTAAAACGAAATCAGATTCTATAACCTCCTGAGTGCCAAAAACCTGAACTTCTTTCTGAACCTCAAAACCTGTAGTTTTTCCATTTTGTAATGCAGTTACACATTGTAATACAAAAATCTGTAACACATGGAAAATTTAAATCAGGAAGAAATGTGAAATTTAATATAAAAATAAAGAAGAATACTATTTTGTTGCATTGGTTGGATGAGGGACAGTGAAAGAAAGAGGCTTGGGAATAAGTGTTCCTGCAGCAGGATCTGTACCAAGTATTTCTAAGTATAAGTGCAGCTGCAGAGTGTACAAAGCATTGTTATGAGGCAAATAAAATTAGAAGAACTCCAAAAAGCAAAATACATAATTTTTAATGATTACTTTATGATCCTGCTTCTGTTGGTTTCAGGTTTTCTGAAATTGAATTGAAATTTAGAAAAATTGTTCTTAGTGCAAGATGACAGATTTTTTTTTTGAGTTGTTTTAGTATTGGTGCAGTGAGAGAGAGAAACTGGGTTTATACAAAAAGTTAGTTTCAACAGTTAACATGTCTAGATTATGAGTTAGACACATGTGAGCAATTCTTATAGGTTCTCTAATCTTTGTCTGCTGTGCATACAGGCACAAACTTAGCTTGTTCGTAAGCATGGCACATATGCTTGAGATTTAACAACATCCACTAAAGTTTTTGATGTACAGATACGTTATTTACTGAGCTTTTCTGGTTCTGTGATTAGTTGATATTCCTCCCCTCTCATCAGATTATTATTGTCATGGTCGTCTTTAGCAAGGAAAAGCCAGACTGTAGAATCTTGAAGAAATAATAATCACACACACACAGTCTGGTACAGGGTTTTCCAGCCTTTTCGAGGATGGGGACCTATGTTCTGTGCGCGTGGCCGCGCACCTAAAAAAAACTTCCCTGCGCAAGGCTGTCCCATTCCTGTGCACAGGGAGGGCCAAGCCAGCAGCACAGCCCAGGATTGGCTGGGCAGGCCAGCAGAGCATCAGCTGGGGAAAGGTAGCGGGGCCAGGGCAAGGCAGACAAAGCGGCAGAGAATCAGCAGGGCTGGGATGGGCTGGGTCAGCTGAGTAGCAGGGGGGAGGCGGGGCCAAGCAGGGCAAGGCTGGCAAAGCGGCCAAGGATCAGCTGGGCGGTGGGGGGGAAGTGGGGCCGGGGCCAGGGAGGCCCAGGCTGGAAAAGCAGCCAAGGATCTGCTGGGGCTGGGGATGGAGCAGGGCTGGGGCCAGGCCAGCTGCGCAGTGGGGAGGGGTGCCGGGGACGGGCAGAACGAGGCCAGCAAAGCGGCCAAGGATTGGCTGGGGCGGGGGTGCTGGGGCTGGGCAGGGCAAGGCCAGCAAAAGCAGTTAAGGATCAGTGGAGGCTGGGGCTGGGGCTGGGCCAGGCCAGCAGAGCAGCTGGGAGGGGCCATGGCCAGGCAGGGAAAGCAGTTGAGGATCAGTGGGGGGTGGGGTGGGACAGGAGCCTGGCAGGGCCATGCCAGCAGAGCGGCTGAGGTTTGGCCCAGGGCTGGGAGTTCAGGCTGGCAAAGTTGCTCAGGATTGGAAGAGGGAGCAGCCTGAACCATGGCCAAGGATCAGCTGGGGGAGGGGGCAGCCTGGGAGAGCAGCTGAAGATGGGCGGGGGGGGCGGGCCTTAAGCGCAGCTAAGGATCAGCTTTTCATTTCTGGTAAGCAGAATGTTTAAAAAACAAACAAACTAACAAAGAGCAGTTTATAGGGAGGGGAAAAAATATCAAGCGGCAGTGGAGTACATAATTATCATTTAGTCCTAGAAGCTTGCTTTTTTGTTTTGTTTTATTGTTGACAGTATCTTCATAGCTCTCAGTTGGTAGCACTGTTCCCTCTAAGCTGTGCGCATGTGCGTGCGCACACAGGTCATGAAACCTGCGCACACAACAAAACAAAGTTTGCACAAAAAAATTCAATAATGCTAATATTGGTGCTCACAAAGTAATGTTTTTGCTCACACAAATTGTTTGCGCACACAGTCTACGAGTAATTAGAGGGAACATTGTTCAGGAGACTTTCTTCTGAGATTATTCAACATGACTAAGTGTACACATTAAATTTAAAAAGAACATTTTAATCCTGATTCTTAGAATAATTTTTGGCAGGTACGAACTATGGCAAGAGATTTATATGATGATCATTTTAAAGCTGTTGAAAGCATGCCTCGAGGAGTGGTTGTAACACTGAGGAATATAGCAACTCAGTTAGAGTCTTCTTGGGAACTTCATACAAACAGACAGGCAAGTAGTCATTCATATCTAAATGTATCTGTCATGAAAACAAGGGAAAGTTGCAACAAATTTAAACATGAAATTTTCATGTTGACTTTTTTATAATTTTTGCATTTTTGTCACAAACTTGGCATAATTCCTCAGTTAAATGTTGAATTGTCTCATCTACTGTTTCTTGTCTCCAGTGTATTGAGGGAGAAAATACTTGGAGAGATTTAATGAAGACTGCTTTGGAAAACTTAATTGTGCTGTTGAAGGATGAAAACACCATCTCACCATATGAAATGTCCAGTAGTGGCTTGGTGCAGGCACTTCTTACTGTTCTAAATAATGTAAGTTTACTGGAAAGTTGGAGGTGTTCAGAAGAGAATACAACTTAATTTAAAAATGAAACAGTTTAAAATAAATGTTACATCGTCACATGGTGTAAATGTCCATAGCTTCTCATTGTCTTAAATGGAGCAATGCAGACTTAAACCAGCAGAGGATCTGGCCCCAAAATATAAATGAGTAAATAAGTAGTTTGTGTGTAACAATACATAAAGTCACGTTTTTCAGATTTCCTTAATTTTTTTATTTTTATACTAGTCAGAAAGCTAAACAAGTGCATTTTTGTCAGCGTAAAGAAGCAATATATTTATTATTTTGCACTGTTTTAAATATGTTAAATTTTTTTTAGAATGTGGATTTAGATGTGAAACAAGATTGTAGTCAACTAGTAGAGAGAATAAATGTGTTCAAAACAGCATTCAGTGAAAATGAAGATGATGAAAGGTAAATAAACAAATTATTTGCATTATTTTTGAAACAGTAATGAATATATGTGCAGAAAATGAAACGCTTAAAAATTAGACCTACATTTGCCCTGGGATTTTTAATTTTAGCTTTGGTTTTCCAGTGGTGGAAAGGAAAACTAGTCTTAAGTGACAGCATCTGCCAGAGAAGTACCGACCAGGTATTCCAGAAGTACTTGGAATATGTTCTTTGTATACTAATTCATAAAGGCATAAGTAGCTTCATATGAATAAATCATATGTGGGCATTTTCATTGTACATCATCATAGTAGACTGTTTTATTGGTAGAATTGGTGACTGTAAACTTGTTGGAGTATTCTTTTACTGAAACAGTTGTTAGATTAATTGCCAAGGAGTACTCACAATACAAATACATAGTCATTAATGTGTGGTGCCTTTTGTACCTAATTATTGAAAGTATGTTCATATCTTAATTTCTCAAATTTATCATCTTGATTTGTCATTTTTGTGGTATTGCGATGCTGTTTGATAGTACTTGGTTCTTCCCAACTGTTATATATCAAATTTGTTATATAGTCCAGAGCTGTGGTTCATGTAACATCTTCTGTGCCATATAGGTAGTGTGGATGTGGATATATTGTGAGAACATGGTCCACATAACACGTAGAGAGCTGTATGTGCATCCCAAATGGTAAATAGGTTGAGAACCTATTGTCCAGAACTTCACTGTTCTGTTGTCCCACTCTTTCCTGTGTTCTTCCTTTTTCCCCATGGTCTTATCTTTTTAGTTCCAGTCCTTCACTGTCCTAATATTTTTCCACATGCTGGTTAGTCTGTTTAGACTTAATTGCTAAAATGCTTAGAGTTCATGATATGATTCAATTGATCATGTATCCTGCCTGCAGCCAACAGTACATATTTGATACTGATATGGTTCCACAGCAAAAAGTGGGAAACCCTTAACTTAGAAAAATTGCCTTTTTCATTTTCTTTGATGTTTGTACTTCATCAGTACCTAAGTTCTTGGGTGCTGTGATGTCATCAGGAAGTTTGTATGATACAAGTCTTAACTAAGGCTATATCGCTGCAGCAGAAAACCCCCCCCCAAAACCCTTGAGCCAGCCATTTCATTGCTGGGTAAACTTTCAGGCTTGGGCTGGAGCCCAGCTCTGGAACCATCCTACCATGCTGGGGTTGGAAGTCTGCACAGCCAAGGAGCAAATCTGTGAGCCTAAGTTGGCTAGCATGGGCCAGTCACAGTGGGTTTTTGGTGTCCCCCCCCCCCCAGTGTAGATGTATCATAAGAGGCTTAAGAGGGCCTAAAAGTTTTGAGCAGCTCAAGGAAGGAATTAAATAGGGCACTGAAGAAATACAGTATAAGGAGGTGGAGGACCTAGGATGAAGGTTGAGATGTGGACTGAAAGCAACTACCGCTGTTAAAGGGTTGGCAAATGTCCCTTCAGCTACAGAAGATAGGATACCTAAGAAAGGAAAAAAGCCTGTTGGACTGGTGTCTTTAAATGCTTGTTATTTTTAAATGAAATAATTGAACATTTTGATAAATAAATGGCTTTAAAAAAGGTACACTGTAGAAGAATAATGTAGAGCACTGAGTGCTGAAGAATTTATGTAATCTAAGATTCAAAGAGGTAGCTGTTAGTCTAGTTCAGTAATCTAAGTGTACCTTAACAAAATTTGTCAAGTGAGAACTCTTCTTATACAGTCTGATTTCACCTTCCTTCCAAACTTTAAAAACAAAGTAAAACATTGTTATCCCCTGAAATCTAGTCAGAAATATTTTCTTAAATTATCTTTATATAGTAATTTTTTGTAAGCTCTAACTGTTTCCATTCACAGTCGTCCAGCAGTTGCATTAATTCGGAAATTGATAGCGGTGTTAGAATCTATTGAACGTCTACCTCTGTACTTATATGATACCCCAGGATCGACATATAATCTGCAGGTAAATGGGTTGCTATAATAATATATGATGTTGAATTTTGTATTAATTTTAGGAAAAAGTCTTGCATAATGAATTGGCATGGGGTATGTTCCTGTCAATTTGTAAAGAATTAGAGAAATTCTTTTAACCTTGAAAAAGATCTGACCTCATTATTCTTTAATCTGCTACTTCCTGTACTTCTCAGGTATTTCAGTAGTTTTATTTATTTTTCTTGCTGCAAGTGAGAGTGCTGGTCAATTCTGATTGAAGAAAGGGGGAGTTTGTCAACTCTTTCCTGTGTCCAGCAATCGTTCCCCATTCTGTATGGGAATAAGCCAAACTGGTACAAGCTCTTTACCTTGATAAAACTGGATCCGCTGATATTGCTTTATCTGTAGTTAAAGCGATACAGCTTTTGTATGCAGATAAGTCCAAAGAAAGGAAAGAAACATCATAGGAAAAACATCCTATTTTATCTACTGTGATTTCTTTTTGTTTTGTTTTTCATTACCACTGGTTCTTAGTACTGGAGGACTTCGTAGTAAAGGGCTCCTACTTCAGCTGTTTTGCTGGTGTCTCATAGTTATTTATGATGTAAACACTTCAGAGCTGAAGATGTCTTACTGTACTTGCCAGCCAACAACCAAACTGTTCTTTAGTGGACCACTTACAAGAAGATCATCATAATTTATATTAGTGTTTACCAGGATGAGTCTGGGCTGTGGACTCCTAGCCCTTCTGCTGGATTGGGATCTGGGGGTTAAGAATGGGCTATGAGCTCCTACCACCCCTTCCCCACTCCCCCCTGCTGCTGGGAGCCTGGGCTGGGCCCGGGTGCAGGCTCAAGCCGAGCCACGCTGCAGGCTCTGGGCTGTAAGCTCCCACCCCCTGTCCCCCATCAGTGCGGCCCAGGCTGTGAGCTTGCCACTCACCAGATTCAGCCCTGAGCACAGGAGTGGGCTGCAGGCTTCTGGCCTGCAACACTCCCTGCTTCCTGCCTGCCTCTGGGGGACCGAGTTAGATCCCAAGTGCAGGGCCCAGATTCAGCTCAACCATGGCCCCCTGACTGAGCTACGGGCTGTGGGCTCCCAATCTCCTCCTTTTCTCCCCCCTCCCAGGGGCTGGGAGTTCTGCATGCCACCAGGAGGAGCTTTTGTGCCACCTGTGGCACATGTGCTGGAGGCTGCTGGCCCCTGTCATAGGTTCAGTTTATTAGCTCATCAGACACATGTGAAGAAGTGTTGCCATTGCTTATCAGTGAGTTAAAAGTAACTGTCATTATTCAGTTCTGGCTTATTTTAAGCATTTGTAAAACAGAGATAACAGATTCATAATGTATTCTTCCTTAGTTAAGATAGTATTTGATGGGTAAACTTTCTAAGGCCAGCATGCTAAAGAACAACTGTTAGATTTCTTGTACTGACTCTCTATCCTACTACTCATAAACTAGATGCCGACTTTAGTATAGTAAATTAATTCTTGATTTTAATATAAGAAATTTTAGGAAGAGAAGGGGCTCTTTAGCTCACAGTATGTTTGAAGAGCAGGTATTTAATCCTGCAGTACTGTTTTTCATCCTATCACTCAGATTTACCAATAATTTTTCTCAATAGCCATTTCTGTTCTTGCCATTTTGTTTAATAGGAACATTCTCTAAATCTAGCCATCTCTTCATCTTAATTGTGTGGGGAACTCATCCTCCTGT
Source organism: Podocnemis expansa (assembly GCA_007922195.1). NCBI lineage: Eukaryota > Metazoa > Chordata > Testudines > Podocnemididae > Podocnemis > Podocnemis expansa. The sequence goes on from ML681963.1 coordinate 70,160,478, forward strand.
GGTTATGAATCCGAACTATTTTCATGAGAATATTTAAACTGTCTTGAACTCAACATTTGTAACCAGATGAAAAAGAAGAAATTCTCATGTACAATGTTGACTTGCATTAGCGCAACATCTTAAACTACCTACAATCAGTTATATACATCTTGATCCTTTTAGAGGGAAATAGTTTGTGCTACAAATACCTACCAAAAACTGACCTAGTTTTTGACTAAAGGATCAGTGGAATGTGAAAGCAGTTCTTTTTTCTTTTTTCTTGTAGGATTGAGGAAATATGTGTGAGGGGAAAAATGGTCTTGTGATTAAAGCGCAGCGTAGGGAGACCAGTGAGACATGACTTCTGTTTCTGCCTTTACTATAGACTTCCTATTATAACATCTGGGTTGTTCAATTTCTTCATCTGTTTAGCCTTGTGTGTCTAACAATTGCTGAGTCTTAATTCAGTCAGTTTGAAAGTGGCAGTTAAGATGATGGAAGTCATTATCAAGTGTAAAGAATTAATGATCAAATAATATTCTTTAAATCACCAAAAGATAACTAGAGGAAATTCTAAAAATTATTACTTTATAAATTGGTTACATTTTAAAGGATTTCCATATTTTGTGTTACTGATTAACGGGCATTACTATAAATGGCTTTATGGCATAGAAGACCAAAAAAAAAAAAAAAAAACATGAATATCTCCGACCTAGTCTATATCTCAGCTTGACTGCCTCAGTAAGGAATCATCTGTCTGACTAGTTGAAATGGTGCAAAGTTGAGGGGGTTTTAATAAGATGTATTTTTCCATTTTGTGTACTACTTATTTTATTAACATGTATTTGAAAGCATAACAATGAAAAAATATTCTGCTTGAATGAGTAAAACTTTTGATATGGTGAAATGTGTCAGCTCTCATAAAAATAACAAACATATGCTCAGAAAGGGCATTTATTAATGTTTTTCTATCCTTGAGTTTAGATATTAACAAGAAGATTGAGGTTTCGTTTGGAACGTGCTTCTGGGGAAACTTCTCTGATAGATCGAACTGGTAGAATGTTGAAAATGGAACCTTTGGCAACAGTTGAATCCTTAGAACAATATCTTCTGAAAATGGTAAGCAGCATCCAACACAGATGAAATTGCAAACAGTAGAGGCATTCTTTCCTTATATTGTATAATTGTGTTTCATTCTTTAGGTAGCAAAGCAGTGGTATGACTTTGATAGAGCTTCATTTGTGTTTGTACGGAAACTACGTGAAGGTCAAACATTTGTATTCAGACACCAACATGATTTTGATGAAAATGGAATTATTTACTGGATTGGGACAAATGCAAAGTAAGAGTCTTTAGAGTTCATTTATTTAAATCAAATGTGATGTGCCATCATCTTCAAGAACAAAACTGAAAGAAGTATTGTAGTAAAACGGAATATACTGTCATTTGGAAAACAACTATTTCCTTTTAGTATTCCTGGATGGAATTAAATTTGTGTGTGTTGTACTTGAAGAGTAAAAGGGCATTATGAATCTTATTCTGGGAATTTCAGTTTCTATCTTTATCTAAAACAGTTTTTTCTTTGAACTTCTTGTAGTAATATAAAAGTTCTGTATTCTCTTTTAGTTATTTAGTATTTTGGGTGTTCTGGCTATTTTATAATTTAATCTTAATTAAGAGCTATTCTCAGCAGTTTGTCAAACATTACTGATCTTATCTGTTCTTTTAAAGTAAATGATAAATCTTAATCGTATGTATTCCTCTTTTCAATGTAGAACTGCATATGAGTGGGTAAATCCAGCTGCCTATGGGTTAGTAGTGGTTACATCTTCAGAAGGAAGGAATCTGCCTTATGGACGTTTGGAAGACATCTTAAGCCGTGAGAGTTCGGCTCTGAATTGCCATACTAATGATGATAAGAGTGCTTGGTTTGCCATAGATCTTGGTCTTTGGGTAATACCATCAGCTTATACATTACGCCATGCTCGTGGTTATGGAAGATCTGCTCTCAGAAATTGGGTTTTCCAGGTGTCCAAGGATGGACAGAACTGGACTACTTTATATACTCATGTTGATGATTGTAGTCTCAATGAACCAGGGTACGTTGACGATATTCTAGCTGCCTTTACAATCTGAACTGTCATTGCTTTGCTGTTTCCTAGCATTTAAATGTTATCTCTTGAATTTCTATTTTTAAACTTTTTTCTTTGATTGTTTTTAAGAACATTTCTAGTCTCCAGACTTAGTTTTGCATTTTGATTTTCACTGCTATATAATGGATTAAATTATATATTATATTAAATGTTGATAAATATTGGAAAGCTATACTATTGCATTTTAAACAGGTTTACTTCTTTATGATACTGTTAATGCACATGAATAATGAAGGGATGCACTATTATTAAGTGTCTCTAAGCATTATGCCTCTACCAGGAGGAAATGTAGAAGGTAACAAATGTTTGGTCTCAATATAGTAGTGAGATCACATTGTTAGCTGTTTTCTGATGGTTGTCATAAGTAGTGGAAATTGGATAATTTTTGTTTACTGTTTCATTTAATGTCTAACATAGCATTCCCCTTATTCTTATATAAGTTGATGCCATGTGAGCTTAATATGCATTGTCCCAGCATAGTGTGGTTTAAAGCAATTTCCCCCAAACTGTGGTCTAGGATCCATTGAGTACTTACTGCTTTTCATAGCAAATTGGCTAGTCATTTGATGCTGATTTTCCTTTTTTCCTCTCTGACTTGCCTTACATGAAATTAAATGTAGCTGAAATAAGCTATTTGTTTTCTTGATGTTACTTTATCCTGTAAGGAATTACTATAGTAGATGCATGATATTATGTACTTGTGACTCTGTGGTTAGGTGCTCCATGCAGTCAAGTGTGCTGGGCAGGGAGCAAAGTGTTCTGTGACTAAAAATTGAACTTCAGGTTAAGAAGATAGCTTTGCTTTTCTTTTGGAGAAAACAGTAACACTTGTGAACTCATACCAGCACGCATCGAAATCATGTAACCTGCAAAGTTTCTTATTTTTCATTTTCTTGTCAGTTCATGCATTTTTTGGTAAATTAGTAGTAGTAAAATTAAACCTTATTTCTTTTTTCCCCAATTAACGTAAAGATCTACAGCAACCTGGCCTATAGATCCACCAAAAGATGAGAAGCAGGGATGGAGACATGTAAGAATAAAACAAATGGGAAAGAATGCCAGTGGACAAACACACTACCTCTCTTTGTCTGGTTTTGAACTTTATGGTGCTGTGAATGGAGTGTGTGAAGATCAATTAGGTAAGAAAAAGAATATATCCATTCAGTTTGCATTCCCACAAAGTGATAGTGAGAACATGTCATGAAGATAAGTGAATATGGGGAAGCTGATACATTGAACTTTGATGTGGATCTTTTAGAAAACCATAAGCTCAAAATAAGTTTGCATGCAATTTAGCTTTGCATTTTAAATGTACTTTTACAATCTCATCTACATTTTTCTTTAAAAAGGTTATTCTGTGTTTTAATTCTGTTTGTAGGAAAAGCAGCTAAGGAGGCAGAAGCTAATCTGAGGAGGCAGAGGCGGCTAGTTCGCTCTCAGGTTTTGAAGTACATGGTTCCCGGTGCTCGTGTAATTAGAGGAATTGACTGGAAGTGGCGAGATCAAGATGGCAGTCCACAAGGTGAAGGCACTGTTACAGGGGAATTGCACAATGGTGAGCAAATGCTTATTGAATTTACTGAGTATTTTGGATTAACAGTTTCCTGTTTTATTGCCTTGTATTTATGAAATTAAAGTTTTATTTTCTTTGCAACACTTTGAAAGGCTAATACAGTCCTAGGTTCCATGAAATGAGGTATTCCCAGCTGAGATAGGGAGGTGGTGTCATTTTATGAGGCACTGGTGAAACCTCACCTGGAATACTATGTGCAATGCTGGTCTCCATTTTTAAGGAAGGAGAATTCAAGTCTGAATTGAAACTGCAACAGGTGCAGAAAAGGGGCTACTAGGGTGGTCAGAGTAATGGAGAAACTACCTTAGAGGAGTAAACTTAAGGGGTTTGTTTGTGTTAAACAAATGAACACTATGATAAGATACAGCTGCTTTATACAGATACATCAGAGGGGTAGACACCAGTGAGGGAGAGGCGTTTTTATTAAGCTAAGGGCCAGCGTCCGCACAGGAACAAATGGATGTAGATGGTCATATTCAGGTTTAGACCTGAAATTAGACAAATGTTTTTAACCATCAAAATAGTAAAATTCTGCAGCGGTTTCTTGAGAGGGGCAGTGGCAACAAAAATCCTAATAGGTTTCGGAAATGATCTTAATACGTTTTTATGGGAGGGAATGGCATGATGAGAGTGCCTACAATGGCGTGTAGCCCATCTGGGATTGCTAGTGGCAAATATATCTCCAGCATCTGGAAATACAACACTAGATGGTGGGGAGGCTTCTGAGTTACTACAGTAAATTCTTTCCCAGGTGTCTGGCTGGTGGATCCCTCTGAGATGCCCACGACCTAACTGATTGTATACGTGGAGTTGGGAATTTTTTTTTTCTCTCAGATCTCAGTGGCAGTCTTTGGGGCCTTTCTTTTCCTCTGCAGCACGGGGCATAGGTCACTTGTTGATTTAAGGTAGAATAAAAGGTGGATTCATTGCAACTGGGAGTCTTTAAATCATGATTTGAGGACTTCACTAACTTAGCTAGAGGATATTGATCTGTTACAGGGGGTTGGGTGCGTGAGGTTCTGAGTTTGCAGAAGGTTAGACTGAATGGTCTCAATGGTTTCTTTTGTCCTTACACTTTAAGAGTCTATGAGAAAATTGTCATGTTTGTAGGATACAGATGATTAATATTTTAAAGGAGGTAGAATTAAATGTTACGATTGTCTTATCACTGTTGCAATTTGTTTGTGAAATTCTACATTTTTAATTTTTTAATTCTACATTTTAAATAGTTTGTTCAATATATACTACTAATGCAATAAAAAATAAATTGATTTGGAAATGGTGAATATAAAATGAATATATCTTTTGCATTTAGTCTGATCAAAACCACCAAATTTTATTTCAGAATCTGTGTGAAATGATACCATTTACAATGTGTAAATGTGTTGATTAGTACAAGATGATGAATTATGCTTCATACCTGCATTATCTCATGATACCTTTCTGCATCTCTTCTAGCTTAGCATTTGCAACATTTTTCTTGGCCTTTATTTTATATTCTATACCATACCTCTTCTCTTGCTAGCTTCACTGGGATCAGGTCTCTGTTGCTTAATATGAAATACAAAAGTGGCTAACAATGTTAAGGGGCCGATGTTAGCTCACAAAAGACATGGAAGTCAGAGTTCAGGAGGGTTTGAGTGCTATCAGAGACTCCAGAACGGTGGTGATTATACTGTTTTCTTACTGTTTTCCCTTTCAAGCATACAATATCAACCCCATTTCTGAAGCCTCTTGAATATAGGATCACTCTTTCCTTAGCTCTTCATATTTTTGTGGGCTTGTTAGCCCTTTAACATTCTAAGGCATAATATTGTTTGGATATTTTTTAAACCATTCAGTGTAACATGTAGGGAATCTTTCCATGGTCAGTACACTGCTCTTAAAAGATGCAGCAGCGCACACAGGTATATTCTTATTTCCATTACCCTTTTAAGTATGTTTGGTGAATAGTATTTTTATTATGCAAATCCTCTAGTAAAAAAAATAGTTTATTTCCCTTCATTGAAACTTTATTTTCTAACACAAGCCTCCACAATTCTGCCAGACACCTAGGGGCGAGCCCAAAAACTAAGGTTCTCCTGTCTGTGCAGCAGAGAAGGGGCCCCCTGCCACCAAAAGACCACAGCTGCCACTTCTTCTGGCTGGGCTCGCTGCTGCTGAAAATCTGCTGCAGCTTGCAACTTCTTCCAGCAGTGATCGTGGCACGCAAAAGACCCCCCCCCAACCCCCCCCACGCCACTGGAGAAAAGCCAGTGTTGGCAGTGCGTTCATTGGCACGGCTGTGTGGGAGGGAGTAAGAGATGGCGGTGATGAAAACGCGAGTGCTGCTGGCTCTTTTTTCAGGTGCCAGGGGGCATTCATCTTCTGCAAGGCACTACTGGGAGCTAAGGGCAAAGTCCTGGATGCCATGGTGACCTGGTGCCCAGGATCTGTCTAGCCCTGTTTAAAAATAAATGAAACTATTGCTCAGCCTTCTCATATGGTGATGTCAGATTACGTAAAACATAGCAGGAAATTGTTGATCCATACCATAATCTTCCTGTACATTGCTGGCATACTGCAAAAAATATCCCAGTGACTTCCTGGGACTACTTATGTCTGAATTTTAAACAGAAGTTGAAGTTCTTCATTGAACTGGGCCAGCATAATCAGCAACTATATGAGCTTTTTAAAAGAAAATAATCTTAAAATAAAAGTGTAGAAAGGTATTTCTGACTAGGAATAATATATTTGATTATGCTTTTCCAAAACATTGTCTCCTGATTCCCATAAGGAAATTCATATTTGTTAATCAAGATTAATTATAATCATGATTAATCCCTGTTTTGTGAATACAGTTAGGCAAGACAAGCATTTGAAAATCCTGAATTTCTAATGCAGAAAAGAGGAAAAACTCAAATTTTGTTTCTCACCTTTCACATGGCAAATTGCGGTTTGAGGTGATTTAAAGCAGCTTATCTATAATCTCTTCAGTGTTTCAGTGTATAGTAAAAATAAAAATATTTCATGAATTGAAAAGCTGCTAGTGTGGATTCCTATTTTTTCAAATAAGAAGGTTGATGCTGTTTAAAAACATCCTTTTTCTCCAAAATGCAAGCATGCACTGATCTAGCTTGAGAATTCCTTGTAAAGTTGTATTTTGTTCTAAAAATTATGCCTTTTGTATAGAACTTGGCACAAAAAAGCATCTGCTGATGCCAAAAATATATTTTAATGTTTTAACTTAAAAATAGCTCGTCTGTTTTATTTGAAAAATGAATTATGCCTCTGGGTCTGACAGTTTTCTAGATCTCATTTCTCCCTGATTTGATATCATATACCTTTAAAAAAACAAAAAATTCTGACATTAATGGAAAGTATTGAGCAGTTGAAGGAGTGTTACCAAGTTTTATTTATAAGAACATATAGTAAAGATAAAATAAAAAAAATTCACGTAACGTTAAGATGGCGATAAACATTTAGAAAGCCAAGTAGTTGAATTATGAGATTTAACATTTTAACCTTTATTCAAGCAGTTGTGATTATTAGTCACATTTGTCTGAATTAAGTGTTTAGGGTATTGGCTCTACCTTTTCAACTTTCTTATGTTATTTCTTTGATCACAGTACGCTGATTAAAAAAAAATAGAACTGTTGTACCCCTTCTTGGGCCATGTTGGTCTCAAAAAATCATGTAAAACATTTGATGGAATTACTGCTCTTTTGCAGTAGTAGAGTTCAAACCTGCAACACTTAATCAAGCAAGTCCTTACCTGTATAGTCTGGTAGAAGTCAGTGGGGCTATTCATGTGACTAAATAATGCACTATTGAGCCCACATTAATTAATTAAACTAAAAAATCCTGAGTTTTAATAAAACGTTTTATATTTTGAACTACAGTACAAGAATGTAAAAGGTCCAAGTTTAATCAATTTCATTTTTAAATGCCTTTTATAACTTTTAGATGTTTGCACACAAAACTTCAAATGAACAATATACATAAAAGTGTTTATAAATTATTGCAGTGTCACAGAAATAAGTAGAAGAAACAAGGAGTCCTTTGGCACTCAAAGACTAACAAAGTTATTTTTCGCATGAGCTTTTATGCGTGAAAATCCCACTTCATCAGCCACTTTGACAAAGTGGGATTTTCTCCCATGAAAGCTCATGCAATAAATAAATTTGTTAGTCTTTATCGCATGAGCTTTCGTGGGAGAAAGTCCCACTTTGTCAAAGTGTCTGATGGAGTGGGATTTTCTCCCACAAAAGTGCATGTGATAAATAAATTTGTTAGTCTTTAAGTGCCACAGGATTCCTTGTTTGTTTTGCTGAACTAGATTAACATGGCTACCCCTTTAGAACAGAAATAAGTGAAGGCATGAGGAAGTTTCATATGTAATTATGGTGTTTGTAGATTTGACTATCCTAATCCATAAGGAATGAAAGTTCTAAATTTAAGGGAAACTGTATAGCATCCTTCAAACATTTTATCTGACAGATATTTCAAGCCCACTTACTTTCAACTCATATCTATCTTTAATTAAACTAAAGAATTATTATTATTTTAAAAAAATAAAAGAAGAGTAGAAAATGCCTATTTAACAGACATCCAGTATTCCAAATTCCAGCCTGGGGTAAACTTTTTGGCTGGATTCTCAGACCCTGAAAATAGAAATTAATCTAAGGCATGTGAGTGCCATCTTAATTTAGCAAAAACTATCAAATTATTTAAATTCCAAAACTTTTTTTCATTTTAATTGGCACTGAAGGCTATTTACTAATTTAGTGACTCAAAGATACTGCCCTGATGAAAAACTGATCCCATATTGTGGAGCTACTATCTGACACGCTCCTTTCTGCTTTCTGCTGGGTCTCACAAACTCCTGTCCCTTTCCAGGCTGGATTGATGTCACCTGGGATGCTGGTGGCTCTAACTCTTACCGTATGGGCGCAGAAGGAAAGTTTGACCTCAAGCTTGCACCAGGGTACGACCCTGATTCAGCGGCATCACCCAAACCTGTTTCATCCACTGTTTCAGGCACAACACAGTCATGGAGCAGCTTGGTGAAAAACAACTGTCCAGACAAGACGACTGCTGCTGCAGGCTCCTCAAGTAGAAAAGGAAGCAGCAGTTCTGTGTGTAGCGTGGCCAGTAGCAGCGACATCAGCTTGGGTTCGACCAAAATGGAGCGGAGATCAGAGAGTGTAATGGAACAGAATATAGTTTCAGGCACTGACGTCCAGGAGCCAATTGTTGTTTTGTCTTCTGCTGATAGCATGCCTCAAGCTGAAGTAGGGTCATCATCCAGTGCAAGCACCAGCACCTTAACAGCGGACATGGGAAATGAAAATGCAGAAAGGAAGTTAGGTCCTGACAATTCCATACGTACTCCTGGGGAATCTAGTGCTATATCCATGGGAATTGTTAGTGTGAGCTCTCCTGATGTTAGTTCAGTGTCTGAAATGACCAATAAAGAAGCAGCTTCCCAACGACCCCTTAGCTCTTCAGCAAGTAACAGACTTTCAGTCAGTTCTTTGTTGGCTGCTGGTGCTCCAATGAGCTCCAGTGCAAGTGTTCCTAACTTATCTTCACGTGAAACCTCTAGCTTGGAGTCTTTTGTACGAAGAGTGGCAAACATAGCACGAACGAATGCCACTAACAACATGAATTTAAGCCGAAGTAGCAGTGATAACAACACTAATACTTTGGGAAGGAATGTCATGAGCACTGCAAGTAAGTAAGATATCTTTTTGTTTGAGAATGAGATCAGATACTTCATGTAAGAAGAATGTAGGAGGTTGCATCTGCCCTTGGCTTCCTTTTAGATTTTAAATGTGGTCCATTCCAAATGCTTGATCTAAAATATAACTACATGAATTCCCCATTTCATGTGTTCTTGTGTATCTCATATGAAGAGCTCATTGTATTTGGGAAATGGCATATTGCTGTTTCTTCACCAATTTGTAATTTATTTTTGGCGTCAACTGTCCTTGCTCTCTCTGTAGTACTCTCCAAACAAAAAGAAATTTGTTCCTTTAAAATATATTTTTGAAAATGTGCTACTTCAACAAAGTTAGAGGTGCTGAAAAACTAACAGCAACTTCTCTAAGAGTCTGCCATTGATCTGTTCCATATGACATAGATTTACACACATGTAGGAGGATCTGATCTGGGGTGTGGAGGTATAAATGTAATTATATATAGAACTAGAGGTTTTCTTGTGCACTGTAAATTGATTACATAGATTTGAACATAACACAGTAAATGAAACAATACAGGGTACAGGAGACAGATGCTATGAAACTTCCATCAATTTCATTTCCCACTTAATAGTGAGGTGAACTGTAATCTACTTTACTCAGTATATTATGATGATATGTGTGGTTTTCGGGTATAATATAATTAAGGCTTTCATCCAATAAGCCACTTAGGCATCAGCATGTGTGTAGTTCCACTATTTTCAATGGATTCACTGTTTTCGTGAGTTTACGGGTAAGGGTATGTGCTGAAGTCCTTGGCTAGGATTTAAGGTGTAATAAAGGAAGTATATAAAATCCTGTTGTTTGTTATGAGTTAGTTCATTCTGCTGAATTTTAGAATGGCCCTGTCTTTCACTTGGTATGCCATGTAACTCTTAGATGTTTGTTTTTGTAGATGGGGCCAATTATGGTATTTAAATTAGGGGAAGGTGCTGATGTGCAGCTTGTTGCCAGATTGACCAGGCTGAGAGAAATGAAGCTGTCCTAACCAGAAAGCAGCAACTCAGTTTCATGTTAGACTTGCCAAACTTTTTGGTTTTTTTCCTTTTTTTTCTTTTTTCCCCAAATAGGTGAATGACCAGTCATAGTAAAAGGGATTGCACCTTTTGTATGTATGTGCACAACATGTATGTTAATCTTTTTTTCTTTTGATAACATGTACAAAAATTTTCACTTTGTTTTGGCTACCTTTTCTAATGTTCAAAAAGTGAGACCAGGAAGAATAAGTTAATACTTCATGGTAGACATAAAGATAAAGGGAAATGGAGGAGGAGAGGAAAAAAAAGGTTACTGGCTTTTTGTTTCACAGAGCAGGAGAAAAACCAGTTATGCTGAAGTTAATTTGTGTTGGAGGAGTAAAAGGTTTTGATAGGACACAGTAGTATGTATTTTAATAACATGTTATTAGCTTTCTAGAATTTGGCAACAGATTAAGGCATCGGAGACTAAATTCAGTAAGGGAATGTGTGGTGGGCAGCGAAGTGGAAGGCCTGGAGTTCAGGTACATTCTATGTAATAGGCTTGTCCAGAAACCCTCTTCAGATAAAGATCAGGTCTGTGGGGTCTAACAGGTTCTGGTTGTTATTACACAGTAATATCTGAGCTGTCAATTTCTCTAAGGTTATGTGGTAACTGTGTAAGAGCAGCTGTCAAGTATTGACTTTATGGTTTCTACTGTACTTTCTTTTTACTTTAGTACCAGGTTTCTGGTTATGCTGTGATTATGTATGAGAAAATATTTGCACTATGCCCCTCTTTTCAAAAACAAAACCAAAAAAAACTTTAAAAAACAAAACCCTTTGGACTGAAATTTCTCATACTTGTCTTTAATCCAAAAGTTTGTGAGCATTTTTTTTTTTTTTTTTTTTTGAGAGAGAGAGATGTGGGGTAGTGGGAAATCTTTTTAGAAAATGCGGTTAGTTACTTAAGAGAAACTACAACATTTAAATCTAGTCTAGTTTCAGGCACTATCTCTAACTGAGACAGCTCTACCGATTTTTTGTGGTTTTTACTATTCACATTTTCCTAATGTTAATTTTACTCCTGTTGTAAAAGACTCATCAACAGAATAGAAATGGCTGGCTGAACAATGAGACAGAAGCAGTAATATTTATTATATACAAAGCTATCAAATGCACTGAGTAAACAAACTGTTTCTAATATATGTTGCTTGTGTCCCTTTCAGAAAGAGTTTTCAAAATTGCTTTTAAGTAATTCAAGAGCTTATTTTGAAAACTTGAAATTTTGTATTTTACATGTTTTACAGAAAAAATGTTTGAAAATTCAATAGCATGCAGCAAGCTGTTTTTATTACAGGCCTGAACCTGCAAAAATGGATGCCCTTTGCTTCCAGCCTGTGAGAAATCCCACTGAGGTCAATGGGATATTTAACATGCTTGAAATTAAGCATGTGCTGAAATATTTGCAAGATTAAGGGTTTGAATTCTTACAGTAAACACAGCTGCATATGTCAGTTATTAGTGCCCCGCTTCATTTCCAGGAATAGTGGATCCTGCAGTATTAAGCTTCCTCCACAATTTTGAATTCAATTAGCCTATTTTGTATAGTCCACAATCTTGCGAACGTTTTGAGTATTCAGTATTACTGCACTGACATTCAGTGCCTATAAAATATAGAGGGCTGAGGTGACTGGACTTAATTTCTATTGTAGTTGTGTTAAGACTTCTATAGTCTTCTGACTTTTATATTGTACTGGTCTCTATTTTTATTTTTGTAATGTGTGCTACAGTTGCAGCATAATGTCTGGCTATCAAAACTAATAATCAGGCATAACATAATACTTAAGTGTTTAAGAAAATTTTGTTGGAACAATATAAACAACTAAGTCTGCTCTGGATTTTCAAAGTTACCACTATTAATAAAGTCCATTATTGCTTGTCTGCAACTCAGCCACGACTATTTGAAGATTGCCCTGCGATTCAAGTGCTGTCTTAAATATTATACATTTTAAAATAAAATACAGCTAGTGTATTTTGTGAGGAACTAGTTATAGTTTACTTTTTTCTTGTTTTTGGTCTTCAATGTTTTTCTTAAAAAAAAAAAAGGAATATTAAATTCAGAAAACTGTTTTATGATAAAATCATTGCTGTGATTACCAATACAAATATGGAAATCAAGTTTATTTTTTGTAATGTTTGTGACTCAGGCACACTGTCCATATCAATAAATAAATTTAATTAATTAAACAAAATTAAATTAAAATTAAGTAGAATTAACAAAAACTGAATTAAACAAAATATTCCATATGTGAAAGAATGTCAGGTTAGGGTTTTTGCTGGATTTGTAAAATACATGAAAACCAGAGGCAGCAAGGCTATATCCATTCTAATTTTGCTAAGCATTTTTGCGGTTAGAATATTTTCCTCTGTAGAGCTATTAAGTTGTATTAACATTAGTTAGGGAAGAGATCAGGTCATGTTAAACCAAGTTCTAAGGTTAAAGGAAGCTATAGTGTTAAAGTATGTAACTTCAGAAATATTTTACCCTAGGATTATTTTTGTTAAGCAAATTAAATGAAGATATTGCATATTTTCAGGTAATTGGTCTACGCTGGCATTTATTTAATAAAATCTTGCTTAGGGTATATGAAAATTGTTCCAAATTGGACTTGTGATCTATTTAACAACCAGAGGCTGTCCACCTCTTTGCTTAGGACCCCTCTTCTTATAGGGCTCATAGACACGTTATTCATCATGACTTTCAAGCCAAAAAAATTTTTTTTCAGACACAGAACTCATGCATGTCATTTGTACTCTTTGAATCATTTATTTTATCTTACCGTATCTTTATAGCTTCTCCTCTTATGGGTGCCCAAAGTTTTCCTAATCTGACTACAACTGGTACCACCTCAACAGTGACCATGTCTACATCCAGTGTTACTAGCAGCAGCAATGTAGCCACAGCAACTACAGTTTTATCTGTTGGTCAGTCACTTAGTAACACTCTAACTACTAGCCTAACATCAACATCTAGTGAGAGCGATACAGGGCAGGAGGCAGAATATTCTTTATATGGTAAGTTTCATTTTTACATGAACATTAGCAGACCTCCCATTAATGTTTTTCCTTTTCTTCCTTCCCTTCTTGATTTTTTTTTGGTTTTATTTACTCAACGGTATTTGAGAGTTGAGCTGTTCTCTTATTATGCAAGGCTGTGCTCATTCAAAGGAATTTTGAAGTAATGGCAGTATTTCCGTACCTTTTGTTTTCTTTATGGTCTAAATCTCTCTGCTGCACTCTTTTCACTGACTTTTTTTTTTTTTTTTAATTTAGGCATTTAAATTATATTTGATTTTTTTTAAATAAAAAATTGGACCAATGAGCTTAATGTCTAAAACATTCAGTAAATAGGCCTATTTTAAGATTAAACATTCTCCTTTGTGTATTATATAGATACGCTGACCCAGATTTTTAAAAGTATTTAGGCCTAACTGATTCAGAGTCTTGAATCCCTTTTGAATAAGAGAACTAGGCTCCCAAACCAGTAAGGTGTTGCAACACTGTGTGTAACAATGCTTAAATGCCTTTAAAAATCCAGGTGTTACCTGTTTCTTTCAGAGAGAGAACACATTTTAGTCTCTGTGTGAATAGTGTTTGTGATTTCAGGAAGCTTAAAAACCAGAGAAAGGTCAACAAATTAGAGGGAATTGGGGGGGGGGGGGGGAATTGGATGATTAAAAGGATGGAACAATTTTATTTTTGAGGAATGACACAAAACAAGTTAAATAACTGTGAGATAGGATAAACAATTAAGGGGTAAAAATACTGAAATGGAAGGAGGGAATTTAGAGTAAGGTGAATGATACAGAGGTTAAAGGGATAAAATTGAGGGGGGATTAATTTTGGTAGGATATTAGGAAACATTTCTTAGCATAGTCAATTATTAGACTGGGGAATAATTTTCTAATGGATGTCATGAAAGCTTCATCATGCGAGTCATTTAAAACAATATGAACAAAGCACAAAAGAATGTAGAGAAAAGTTCTGACTGGGCCCTTGTCTAATGCCCACTGAAATCCATGAAAGAATTTCGGTTCACTTTAGTGGATTAGGCCCTTTAAAGTGAACTGGTCAAGATGTCTCAATGTACCTTTTCCCTCTCTAATTTATTTGATTCTGTGATATGAATGGAACCAGGACCACTAAAATATCTACGTGTTGACAAAAAATGTGGTTGGACTGGATGACTAGTTGTTAAAGCATATTGTATTCAGTTGGGAGAGATTGATGTGGTAGTCCTTTTAAAATACCTGATGAAGGCTTGTGAACAATGGAGTGATGCTTGGATAGATGACCTTAATTATTGCATCCTGACATAGCTTCCATACCAGAGGTGTGGAAATATGAGGAGGGAATCAGAAAATAGATATGCAATAAAAATATCTTCTTTAGTAGACCTTGGTGATTAAGGGTTAGCTGTATGCCAATACCACTGCTGTTTTTGCATAATGCATTATACATTTTATCTTTAAAATGTATTTTAAATTTATTTTATATCATTTGTTGTGGTTTGGAACACACACACGTTAGTGAAGGTGACACTCTCAATTTGAAATTAGGTATAAAATTAGTTAAGTCATTTCAGGTAGAAACCTTTTAGAGTACCATGACCAGTATTTATATGTTTACAGTCCACATATTCACAGAAATATGAGAGAAATATGCAGAAGGAAAACTGACTGGGTCTCTGCATGTGAAATACCTATGAAATGCATAACTGAAACAGTAAAGATTTTTTTTTTTCTAATCTGTCACTTGCAGTGATTTTAGGTGTTATTTCTATGAAATAATTAAAAATGCATGTATTGCTAATCTTTTTTGCTATGTCCTTTGAACAGACTCCTGTTTCTTTGTCTGTTGTTTGTCTTAGGTAGCTTACCTTGTTCTTTCCATCTTGTCAAGAATATTCTTGGACTAAGATTTAGCCCTCTCCTCCTTAATAGCTATTTTGCTTAAATTTGTTTTCATTCTTCTCTGCTTTGTTTTTGAGATTTTCACTTTCTAATAGAGACTTTCTTGTCTCTTATTTTATATATGTATATATATATATAGATTTTCTTGATAGCTGCCGGGCAAGTACTCTGTTAGCAGAGTTAGATGATGATGAGGATCTCCCTGAACCAGATGAGGAAGATGATGAAAATGAAGATGACAATCAAGAGGATCAGGAGTATGAGGAAGTTATGGTAAAGTGTATTCCTACTATACAAAAATACCTTCCATTTAAATAAAATATGCATGTTAAAAAAGGATGTATAAAAGATCTTTAGGTATGCTGGAGATGTGGGGATCTAGGACCTGCTTTTCTGTCCTTTAGATCTTATGTATTTATTTATAAGTTCCAAAGGAGTAGCCATGTTAGTCTAGTTCAGCCAAACAAACAAGTCCTGTGGTACTTTTAAAGACTAACAGATTTATTTATTGAATGAGCTTTCATGGTAGAAAATCCCACTTTGTCAGATGCTTTGAAGATGGGGAACTTACAGAATGGGAGGATGCTAATTAAGAGTACTCAGCCCATACTGTGGGTCCACATGCCAAATTCTTAAAACAATTCAGCATGAATAGATGTTGGCAATTACTCCCTAGCAGCTCTATGCCTGCAGCAGCATGCATACAATACAACTTAAGAGTTACGAATAGCAGTGTTAGTTGCATGCTTCTTTTCTCCCATCTATATGGCTTGAGACATAACCTAGTTAAGGCATCCCCACCCTTTCCCAATCTGTAGCTCCAAGGGAAAGGCACCTACTCTTATCTAATTTGTACTTTGGGACTCAGAGATCCTGTAAGGTTGTGCTTTCAGTGAAAACTTCTATTCCTAAATATACATCACTAAATGCTTTCCATTTAATTATGTTGCCTGTCATCCTGTATTTATGAATAAAATTGTTGGGAGTTGAAGAGTCATTTGTAACAATAAAAAGTTAATCTTTGAATAGTAGTCCCAAAGTGTATTTAATAGTATTTACAAAGTGTAGATTGAAAAGCGCTTTACAAAAATTGGTAAATATAGTGAACTCGCATTTTGCACGTGAAGGAAAAAAAATAAAGGTTTTGATTTTCCTGAAGGTAACTCCAAGAAGTCAGATCTTTGGACTATAACCCTAATATGCCTTTTTTAAGTTCCTTTTTAGTTTTATATAACTCTACCTTATTTTGTAGCTAGTCTCTTTTGTTTAATGACTGATCAGATGGTTTCTGTGTGGAATCTTCTTTCAACAGGAAGAGGAGGAGTATGAAACTAAAGGTGGACGTAGAAGAACATGGGATGATGACTATGTATTGAAACGTCAGTTTTCTGCTTTGGTTCCTGCTTTTGACCCAAGACCTGGACGTACTAATGTTCAACAGACAACTGATCTAGAAATCCCTCCACCAGGTATGTTGGAAAAACCTTGAGGGTAGTCTCAGTGCAGTTAATCACCTACAGCTGACCCATTCAAGCTAATTTGGGCTTGCAGGGCTCAAGCTGCAGGACTGTTTACTTGAAATGTAGACTATATACAACTCTGGGACTCTCCCACCTTACGGTGTTGCAGAGCCTGGGCTGCAAGTCTGTGCTGTAGTTGAACAGCCCCACTGCCCGAGACCCATGAGCTGAGTCAGCTGGGACGGATTTGCTGCTGATGTCCAGTTTGCAGTGTAAACATACTCTTACAGTGCTTGTTTATACTTTAAAAAGCAAGACACTGCAGGTCTTTTTCCTTTTATCTGCAGTGCCCAGTAACTGGAAGAGAGTTGTGACTTCAGCCTGCAAGGGGTGGGCAATCAATAGTCATCCTTAGTTCAAACAAATTCAGAGGAGCCAGTGTAAAGTGAAGATATTAAGAGCGCAGGGAAAAATTTAAGTGCGTCTGGTAATTTAAAAGGAGGGATGCTCTCAGGTTCTTTTCAAGGTTTTGCTAGTATCTGAGAACTTCGGAGTGACATTGAATGAAAGGAATAAAATTTAGCTATTTGGGTTTCATTATCAAAGCTGACAATTGCAAAATGTAAAGGAATAACATACATAAATCTAGATTTCAAAAATTCTTTTTAGCTGTTGGTAACATAGATACATAATGCTGTTTTTAAGAGAAGTTTTAGCTTTATACTGTCCCTTTCAAGTTTAGACATATACTATTAAAACAGTAAACTTGCTTATTGGGGCATATTATTATTAACATTAAATAATGTGTGTGGAGAGTACTTAACATTTCTTGAGTTTCCTATTGTTTCTTCAATTATTTTAAAAATACAGGTACACCTCACTCAGAACTCTTAGAAGAAGTTGAGTGTACACCATCACCTCGTTTAGCTCTCACCTTGAAGGTTACAGGTCTTGGTACGACTCGAGAAGTTGAGTTACCCCTGACAAATTTCCGATCTACCATCTTTTACTATGTACAGAAATTACTGCAGCTTTCCTGTAATGGCAATGTGAAATCTGATAAACTTAGACGTATATGGGAGCCAACATACACGTAAGAGATTATAAATATATGAAAGCATCTGTAATGGTTTTATTTGAGGATGACTGGCTAAGAAATTCCTGCAAAATGCACATTAAAATCTGTGACTACATTTTTCTCACAAAAAGCAAATAAACTGACACCATATGTAACTGATAACTTGAGGGAGAGGAGAGGGATCTTGTAGAAGTATCAAGTGGATCTGAAGAGAGTTGCTTCTGCCTTCTGCTCTTCTAAAAGTGCATTTTTGAATGAAGTGCTGGTAAGCAATCAGCCTCCCTAATAAATGGGCCTACTTGGGGGTGTCACTCGGGCCTCGCTGGCACTGGGCTCGAGCCCCCGAGTCCCAGCACCCAAGCCCTGGGTCTTTTCCCGGGCAAGGGGTGCCCCTGGTGTGACTCATCTGTGTTCTTCGTAGTGCTCTGTAGAATTTGGCAGGGGTCAAATGAGATCTCTGATCTCATTAATGAAATTGGTGCTCATTATAGTTCAGTGGCTTTTGATTTTATGAATACATTACCCTATTAATGACAGGACAAGTTAGTACTGGGCGGTTTTCTTCTGAGTCCTTATCCCAGTTGACTTTTCAGTGATAGTGTGTGGTTGGTCTCTCTCTCTCATTCACTCATACGCCCACTAACCCCATGCATCCAAGGAGCTAACAGGTTTCTTTTGAAGCCATTTTCATTATTGTTCCCTGAATGTGCTACAAATCAGGAGGTGTGTTAGTAGCAGGGGTAAACGTACAAGAGCTACCTTTAATCTAACTAACCTGATATACATTTGATACCTTCAGTCATTTGTTTCAGGGTATGTCTGTACTACATTTGGGAGCTGTGATTACAGGACCTGTAGATATCCATGCTACCTTTCATGTAGCTACAGCAAAGCTAGCTCAGGTAACAGCAGCAGTGGCAATGGAGAGTCTGCATATGCTAACTTCGTTCATGTGCAGGGCACTAGTGCAGATGTGAGCAGATGTCACGGCTTTATGGTCATTGTTATTTGAACTAGCTTTGATCTAGCTACATAAGAGGTAGCTTGGACATGTCTACATATGTATCCATATCTTATTCTTTCTTCTAGATAAATTCTGTCAGAGCTGTTCTAGAGACCAGCATTTGTAGAATCACTCAGGCCTCATTTAAGCAAATGGAATTTGCATGCTCTGCCAAAAAGGAGTGGCCTTAAACACATGCATGAAGAGAGGCATGAGTGTAAATGTTTTGCTCAGACCATCACAGACTTACCACCTGGAAGAACTGCTGCTTCTGCTGCTCCTTTACAACAAGTTACCTAACAATCAAGTTCCAAAGGGGCAGCAGTGTTAATCTAGTCCAGCAAAAAAAAAGCAAGGAGTCCTCTGGCACTTAAAGACTAACAGATTTATTTATCGCTTGAGCTTTTGTGGGAGAAAATCCCACTTCAGAAAGCTCATGCAATAAATAAATCTGTTAGTCTTTTTTTTTTTTGCTAACAGTCAAGCACTTTGAACAAAATGATAAACTAATTCAGAATACAGAGGCTGTACTAAGGAGTCTGATTTAATCAATAGCATTATTTAAATATTGTTTGCTATTCTGAAAGGCTATTTAAGAAATTAACACTAACATTTTTGTGTTTAGAATAATGTACAGAGAAATGAAGGATTCTGATAAAGAAAAAGAAAGTGGGAAAATGGTAAGACTAATTTTGGTACTTTTATTAATCCTTCTGTGTGGCCGTTTAAAAAATAACAAAACAAAGTCATTGCAGTTTGTGAAATGCAGTTTTTGAAAAGCACTAATGTAGTTCTTGGCTACTTAGAAGATACGAGTGAAAATTTTTGAAGATGCATGTTACTAAAGCAACTGTATATAATGCATGTGAAATCTTTAGGACTTTACAATCAGGAAAGACCAACATTTGGTGGTTCCTATTGTAGGGTTGCTGGTCAATAGAGCATGTGGAACAGTACCTTGGCACTGATGAATTACCAAAGAATGACTTGATAACCTACCTGCAGAAGAATGCAGACTCTGCTTTCCTGCGCCACTGGAAATTAACCGGCACTAATAAAAGTATTAGGAAAAACAGAAATTGTTCTCAACTCATAGCTGCCTACAAGGTATATGTCTGCATCTAAACTTTTTTCTTTTTTGGTTGGGAATGGCTGTGTTTCATTTTGCAGCTTTGAAGGTTTTGGACGAGGAGGGTATAAAAAGTGACTACAAAATTCCAGTATAGTTCATGGGCTAATATCAGATTTACTCTTCGCTGGCTCCATTTCTTTTGTGTGCCTTCTTGCTAGAATCGTTATTAAAAAACACTTTGTAAAGTGATTAATGTGCTTTGATACACAAATCTAAAAATACTAGTGTCTATATTTTCATTCTAATAATCTTTCTAACAGGATTTTTGTGAGCATGGATCAAAGTCTGGATTGAGCCAGGGAGCCATTTCCACTCTTCAGAACTCTGATATTCTTAGTTCGGCAAGAGAACAACCACAAGCCAAAGCTGGTAGTGGGCAAAATTCCTGTGGTGTGGAAGATGTTTTGCAGTTACTCCGTATTCTGTATATAGTTGCAAGTGACCCTTACTCAGTACGAGTTTCTCAAGAAGGTATGTAAGTAGCCTAAAATGATTTATTCAACACTTTGATGAAGACAAAACAAACAATTTCTTTTCACATTTTCAGAAGGAGATGAGCAGCTTCAGTTTAATTTTCCACCAGATGAATTCACAAGTAAAAAAATCACTACGAAAATTCTGCAACAGATTGAGGTACACACATTATAACTGTTATAATTTTAAGGCCTTCTAATATTCCTTATTGCCTTGGTTATTTGAAATTTAATATCTGATTTGGTCATTTGGACATTTCAACTTTATTGCCCTTATTTATTGCATAGGTAAAATTTATTTCCCCCTTTTAAAAATCATTAACTTTTGTTAAAACAATGCAGTTTACTAAGCAGTCCAGATATAAAATGTGATGGAAAAAGAGGAATCTGATACTTCAAGACTGCACACATATTCCAGCCCATGAAAAATAAACTAGTTGACCCTAATAAAATGGAAGAATCTCCTAGCTGGCACAGTCAGTTTGTAAGACTGTAATTGATGTTGGGTCCACCCTGCAGCTGGGACCCACAGCCTTCCCACATGAGTTGGAGATGGGGAGGAGAGGGAAGTGCTGGATGCATAGTTTCTGTGCATGGAGACACTGAGAGACTCAAAAGAATAAGTCTGTATCAGGGATACAGCTTGCCAAGCTGAGAGGTGTCTACCTAAATTACCCATGGGGTGTGTGTATGCAAAAATTTGGATCCCTTTCAGATCCACAAAGATGATAAACTATACAGTCACCTCTGCAAATGCAGATGTCTATGAATACAAAATGGGTATGTGCAGATTTGTGGTGCTCTAGAATAGACATATGGACTGACTACCTGCCTGTCTGCCCTGCTCCTCAGATCCCTTTATGGTATGTTCATGTTGATGGATGTTCCAGTGGTTTATATGTTTCTCAGTAGCTGGTTTCTCCTCAGATGTCTTATATCCCATTCAGACAGAGTTCTGAAAACTTAATCAACCTTTTCATTTACTGATTTTAAAAAAAGTGTGATAGGGTCTGCCCGCAGGAGTAAAAAGTTGGTTCAGAGTAGATCGTGCTCGCTGTAGATCTGTTAGTCATGTTGCTCAGACAAGCTGATTCAGTATTTTAAACAACTGTCTCTGTGTTTAAATGACAGGAACCATTAGCACTAGCAAGTGGAGCTTTGCCGGATTGGTGTGAACAGTTAACTAGCAAGTGTCCGTTTTTAATACCATTTGAAACTAGACACCTATATTTCACATGCACGGCTTTTGGAGCGTCAAGGTAAGAGACATGAACATATCATATGTTGAGATGTCTTGAGTGTTTGTTTATAGTTTTTCAATGCACTGGAAAACCTTTCTGTGGCTTCCCTTAGCATGAAAAATCTTAGAAGTGTTTTTCTTTCCCAGTTTAAGGCATTTTTTAAAATGAACATCTTTTCTAAGAAATGGGGGAAATCTCAGACTGTTTAATAAGATTTTTGATAACTTAAAATTATTTGTTCATTGTGCTGGAGGCCTGTGGTATGGGTAGCCTTTACGTAGTTTGATGTTCCATAGGAAACCTCATTTAGCTTTTACCATGTCAGTTTAGTTTTGTATGTGTGTTGGAACTGGCAGGCAGTGCTATAACAGGAGATGATTTTGGTGGATCTCAAATCAAAAAAGTTTATTACATGACATTACATGCTAGGGTAGAAAATCAGCTTTTTAAAACGCATTTAAATCCATATTTCCCCATTAGGAGTGGTTGAAGTCTAACTGTGAAATTACATTTAAATTACTTGTAGGAAAAATGCATCAAAATATTCACCTTTTTATATCTCACACAGAGTTTGTAGGTGATAGCGTATTTTGGAATCACTTGGGGGGGTTGTGTATCTAAAGCAGGGGTGTCAAACTCATTTGCTATGATGGGTTAGATTTGACTTAATTGTACTTCAAGTGGGCCAGACATACCACAGATCAAAATAATAGGGCCTACGCTCTAGCGGCATCATCCAGTGCTATATATGCAAGACTGTGCTCCACGATAACAGAGGGAGAGGGTTTATCGGTATCATGGAGCGCAATCTCACAAACCCAGAGCTCCACAACGTCACAAGACCTGACAGTCTCATGGCTTCACAGAGACTGTGTATGCAAGATTGCACTACGCAATACCGTGAGACCACATGCGCTCTGTTAGGGAGAGAGTATGGTCTCGCAGAGTGCAGTCACAGGGTGGATGGAAGAGTTTTATGGGCCATATCATGCCCTTAAGCTGCATGTTTAACACCTCTGGTTTTTAAAGTCTAACAGGTTGAGCATGTGTGTATTGTTAAAACAAGTATACTTGTGTACTGGAAGTGTAAAATAACAGATACACCAAGGGAATCCCATAGTAAAACAGTCAACAGTGCCGTTTACAATGCTTCAGTATCTAATTGATCCCAAATGTTTTAAATTCAGTACAGACCACACTAAGAAGCACGGTAGTAAGAGCCATATAGACAATTAAGAGACATTTGTGAGTTCAGTTTTATGTAATGTAAGGGGGAGACTAAATGTCACGGCAACCATCCTAGCAGAGATTCATTTTTAATAATCTAGAAGGTGCCTAAACTTCTTCTCTTATGTAATGCACACAAACTACATGATGGTATAGAGTGGTAGAAAGGTTTTATTGACATGAGTTTGGGATGATTTGCATGAACCTGCACCAAGAAGATTCATACCATACCATGCCAGCATAATATCCTGTGTTCCTCTTTGCATTTACTGTACTGAGCACAGACAAGACAAAAAGGAGGCACTGATCCCTTGTATCAATTTTTGCTTATGTGCACACAATATTTTTGGTCTTTAACATGCATACGTTAGTCCTTCAGAAAGTGCAAAACAGCGAGAGTGGGCATTTTCTCTGCCTAATGAAAACTTTTCCTTTTTTTTTTTTTTTTTGACCCACATTGCAACAAAATCTGATTTTAAAATCTTGATATTTTGATGAAATAGCATATAGCAGTGATACACTGATGTACACAAATCACAAGTGACCCCTTAATTTGTCTCCTGTGGCTCTTTGTGGAACATGATAGTAAAACACTCAGTGGTTTAATTATTGAGCAAGCTAAGTTATTAAATGGTTAATAAAAGAACAAGACCATCCTAACTAATTGTTGTTGATAAAACAATGTTTGGTCAGTCATGTTGCTGTGAGAATTATTTTGATGTAAAAATAATTTATTATTTATATTATATAATTTATATGAAATGATAAATGAAACCATGAATTCACATGACTGTGGCTCTTTTGGGTAATGTCGATAACTAACTCGGTTGCTGAATCACTGAGCCCTAGTCTATGCTTAAGAGATCTTTTCGGTGGCAGTTGACGGCAGATACACAAGGCATGTAAAATATGTTGCGTATCTGCCAATGACTTACTAAGCTGTTGTTACATACTAGGGTAAGTTGATTGCAAGCACCTTTGCAGTTGGCTTACATCAACTCCAGTTCTGGGGCTGGAGTTGCTATGGTGAATTCTGTTGCAATTCAGAGGGTTTATACTCACCACTGAAATCACAGCCAGGAGATCACACTGATGGCAGCGATTTTGCAGTCATCGGTATAGACTTGCACTGAGTATCACTGGTGTATGGAAAAGCTGAGTCATGAACAACCTGGGCCTTGGGCAGGTTTAATTTGAATGGAGAAAAGGAAACAATTTGCTGTTCAGCTGATGAACATGAAAGCTGTTTGAAGCTGCTCAGGGATTTGGAACTTTGAACTATCTTCTTGTTAGATGGATTAGTAGGTTTGTGATAAATTGCACTGGTTTGAGAAAGCTAAACTGCACAAGCCATCACATGACTATTATCTCTGTATTTGTGTGTATATGTTTATAAGGTATACAAGAAAAATGTTGTACGATATTCTTTATATATGAGTCATCTTTCAGATATTACTGTATGCAATTTATTTTTAATACTACTTCATATTTCTTTCAATCTACAGAGGTTCTTAAAGCACTTAAAATTAGACCTCATAGCAAGCCTCTGGGATAGATACAGTAATGAAAAGCAGCCAAGTGGATTGACCAGGGAATAGTTTGTTGTTGTTGACAGAGGGCAGAAAAGAATTAAAAACATTTCCTTTATAAAGATTAATAATATTTGTAGGTGTACTTGTTTAATTGGTACAGGCTTTAAAACTTAACAAGGAGACCTTTGCTGTGAAACTCCACCAGTTTAAAGAAATTTGGCTACAGTTACTTGATTATTTTTTTCTGTCCTTTACGCTGTTACTTTTCCTTCTCTTAACTACGTATGTCAACAACAGAATTATTTTATATAACACAAAATACTCATGTTTATGACTAGTATAGTGTACGCCTGTTTCACAAACATAATGTGAGTTTTAATCTAACAAGTGTCTGCTTTGAGAACTTGAGATATATGTAAAGCATTACTGTAAATGCAAAGCTTTCTGCTCACTCCCATTGCAATCAGTAGGAGTTCTGGGCACTGTTCTGATAGTGTGTATCTGTGTTGGGTTTTGTTATATCGTCCACACCAGAAGCTTAAGGTGACATTTTAATAATTGAAGATGGATTGTGTTACTTACTTGAATTCATAAAACAAGAGGTATGTATCTGAACATTCTGCGTGCTTCCCTAAACATTTAGAAATACAACAAATCAATACAGCAACTAGAATAGCTTTTAGGGTTTAACAGCATGATTTTTTTTTATTTTAAGCAATATCTATAATATTTTTCTGTTCCAGAGCAATTGTATGGCTACAGAACAGACGTGAGGCCACTGTTGAGCGAACAAGGACCACAAGTACAGTGCGACGGGATGATCCAGGAGAATTCAGAGTTGGACGCCTCAAACATGAAAGAGTGAAAGTTCCACGAGGTGAATCCCTGATGGAATGGGCTGAAAATATCATGCAGATTCATGCAGACAGGAAGTCTGTTCTAGAGGTAAAGCATCTCTCCCTAGAAGGGCAGTTTTAAAATGCTCTTTTTGTAGTGTGTCCACAGGGATGGAAGGAGGCTGGGAATTCTGTAGTTTGCTAACGAACCTGGAACCTCTTCTTTTACTGCTGTTTCTTTCCATTCTTAACTTTTTGTTTTTCAGGTGGAGTTTTTGGGAGAAGAAGGAACAGGGCTGGGGCCTACACTGGAGTTCTATGCACTGGTGGCAGCAGAATTCCAGAGGACAGAACTGGGAGCTTGGCTTTGTGATGATGATTTTCCAGATGATGAATCACGTCAGGTATGGATCATTTTTACTTGTGCTTGTTCAGAGAAAAACACACATTATATGGTAATAAAATAGCTCTGGGACTCTCTCCAAATGTTGAAAGTCTTGAATACATGTATGGCATACCCGGTATACCAGTTGTTATGAAGGTTGCATGACATTTCCCCTGATGACAGTCCACTGTTTTTTGTTGCTTGTAACTGCCAAATTTTAACCATGTAGGCTGAATCTTCCACACCAGGTGTCAACCTCAAATTGATATTTTTGAGAAGGCTTCACCTATAAAATGGCTAAACTGTTTCGGAGAACAAGATTAAGGAAAAATGCATTTGCTTTCCCCTGGTTAAGAAATTGTCAGTGTTGCTGATGAGAAACTGTAGCTCTTCCATTCTGTCATTTTCTAGCTGTTGAGGGCTTGACTTTTGATACTTGATTTTTTTAATGTAGGGGTATGGATGTGTGTAGTTTTACATTTGAATAGGGCACTTCCATAAATTTGTTAAACTGAAGGATGTTTATGAAATGTGTTTTCTGCTTAGAAAATAGTAACAGAATAATATGTACACAGTGTATGTATTTAAACTCGTATTGCATGAATCTACCATTTCTCCCTTTTTCCTTAAAACCAGGTTGATATTGGAGGTGGATTAAAACCCCCTGGCTACTATGTACAGAGATCATGTGGGCTTTTCACTGCACCATTCCCACAAGATAGTGATGAACTAGAAAGAATAACCAAACTCTTTCATTTTCTTGGAATTTTCTTGGCTAAATGCATTCAAGACAACAGACTGGTGGATTTACCTATTTCTAAACCTTTCTTTAAACTCATGTGTATGGGTGATATTAAAAGTAATATGAGTAAATTGATATACGAGTCGCGGGGCGACAGAGACTTGCACTGCACTGAAAGTCAGTCAGAGGCTTCTACGGAAGAAGGACATGATTCACAGTCAGTAGGAAGTTTTGAAGAAGACTCCAAGTCAGAATTTATCCTTGATCCACCAAAACCTAAACCCCCTGCTTGGTTTAACGGGATTTTAACATGGGAAGACTTTGAACTAGTAAATCCACACCGAGCCAGATTTTTAAAAGATATTAAAGACCTTGCAGTTAAAAGACGTCAGATTTTAAGTAACAAAGGTCTTTCAGAAGATGAAAAGAATACAAAACTACAGGAATTAATGCTGAAGAACCCATCAGGTTCTGGGCCTCCAGTTAGCATAGAGGATTTAGGGTAAGAGATCTCATTTTTATATTTATACATAAGAATATACACAAGGTTCATTTTAGTGGAATGACTAAGATCTGCATGTACATTCAAATAAAGATTTCATTTTCCTTTCTGAATACCACTGATATTTGATTTAAAAGTAGAAATGCTATCACATGTATTCCAGCATAATTCAATTTGGTCAATTACATTTGGCATCCTTAAAAATTTTGCATAGTGTCAGCTTGAAAGTGTTTTTTCAATTTCCATCATAAGCTGCTGTTGTGCACTGTACACTGTTTGCCTTGTTTGGCTCCGCAATCAGCTGCATTTCATTGGTAGATGAAAATATAATTTTGTATAGATACAGTTGGTGAAGCCCTTTACTAAGAAAATTAAATGCTAAATATTCTGTTACATCAAATATATTTATGATGGTTTTAACTTTGATTAAAATAGCAATTAATCACTGTTTTTAAATCTTCAATTAATAGTGACTATTATTTTAATTGTTTGATCGCCCTAGATGAAACATACAAATCATAACCAGATTTTCTGTAATCCCTATTGCGAGCGTAATATGGTCAGGATTTATCTAAGAGTCATCCACAAGAGTGACAGTTGAGTTTGGAGGGCTGTAGAAATCTGCTTGTGCTACCAGTCCAGTAACATTTTAGTCCTGCCACAGGCTTGGTAGAGGTGGAGCCCTGGATGGTCCCCATTGACTTTAGAGGGTTGCATGAGGGAAGATGGCTCCATCCTTGTTGCAGAATCAGGATGTCTAGTGACTAAATCTAAATGTCTAGTGACTTTCGTGGCTTCATGCCCACTACTAATATCAGCCCCAGAAATATTGTAAATGCTTGTTCCTGTTTGTATGATTTTAAACTACAAGATGTCCTAATAAAAAAGGTTTCAAAGGTAATTATATGGATACTTTTGTATTTCACAATTTGAAAGTTTTGGCACATGTCAAAGTAGAATGGAAGAAGTAGCTAGTGTGCATAGTGCACAGATTCATTGAAAAGAATGTATTTTAGTCATGTAGCCTATTGCATAGCTTTCTAATATGGTGTCAGTGTTCATTTGCATATATAAAATGATCGACAAACTGGTGTCATGGCAGGGAAGTGGTACACTATCCTGTTTTACATAATTACAGACTTAGTATTTGCTGGAAAAGCAGCAATAAATTTGAATAATTTACAAATACTTGTCCTTATTTTATAGTCTGAATTTCCAGTTCTGCCCATCATCCAGAGTCTATGGATTTACGGCTGTGGATCTCAAGCCAAATGGTGAAGATGAGGTTAGGAAACAAAAGCCGTTCCATGATTTAAACAGTTTTCCATGGCAGCAATTATGGTAATGCAGCCTTGACTCGTTCACATTATATGTGTATTTTCCTTCTAGATGGTAACTATGGACAATGCAGAGGAGTATGTGGACCTGATGTTTGACTTCTGCATGCATACCGGCTTACAGAAACAGATGGATGCGTTTAGAGGTAACTTTAACTGTAGCCCATTTTGTGCATATTCAGCTGACACTTTGGCAGTCGGACTACAGTTTTAAAAATAAACTGCATATTGTTAAAAGAAAGAAAAGATTATAGTAGAGTTAATATGTATAGAAAATGGAAATACTGACATTTGCTGTTATGGCCTATGGTGTTGCCAGCAAATAGCTACGTACACGCAAATCGCAGTTCTAGGCAAAGCACTGACTTGTTTAAAATAGGACTATATATTGAATTTAATCTAGATATTCTCTTTAAAAATAGATACAAGAGTTAGGGGCTAGCGTGGCAGACGGCAGTGTTGACCACAGTATTAGCTTTTTGTAAATTGTGAAAGAACATGGTTCCACTCAGTTGTACAGTGAAGTTTCAAGTTCTTGCCATTATTAACTCTTGTTTGAAGTGTAGTAATCCTATTGCTTCTTTGACTTACCTAAAGAACCTTCATTTAATGAATAAAATGTTTAAAAATGGAATTTATTTTGGATGTAGTCTTGTGCCATTATCTTTTTACTTTTGTCTTTTATAAATTAAGATGGCTTTAATCGAGTCTTCCCAATGGAGAAGCTCAGTTCCTTCAGCCATGAAGAAGTTCAGATGATCCTTTGCGGAAACCAGTCACCTTCCTGGGCAGCTGAGGATATCATCAACTATACAGAACCGAAACTGGGCTACACACGAGATAGGTGCCTAATTGTCTAAACATGTTTTTAATATTGCTAAAGAAATGTGTGTAATCACATTGTCTGCATACTCCTTACAGTGATTCCATATTAGAGGGAGTGCTGATTAGCCTGAAAACCACAGGGAACAAACATACGGCAGCTTCCATAATTTTTGTATTTCCCGAATAGATAGTCTTAATTCTGGATGAAGAGGAGTTTGATGTTGAGGTGAAAAGGCAGAAAAATTGAGACTGAGACATTCCAAGGAGTAGGTTAATTGAACCCAGATGTTAGCGTCCTTCCACAGAAACTTTTAGATAGCATATCAATTGGTCTTACTTCTACCTTTCTGTTGTTTAAATTGTAATTCAGTTGGGGACTTTCCTGCAGTCAGTTTATTTTAATGAGGGTTGCTATGAAGAATCCATGCTGTTTAGTGAACTCCCACAGCTGATTTTGTAGCATAGAATATAAATGAATTTTTTCTTAGGCGTATTGGTGGCATAGACCTGAAGGGTACTGATTCAAGATGCTGTGTAGCTTCTGTATATCCATTCTGTATGCCAGTATTAGGACCTTGCTGAAATCTGCTGACAGATTCCTGCTAGTGCACTGTCAGGATGCAGTTCAGTAACTCTGTCAGTGATCTCATGGAGGTGGGAGGGTCTCTTTGGTGTTAGAAATTGGGGTTTAAAACAATAGTGTCTGTAGGGAAACCCTGGGGGATACATTTTTAGGCGAAGGCTTTATATTTTTGCTGTTCCGAATTACCTGCTTTCTGTGTTTTCACTTTATTGTCGAGTTTGAATCCTGAAGACTGACTTTTCAGTTACATAAGATGTCCCTCTGCACCCCTCTGGCAGTGTAAAGAGGCCTTGAAGCTGGTATAAATTATGCCCCCTTTAAAGAAAATTTGACACTGCCAGTGTGTTGCAAAGGGACCATAGTGTATCTGAGATGAAGGCTGCTGTTGTGGATTCTGGGAAGTGCTTGTGTAGAACTCTACCTGACTACCAGCAAACACCCAGGGAATAATGGAGATCTGTTCATTCTGGCTCCAGTAGAAACAGAGAAGAGGTGTGTTCGCCTCTAGGTTTTGTCATGTAACCTTTGGCAAAAAAATTTAAAAGAAAAAAAAAAAAACCATTCTTTCTTATAAATTCTCTGTTTAATTCAGTAATGAACTGTCATGGATATTTTAAACAAACAGTTGCATTTAAATTTGTCTAAAGACACTGGTTTTAAAGTGTCAGGTTACAAAAGTCTGTTCCCTTTATCACAAACATTTTGTTGGCATTCATGTATTTTTAATTTTTTTTAGCCCTGGTTTCCTTCGATTTGTGAGAGTTTTGTGTGGTATGTCTTCAGATGAAAGAAAAGCATTTCTCCAGTTCACTACTGGCTGTTCAACACTCCCACCAGGAGGACTGGCTAACTTACACCCCCGGCTCACTGTTGTACGCAAGGTATAGGCTCTTCAGGGTATTTCTCAACTTAAGCTTCTTGCTTACAAAAAATCTCTATATTTGCTACTTAAGTAAAATACACTGTTAATTTTACAGTTCCTTATCAATGCTTACTGTTTTCTGTTAGTCTGTCAATGCTAAATTCCACTTCAGCTCTTTTCTGACTTTGTACTCTTGCATAGATCCTCATAACAAGGAATGAAGGAAATACATATGTGAACTAAGTACAGTTGTCCTGTCTCAATCTTATGGCATCTCACTGTGGTATGGGTGAAGTAGTAAAGTGAGTGGGAACTAGTTGCCCCATCTTGTTAAAATCTTCAGACATTTCAAAACAATTTCCCCTTTTCACATTGGGCAAAACTGAAACCTTTTGGAAATTTTCATCAGAATTATGCAAGAGTGCAGTGGGTCAGGAAATCACCCAGTATACGGGAAACTCAGGTTCTAGTCCCTGCTCCAAATCAGGCAAGAAGAGGAACATTTACCCAGATGTGTGTGCTGATCACGGGGCTTTTTGATTTTCTGACGTGGATTCCCCTTGCTTTCTCTCGCCTCCCCTGTCTGGGTTTGGCTGAATTCCTGGACTTCGAGGAAGCCTTTCCTAAGAGATTTACACTGAAACTAATATGTTCCTGCAAAAAGTTTGAATTGTGGCAATTTGAACTTTTCCAACCAAACAATTGTCAATGAACTCTAGTATGAAGTAGATTGTAAATTCTGCAGAGCAAAGGATCTGTGCATTTTTAACACGTTTAAAATACAGTAAACTGGAGCAGTATAGATAATATTCATCCTTTCTTATTTTCAGGTTGATGCTACAGATACAAGCTATCCATCTGTGAATACCTGTGTGCACTACCTTAAGTTGCCTGAGTATTCCTCTGAGGAGATCATGAGGGAGCGCCTGCTAGCTGCTACTATGGAAAAAGGCTTTCATCTCAACTGAACTGCTCTGTGCAACATGGGGCATGAGAAACTGTTTTTGACATTAGTGAAGCCTCTTGTGTTTGTGTGCAGAAAATACGATCTCCACGCTGTGCCCGGATGAGACTTACTTTTTTTCCACCTGTGAGGCTTTAGGAACACGGAAAAGTTAGCTGCTAATGACAAAACAAATCCCTGTAACTACACAGCCAGCAAGTAAAATGCACAGAACACTGTGTGATGCTTCAAGGGCTTGCACGACTGGAAGTTAAGGTGGTTCTCTGACTGTTCCAAAGAACAGATTTTTCAGTGTTCACTGATATACATTTCTAAGTGTATTTGTGTAAAGTTTGTCATTTAATACCTTGTACACTACAGTTGCCATCACTGATCCCTGTTTTGCTGGCTTTAAACTAACTGGTCAAAAACTTGCTTCTTTAAATCTTCGCGTTAATGGGCATCACAAGTTTTATTTTCTTCCTTTTTTATTGGTGCCTGCACTCTTGGAGTATTCTAGCGTTGTTTTTTGTTCATTGGGTTTTTGGTTTGTTTCTTGCATATAATCATGCACAATCCTTTATTTTTCTTTCATCTCGGAATATATTTTGATTTCTTAAATGCCCTGCTACAAAGATCAAATCCTTAAGTGTGTTTGTGCAGCTCAACAGTAAAGCTATTAAAAAAAAAAAAGAATAAAAACACTGGTTCTCGATGCAAGGCACACTTAAAGCAAGTTTTACTTTTGGTTGTATTTTCCTTGTATATTATAAACATTTATTTAACTTGTTGCAGTTTGAAATTAAAAAGAAAAAATTCCAATGTGTATGCTCAACAATAATCATTAAAATGTTTGCAGCGTACAAAAATGTCTCCTCTGAATATTTATCTCCTCCTCACATGTGAATACAGACTTGATATGTTTATTTTGATTTGCAAATTTAAGTATTCTGAAAATTCACAATGAGAGGCCTGTGGCACCTTAAAGACTAACAAATTTCTTCAGGCATAAGCTTTTGTGGGCTCAAACCTACTTTGTCAGATTATTTAAAAATGTGGCTTATTTTTCTGAGTTAAAAAAACAGAAACTGGGGCATAAGAGCGAATAAGTTACCTGTTCATTAGTTTGCCTTTTGACTAAGCAAGGCTCTTTAGATATTTGCAATGTAGCTTTCTGAGAACTAACTCAGTGGGACATAAATATGGCTGCCCAGCGTCTCTGGTAATGAACGATGCTAAATTTGCATATTGAATCACAGCAAATGACTATACCTCATATGATACAATTAATTAAAATTTTTGAGGGAGCAATAGCTGTCTTGATTTAACCATGTATTGTTGTGGTAGTGACTTTATAAAATGCTACTGCACAAAGTGGTGCAGTAGCAATATTGTGAAACACTCAAGGTTAAAGAAAAATTTATATTTCTCAGTCCCCTCTGTGTAGCAGACTTGAGCATGGGCTATTTCCCATTTCCAGGCAGACCAGATCTTTGCTCCAAGTGGGGGCTTAAAACAGCCCCATAGAAATAAATCTCCAGAATTCTGTGCCTTCCTTTGGCAGACGTGGTAAACTTGTGTATTTCCTGTTTTCTCATAGGCTTTGAGGGCTTATTCCTTGAAATTGCTACACTCAGACCCAGAAAGAAAAATTTTTTAGGTTTTGTGAAAAACAGGCCTCCTCTCCCTCCCCCTGCAGAGACACAGCACACCAACCCAGTGGCATGTGTGCAAGGTCCATGCTGAGGCGGCTGAGCAAGCCCATATTAAAACCAACTCCCAGCCAGTGTGGGGGCAAGTTTCTTGCTGATATGGTTGAGCAGGCCTCAGCAAATCATGGCTGCTGCTGGTGTATAGAGTGAGTTCAGCAGGCCTCCTTAGAAGTTCCTTCCATGGAGTGCAAGGCAAAATAATGTCATGGAGACAGAATTATTGCCAAACCTCTCTCTCACAGCTTGCAGAGCAAGCAAGAAAATTTTGCCACTCTTCTGAATCTCAGGGACAGGCAAGTCCCCCTACTGCAACCAAAAGGGAGAAATTCCTGCTCCCATCCAGCACACAAACAGGGTCTGTGAGAAGATGGCTGAGAAGGCCATACATTATTCCCCTTCCCACAATCTGTTCTACTTCCAAGGGTCTGATCTGCCATGAAAGCTGCTAGTTCTGATTCCCAATTAATTATTTGTCTTCACTGATTCTCACTGCTTATTCTGTCCAGTTGGTCCACGTTGAGTCTGACACAGCAGCGGCGGACATGGATAGCAGTGATCCAGATCCAGGCTTGGGGAGATGGAGCTACTGCCTCTCCCTGTCCAGCCTCCCGTGTCTTACCAGAGCATAAAGCCACTTTGGGGGAGGGGGAGGTGGCTGCTCTCACACTTTCCTTTGTCTCCCTAGTTTCACACCCTCCTCAGACTGAGTCCCTTCCCTCTTCTCTCAAGTTTAGCTGAGAGATGGTGGAGAACATTGCTCACCATTAACATTCAGCGGCATCAGAAGTGTTAAAGCCTCTTAGGAAAATCACCCCCTAGATGCTCTAAAGAGAGAGAAAATCCTGAAACAAGCTTTTGAGCGAGGTATCTCAGATTCTTAACTAAACTTTCCAGAACTGAGCACAGATTGGGACTAACTGCATGAGTGCTTGTGTTTGGAAAATTAAACATCCCAAATAGCCTGCAAAGTTGAAGAACAGCATATTTTACAGCCCCTATTTTATGAGGATGTGATTAAGGTGGAGTGGGAATTCTGTATCAAGACCTACTTGTATTTAAGGACATTGTTCTGCCTCTGGAAGTTAAAATAACTTTCATTTGCTGTATGCAACTGAATTCCCTTGTACCATTACCAAATGGATGTCTGCTGTAAGAAACAATCTTAAATCTGTTAGTCTAAAAGGGAATGAAAGTATGGAGGCTTTCACCTTTCAGTACCAGTTTGAATCTAGTTTACAGTAATAGGTGATTAGAAAATTAGAGTAATTACAGATGGCTCTTCAGTTACTCTTGTGAAAAATAAGACAGCTGTCTGTCACCAAATTTTAAAAACCAGTTACTGAGCTTTTTTTCCTACCACTCCTGCAGATTTTTAGATTAGTTTGGGTACATATGGATCAGTAGTAAGAAAAATCTGAGATGCCTCTTCTGTAGATTTTAGTCTGGCCTTGCACAAGCAGAGTATACTGCAGAAAAAAAATGTAATGGTATGCTGAGGGCTGGCGGGAAAAGCTATAGTGTATATGATCCTATTACTAACAATTCTGTGGACTCCTCCAACTGACTGGCATGTCATCTGTGATGCTGTAGATGTGAAAAATACTGATGTTACGAACAAGAATACTGAACTGTAAGTGGAAAAAATAGTAAGTGAAAAGGAAAAAAAACCCTTTATTTTCAAGTTCATAAGCAAAATACTAAAACATTACAGAAAGAAAACAAACTACAAAAGTAGCAACTTTCTTTTGACTGTGATAAAAGAACAATTATTTTTGTTTTACCATTCTGCTGCTTTTTTCTTACCATAATAGAATTAAGTGTCCAAATAGTTTAGTTACAACTTCCATGGTATTCAGGAATTTTTATAGCAGTGATCACATAGTGTTTGAGTGAACCCAAACTTGCTTCATGACAGCTGCTTCTCTATAAAGCCTGTAGCACAAATCTGTTCTTGTGAACACTGAATCTGATGATAGATTGGTCATTTGGGTACAGAAGTTAGAGCTTAAGATATACAGTTATGAACATGCAAAACTGAATGATAATATAACATATTAAAGAAAGCACAATCTCAGTTTGGGATTATACTAATATTTTCTAACTCACCTTCTCCATCCTTAGATCATTTCTTTTTGGACTAAATGCAGTCTGGTCTATACTTAAGTCAACCAAACTGCATTGCTCAGGGCTGTAAAAAATATTAAATCCTGTGCCATGCAGTTAGATGGACCTGAACACCACTGTAGACACAACTAAGTCCTACCTCTCAAGTAGATGGATTTGCTGCAGTAACTAAAAACCTCCTTCCATTGCTGTAGAAAGTGTCTATAGTAGTGTACCTCCAGCTGTGCTGTTGTAGAGCTTGTTATGTAGAGGTACTGAGATGCATAGCCACAGATTTTTACATGACTGCATGAATATTTTTCCCTAACAGAATCACAAATACCAAACCAAAATGGCTATTTTTAGAAAGACAACTGCCACATCAACTGACATTCTGCCTCACTGCAAAAGAAGCTTGTTTTTTTCTTTTTCAGATTTGCACCTTTATGCTGGCATGTCATATTTTGTTGCAGGATTAGGGGGAGAAAGGAAAAGGAAATGTGCATTAAATTTCTTTGCTTCAGTGGTCCAGCGAGTTGGAACTGTATGGATGTTCTTGGAGTATTCAGGACACCTGGTAAAATACGTTCCTCAATAGGCTTGTTTCTTTCTAGCTTTCTGCTATTTTGTCAAGAACAAGTAGAGGTGCAAGAATTCTGTTCTTGTTGGTCTCCACGATGCAGCCATTTAACACCATTTCATCCAAAATTATATGCACTCTATCCAAGTTGAACATTATCTAGACACATTTCAAGTTAAGTAATTTTTATTTACAAGTATTGAACAGTAAGAAGACTAATACAGAAGAAAATCTTACCCGCCTTTAATCATTTCTCAATTCTCATCTAATTAAAACTTATAAGTGTGGTATTTATGAATTGGCAATTAGGTTAAATTTATTTTAGTAGCACTAATATGCATGTCAAACTTAGTGTTTTCACCTTGTCATGTGTTATAACTTGTTAAAGGGTCAGTCGAAACATAACTGCAGTTGTCTCTATTAGAGAAGCTAAGGCACTGACAGCATAACATAATTTGAACAATATCTAGACCCAGGGTGGCCAAACTTGTGGACCTCAAGAGCCACACAAGTTGATTGTTAAACCTTCGAGAGCCAGAGTAAGGCATATAGCCGTATTTTACCTACTCCAAAATTACTAAGTTTAAAATTTATTGCACACTTTAATTTTATTGTAAAAAGAGAGCAAATATAGATCCTACTAATGTCAGACTCTAATAATTACTTAAGGTTACCATGAAGACTAGGCCTACCTATACAGTAAAAACTTAGTTTCTCTCCACTGTCCTGACCGTGCCACCACTTCTTCCCGCCATCCCAAAGTCCTCCTCAACCCCCAGGCCCTGATCCTGACTCCCCAGGCCAACCCCCCTTTCCCCATGGTCCCCTTACCTGGCTGCTCCAGCAGCTAGGCACAGGCTGGGGCTCCACCCTGAGCATGCTCAGGGCAGGAGATTTAAAACTTCTAGGCTGGGGCTGCTTTCCTCTGGCTTTCTTCCGCGAGCCGCATTTTTTCATTCAAGAGATGCATGTGGCTCCTGAGCTGCAGTTTGCCCATGCCTGATCTAGACAGCTTTTAATGTTGGCTTGTGCGGCCTGGTCCGCACTGTTACCAGTAGTTGACGTGATACGCAATCTATAGTACATTCATTACGTATTTTTGCATATCTCCTGTTGACTTACTGACATTTACCGTACTGTTGCGTCTTCACTGTGCTGTGCTGCGTCAACAGGAGACACCCTCTGGTTGACACAGCCTTACTTGGGAGGTTGATTAATCACAGTGACCAGAGAGTACTTCTGAGATCAACTGATCATGTTTACACAACCTGCTCAATCAATCCCCCTGTATTGACCCCAAGGAGCTGGCAACAGAGACATACCTTGAGTTCACTTCCCATTGATGGATTTTATAGAAAGAATAATTTAGGCTTACCACAGATATAAAACTCAATCAGCAAGATACCTTAAATGTAACTGTGAATAACTCTAAGGGTATGTCTACATTGCACCTGGGAGAGTGCCTGCCAGTCAGTACAGACAGACACGCTCTCCTTGAGTCAGCACACTAAAACAAGCAATGTGGATGTTACATCATGGTGGCGTCTCAGGCTAGCTATCTGATTACACACTGTTCATATTGCTGTTTTTATTGAGAGGTAGTGCAGTTACTGCATACTGTCTCCCCAGGCTAGGCAATATGTAGGCAATGCAGACCTACCCTAAAAGCATATCTATGTACTTTGTATTTCTGTGAAACAAGAAAATCCTTAGTTTAGTTCATTTTTGATTGATAATCAGCATTTTAAAGGCTGACGCACTTTTATCTTTTTTCCACTCACCTTAACTTGTGAACACCACTTATTTAGGCTAATAGAAAATAAAATTTAAAACTTTCTTAGTTCTATTAACTGATGTGATACTTAATCTATTATAATTTGCTAATATTTGCTAGTGAAAAGAGGCAGCTGAAAGACAAAAAATCTGAAGCAAAACAAATGTGGGTTCTTTTGCACTATACGCAGTGCCTCCATTAAGATATCTTACCTGCTTCTGCCTTGGCAAAACAATGACTAATTTTATACAAGGAAAAAAAAATAGACTATTTCTCTTCATTGAACAAATGTGTTGTGAGAAGAGTGTTTAAGTAAAACATGTCCTGCTTTTCTTATTCTTCCCTATTCTATTAAATGATAGAGGGTTGGTTGGTTTGTTTTGTGGTGTGGGGTGTTTTTTTTGTTTTTGTTTTTAATTTGTAGGTACCTTTTATGCCTTCAGCTAGTTTGACCTCAGACTGTGCCTTGGCCTGTCTGATTTTTTTTCCCTACATAATTGTGTAATTTGTTTATAGTCATCCTTTATGATTTGTCCAGGTTTCCACTTTTTGTAGCTCCAAAGAGGCAGCTGTATTAGTCTAGTTCAGTAAAACAAACAAGGAGTCCTGAGGCACTTAAAGACTAACAAATTTATTTATTGCATGAGTTTTTGTGATGAAGTTTAATTTTCTCTCACAAAAGCTCATGCAATAAATAAATTTGTTAATTCTGTAAGTGACTACTTGTTTGTTTTTCACTTTTTGTAGGACTCTTCCTTCATTTTTAGGTGATTAAAAATCTCCTGGTTAAGCCAGGGTGGTCTCTTGCCATACTTCCTGTGCATGCTGACTTTCAAATACATCTTTCAAGCTTTTTTGTTGTTGTTGTTTTGCACCTTTAGTGTTGTTTCCTGGAACTTGCTTTCCAACAATGTTATTTGATAGTAGTGCATGACCTCAGCAAGACACATGGTCTGATTTTGCTCTGCATACACATCCGTGGAACTCCACTGACCTCAGCGTACTCACACTGGTTCAAGTTTTACTTAGAATATGTCTATGCTAAAAATGCTACAGTAGTACAGCTACAGTGCTTCAGTATAAACATTAGTGACAGGAGGAATTCTCCCATCTGCTGTAGTTAATTCACCTTCCCAAGAGGGAGTAGCTTTGTTGATGGAAGAATTCTTCCATCTGCCTGGTCCAGTCTATATTGGGTATTAGGTTGGCACAATTGTCTGTGAAGGGGTGTGTATTTTTCACATCCCCTCAGTGACACTGCTATGCCTATGTAAGTTTTCAATGTAGGCCAGCCTTAAGTCACTGAGGCCTTGCAATGCTGAGTGGAAAAACATCAATGTCTCTCTAAAATTTGGGCCACTGTTTTTAAGAACAGAATTTACCTCACCTCCTTCACAGCTTGGAAACAGTAACAGCATGAATACAATAATTTGAAAATTTAAGAAAAATAGAATTAGCCATTCTTGACATCCCATGCTGTACATGTGGGAAGGAGAGTCTATTATCTACAGAGGTTCCTAAAACACCATTGTACACTTTTTAATTTTAGCTTTGTACCAAAACCAAGTCATGCATACTGTCTGATACAGCTCTCATGTGAGAAACCCATCCAATCTTTATAAAGTAGCAAGACCTGCAGAAAGAGAGAGACAGCTCCTGGATCCTAATATTTAAAGGGGGAAAATATCTCAAGTGAGCCAGGGGTGAGAAGGAGAAAGAAGGTTATACACCTTGGCGCAGTAACTGGAATTCTTGGAGGTGTGTGTTCCTGTTGGTGCTCCATCTTCCATGGTGACGGGTTTGCAGAGCACAGATAGAACAATCTTCTAGTAATGCTCATCTGGGTTGCACAAGAGCCAGGAGGCTGGCTCATGATGCTTTGGTGCCCTCTTGGTGCGACCCAATCCCCCCTCAGTTCCTTCTCAACCAGGGAGCAAAAGGATAGGACTCTGAAGTAGAAAGGGGAGGAGGGCAGGGGGGACCACCTACAGGGACACACACCTTGAAGAACTCCAGTTACTGCACCAAGGTAGGCAACCCTTCTTTCTCCTTCGGGTAGTGTCCCCATGGGTGTTCCACCTTGGGTGACTCCAAACTGTGTCAAGAGGAAGGAGGGACTTCAGAGTAGCTGCTGTTAATAGAAGAGAGGACAGGAAGACTGATCACCACATCTGATCGTGAGGCTTGGTTGACAGCATAATGCCTGGTAAAGGTGTGAATTGATGCCCATGTAGCATCCTTGCAAATGTCCAAGATTGGCACGTCATGAAGGAATACTGTTGAGGCAGACATTGGACTAGTGGAGTGAGATCGTATATGCACTGGTGGAGTTACATGTGCAGTATCGTCAGGAGTGTCGTTGCCCCAAGGAGAGAGCCGGGGCCCCGCCCTGCTTTCTGGCCTCGATCCAGAGTCAGGGCCCAGGCTCCTGCTGCTGCAGGGCTGGGCGAGACAGTGGCTGATGTGGGCGGCCTACTCCAGGAGAGGCAGGCATCACTGCGGCCGGCCTGGCCCCGGATACCTGGCTGAGAGAGGCAGGCACCACTGCAACCAGTCCAGCCTTGGATAGGCAAGTCTATCATTTGATTGAGATAGACGGATGTGATTTTAGGTATAAACTTCGGGTATGGTTTTAATGTCACCTTGTCTTTGTAAAAAATCGTGTATGGTAGAGTTGCCATAAGGGCTGACAATTTGCTAATGTGACAGGCAGAGGTGATCACTGTAAGAAAGTGTACATTCATGGATAAATGGCTGAGGGCAGGGGTTCCCAACCTTTTTAAGGCTGGGGACCCCTTTCTAACCAAAAAGAAACTCTTCCCCCCGTCCCTGGGAGGGGGTAATTTCCATTCATTGTCCTGTGAGAGAGACTGGCTGAAAGCATCAGCAACCATATTTTGTGTGCCTAGGAGGTATTAGGCCAAGATTATCATTTAGTTGTTGATGCATCAATTCCACAGCATGATCATTTCTA
The DNA here is from genome assembly GCA_007922195.1 of Podocnemis expansa. Taxonomy (NCBI): domain Eukaryota; kingdom Metazoa; phylum Chordata; order Testudines; family Podocnemididae; genus Podocnemis; species Podocnemis expansa. Next base: position 70,201,160 of record ML681963.1, read on the forward strand.
TGAAGAGAGGTCTGGAGCGTACTCCCCTGTCTCTTTATGTAAAACATGCAGACTATGTTGGTGGTCCTAATCTTGACATGTTAACCTGGTATGAAGTATTGGAAATGACGGTAAGCAAATCAGACCACACAAAGTTCAAAGATACTGATGTGCAAGGCCATCTCCTCTATGGACCATTTGCCTTTGGCAGTATGATGTTGGATATGTGCTCCCCATCCTGTAAGGGATGAATTTTGTGGTCATTATGATATAGGGCTATTGTTGGGAAAAAGGCAAGCCATGTTTTAAGTTGGTCAGCATTGTCCACCACAGTAGGTGCTGTTTTATTTCTATAGTGATGGAAAGCACTTTGTGTATGCAGTGGTAGCATGGCTGGAAAGCTTTAGCTAGCCAGAGTTGGAAGAGGTGCATGTGTAGTCAGGCATCTTTGACTGCCAAGGTGGTTGCTGACATTTGTGATGAAGTCAAGTCAAGTCATAGGGCTGGAAGGGACCTCATGAGATCATCGAGTCCAACCCCCTGGGAATTGAACCCAGGACCTTCTGCATAATTTGTCCTAGAAGTTGGAGGCACTGCCACACTGTGGTTATGTGAGGATATATGGCCATGTTTGTTAACTGCATGATTGTGTGGAATCTTTGGTCTGGTAGGAAATCCTTTGCCTGAAGTTAATCCAGACGGGTTCCTATGAACTGTAGATTTTGCGTTGGTTGTAAAGTTGATTTTTCCATATTTATCTGAAGGTCTAATTGATTAAAAAAAAAAAAAGCATACAGGTGAGGTTGACTGCTCTTGAGGTTTGCGAAAGCATAGCAGATTTTATGAGGCAATCATCTAGGTATGGTAAGATGACGACGCCTTGCTTGCAGAGATGGTGTGCCACAACAGACAGAACCTTGGAGAACACTCAAGGTGCTGTTTAAAGACCAAAGGACAGAATGGTATATTGAAAATGTTTGTTGATTATAAGAAATCTAAGATACTTTCTGTGTGCAGGATGAATAGATGCATGGAAATATGTGTCCTGTAAGTCAAGGGCCACAAACCAGTCACCATGCTCAAGAGCCAGAATAAATGGTTAATAGGGTAATCATTTTAAATTTTTGATTGACTACATCTTTGTTCAGCTTTCTGAGGTCAAGAACAGGTTGCTGACCTCCCGATTTCTTCTTGGTTAGGAAGTAAGGGGAATAAAAACCCTTACCCTGGTGGGCATGGGGTACCCTTTCAGTTGTTCCTGTGTGTAGAAGACATGAGACCTCTTGCTGCAGAAGTTGTATGTGAGCAGTGTCCCTCAAGTGGGATGGGGAAAGGTAAAGGAAGTGGGGCTTTGCCAGAAACAGGATAAAAAACAACAAGGAGTTGCGTGGCACTTTAAGACTAACAGCTTTATTTTTTGCATGAGGTTTCATGGGAGAAGATCCCATTTCCTCAGATGCTTTGAAGATGGGTGAACTTACAGAAAGGAATGAAACTAAATGCAAGGGGGTGTAAAACATAGGATCAGGTCATACAGTAACAGCAAATCAGAGCAGTTGTTAGGTTCAAACCATGGGAAGCCTGAAGTCAAATTACCTTTTGGAATGGGAAAAGAACCCATAGTCTCGATTAAATCCTGCTTTCACAGAATTTAGCTTGCATATTAATTCGAGTTCAACTGTTTCTCTTTGAAGTCTTGATGTCCCAGCTACATCTCTAACGACAGTAGTTAACAAATCAGTCATCGAGTGATTAGGAAGATGGAAGTGCTCAGCAACTGGTTTCTTTGTTCTTTGATTTCTGATATCAGCTCTGTGCTCATTCAGCCTCTTACGCAGCAATCTTCCTGTTTATCCAATATATAAGGTGTTGGGGCATTTCTTGCACATGATGGCATAGACCACATTAGTAGATGAGCAGGTAAATGAGCCTTTGATGGAGTAGGAGGCTTGATTAGGACCTATGATGGTATCTGTTGTGCAGATATGTGGGCATTTGATGGTATCTAAGACCTACTTTTCAAAAGTAATATTGGATCAAACTTGATAAAACTGATACAAATGTTTCTTGTAGGTCAGGTATGTATGTGGCTCATGAATTGGGAAGGAGCATGATGGTCCTCAACTGCGACCCTAAAACTGAGGTTTGGAAGGAAGTGCCTGAGATGGTGAGGGCTGATTAGAGGGTTGTTGGGGACACTGCATCTGAGGTCTCTTTTGAGGCTGCTGGTCTTGGTGTCAGAACAAAGGTCTGGCTGGAGGTTGGTACTGATACCTGGAATTGTATGGTTGGCACCAATATCATCTGTGATGCATAGTGTGTGTAAAGATACTGAATATTCTGAGTGTGGCTCTCAGAGTCTTTGTAACCATGCACAATGTTGTCAGTCTTGTTTGAGAACAATTTTTTCTTTTCAAAAGTCAGATTCTCAATCATTGCATGTAGCTGTCGTGGGAGATCTGCAGAATGAAGCCAGGAGCACCTGCACATTATAACACCTGTGGCGGTCATGTGGGTGACTGTGTCAGCAACATCTACGGCTGCCTGGAGTGTGGGTCTCAAGATCAGCTGACCTTCTTTCCTTCTTTGATAATGGAGTGCAATTGTGGTTTCCTTTCCTCCGGTATGCAATCAATAAAGACTGTAAATTTCAAGTAGTTGTTATTGTCATAATTTTCAAGTAGGGCAGAGTAGTTGGCTACTCTTAGTTGAAGAGTGGATGATGCACAGACTTTTCTCCCTAAGAAATCCATCTTTTTATCTTCCTTATCATGAGGGGTTGCAGGATGGAATTGCTGTTTGCGGCATTGGTTCACTGCTTCTACTGCTAAGGAATTCGGAGGAGGGTGATTAAATAGATATTTGAAGTCCTTATTCGGAACATATTTTTTGTCAGCCCTTCTGGAGGTTGCGGGGATTGTGGTAGGGGTCTCCCAAATGTTGGTGGCCAGGTACAAGAGGGTGGCATTCATTAGCAGAGCAATCCTCATAGAAGATTTTGTTTGGAGAATCTGGAGAAGTTTATGCTGAGACTAGCACATCCTGCATAGGTATTTCGAGTAATTCTGCCACCTGGCGAAATAGATTTTGGAACTGATGGAAGTCATCCACTGCCATGGGAGAAGGAATTATGGCTTCACTGGGCGAGAAGGAAGAGTTGCAGGGATGGGATCAAGGATCTGGATCCTCTATATCTTCTTCAGTATCGCGAATGTCCTGATCTGTTTGGGGGTGTGTGTGGAGGGGGGCTTGTACTGTTTTGAAGCAGAACACCTGGGAAAGTGCACAGTACTGTGACTGTCCCAAGACAGCCAGTGGTGCTAAGATGGATTCCTATACCAAGGTTGAAGGTAGCAGAGGTATGGAGGAAAGCTTGGTTCTGGGTGAGATCTGCGATCTCGCAAACTTAGAGAGACTAGTTGAGGAGAAAAAGTGATTTGGTGTTCTTAAGTGTCCTCATTGCTGGAAAAGCGAATTGGAGAAATTGTGCCAGCCCAAGACAATGGAGCTGGGAAACCTCTGGGCCTGAAGCATGGTAAGTAGCAAGGAGGATCAATTTGGATTTGCCAGTAATGATTTGGTGTTTTGTTTTTTGAGTGTGCTTGCTTAGCACTAATTGGTCAGGAAGCTGAGACAGTGCTGATGAACTTGAGGGGTGATGGGCATGGTGCAGTCCTGGTTCTGGGTCAGGCGGTGCTGAAGGGGGCAACGGTGCCAAAAATGTTTGTGGTGTAGGAGGGATTGATGCCATAATGGTGGTGGTCAGAGCTGACTGGGGTGCCAGTGCAGGCGTGGATACCTGTGCCAACTGGGAAGTCTTCAGCGCCTATGGTGCTGTCGGTGCCATAAAATTGGTGGTTTTAGGTACTTTTGTTGCTGTTGGTCTGAGTACTTCAGGTTCTTTATCCCTGCAGTCCACATAAACAGAGAAGAACCTTTTTAGGGATTGTCAGTGACGTACCTGAGGAGACAGAAGCCTCTTTAGGACATAGTCAGGGTGCAAGTGATGGTGATTTCTTCCTCCTAGATTTAGAATAAAGAGGACTGAGGTGTGTCTCAGTGCAAGTCTGAGGAGCTGAATCAGCCTGCCTGGGGTCTGATGCTGGTTGGAGAAAACGCTCCATCATGAATAGCTTCAGGCAAAAGTGTCTGTTCTTGCATGTTCTGGAGCTGAGGTTTTGGCAGTGGGGACAAAAGGTGCCCCTTGCCAAGACGTTTTATACAGGCTGCATGGCCACCTGACTCCAGCATGGTCTCACGTCAAGTTTTGCAGCACTTGAAGCTGGGTGAGCCTGGCATTGTAGAAAAACTGGAGAAAAAAACAACTTTTAGGTGGGGGGAGGGTCAATAAAGAACTAGGATAGGAATGGGGGAACTGGGAATGAGAGAGAGAAACTGGGAAGCGTTTGTTTTTGATGGGAAAGGTTCTGATGAGCTGAGAGAAGGCGAGAGCTCTGTCCGCTACCACAAACACTTGAGAAGGAACTGAGGTGAGGGTTGAGTCATGCGCATGCACTGAGAGGGCACCCAAGCTGCATGTGACAGCCTCCCACTGCTCACACAACTGAGACGAGCATTACTAGAAGGTTCTCCAATCTGTGCCATGCAGTGCGTCATGACCCAAGGCGGAGCACCCAGGAGGACACTACCCAAAGGAGAATCCATTATCTAGACCAGTTTCCATGGATCACTCTTCCTGAAAAAACACTTATCATTGATCTCACTCTGTTGTATTTCTCTAAGCATTTGTATCTCACCTGAGAGATTACTGACCCATTTACCAAACCCCAGATGCCTTGGATCAGGTTCGCTCAAAGCCAGCATTGAAGAAGTACCACTTCCAATTTCAGATTTTTCATAATTAACAACACTCTCAACCTTCCCTTTTAACTAAGCGTTTTAAAGAAGCTAAAACATAGTTAGTGACTAGAAGCACATTTTTGTTATAGGGGTTGAAATGATGTCATATCCTTACCATCCTATCAGTCAACATTCCACAGCTACTCAGCTCTCCTTTCAGCAGCAGATATCTCACCTGTAGCCTGAAGTTGGCCAGCAGCTACCATTCCTGAGAGATATCACACCTTGATTCTGGTAAGTCTCCAGGCATTGTTCATTCCCATCAATGAACAGAGCATACAAGATTCCTTTCTCAAGTCCACTCCCACCTCAATTTCCCATGTTGTTCTTGGCAAACATTCAGATTTAGGCAAAACACAATCTTGGCTCATTTCCTATTTTTTAAAAGGCTCATGATGCCTATTCTCTGCTGTTACACTTTCCATACTCACACTTAGACATTTCATTTTGATTAGACCTAATTATGTGAGAAACCCATCCTACCTTTATAAAGTAGCAAGATTCAGAAAAAGAGAAAGCCAGCTCTTGGATCCTAAAATTTAAAGGGAAAAAAGCTGTCTCCTTGTTGTAGGTACATAGATGCCTAGCGTATGGAGAGTCACTTGGGAATCTTCCATCATGTGCATCACTTTGTTAGTCTTCTCCCTGAATAGTTTGGACTTATCAAATGGTAGATCCTTGACAGTTGTTTGAATTTCCCTTGGAAGAGCTGCCAAGTAAAGCCAAGATGCACGGGACATTACTATTGTGGTCACCATAGTTCTGGCAGCTGTATCAGCAGCATCCAGGCAGCCTGAAGAGCTGTTCTGGAAATAAGCTGACCCTCAGTACTGAAATTGATCTTGCCTGGCCTCAGGAATTATGTCCATGAAACTGGTGAACTTTGAGTACGTGTTATGGTCATAGCTGGACAGTAGGGCTGCACTGTTTGTGATTCTCGACTGTAAAGCTGATGCTGAATAAAGACTGTAGCCAAAAAGGTTGACCCTCTTCCAGTCTTTGTCCTGAGGTGTGGATTTACTGTGTGGTTGTTTTGTTGTTGCGCGGCCTCAACTACAAGAGATTTTGAAGGAGGGTGTGCAAACAAGTGCTCATAGTTTTTCATTGGGATGTAGTACTTTTTATCAGCCTTTTTGCATGTTGGAGCAATGGTTGCTGGAGTTTGCCAAGTAGTATTTGCAGGATCCATAACAGCATTGTCCATAGGTAGCTCTATCTTGGAGGGTGTTGCTGTAAGATCTTAAGTCTGCAATGAATTTTGTGACACCTCCTCCAGTGGGATCTCCAAAGTCTCAGCTACTTATTTAAGGAATTCCTGAAATTGTTTAAAATCATCCACACTTATAGGTGGAGGTAGTATGATTATCTCATCAGGAGATGAGAAGTTATGAGCTGTTATTTCCTCTTCCTGTTAGGACACATTGTCAGTTTCATCTGATGCCTCAGGATGTGGTTCTCTCAGTCTGTGGGATGAACAAGTTGCTGCATCTCTGTGCAAGCTAGGAAGTCTGCTTTAAGATCTCATTTATGATGCCCTTGGAATAAACTATTATTAAAACTGACCTACACATAAATTAATCCCATGTAAAAGTTACCTTGAAATAGTGGCACTTTCTGATCTTATCCAGACATATTTATTGTATCTATACTAAAATGAGGTAAGTACAGTCAGTTATTTTGCTTCCTTTGGGCACCCTGTCATTTTACCAGAGAGCAACAGTGAAATAAAAGGATATGCTAGCCATCTGGATTTGAATGCTGGTGCAGCAGGATGGGGTGCACATACGTGTATCAGAGAAGATTTTTCTCCTTCATGAGGGGCACCATTTAAAGTATCAAGGGGATTTCTTTGATTTGAAGGTTTAGGAATGGCAATAATGAGGAACCAGCACCTTATGAACCTAACTCTCCAGGAACACTAGCAAGTGCTCTGCAGCCCACAACTTGAATACTTTAGACAGTTTACCTCTAAATAACTGACGTACAATATTAACTTCCTTCATGGCCATTCAATTGCTAATTGCTACTTTAGTTGCTTCTGTCTAACACTGACATTCACAAAATCCCAGGTTCAAGTCCCAGCTCTGTATGAGGCAGAGTGGGAATTTGAACTCCCACATCCCAGGGGAGTGCCCTGGACCACTGAGCTAAAGGTGGTGGAGGGGGACTCCTGCTCCTCAGTTTTTCTTGAAAAATGGCTGTCCTGACCTACACATCTAACTCCAAGAAAAAGTTCATGGCTCTGAATCCCAAGTGGAGGTAGGTACCTCCGTCCACCTCACACTTACCACACCTAGGCCCATATCCATAGGCTCCTAACTTACACTGATTTCAAGGGAAAATAAGTGCCTAAATATTTTTTTGAATATGGCCTGTTACTCCTTTTGAGTGGCTGCACCCTTCAGCATTTCATACTGGATACCTTAGTGCCTCCCTGCTCAATGTGCTGGCTGTTGTGGAGTATACTTTTAGATACCTAACTCCCCTGGCATTGTATAAGGAGCCTGGGCACCTAACCAAGGACTGTAAATTCCGCTAGGTGTCAAGGCTCCTAACCTTAGGTACTGAACTACCCAAGTTCCCTTTGTGAATCCCAGCATTTATCATTATTTATTAATCACTCTTAAGTAACTTCTGGATTATCTACTGGCATGGACATTTCAGTCACTTAAATCAACTTATGCTGCTTGAACATCTGTCATTACATCTCTGCTATTAAATAGGAGACTGACAGCACTTGTACATTCTGTAAGGCATTTGTCTCATCCTTATGTTGGAGCACTAACTATTGGCTCCTCCTCATATCACACTGTTCGGATGGAGGCTTGAAAACTGACTAGTCACTGTCAAGATCAGTAAGTTTACTGTGAGAGCCTTTAGCTGCTTCAGTATGTCATGGTCCTTGAAAGGACTTCTCTCTTACTGTGAAATATTGTTTGAAATAAATCCTATTAGATTTTCATTTTATCCAATTCCTTTACTTTGTAACTTGAAGTAGATATGTAAACACTCAACCAAGAGTGAAACATTATAACTTTTCTGCTAGTTACTTAAAGGTATCCATACGTAAATGTTTTTCAGGTGCCCCAGAAACAAACAATGTGATGCAAATGATTTTCTGAACTCAGGAAATCGTTCTCCAGACTCTTGGTTCTCTGGTGATCCAGGCAGAAACCTGAACATAAACACCTGTTTTTTTCATCAGCTAATATCTGGCTCAGAATTAACCTTGTTTTGTCAGTTTTAACTGTAGAAAACCAATTTTTCTTAATTTTAACAACTCCTACATGTAACAGTATCTAGTCTACACAAACTGCTGTCAAAACACTTTCAATTGTCACTTTCTTAATTCCTTTAGTGACTCATCACATTTAGTAAGTAGCTCTTATGCCATCTGTACTGCAGCTGTCTAAGAGCTTAATAAAATTCCACCCAATTAAGCTCTGTATAAAGAAAAAACAGGGATATTAATAAACTAAACAGAAGCATTTCATTATCAATGCTATTAACTCTGTTGTCCATTCAAATAGTCCATCAGTCTGTGTGGTAGAAGTTGTTTAAAAAAGTTATTTAAATATGTATTTCTGGAAATATCATGATCTTTTTTCATATGCATTCTTAATTATGTGCAGAATGACCAATTCCCAGACTGAAAGTGGAAACTTGTCTCAAACATTATCTAGCCTCTTACATATAACAGCTACTCCCAAAACAAATGGCTATAAGAATTTAATAAAATAAATGCTTACCTAAAATATCACCTTTTAAATTGACTAGTGTCATAATTTTTTGTTTCCTATGTGCAGTATGTTTAAAAAAGTGATCTTGCAACCATTTACTTACACACAAATTTAGGCACATAAGCAATCCCATGGAAATCAGTAACTAGGTTACTTATGTGCTTAAAATTAAGCACACACATGAATCTTTGCAGGAATGCGGCCTTGGAGACTATAATAAAACATTAATTTGATGAAAAATGCTGAAATGTGAGTAAATGTAACTTCATACAGCCGGTTGCTTAACTTGTCTGAAGTTTGTTAAAAGCTTGGATCCAGAATGCAAGTTACACTGATTTTCTTGTTAAGTTTATGTTATTAAAAATAGTACCAGTTTGGGGTAGTAAACAACTTAAAGCTTAGCATTAACTTTGATGGTACTTTTGCTTTCACATAGGTTTTGGAGCTGGAGGTAAGCATATATTGCTTCTTCCAGCAGAAAACAGGATATTTTCATCCATCCCCTTCCAATAGTTGATTGGTTAAAAAGCTGGAAGGTAGATTTCTTGTGAAACATACAGGCTTTTAGTTGGAACCAGGAACTAAGTTATCTCTTGAAATTTATTATCTCTGCAGAGACTTGGTAACTGGAGCTCTTGCTTGGGTTCAGATTGGAGGATAGTGGTTTCTTCTGGATCGATGCAGATCTTGGTTTAGATGAGACTACTGTAACATATTAGGTGAGTGCTCTGAATAGCTTTAGTATTTAATTGTGGTTTTGCTAATTTATTGGGTATTTCTTTTGCACTTAATTTGGGTTTTCTTGGCCCTTTTTCTCCAAAATTGAGAGTGGATTTGAGACCTTTTGGGGCTAAAGAACAGCATGGTAAATAGATATAGATGATTGTAGAATCTGGCTCAGATAACAAAAGGTATGCTTCCCTCCAGGCCAATTTCCCTGGAAGAAGACAACATCACAGAAACTGCAACTTGCTTCACTTCAGGCTGGGTATGGGCTTCTGGCAGTTGTGGGGATTTGGCAATGTTTAAGAATAATCACAAGTACTAAACTCAATTATTTAACTTAAATGGAGGGGGGGGAAGAATTACTAAAACTGCAGAAAGAGATGTGTACCATGTTTGCATCTGACATCTGTGTTTTTCTTGGGCTCTGATGAACAGTAGCACTCTAAGGTCCACTAGTGCTGGCACTCAGATTGTTACCTAAAATGCACAGTTTGACATGTTAATACTGCTGATGGAAACTTCACTTTGCTTTTCTTGATTATTTTTTGAATTTGGTTTTAAACGTGTAACCTTAATGTACTTTTGACATAGGTTTTACATTTTAGTATGATCATTTACCAGACCTGTCCAGTATTTACTAATGTGCATTTGCAATGTTGGGTAATGCATGTGTCTCAGCTGGAGTAATTGAAGCCTTAAGACAACCCATGGAGTTCTCCACTGCAGATTGGTGCTCATCTCATCTTTCATATGTAGCTATTCTGTCAATCTGTAGATCAAGTCCCTAACCCAAGCAATCAAACAGTGTCTTTAGTAAAAAGTGGGAGAAAGCACCTCATGGAAGGAGAAGCTCTTAGTTATAGGTGAATTATATACTTGGGATATACGGTAATCACTATTCTGATTACTCTATTTTTCTTTGCAATTTTTAAATATTTGTTTAATGGGTTAGCTCATTTTATCTTCTTTATTAATCTTTAGGATTTTTTAGTACATCCTCTTGTTTTCAATATTAAGCAGACAAGATCACTTTTAAAGATAAATTCATTTGGATTTGCATGTATTAGTGTTACCAGTCATCGGACCTATGGATTGATGGTGATGCTGGAAAGGATACATCTAATTCACTCTGGAAGAAAAAAGAAAAGAAAAGTGGGTATCAGTTTTAGTGAGATGTTAATGTGAATTATCATTTAGCTCTTGGTCACCAAGCATTACATACTACTACTCTTTCTGATAAAAAAGGAAAGGCCTGTCAGAGCGCAAGACAGCTTGATTTTTCTGTTGTGGTTTCTGCTCAATTATATCATGCTCATCAATGTGGTATCTGAATGCTTGTGATATACTATCAGGGTCTCCATGCCAAGTTCAGATTCTTCAGAATTTAATTTTATTGAAGAATTATGGTTGCCAAGCAATAAAACTTTCTGAACATACAACCCTATGAAATAATGATAGTCCTGTGGCACCCTACAGACTAACAGATTTCTTTGGGCATAAGCATTTGTGGACTTCAACCCACGTTGTCAGATACATGAATGAATGTCATGCACCTGACGAAGTGGATTGGAGCCCACAAAAGCTTACACCCAAAGAAATCTGTTGGTCTATATACAGGGGTGGCCAAACTTATGGAACTCAAGAGCTGCACATGTCGATTACTAAACCTTTGAGAGCTGCACTGAGGCATATAAGCACATACTTTTACCTATTCCAAAATCACTAAGCTTAAAATTTATTGCGTACTTTAATTTTATCTTAAAAACAGGGCAAATATCGATCCTACTAATGTCAGATTCTAATAATTACTTAAGGTTACCATGAAAACTAGGCCTATACAGTAAAAACTTAGCTGTCACTGGATGTAGAATACTGCAGGCTAATGGCAATTTTTAAAAAATCTGGGCAGTAACTTGTCAATGCAGTACATAAAAGCTCTCACAGATGCTGATCTCTAAGTATTGCACAATGTTATGATTTAAAAAATTTCATTGTGGAATACAGTGCTTCACAGCAGGAAGTTGTGCTAAAATTGAAAGTAATCAACATTCATTTTTAAACTTTTCTCCTTTGTATTTTCATTTCTCAGTATTCCATGTCATGTTTAGGACTTATAAAACATAATTTTAACAAAGGAGTAAGCTGCATTAGGGCCTATGAGAAAATCTAAACACGCCACAGCTTCCCCGACCATGCCACGCTCCCCCCCCCCATTGCTGCATCCCTGCCGTCTCTCACCATGCCATTGTTTTCTGCTGTCCCTGACCATTGCTCACTTCTCCTGCTGTCTCCCACCATGCTGCCCTTTCCTGCAATGTTCCCTCTAAGCTGATTACACAGCTTAGCAACTTTTGGATGCAGCTGAACAAGTTCCCTCCCAGTTCCCTGACCCGGTGCCGGGCCCCTGCTCATCAGCTCCCCAAGGGCATCCATAACTTGCTCAGCTGCATCATCAGCTTAGAAGGCACATTGCTACTGTCTCCCATGACAACTCAGCTGTCTTGGGAAATACTTTCCAACTCCATACATGGCCCAACACTTGTCTTTCAAAACAGGCTTGGTTTTGTGGAACAGGATGCTGCATAAAATAATTCTGAAGGAGGAGGATGCTGTGGAAAACAGCTCATCCCTACTCCCAGTTCCTCAGGGTCTCTGAAAAGCCCCAACTGTCCAGAGCTCCAAAGAGGTAGCTGTGTTAGTCTAGTTCAACAAAACAAACAAGCACTTTTAAAGACTAACGTATTTATTTATTGCATGAGCTTTCATGGGAGATATGTGATAAATAAATGGGTTAGTCTTTAAAAGTTCCACAAAACTCCTTGTTTAACTGTCCAGAGCTCGATCTACAGGTTTCTGTAGAGTTCACAAGAAGGAGCAGGATTCTTCTTTAGCTTATTCCTTCTCCCTCTGATACAATGGAAGACTTTTTACCCTGTTTTCTTGACTACCGTACTTGTAAAGGGAATGCATGAGGTGGCCCTAAGTTTGTAAAGTGCTGTGGACAGGACTGAGGCTGCCATGGCATGTGTAAGATAAATATAAAACAAACAAATAAACAAACCCACCCAAACCAGTCAGACCAAAATAAAATAATAATAATAAAAAAAAAAAAAATACAAAGTACACAAAAATAAATAAAGCAAACAAAATAAAATCCACACTGAAATCTATGAAACAGAAAATAAGTAACAATAATTTGTTAGTCTTTAAGTTCTTTACAGCTTGTCTCCTCCCTGATCCTCTCAGTCACTTCCTTTATTGCCTCCATTCCCTGAAGTTCCCTTCTGCCCTAAAACTGCCCCCCCCCAGTGGGTTCCCTGAGCTGCCAGCTGCTCCTCCCCATCATCCCTTCTCTGAGCTGTGGGCTGCTGCTCCCTGCTCCCCCTCCTTTGAGCTTCTGGCTGCTGCTTGCTGCCCCATCCTCCCTAGCCCCTGCCCCTCCTCTGAGCTCTCAGCTGCCAGCTCTGCTCTTCCTTCCCACCCCTCCTCTGAGCAGCTGGCTGCAGAGCTATCTGACAGGCCAAAGAAAGTCCCCCAGCCTGAAGCAGCTCCCTGCCAGCGAGCTGCACTTTTTCTCTGAAGACCTGTATGCAGCTCCCAAGCCACAGTTTGGCCACGCCTGATCTATAAGGTGCCACAGGTGTCTCTGTTTTTGCTGTACACAGACTAACATGGCCACCCTCTGGAAACCCTATGAAATGTTCCCCTGAGTCTGGAAGACTGCCTGAGACAATAGTTGACTATATAGCTATTCTGCAATCACTGGGTGTCATTATAGGTTGAGTAGATACATCTGAGCTAGCCCAGGCACCAGGCATGTCTACATGAGCTGCACTCACACCCAGTGATTATGGTACACACACACCTTGCAAATTCTCCCCAACCCCAAAACAGGATATTAACTAAGAAGTTTATAGAAGACAGCTTAAATATAAACACTGTTAAAATGATAATTAGTGAAATATTTAGTAGAAATATCCACATCAAGTACAAATCTACTGTTGCTGAATGAGCTGTGGCATATTAGGGATGTGGATGAAGCATTCCCTGTCCAGGCACTAGAGCTATTCTAGCACCATCTGTTTCCTCCCTGTTTCTCCTTGAATAAGATCCTGCCCAAAAGGAATGGAGCTTCCTAGAAAGGAGATGGAAATTGCCACTGGACTTCCTTTTCCCTGGTTCAGATCCAATGTTCCAACCTTGATTTGTAAACAAAAGTTCCAGTAGTTAAAGTTGAGGATAGCATATGGCAGAAACTCATAGCTCTAGTCTATGGACCCTAAATAAAAACATAATTCAGCATTCTCCATTGAATGAGTTTCACATACCTCATTAAAAGTTCCAGCTTTCTATACATCACAAAAATCAAACTTTGAGACTGATCAATTCAATTTATACTTAAGATTTAAAAAGATATATAAGTGACTGGACAAATTCCAAACAGTCCACCTAGTTACAGAAATGTAGCTACCATCAAAATCATAGAGTCAAATCCCACAGGCAGCTTTGAAAACTTGCTCCTGATTTTGTGAATGTTTTCTCTGGTAGTAAAGCAGCATAAAGTCTGCTATGTGAAGTTAAGAATGCTAACTCCAATGAGGTAAAAACAGCACATGCAAGAATGTTTAAAACTCACAAACCTAAAAATATAACGATGACAAAATGTCCTTCTAGAGCAGGATATGTTCTTTTCTCTTCCATTGTTTTTTTCCCTCCACTTTGCTTTTCTAAGAGTGCTGCTAGAATTCTGTAATTATTCAACATTAATTTAGTACAGTATAGATTTATTCCCATGACTCTGTGGTTTCCACCAGAACCTCTAGCTGGAATTAAAGGTCTATTAGTCAGGGGACTGCTATTTAGTCTATGTATTATATGCTATTAAAAATAGAACTATGGTATGCTATGTGATTTCTCTAATCCACCCCTCTTTTTATTTCTTCCAGTTTTAAAGCCCAAATGCATGGAGTAATGCCCGGTTCTGTAGTATGACACAATCATTAAATTGTAATAACTGTCAGCTTTTAGCCCATATACGCATCCAAGAAATGGACACGTAACATCTGTTAAATAAGGTAGATTCACAAGTGATTAGGATATATTTGTACTAAGGCATGCAGACTTTTAGTATGTTAATATGGCATCTTTCATTCATAGCTGAAAAAATTAAAACTTAGGAAAGGCCGGCAGCAGAATTAGATCCACTAGACTAAGAAAATGCTACTACATTCTACTATACATGGGAAATTAAATTCCATTACTGATATGAGTTCTAAGGTCATGTATGTCTACACTGGAGGTTCTGTTAAGTTTACTTAACAAAGTTGACTTTACGTCAATTTAAAGTCAACCTTATTAAGTCGACTTAGCCTATCCACACTGAAAACTCCTGGTGACTGCCTGCATACACACTGACTGGTGCTAGGTTGACCCTTTCTGGTGACCAGGAACTCTGGGAGGGGGCTTGGAGGCCAGTTAAATTGACTTAAGGGCTATTCTCTGGCTACTGTGAGTTAAGTTGACTTAATAAGGTCAGCTTAAGCATTAAGTCAACTTAATAAAAGTCCAGTGTGGCTGCTGGGGTCTCTAGGTTGACTTAAGCTTCCTTAAGTCAACCGAAGGCTCCAGTATAGACATACACATTATGTCTACAATCACAGCAATTGTAGCAATGAGTTTTCAACCTCAGTATTTTAGGGTGCACTGTAGTGGCCAGTCTTCCATTAACCTAAGCATAGTTATTTGGGAATTTTACTCCTTAACACCACACAATCCACATCTTAAAGGTAATAAATTCAGGTAGTTATCTTCTCTGTCAACAAATTCACACACAGAGTAACTTTATACATACTCCTTTGGTCCAGGTCTGCTGTAGAAAATGTTTGCATTAGGTCTGGGAAATCAAAGCTATAAACCAGGAGGTCTTTAGCATGTACCATTATCTTTGGCACATTGTGGAAATGATAGATTTTAGAAAGGAACTGCACCCTTTTCTCTTTTGCCAGAGGAAGAATAACTTTTAGGATATGTTTATGATGCACAAAGAGCTAACCAGTGTTAGCAGTAAAGACCTGGCAACTCAGCTTTTAGCTCAGGTTAGCAGTTCAAGTCTACATGGTAGTCTGAGAGTGAGCTAGGGCTCTTAACAAGTTAAAAGCAGAGTTGCCATGTCTTTACTCTTAGCTAGTCCACGTTAAGGATACTTTTTTGCAAATCCTCATGCAACATCTTTGACCCATGCATACTGGGGAAAGGGTAGGCTATCCAACCACATACAAGAACCATGTTGAAACTGTTCTAATACAACTTTATCTAAGTTAACTCTTGACGCGGTCAGTGTTCCCTCCAATTTTCATGGGCTGTGAGCACAAAAAATGTGTGTGCGCAAGAAGACTCTGTGTGTGCGCTAATAATAGCACTGTTGAATTTTTTTGTGTTCACTTTATTTTATTGTGTGCATGGGTCTCACAACCTGTGTGTGCATGCACACATACGCAGCTTAGGTGAACAGTGAACATGGGTTGCCCATCCTGTGCGGACAGAAACAAAGAGTGCCAAACCACATATAATAATGTGTGTTTTGGTCTAAGATTACACTGGGTGGCCAGCTTTCATAAGAGACCAGAATAATTTTATCTAGAACCATGTCAAAACTTGATTCCCAGACTCTGACTATATCTACACTTTTCCCTGTTTCTGCACCTTCTCTCTACATCACTACTGACCTGCCACTAGTGGTAGTGCCAGTATGGACAAGCATTTGGTGTTTCAAACAGTGCTTTGTCCAACTCCCCTCAGAATGGCAGGGTAAAATGCTGGTGACTGTCAGTTCCCTCCCATCATTAGCACCTTCTCCACTTCTAGCAGCATTGGAGCTTACTTATGGGTGACAGTGGTGGGAAATTTTAAGAAAAATAAATCTAATGTAGAAAAGACTATTTTTAAAGGGTAGTTTAGATAGTGTCATTTGGAGTGGGTGCATGTAGGCTCTGGAAGGACCTTCTAGGGGATAAACATACAAAAAGACTGTTTCCCAGCACAAACATTTTTGCATTCAGTGTCTAATAGTTAAGTCATATGTACTTCGTTTATTATATGTTACAAAATAATTGAGACAAGAACTTTGAAAAAATTCTTGATGCTGTTACAGTTGTCACATTCACACCAAAATGCTCCATATTTTACATTTTTATGAACAGATTCCCACCCCCTTTTCATTTATGTTGTCTCTGAAACAATCAGTTCACAAATGAGATGAAATGTTTTGCAATTAATTCCATGTCTTACTCACCACTCTGCTGAAATATTTGTCCAAAACTTCCACAAAATTATGAATTAGTTCATATATTGCCATCTCATTCTGAAATTTAAATTGAAAGCAAGTGAAATAGTAAGTGAATGGATGGAAGATAATGTTACTCATTCACATTTTATTTTAATGTAAGATGCATGCTGCTTTGAAATGCAGGTAGAAAACAATCAGTGAGTGGCACAAACAACTATGCAAGCTTAGACTTTCTTAGCAGCTGCTGCAGAAATGGACATAGATCATTCTTATATCAAAGCTAGACAACCTGCTTAAGGTATGTCAGTACAACTCTATGACTAATTTAGAAAACTTCACTACAGCAATGAGCAGCCACCATCCTCTGGCATGTGGCCATGTCTATGTCACAAGTTTTTATGTTCATTTTACCGACCTACTGCTACTGAAAATGTGCGAACATTAGTCACAAGCACTGTAAAACAGCACTAAGAGCTTGAATCTTGGGTACATTTACAACATCATTGTTAACACTGGTAGAACAGGAAAATGAGTACTAAACTGAGGATTAGGCTACACTTGTGGCACTTTTCAGCAGCAGTCAAAAGCAGATACGCAAGGTATGTAAAATACCTTGTGTATCTCTCTCCGACTTCGTAGCTCCCACTTACTTCCCTTTCCATACTGCACTAAGTTGAAGAGTGCTGTGAGTATAGACCAAGCATACGACTTAGCAGTACTCTGCTTCAGGGGCTGAAGTTACTGAGTTGAACTCCAGACTGACTGAGTACATCTTAACTGACTGCTCAGCTGAACCCAGAAGAGTGAACTGATGGTGGTGAATTTGCTGCCATCAGTGTAGACACAGCTTTACTAGTGTGGAAAAGGCCTGTGCTGCAGCCAGCAAAAGATGCAAAGGATCTTAAGTATCCACCAAGCAATTAAAGTACCCACTATTTTTCATATTCCCACTGTGAACTGTAATCACAGTGGTGGTCTCTGCACTCAGACTTTAGCTAAAATTTACTACGATTGTTCACACTGATTCAGCTCAGTCAATGGCAGGAAGGGTAGGAGTACTGCTTTAGAAAAAGAGCCAGCAGCTCCTGGTATTTTAAGCACTATGTTATATTGACCTGATCTGAGCTGGGCTTGGAGACATACCAGCTGGAGCTCTGGCTGTATTAGAGCTACCTCGGGGGGAAGTTTTAGCAAAATAATACTTGTGTAGACAAAGTCATTATGAGCTCATAGGCCTGACAACCAAAAGCTCCTTGATATCAGGTTACAGATCTTGAATTGGCTAAAATGGCCCACAAGTGGTAAATGCCTTCCCTTTAAAACCTACCCCATCACCCAAACATACTGAAGTCAATTCAGTTTTTACTCAAGAAATGAAATCTGGAAATTTTGCTTGTGTTTTTTTTTTTTTGTGAGCGCTCATGTAAGAACTTAGTACAAAATTGAGTAGGTACTTTCAGATCTGCAAATTAAAGGTAAGCATGTGTTTAAGGGCTGCCCTCAACAGAAATCGATTTAAGCACATGCTTAATTGTTTTCCTGAATTAGAACCTAAAATAACAGTAAATTTCAATCAAAGCAACACTTTTTCTCAGCAAGAGCACATCTACCTAACCTGACAGATTACAAGCTGCTTGCTTCTCTGAATCTAGTTGTCAAGGCCAGTGAAATCTAGCACAATGAACAGTCAGCAAAGTACCTCAGACCAGGCAGTTAGCTTGATGGTAATAGTGTTGCTATTGATAATAAGGTTGAGAAACCCCAACAGCATCTCCCAAGTACCAGTCTGCAAGGCAGTATGAGGAACCTCCACCTGACAACAGTTCAGACAACTAAATGAGTCTGAAACCTAAACATGGCTACTTTCTTTTCCTCCACACCACCTTTTATCTGATAGAAATAAAGGTGTTTTTAGAAACACACCTTGAAATTCTGTAATAGAAACTGTGAAATGCCATTAGGCAATAATAAGTATATTAAAAAATTAATTGACATTAGGGCCAGATCAAGGCCCCAGGGGTGGGGGGCGGGGAGCACAGACTGGCCACTCTTGTGATGCTCTCCATTCCCCCCCCCCCCCAGTGCTTGGGGGCAGGGTCTGGGGCTCCACAGCCCCAGCTGGCACTATGGGGGGGTTGGGGGGCTGTGAGAGTGAGCCACGAGCTCACATGGCTGTTGGGGGCCACAGAGGGAGGCCCCACAAGATGGCCCTGCTCCTGAAGGCAGAGGGCAGGCCAGAGGCTGGTACTCCTGCCCTGCCCCTGGACTTGCTGGTGAGAAGCCAGTCCAGGTGCTGGGGAGGCAGGTTGAACAGCAGCAGCCTGCCCCCAGCCCAGCTGGGTTGGATTTTTGGGGTCCACGGGAATCCCACTTTAGGCCAGGACCAGGGTATGCAGCCCCTAAAATCTTTGTCTTAATCCAGCCCTGATGAAAATCCACATTTTTCTTAAATTTTTCACAGAATAAATGTAACCACTAACCTCTGTTTCATTGATTCCAACCACTATGAAAAGGGCTGCATATTGGCGGTACACCAGCTTGAAATCCTTATACTCAATGAAAGAGCACTAGACAAACACACATGGTTAGACATTAAATGCCACATTAGACATAATATGTTACAACATGCTTATTAAATATACTGTAGTGCAAACAAAAAGGTTCCATCTCATCTACAGCAGTTTCATGAGTATAATTTGTTAACTCCAGTGAAGTCTCTCCTAATTTCCACTGGTGTAAATGACAGAAGAATCAGATTCACAAAATATTCAGAGCTTATCTGCCTTTATCCCACAATCTCCCTCCTGAGATAAAGGAAATATTACACTATCAGTGAGGGCTCTTCATCTGTGGATCTCAAAAGGGTTTTATTCACACATTACAGATAAAAAACCTGAGGCACACAGAGATAAAAGTGCTTTGCTCAAGATTACACAGCAGAGAAGCTGGGTATCCCTCTTCTCTTTCCTTACCTTTCCAAATAGAAACATTTAAAAAATAGGGAGAAAAGCATTTTCAGGTAGAAAATTATACCTATTTTACAGATGATGTTAGGGCAATGTGTTTCCATTTTCTGCTTTTTGTCTTTAAACTTGGAGGAAGGGGGAAAACAGAAAACAACAGCTATATCATAATCTACATTGTTATGTATAAATCACCATACAGTGTCACAAGACCCTTTTAATTCAGATATGAGCATTGTTAAATCTTTAAAGAAAAGTTGTATTATTTTTTGTTTTCTGATGATTATTTTTAGAGGAGATCTAGCAAGCAGCAGCAGAGTTTGCTCTCAATCTTACTCTCTCCAATTGAATTAGTTCCAAAGGGGCAGCCGTGTTAGTCTAGTAAAGCAAAAAAAGCAAGGAGGCACTTAAATAAATTAGTCTTTAAGTGGCACAATTAAATTAGATTATTGGGGCAAAATTAATTCCTGGGAAGTGGGCAATGGTTTTCCTGCTGAGGTTCTAGAAAGAGGAGATTGCCTGTGTGCTGTCTGGCCAGCTCTGATTTAGGACTGGTGTACAGAGTGTAAAATAAGCAAGATGCAGTAAAAATATACCCACTTTCTATATCGCTGATTTCTTCCCCAGTTGATGTGCAAGGCCATGACATCTGTGCAGCATTTTCACCTCTTGCCATTTTATTATGAGTCTTGAAATACTTTGCATTTCTCTTAAAGTCTCACTCCTGGAGCCATGTAATTACATGAGTATGCCAGTCTTCCCAAACCAACGCAAAGTTTTTTTTTTGTTTTTTTTTAAGTTCATGATTCTGAAGATGGACAATCTTATGATTTTAGGATCTGACTCACAATTTTTGAATCCCTGGAGTTGGCATTACTGCATCCATTACTGCTTGAAAGCTCTGTAGTCATTTCTACCTATTATATGTGGGGTCAACATGCTGGGTCAACTGCAGATAATTATGCAAGGGAGAAAAAGATATTCCTCTTTACACTTTCCCTGGAATTTTCACCCTACTTTCGACCATGTGAGAGCCTCTCTAGGAAAATCAGGTTTCCAGCCTGAGAAACACTTGTGTATTCAGTATATGATAACCACTTACTTTTACTAAACATGGAGTCTAAGCTGGAAACATCACTCTTCTCAGCGTAGATACAAACAGAACAATAAAACAAATAAGGAGTCCACTGGCACTTAAGGACCAACCAATTTATTGCATGAGCTTCAACGGGAGAAAATCCCACTCTGTCAGATGCTTTGAAGATGAGGGATTTTCTCCCATTAAAGCTCATGCAATAAATAAATTTGTTAGTCTTTAAGTGCCACAGAACTCCTTGTTTGTTCTCCTGAACTAGAGGAACGGCTGATCCTTTGAAAATAGAACACTGACACACAATGGATATGTATGCCTCTTCTGTTGTTACTTGTTTACACTTAACTTTTTTATTTTTTTGTCAAAGGCAGAAGCTAGACAAGAACTTCTAACACAGGAGAAATAAATAACTCTCTATTACTATCTTAGAATTAATGCAAATGCTATCTTGTTCACTTTGCCAGCAGGGGGCTGGTCTTTATTTTTAATATAGCGTAGATACCCCAAAACGTATATGAGATGTTAATTCGAGTCAATAGAACATCAGTGGGAAAAGAAAATCCACAAATAACAACGGGACATGTTCTGCCATCTTATGCACATTATTGTTCTATGCAATTAGTCCCATTAAAAGTAACAATCAAGTTCTCGCAGACCATCAGGAATAACAACTTTGCTCTTTCAACTCACCTTCCTTTAAAAGTCTGGGAAAAGAGAGAGTCTTTTGATGCATCTTATAGTCAACACATCTGGGATCAGTCAGACCAAAAAGGAAAGCGAATTCCAGAGCTGAATACCAGTCTCCGAAAAGCTCCTGCCCACAGTTAATTTCCAATTTAACTGAGTGTGCTAGTAGGTCAAGTTCATCAGCTGATCTCAGTTATTGCAATATCATATGATGAGAAAGATGAAATATGAGGTAGTCAGGCTAAAGAAGTGAAGTCCTAGCTCTATTGAATTCAATGGCAAAACTCCCATTGCTTCAACAGGGCCAGGATTCTATCCACACTATCTGCTGTTTTACACATTCAGACCAACACATTGACTTGCACCCAAAACAGATAGATAGCCAGGGCAGGTTGTGATCTTCCAGCGAGAAGCATCACTGAGGTGAGAGGATAGACTAACCTATACTAGTTGAAGCCTTTGAATGTGCTTCATGTGCAGTATAATATAAAATGAACAGGGCTAATCTAATCCACAGCTGACAAAAATACAGGTACATAGGGTAAAATCATGCGTTGATTCACGGGTAGAAATATTTGCTCATACTTGAGTTGATGAGCCCTCTAAACTTCAAATATCATAACCTTGTATAGCAGGCCCAGAATTCTCCAACAGTGCTGTAAAAAAGGACATTTTCATCAGGCCAAATGGATATTAAAAAATGTATCCTGAAAGTTATTCAAATTCTATAAGAAATCAATGATGTTTTCACATATCAGTCCTGGAGTTGGATAATTTGCAAACCATAAACTAAACCAGGACAGAATGCCATAGTAATAATTCATCCAGAATATGGCACAAAGTCATACCATTATTTTAGCCATCTGACCTTGAAGAAGGCTACATATCCAAAATACTGGCAGTTCAGGAGTAAAATGCAATGCTAAGATTAAAGAGAAGTGCAAATGGTTTTTCTGTTCATTAGTTAGCAACAGCACACATGACAATTTTTATAGCATGTTCGGAAAAAAGCGGTTTCCTTGAGAGAACTTGGTTCTTGCACTATATTCATAATAAACCATGAACAGTGGAAGAGAAAATACATTTACATATGAACTTTTAATGTCAAGAAGTAGTTGGCAGCAACACTCAACACAACACATGCTAATATTAAATTTAATTTGCTGTGTAATATTCCCTTCTTTGTTTAATTTAAAATAAAATGACTAGATGACAAGAAAAAATCCAACATACTTGCTCTTTTGAACGGGAAAGACAATTTTTGATTACTTCAGCTTCCAGCATTGTCCGCTTATGAATTTCCACATGTTCATAATACCTAGAGAGTCTTGTCTGACCTTGTTTGTTCACCATTAGAAAAAACTTTATCATATTTCTGTTTCGATCAGGAACAGTCTCTTTGTAACAGAAGGCAAGTGGAAACTGTACTTCTGGAAAAGAAAACACACACACACACACAAAGATACAAAGTGTTTATTAGTTCCAAAGGGGTAGCCATGTTAGTGTAGTTCAGCAAAACAAGCAAGGAGTCCTGTGGCACTTAAAGGCTAACAAATTTATTTATTGCTTGACATTTTGTGGCAGAAAAGGGGGATTTTTCTCCCATGAAAATTCATGTGATAAATAAATCTGTTAGTCTAAGTGCCACAGGACTCCAAGATACTTATAAAACACTTTTGAAGAAGCTTGTACTTGGTACTTAATTTTGTATTTACCATGTCTCATGTCAAACCATAACTGATGTAAGCAAAAAGAAAATAAACCCCATTGTCTTTCCTAGTATTTGTTGGTGTTTTTAATTTGAACCCACTGTCATGATAAAGTGCTGACCAAGTGGAAGCCCTGCTTAGATTCTTCTGTTGTGCAATAACACCAAAGACCCCAACCTAAATATTTTCCGATTCTTGCTAAGGGCAAGCATCTTTTACTAGTATGGAAGAGACCGTGCCAATGGGATAACGTAACTTAATGTGAGAATTACCATGGTAATGTTTGTGTTAAATATATTAGCATGACCACAATCTATTTAGAATTAGCCTACCTCTATTATTTGTGCAGTTAACCCATATGCTGTGTCTCTTCTCCACCCACATTTCCTAGTAAATGCATTGCAAATATTACTTACTACAGGGTATTCTCTTTTAAAACCATCAACCATATACAGAGTTGCTATCTTTTTTGTTCACAACTTACTGGCAGAGGTCAGCATATGAAAGTTAAAGGGTTTTAATTCCATTAGAAACTTTAAGTGTAGGGCTGCATTTTCCTTTTCAGTATGCACAATAGATTGTACATATCAAATAGTGGGGCCAGTATTCTGGAAGTGCAATGCTTCCCAAATATTCCACTCAGACAACCCACCAATTACATTTT
This sequence comes from Podocnemis expansa, assembly GCA_007922195.1. NCBI lineage: Eukaryota > Metazoa > Chordata > Testudines > Podocnemididae > Podocnemis > Podocnemis expansa. The sequence continues at coordinate 70,224,866 of ML681963.1, forward strand.
GTCTTTTTTTATGACTCTCCTTTACAGATACCACTCTGCCTGCTGATCACAACCCTAATGTTGGCTTTGTGCAGAGGGGAGATCTAGGCGGATGGAGGCGGTAGACAGCTATGCTGACCACTGACAGGAATGAGGGCTCCTGCCTGGCACAAGTCTGGGCCCAGCTCCTTGCTTCAGGCATTGTGATCTGCTGCTTTGGGTTGAGTCCTACTCACGTCTGGTCTGGCCACCTCTCTGTAATGGCAGAATGGCCACTGAACCAAACCTAAGTGAGTGGCATCGTACTGAGCTATTGTGTGCCAGACTGCAATGCCAGAAAGGGGAGACTGGGACAGCAGCTGCCACTGGCAAGTGAGCTTCCTCAAGCAACCCTCCTCTTTGGCCCCACATCTCCCTTCTAGGGCCTCCACTCTGCAGTGTGCTGAGGAGCGTATATTTGCTTAGGTCAGGGTCCAGTTAATCCAGTCCTGGCCATTGCAACCCATCTAGAACCTTACTGTTACCTACTAGGGCAGAGGTTTTCAAACTTATGGTCAGGACCCAGCGCTGGGCCACAGACCCCCCAGGCAATGAGTCATGGCAACCTTTGCCGTCCCCACCAAAAGACTGGAGTGCATTGCTTAAAGATGTAATTATGGGGTTGCGGGCATAAATGATTTTTTCAAGAGGGTCCCAGGAAAAAAGTTTGAAAACCACCGCACTAGGGGATCAGAACACAAACTAATATAGTAGTTTCCAGAAGGTATCTAATACAAGTGTGCACATACAAAGCTTACTATTGTGGGTTAACCTGCAGGGATGTTTGGTCAGTTGGCCACAGCAGTTCACCTACTCACCTTAGTTTTTAATTTCAATGCACATCTGTCTACTTGAAGGGATGCTCTAAGGAAGATGGAGCTCGACTGTTCTCGGTAATAACAGAGGACAGAATGAGGAGCAATGGTCTCAAGTTGTGGTTAGGGAGGTCGAGGCTGGATATTAGAAAAAACTTTTTTACTAGGAGACTGGTGAAGCCTTGGAATGAACTGCCAAGGGAGGTGGTGGAGTCTCCATCTTTGGAGGTGTTTAAGGCCCAGCTGGACAAAACCATGACTGGGATGGTTTAGTGGGAGTGGTCCTGCCTCTGGCAGGGGGTTGGACTAAATGACGTATGAGGTCCCTTCCAACCCTATGATTCTATTTAAATAGAAGTTTAATGCTAAAAATCGTCCCTGTAGACAGTGCAAATTTCTAAAGCATATTCTGCTTTCATACCACCAGCACAACTTCCATTTTTCCATGCTAATGGGAGTGCAAGATATGCAAGAGACCCAGTTTAGCATTAATCGTTCATTTTAACTTTAAGAGTTCTGTGGACTGTGGTGACCAAGTTTCCCTCAACAACATGACTGCTTGCACATTTTTCTGCTAGCATCCTAACCAATATGGATACTTGGAATCAGCAATTCACCCAGCCAGTATTCTGCCAATATGCAAGATTAATGCCACATAAGCTGGCTTGAAGACACAAAATAGGCCTGTTCACTTTTGCTTAACTTGTGATCTAATATCTTGCAGTTTCATTGTCAATGAAGGTTGCCAAAGCACAGCCTACAGAATACAACAGCACTATATATGGCTGCCTTTTCTTTAACACAAAGTGTCAGCTTCCTAGGATAGAGATCCCAGCACACAATTTTCCATCTTGACTTGAGCATTAGGACTTACTGAGGCCTGTATTTTCCTGTTTGTATCCACGTATCCTGTTAGTATCCAGGCAGTTGCCGCATTACATGTATACTAAGTGTGGCTCTTAAGGTATGATTACACTGCAGCTGGGAATGTGCTTTCCAGCCTAGATAGCTCAAGCAGATCTAGCACTAGCATGTCTAAAATGTTAAAAATAGTGTAGTTGTTACTGTTGCATGGGTGATGGGTTGGGCAACCGACCCAGTTCCAAACCTGTCTGTTTCCCTGGGTCTGAACTTGGATGATTAGCCCAAGTCACCGCCTGTTCAGTAACATCCATGCTCTTTTTACCATGCCATATTTGGTGGAGTGAACACATGTCATCTGCATATGCTAGGAAGCGTGCTCTTCTTAGCTGCAATACAGACATACTCTTAGGCTCCTGATGTCTCTTTGAGTCTTAGTTTGTTAACCCAAACTCTGAACTAGGGTTAAGTACATTAATATGAAATGCGACTGAAATGCAGTTTGGAGCATTGTACACATGCGACATGCAATACCTAATGAAAAAAGATATCAAAAGAGGGTTGAATATATGTGCAGAAGCTGCCTTTTAAACTTAAAGAACTGTCATTTTACATATTTCAGAGAAAATTCAAAAAGCTTTTCCTAGCTGCTGACTAACAGCCTGCAAAATACAATTTTTTAAAATAAAAGGGATTTAAATGAGAACTTTTTGTTTTTTCAATGCCAGAAGCCAGCTACCATAATATTTTCCACATGTCTTTCTCTAGTTGTTTGCACTTACTGGCCTGTGGGCTCCTGTGGTTCATGTGTTAAAAGTGAAGCAAACTGCTGCAAATGCTGTCTTGAAATTCTAACCCTTATGTCATGATGCCCACTTGGTGATTTACTAAACTGTAACATAAAAAAATCAAGATCTGCAAAGTCCAGCAAGTTTGTCTTAAGGAAATGTGACAAAGTCAGGGCTAAACCCCAATACAATAAATGCTACCCCAGAAAACCAAAATACATAGTACAGGAAATTGAAAGGGAGGCAATTCAGAAAACAGAATAATCTGAAAAAATGCTAAGCATCATTAACATGTTATAAGCAAATATTTACATAATGTAACGTATCACAATATTTCAGCATACTCTGCTGATTTGCAAATGGTGAAGATGAGTGGAAAGAACTTGGAAAAATTAGCTGAGCACTTCTACTCATTGCAGCCATTCCCACAGATGCTGCCCTTGCAGGGCTCTCCATCTTCCCGAGTATTTCACCCACATTTTGCATCTCTTCAGTAGGTTTTTCTGGCAATAAACATCTGTTTTTCATGACTAGCTACCATATTATGTATTAAGCTGTATAGCTATTTTTGTAGTATATTTTTGAGGATCATGGCCCTTTCTGCATCTTTTTACTAAACAGTGAAGCCCATAGAAGTTAAACATGAGACGAAATTCTTAGACTGAATTCTCTAGAGCAGAGATTGCCCGTGTTGTCTGCACAATGGGGCCCTGATCAGGTTCTTCAGATACTGTGCTAGAAATAATAAATAATAATCTTGTTCATGCTGCTATCAATGCAGAATTGGTCCCAATACTATACAGTTTTTATGTGCAGTCCAGTTTTAAGTGTTTCAAATGCAAGTGCTCACAGACTTTCATTTGAACTCTACTCCACAGTTCAATAGAACTAATATGTACAACACAAAGAATCATACCAAAATGAGTTGATGGTTACCACCAGCTCTTTGATTACATTTTATTTTGAAAAAGGGCTTCTTGGTTAAACATTTGTTTGCCAGATTCAAGCCAAGGAGGGAGTGTCAGCACATGCAAGTTCCAGGATGCTGAAAGATACAGGCTGAAATTCCGTGTGGAGCTACACACTCCTTTTATCAGGAATGCAAGGGACCTTACAAAGGGCCACTTACATCAGACATTATAATGCCTGCACTGAACAGAAAAAACTCTACCTTACATGGCTAAGGGGCTCTTAGAGGTCCTGTTTGCTACTGCAAAGATCAGCAATTCCCTGGAACATAGTATTTGAAGTTACCCATAAATACATCAGTAATTTGCTCTGTCAGTCTTAGAAGCAACACTGCTTACAGGTTTAGGTTCTCCTTCTGTTACCATTACTCACCCTGAGTAATGCTTAGTCATATGAATAATCCCATTTAAAATCTATGACTACATACATATATGTGCTACCTTCTGTGAGTAAAGATTGCAAAACTGGGTCATGATTTCAGTACTTCAGTATCCACTGAGATCATGTGACAGTCACCATCCTTACCCTTGTTACCCCCCACCCCAAAATGGAAAATGGCTGTAGCTCACTGAGGAGGACAGTATTATGGTGTTGTGACTCTATCAACATATATAGTTATACGGTTCCATCAAGATAGTATCTAGCCACCCCTTAAACATTAATTTGTTCACCACATCCCTGTATCAACTCCTTTTTATAGGCAGGGAGCTGAATCTAGACAGATTAAGTGATTTGCCCAGCATGATGGAAGTCTGTGATAAAGTTTGGAATTGCATTCAGGTGTCCTGGTTCCCTGCCCACCACCTTGGTTATGTCTACGCTGCCAAATTAGTCTGGACTAAGGAAGCTTATTTTGAACTAATTTGGCCCATGGACACACTAGCTTTTCTTTAGTCCAAACTAAGAAATATTTTAGTTTGGATTAGGCAAAAGGTTTGCCCAAACTAGTAAGACTCCTTGGTTAGTTCGGACTAGCAGCTTAGTTCGAACTTTAGTTCGAACTAATCTTGGGCAATACATGAAATAATGGCTAGTTCAAACTTAAAAAGTTCAAACTAAGCCATTAATTCAAACTAGCCATGCATTCTAGTTCAAACTAAAAAATTAATTTGAACTAGGACACATGACTAGTTCGAACCAAAAAGCTGTAATTAGTCCGAACTAGCCCAAGTTTAGTTTGGACTAACCTTGGCTTTTTTAGTTAGGACAAGCAAGTCTGAACTAAAAAAGCAGGTGAAGACATAGTCCTTGAGCACAAGGCTGTGTGTGAATATTTACACCTAATGCAAACAATAGTATGCATGTGAAATAATGAGAGGCAGAAAGGGAAGATTAGAATTTTTTTTATGAGTAGGTTGTTCTCAGTGAAGGTATAGGTGGTTTTAGCATTTATTTTTTATGTCCTTGGTCTTTTCCCTTACTGTTAGGAGATGAAGTCTCTACAGAGCCAGTTCACCCCTACTTAACACATAAAAAGATTACTCTCAAAACAGCTTTATACATTAAATACATTTAAAGCAAATGATATTAAACATGTGACACTGTACACACCACATATGCAGGAACTCTGAGGATACAGACTGTACCTATGACTGATATATGTAATCCAATTATTTCTTGACAGCAAAGCCACTTATAAGTATTAAGGTCATCCATATTTCAGGAAGGTAATTTCATTCTGAGTAATTCTTTATATGTTGCAGTTTAGATTTCTATATGAAATTTATCCTCACTAATTAGCATTTGGGGGATGATGTCACAAATTCTGGAGCAAGAAGTCATCCCCTAATAAGTAAAGATTAATGAGTCATGAACAGCTAAGTAAATATATATATATATATATATATATATATGTAATATTTATAACCTCAGCAGTATGGGTTTTCCAGTCACAAGGTTGATGTTATATGAAGTACTGGAATAAATAGCTGAGGGAGTTGAAAGGATTTAAAAGTATTAATTTCAACATTGCCCATCATCAGATGCGCACAGTAAAGGCATTTCTAATGTCTGAAACACCATTCCATCACCTAGTTTTCAATGGCTTTCAAATGGAAAAATCATGCAACAAAATCAGCAACGCTCAAACACTTAGACTTGTGCACATCTACAAATGCAATGTACACACAACAAATCAACTGGCAAACACAGCACCCGTGACCTATTTCAGAAAAGTACCCAGTGCAGTGTTATCTCACTTCAGAACAGAAAAGACACCACCACTGATAAATGTTTAACGACTGAATTCTTGAGCAAGAGCTATATAAATATTGTCTTTGGATAAAAATAATCTCCTTATCTGAGAACCAATACGTGAGACTACAGGCATTACAACCTTGCAATCTTTAGTATCCCCTGACAGCAAATCAGGCATCTTTCCACTATAGTATAGGAGAGAAGGGGTGTATTCAGGAGCATATCATTCCCTTCCTCCCCAGTTGAAGAGGCTGAGAGTTTTACCACTTAAACTTGCATAGATATTATATTGCAAATTTCAAGGGATTCATGTGGTAACCTCCTGTCTTGCACTGCTTCCCATACTTTCTTGTTTCCTCTGGATAGCATGGCTCTTACTGGACTATGTTGCAAAGCTCTCCCCTAATCACCTGCTGCTTTTTGGATTACTCTTACTGCAAGAAAAAGTAGTCAATGGTGTAATGTAAACTAAGAGCAAAGCCGTGTATACTACTATAAACAAGGATTCTTGGTCATGGTGATGAACCAGTGAAAACCTGCCTATCTTTTCACCCCTTCTAAACACTGCTGAGCCCTTTTACATTCGGGCAGCCTGGCAAGCCTCTTTTGTTGACCCACTCATTAGAACCCTAAATAAAGCTGCTCAAGTTCAATGCTACATCTCTGTGACACATGCAGCTTCTCAACTCCATCCTTCCTTGTAAGAATGATCTCCCTGGGCAAAAGGAATTAGACAATTAGGACAGAGGAGGGACTACATGGAAACCTTAGGGACATCCAAATCTAGGGAGAAAGCTTAGGTTGATGTTTAAGCCACCAATAAACCAATATGTAAAACACACATATATAAAAATAAAAAAAGGACTACACATGTGGATCCTACTGCAAACAGACCTTAGCTTTAACAGTGCCTTCATTTATGTGATCCCTTTTATGGATAAGCCTTGTCTGAAGTTGTAGCTCTTAAAGATATTGCACCTTTATATGACTAAAATATTCTGTGTGTCTTGGATTATTTTATGTGAAATATTTTAGATCATACAATTAGATATTTTTTGATCCTTACCAATTTTCTAATGCAGAATCATAATGATAAAAGTTAATCATAGCTTTATTAAAAGTATAACCTTAAAAGAATTTGAATAAATTCTTTTTAAACTCTAAAGAAAACACTATCAACTTCATGGTAGTGGATAAATATCTGAAGGAATTTACAGGTATTATTTTGATATCAAAGAAATCAGCTTTTTCCACCAGTCTCAAAGCTAGCATCCAAAATTATGTCTACAAGTTTTGTACAGGCAGATGAGGGGGTGCACACAGATACTTTTGCACAGAAATTGGAGTATGATTTACATGTACAAATGAAGGGCTTTGCTGAACAAACATACAAGTATACTTTAGGAATCTAGGTTTGAAAATTAGGCCAAAGTTGAGTATGAATACAAAATAGCTACACTGAAAAAAAATTGTTGACTAATTCCCTTGTGCAAAGGAAAAAACACATGCATACAAAATTTCTGGAAAAATCAGATTTAATTCACTGTTTTGCTTCTATAAAACAAAAAGGAAAAAATTTAAAAAATATTCTTACTTTTTATCTACAGCTATGTATACAGTAGCTGGTAAAATGAATTGTGCAAATAGAACAATCTGCGAAATGATGTACATAAAAAATAAGCAAAACAAATCCTACCTCTGTGCTTAGTATTGCTGGGACAAAATCCACAGTTGTCCCTCATCCCCCTGCCCAGGTTACTCACGTAGATGATTGATTTCTTACAGTATAATTCTTATATACTCATATATGCTTTATGCTTTTTTACTATGATTAATACTGTTTTAAAAACTTGGCTTAAGTTAATTCTACAACTCAGTAATAAAACAATTTTATACATAGGGAATTAGATGGCTCAAGGGATTAGTAATGACTTCCAGAGCCTTCCATTTGTACATCATTAGTTCAAATCTAGCTCACTTTAGTAATGAATAAGGCATAACTATCTGAGATCTGTTTGGTGGCTTATCTGAAGTAAGCTGACAGTCTCAATTGGACAACAGTTATTTGAAAAAAACTGCCACTGCAACTGGACCTGTAACTTTAATTTATAACAATGCCTCTATCATAGCAGAGCTACAGGTTTTTTTTTTAAGTGCTATTTTATTGCCAAGATTTCTCCCTAATGAAGAATCACTTTGTATTAAACACAGTCACATACATACATAGGAGATTGTTAAGCAGCTTTAATGGATTTTGATAGCAGTTTCTGGACTGCTTTGGAAACTCAGAAACATAAATAAATAGACTATATTCATAATGATCAATTTAGATCATATGCTGGGTTACAAGCTCGAAGAAAGAGGGAAAAACAAAGGCAAGTAAGCAGAAATAATGTGCAAAATGTGCCTAGGTAAAAGAATTCACCACCAGCCTGAAAATGGACTAGTTCAATTACTATTACATATTTCATCTTCCTCTCAAAAGATGCTGATAATGTCTGACAAATATGGGAAATGTTGCAGAAGGGAAATGAAGACCAGTATTTTCCTTGTGTTTATTTCTGTTTTATGAGAAGCAAGACCTGTTGACCCCAGAGAATGGAAGGCAACTTGTATGAGATGAAACAATGATGTAAAAAGGGTGTGAGGGGATTGAGAAATGATATCTGTACTCTTTCTCCTAAAACAAAATTATCTTTCTCAATAATTTAATGAGAATACTTTTATTTTCATCTGTTTCCTCTGCAGCATACCTGTTGAAATAACACAACGGGATGTGTACAGTAAATAAATTATTGCAGTTACAGTACATAACTTAGGTACTCTTTGTTACGCTCTGGTTAAGCATTTCTTGGAGATGTTACCAAAGAGAGATTATGAGTGACTCCAAGTGCAAGACTCCAAGGCACACAACCCATGGAGCATCATTATAAAACCATGGCTTGAATCACATCAGTAGTTAACAGAGAAACTAAATTCCAAAGAGGCAGCCATGTTAGTCTAGTTCAGTAAAACAAGCAAAGAGTCTTTTAAATGTCACAGGACTCCTTGTTTGTTTTACAGAAACTAAAGATGGTCTTGATAGGTAATGACTGAAATATCTTTGAAAGACAAAGCCTGCATTGCTGTTACCTGAATTGTATTTGTTCTGTGGACACACAGGACTTAACTCATGAGAGCTACCATGCTTGCATGTTTTACATGCACTGAAGTACATATTTTAATTCATGGAGATCACCTTCATACCCCTGTCATTCATTCACTAGAAGCAAAAACTAGCCTACAAATTATATTTTAAAATATTTTATTTATATACCTTGGTACTTCTAATAAATAAAACAGACAAACTGAACACAGCCTGAGACTGCCTCTAACACGAGCTTTCAAGGGAGAAAATAAGTTCCCCATCCCTAAAGCGTCTGTTGAAGTGGGATTTTCTCCCACGAAATCTCATGCAATAAATAAATTGGTTCGTTTTTAGAAATACCACAGGACTCCTTGTTTGTTTTGATTAAAAGATATGAATCAAAGGGTAGGAATAATGCTCATTTTTCACAACAGAGACTGGTAAATAGTGGTGTCCCCCACAGGTCTGTACTGGGACCAATACTGTTCAACATATCCATAAATTATTTGGAAAAGTGGTAAAAAGTGAATTGGCAAAATGTGCAAATCACACAAAACTATTCAAGACAGCTAAGCCCAAAACAGACTGTAAAGAGTTACAAAGGGATCTACCAAACTGGGTGACCAGGCAACAAAATGGCAGATGAAATTCAATGTTGATAAATGCAAATTAGTCCACTTTAGAAAACATAATCCCAACTATACATATAGAACAATTAGATCTAAATTAGCTGCTATTACACAAATAGATCTTGGCATCATTGCAGATAGCTGTCTGAAAACATCCACTCAATGTGCAGCAGCAATCAAAAAACTAATAGTACAGGGAATCACCAGGAAAGAGATAGATAAGACAAAAATATTGTATAATTTCTTTATAAATCCATACTGTGCACAGATCTGGTCACCTCATTTCAAAAAGAGATATTGGAATTGGTAAAGGTACAGAAAAGGACAACAAAAATGACGAAGGAACTAGAAAAATTTCTATACAAGGAGAGATTAATAAGTCTGACTTCTCAGCTTAGAAAAGAGACAAAGGGGGGAACGTGCTAGAAGTCTATAAAATCATATCGATGTGGAAAAAAGTAAATAAGGAAATGTCACTTACACCTTCTCACGACACAAAAACTAGTGGTTAACAAATGAAATGAATAGGCAGCATGTTTAAAATGAACAAAAGGAAGTATTTCTTCACACAGCACACAGTCCATCTATGGAACTCCTAGCCAGGAGACTGTTGTGACTGTGATTACAAGTCTGTAATGGGGTTCAAAAAGAACTATATATGTTCATGGAAGATAGGTTCTTCTTTGAGCACTGCTCACATCATTCAGTTAGAGGTGTCTACATGCCCCAGTGCACGGTAGCTCGGAAAGTCTTTAGCCTTAGCCTGTCAAGTGAGGGCTCACGGCCAACGCCCCTCTGCGCTGCAACCACGGCTATATAGGTGACCTTGACCCTGACCCTCTCAATTCCCTTTTCCACCCTCAGTGAAAGTTTTGGATCAGCCAAAACTTGCGTAAGCAAGTGCCTGTCATTCCTTTACGCTCAGAAATTAGAATGCCGAGGTTTAAACCATGTCCGGCGTGTTCCAATGCCTTCCCACTCAATGATCTCCATGAGAAATGTCTTGTGCGCCTTGGTGAGTCACACCTGGCGGTGAATTACTCTATTTGCCAGTCCTTTAAATGTAGGACTCGCAAGGACAGAGAGCGGTGCTTACGCACTCTCACGGAGGACCATGCGTCCGCCTCTGATGCTGTCCGGGCCACTAGTGCTCTGCTGGCTTCCCGTGCAATTCCTGCACTGGAGCCCACCCAGTACCGACCCCTGGCATAAAGCTCAAAGCCGCGATCGGCATCAACTTCGGTACTACTACAGCACCATTCGCCTCCGTCTCTGCATTCCCCCTCTGGTGAGTCGGGACCGGGACTGCCCTCAGTACCATCAACACCACGAGCCCTAGCAACAGCACGGACCCTGTTCCAAGAGCTGGCTCCGGTACTGGCACAGAAAGCCCGGTCGAAGAGTAAGCCAGCTCCCGCACCTAGGGAGTGGGCAAGGCAAGAATCACCACCGCCCCCCAAGTCCGGTACTGTAGAGCTCCCATCCAGCATCACAAAATGGTACTGACAATCACTCTGACGGCCGTTCCTCTTGGCATTCATCCTGCAAGCCCTTGGTACTGTGCTCCCAGGGCCCTAGAAGACAGAGGTCCAGCTTGTCCTCATCGTCATCTTCAGCCCCCGTCTGCTCCCCTGGTTTCCCAAAAACCATCTCTGGTACCAGTGAATGGGCGGGTAATCATTGTCGAAAATGCTCTCCGATGCCTGTGCCAAGAAAGAGGACTTCAGGGCTCGGGCCTGTCCTTGCAGATGCAGCTCATCATTCAGGACCTGCCGTTCGAAGGCCCCGACCTCATTGCTGAGTCCACGGACACAAAGCTGCATGGCATGAAGGACTCAAGAGTCATCCTCAGATCCCTGGGAATGTACACCCCACAATCTACCCAGTGCTCCTTGAAACCTCATTACCTCTTGCAACAGCAACTACAACAGTTAAAGCAGCAAGTCCAGATGCAAGGTTCCTTTTCTTGATCCTGCCAATACCCCCAATGACAACTCAGGGGGTTGGATAAGCACAAGGATGAAAAACCCCATGCCTCATAATCCAGCAGGCACAGGCAGGGTACTGCCTGCTTGTTGGGGAGGAAGCAGGTTTTTTTGACGGTTACTCCAAGGGCAGTGAACCCACAGCCTCGACCCCGATCTTTTCCAACTGCCTGTACTGCTTCGCATACTACTGGGCCAACATCACAACCGACTAGTAGGTCCTCCAGACGGTCTCAGAAGGGTATCACATATGGTTTCGATCAACTCCTTGAGTCAGAAAACAGCCCCCTCGCCCAAATCTCAGGAACCGGGAAATAGATCGCTTGCTTGAGATGGAATGCTAGAAGCTCCTATCCCTCGGGGGCCATAGAAAGGGTCCCAAAGCCAGAGCAGGGGAAAAAGGCTTTATTTCTGATCCTTTCTGGTCTCCAAACCCAAAAAGGACCTAAGACCCGTTCTAGATCTCATAGCTTTAAACAAACACATAAGAAAAAAAAAATTCCACATGGTTTCCCTGTCACAGATTGTTGCATCTTTGTCTCCTGGGGATTGGTTCGCAGCCCTCGATCTAAAAGACATTTATTTTCACACAGCAATACACCTCTGCCACAGGGTTTCTAAGGTTCATGGTTGGGGGAAATCATTTCCGGTTCACATCACTCTCTTCTAGGCTCTCTCTGGCCCCAGGGTGTTCACACAGTGCATGGCGTCAGTTGCTGCATTCCTGTGCCAGCAAAGCATAAAAATCTATCCCTATCTAGACAATTGGTTAATACATGGGGAATTGAGAGCTCAGGTAGAGCACAGTGTCCAAGCAGTAACCCACCTGTGCAGGTACATGGGTCTCTGCATAAACTGACAGAAGTCAAAAATCCACCTGTCCCAAAACATAGATGTCCACAAATGGAGGGCTTCTCTGCCCCCGTCAAGATTTCAGTCCATCTGCACCATCATTACAGAGCTGCAGGAATTTAAAGCGACCACAGTCCTTTGCTGCCTACAGCTGCTCGGGCACATGGCAGCCTCCACCTCTGTGATCCAGATGGCACGCCTGAGAATGAGGCCCTTTCAGGTCTGGTTCCCCACAGTGCTCCACCCATGGAGAGATCCTCTGACCAAGGTTCTGTCAGTTCCCCAAGATATCCTGGGGACACTAAAGATCTGGAAGGACCCCATTTGCCATGGGGGTAATTCCCTTCAAAATGCTAATACCTACAGTAACACTGATAACCAATGCCTCAGATTCGGGGGGGGGGGGGGCGTTTGGGGGGGGGGGCCTTCCACCCAAGGGCTTTGGTTTCGTGCAGACAGCCTTCTTCTCATAAATGTGAAGAAACTGCAGGCCATCAGATTGGCTTGCATAACTTTTCTGGACAGGATACAAGGCAGGTCAGTCCAGGTTCTAACAGACAACATTACAGCCACCTTTATACAAACTGGTGGGGGGAGGGGGTGCCCACTCCCCAGCTCTCTGCAATGAAATGTGCAGACCCTGGGAATTAGCTCTGAAATACAATTTTACTCTGGTGGCAGCACACTTACCAGGAGTGGACAACAAGCTGGCAGACTCACTCAGCAGAAAACCCCTAGCAAATCACGAGTGGTCCCCTCCACAACACGGTGTTCTCTCACCCAATAGACAGGTGGGGAACACCCAAGTGGACCTGTTTGCGACACAGCAGAACCGCAAGTGTCAGTACTTCTGCTCCCTCAGGGGTCAGGAGCAGGGGTTGCTTACCAATATCCCCTATAATTTTTCATAGGCTGTGTGTGCAAAAAATTTCTTTTGTGCAAATTTTTGGAGCCAGTGTCCAAATGTGTGCGCACCCCAGTGAGTGCAATGAAGTAAGTGTGTATGATTCAAATAATATCTAAATTTTATTTTGATCTGAAATGTTACTTGAAATCACCTTCTTAACTAGCATAAAAGTATTAGCACTGTTGAATTCTTTTGTGGGTTCTTTATTTTGTTGTGCATGTGGGTTTCACAATTTGTGTGCATGGGCACACGCTCACAGCTTAGAGGGAACATAGTCGCTCACTGATGCCTTCCTCATCAGTTGGTCGGGCCCTCTAATGTATGCCTTCCCACCGATCCCGTTGATACACAGGGTCCTTTTGAAGATCAAAATGGATGATAGTGATAGCTCTGCACTGGCCCACGCAACACTGGTTCTTGCTCCTACAGGACTTGTCCATACAGACTCGACTCTGCCTTCCCCTGTGGGCGGACCTCCTGACACAATACTTGGGGTGCCTGAGGCACCCGAACCCAGGTCTTCTACATCTGACAGCCTGGAGACTCTTTGGCTCAGTAAGCAGGAAAGGCTCTGCTTGGACAGGGTCAGAAACATCCTGGTTGGGAGTAGAAGACCGTCCACCAGCTCTACCTATACAGCCAAATGGAAACCCTTTTCCAGCTGGGCTCAACGTATAGAAGTCAACCCTACACTGGCTCCCTTACACCTAATTCTTGATTATCTGCTAGACCTTAGAGACAAGAGCCTCTCCCTTTCCTCACTGAGAGTCCGCCTAGCAGCGATTTCAGCATTCCACGAAAAAGTGGATGGTATCCCTGTTTTCTCCCACCCTACTTCTGCTAGATTTTCAAAGGGGTCCAAAGACTTTTCCCACAATCCCGTGAACCCACCCCTCACTGGGACCTGAATGTGGTGCTCCACATATTAACAGAGCCTCCATATGAACCCTTGGACTCGTGTACCTTATTGGTCCTTGCCTAGAAGGTAACCTTTTTGGTAGCAATTACCTCGGCTAGAAGGGTCTCAGAGTTGAAGGCCCTTTCCTCAGAACCTCCATATATGAGGTTCTTTCCCAACAAAGTGGTGCTTCAACCACACCCATCCTTCCTTCCTAAGGTAGTTTCTCCTTTTCACTTCAATCAGGACATTTGCTTGCCAGTATTTTTTCCAGATCCTCAGATTACAGAGAACCAGAGGAGATGGCATACCCTGGATGTGAAGAGTGCGCACCTGACATACATTAAACGCATGCGTCTGTTCTACAAGACCCCTGAACTCTTTGTGGCAGTCACGGAACGCAAAAAAGTTCTTCCAGCATCTTCACAGTGCATTTCCAACTGGATAGTAAACTGTATCAAAGACTGCTATAGAAGGTCAAATAGACCCCTTCCCAGGGCTGTCAGGGCTCATTGTATCAGGGCCCAGACTTTGCCAATGGCCTTCCTCACCAGTCCTGATCCAGGAGATCTGCAAGGCAGCTACTTGTTCGTCGGTGCATACCTTTATGACACACTATGCTATTGTCCAACAGGCTAGAGAGGATGCCGCGTTGGGCAGAGCCATACTCACCGTGGCCAGACTGTAACTCCTGACACCATCCTCAGGCACAGCTAACAGTCACCTGTAACTGAATGATGTGACCAGCGCTGAAAGAAGAACGGTGGGTTACTAACCAGTAACTGTCCTTTGAGACGGGCTGCTCACATACGTTCAGGCCCCTCTCACTGTCCCCGCCAACCAGAGTTGGTGAAGGTATAAGGTACTGGGAGGGTCAGGATCACGGTCACCTATATAGCTCTGGTCACAGCCTGGAGGGGATGTTGACCGTGTGCCTCAGACTTAGGCTAAAGATCTTCCGAGCTACCATGCGCTGCAGCATGTAGACACCTGTAACAATGTATGTGAGCAGCCCATCTCGAAGAAGGATGGTTACTGGTAAGTAACCCCTTGTTCATTGGTATCTATTAGTTAGGATAGACAAGGATTGCTCTTTGCCACAGGCTAAGACTAGCTGACAGGGTGGATCGCTTGAGGATTACATGTTCTGTTCATTCTTTGTGAAGTATCTGGCATTGGCCACTATAGGGAGATAGGATACTGGGCTAGATGGCCTATTGGTTTGACTCAGTATGGCCGTTCTTATATCAGAAAGTACCAGAGTCAGAGTGAGAATCAGAAAGATAAAAGCAGATGAAAATGGTGAAAGGATTAAGTTTGATGTATAATGATTTTATATTGAGAACTCTTTGGAAACCAGATCTTGTGGCCATGACCTTATTAACAAAACAAAGGAAAGCATTTAGTGAGGAAGGACACCTCATGTAAATATTCTGTTTCTGCAAGTTTTGAATCTGAACAGGAAGTTGGACTTTGTTATTGAGTCTATGAAAGGCATCATACAGCATTATTAAAGTTTATCAATAATGGTAATTTCTCCCATAGTCACTCCTCTACTGTTATGTAGGTTACAACAGTTGTGGGGGGTGGAGAAATTTTTGTGTGGCCTTAGATGGAGAAGACATAGCCTTCAATAAGAGGACCCAGAATTTTCAAGAAAATCCCCAAAATTCCTGATATGATAGGGAAATCAAGCAAGAAGCAAAAAGCTCACTCCTAGCTTAACTGCCAAGGAGCATTGCATGTCTCTAGACAGAAACATTGAAACCACCAGGATCTCTAACTCTTTGGCAATATCAGTATGTGATTTTTATACTATTTTTAAGAGCAACAATTTTTCTCACTGTTCAGTGGATACTGATATCTAGTGAAATTTGTTTGAACTTTTACTACTTTTTATTTGTTTCAGTTGTTGAAGATGAAGAGTATGTCTTTAAAAATGATGCTGTTGATTTTTTAATTATATTTGGCACTTAGCATGAAGTACCAGTGAATGAGGGCCAGCTCAACCCACAAGCAAATGAGGCCCTGGCTCAGGGTGCCACTGCCTTAGGGGCACTGTGGTGCCACGCTGGGGGCAGGGCAGCCCAGAAGCTGGACTCTGTGCTCTGGTCCCTTCCTGAGCCAGCCACTCTGCCTCTGGAGGCGGAGCAGGCCAGCCCATGGGGCAGATTCCACTTTCTCACTCCACTGCTGGGCTGGCCCTCTCTTCCCCTAAGTTGGAACAGCCAGCAGTGGGGCAGGGTGGGTTGGCCCAGAGCAGAGGCCAGGTTCGATTCCCCCCCACCCCCAAGGGGGGGTGTGTGTGTAAAAGCCGTCTTGGGCACCACAGCCCCTTGAGCTGGCCCTGCACTGAATGTTTTACGACGAGAAAGAAAGAGATCGATAATATAGCTTGATCCAGTGGCTTCCAATGAAGACCTGCTTAGCCAGTCAAGAAGTCAATCAAATAAGATGGCCCTGGCAAGGAGTATAGTGCTAAGTCAAGGGAAGGGGTTTCCCTCCAGCTCAGCCTGCTGAAGAGACCTCTGTAAGTAGGCAAAAGAGGGAGATATGCAAGGTATTTTCAGTACCCCTGATCGCAGCTGAAATTGTGCAAGGGTGTAGATTAGGACTAAGTATGTGTTCTTGCATTTCAATAAGTAATCTTACTAGAGAACGGAAGAATTTGCTAATATGGAAAGGGGAGCTGGATTTAGCACAGACAAAAGCAACCAGGAAGGTTTTAAGGTGAAACTTGAAGAGGAAGTGACTCAGTGGCTACAGAGGGCATTCCAGAAAGGAATTAGCAAAGCAACCATAACATTAAACATCCACCTAGGAAGAGTCATTATCGTGGGAGATGAACCCTCTAACCTTGCTTAGTGATGGGTACCATGCAATGAGTTGTCAAGTAGAATAGGGATTATTAAAATCCCTTTGGGTTTATGTTAACCTAGTTGCTGAATTCCTACTCAGTGAGGCTGAGACACTTGGCCTTATCTACACAAAAGCTATGAATGTCACTACTTCTAATGAAATAGAACTAGTAGCAGCAAGTAGGTAAATTTTTCCTGTTTTCCATAGTGTTATGAGGAGTTCTGAATGAGCTATATAAATAATTGTGTCTCTTTGAAACCCACTGCATAGATGATTCATTGTTAAAGTTTTTAAAAAGTTGTCTTCAAATTAATCCAAAAATCAAAGTTTCTCTATTCATCATGAATGCTATGTGTCAAGTTGGTACAATTTTCATAAAAAGGTATATTGTCAATTTAAAAAACATTCAAAAGAAATATTCTCCTCTCTTACAAATACAAATTACAGGTTTATTTTTAAAACAGCAACAATGCAAAAAACATCTTTTCACATTTCAGCTGACAACAAAATATAATACACACTTTACTCATCACCAGTCAAATGTCTAGTACACTTCAAGTTGTCATATACTACCAGAATGCTGCAATGTCTGAATGTTTAAACAAAAACACCCAAAACCTGTTTCCACTGCTATAAAAAAAATTCTCATGGTCTGTAGTTTTTTAAAACTTTTATTTACAGACATCTACATTCTGGGCCACATCTGCTCTGGCATTAATTCTTATAAGAAAGGAACAATAAAACAAACCAGGAGTCCCATAGCACTTTTGAAGATTTTTCATGCGCTTTCATGGGCCAAAATCCCACTTTATCAGATGTGCAGATGAAATGGCATTTTCTCCCATGAAGCTCACATCAAAAATAAATGCGTTAGTCCTTAAAAGTGCCAGACGACTCCTTGCCCTTGACCCTGCCAGCAGGTTCGAAGATTTGAGGATCTTGGAGGGCAACCACTGCACCCGTGGGGTACGGGGTGGATCTGGGGTACACTTTATTAAAATGAGTATAGGGTAAGGTGAGCGGTGGTCGGTGTATGTCGTGTTTGTCACAGTGGTTTCTGTAAAGTGTTGGGGGGTATCTAACTTTGCGGAGTGGGGGCAGGTTAGGGAACAATGGGGCTCTTCAACTAACCTACTCACACTATAGCCCTACTCACTATAACCTAAAGGCTACTTTAATACACTATAGGAAAAAGGGGGTACAGTACAAAATGGAAGCAGGTGGGGGAGCAGGAGTTCAAAGGCTGGGGGACACAAAGAAGGAGAGAGGTAAGTGTGTGGGGGGGTCTAGGGACAGTGGGATGGGGGTGCACGGGAGAGCTGGGGGCAATTGGGGAAGCAGGTGGAGATTGGATAGTTGCAGGGGAGACGGGGGTCGAGCAACGGTCCTGGGTTTGAGGGAGAGGCTGAGAAGGGGGGTTGAGTGGGAATGGCCGGAGGGACACACACATGGGAGTTGGGGCAGGGGAAACTGAGGCACGCAAGGAGTTGGGATACACGTAGGTGTTCGGGGAAGCAAGAGGGGCTGAACAGAGGAGGGGGACACAGAAAGCAAGCAGAGGATCGGCGAGTCAGAGGGTCGAGAGGGAGGCAAGTGGCTGCAAAGGGGGGGGTACGAAAAGGGGGAAGAGGCAGTGGCGGGGAAGGCAGGAGGGGGTCGGGGAAAGTGGCAGTGGCCACGGGAGCGGCTCGGGAGCCTGCAGGGAGCCGCGGAAAAGTGGCGGGGCTACGGGGCAGCTGGTGTGGAGCCGCAGAAAGGCAGCAGAGCTGCAGAGGAGCCGAGGGGCGGCCGCGGGAAAAGCGGAGGCGGAGCAGCCACAGAAAGCCGGCGGCGGCTGCAGGGAGTCGGCAAGAGCCGCGGCGGCTGGCGTGGAGGCAACAGGGAGAAGAGCCGCGGGAGCCGCAGCAGGGCGGCAGGGGAAAAGAGCCGCAGGAGCCGCAACAGGACAGGGGACTAGGGCAGAAAGGAAGCTGAGGCACACCAGGGATCCCAGAAATGAAGAGGGAACAAGTAAAGTTAAAGAGAAAAAGGTTTATTTAAGTTGGGGAGGTTACAGAGGGGAGGGCAAAGGCAACTTATCCAAACAATTCTAAAAGCTAGGAACTAAAGGAAACAATCTTAACAGCTAACTTAAGACTTCTAAGGCTACCAATTAACTCTATACAATGTTGCAAAACACAATACTCTTAAAGCAAGTTCAAACAACCCAGGAGGAAAAGAGATACACTGGGTGATACAAAGTAGTAAGAAGCAATTACAGACACAGGGAGCTCCTAACACAAACTGGAGCTGCAAGCAAACAGAAAGGTACACAACGCAAGCCTGTAAAGCTGGGGAAAGCAATTTTAAAGCAGCCCTAAAGAAAAAGAATAACTTTTTTCTTAGAGGAAGGTTGCAGGGCAGACTCTTACCACTCCTAGCAGCAAGGGTAACAGCATTACGGGCTGGAGGAGACTCGTAATCGGCCGGCAGTAACTCGTGGGGGTAACTCGTGGATACGCTCTAGGGGGAACTCGTGAGCGGAGGAGGCAGCTTCTGGTTGATCAGGCCAGGAGAGATGTTGAAAACCGGCCTGCCTGAGCACCCCAGAACCTCAGCTTTTAAAGACTATTTCCCACCTTTCCCTGATTACAGGGAATGTGGGGAACAATGGGGGTATGAGTCATGTCCTGCAGAACCTTGCAGTTAGGCAGAGCCCACCTACACCAAGCCCTGCAAAACAATGGGCCCCCAGGGTGTTAATGGCCATCCAGTTGAGTTCAAGTGGGCCATCTAGTTAAGGTGAAGGAGCCATTGTTCACTTCACACGTTCTATGTACTTTAATGATGGCCTGGGAGGGGCGGCCATCAAAGTA
This sequence comes from Podocnemis expansa, assembly GCA_007922195.1. Lineage (NCBI taxonomy): Eukaryota > Metazoa > Chordata > Testudines > Podocnemididae > Podocnemis > Podocnemis expansa. The sequence goes on from ML681963.1 coordinate 70,244,625, forward strand.
ACTGCTATGAGTCACAGACAGCCCTTTGAAAGGGCCAGGAAAATTATCTAGTTGCAGGTCAGCATAGCTGTGTCTGGTCCAGTTTTACCCATTGCTGTAGCCCATGATGGACCCAGGCCAAGGTAATAATTAGAGACAAGGTAATAATTTTTATTGCACCAGCTCCTACTGGCAAGAAAGACAAGCTCTCCAGCTTCCACCCAGCTCTTCTTCAGGCAAGTCAGGGATAGTTCAGGGTGGCACAGCTAAATACAAGATGGAACCAAGTGCTTAGCGTAAGTAGCTAGCACATATTTCAAGGGACCATTCAAGCTTAGAATGAAGTTTTGAGGCTATCTTGTTTGTACTGTGACACTCTGAGCAAATTTCCCAGACCTGAAAAAGAGTGGTAGATAAGCTGGACAGCTCGGCTATCTCTCTCTCACCAGCAGTAGCTGGGCCAATAAAAGCTATGATCTCACCCACTTTGTCCCCACCGCTGTCCAGTTTCAAACACACACACACACACAAAAAAGCATGGAGTTGTGTGGCACTTTAAGACTAACAAATTTATTTTTCACACGAGCTTTTGCAGGAGAAAAATCCCACTTCGTCAGATGCTTTGACGTTCACCCATCTTCAAAGCATCTGATGAAGTAGGATTTTTTCTCATGAAAGCTCATGCGAAAAATAAATCTGTTAGTCTTAAAGTGCCACACGACTCCTTGCTTTTTTTCGCTGGACTAGACTAACAAGGTTATCCCTTTGGAAATTGACAGTTTCAAACATGCTCGTCTTGGTAGCACTCCCACCACCTCCCTTGCCTGGAGCAGGGCACAACTGTCCCAAAGGTCTTCAGGCGAAAAATACATGTGACTCTTCATCTGCCACAGGATTTTTTTTTTTTTTTTTTTTTAACTAGACTAACACGCCTGCCCCTTCTGAACTAAACTTTTACCTGCCCTGCTGTCATATGTTTGCTGCGTCCACCTGACACCAGACTGAACCCAGCTGCTCTTGTTCCTTCGCGGCCTCTGGGTGACACGGCAGACAGGGCCCAGCCCGAGCCTCCCAAGCCCCCACAGAGGACCAGGCCCGCCTGCCTCTCCCAGCTAGGACACAGCAGCAGCCATGCGAAGAAACTACAGCGCCCTCAGAGCCGCTTTTAACCCGCAGGCCGGGACGTACTATGCACATGGGGGGGGGGGCGTCAGTGAGACCCGTCCCCAAAGCGTAGGGAGAGCGGATGGCGGCCTCCACCGTGGGACGGAGGGAGGGAGCCGGGGGCCGCCTGCGCCGAACGAGGCTAAATGAAGCGCGGCTACTCCCCAGTGACTCCTCTACGGCCTGCCCCCCCTACCGGCACCTGCTTTGGTACGGCCTGGGCAGCGCACGCGCCCCAACGGCCACCGCCGCCCCGCCCACCTTCCGGCGCATGCGCGCCTCCGCGGGCCCGGCGGAGGGTTTTGCTTCCCGGCATGCGCCGCGCGGGCGGCTCCCCGCTCCCCCCCTCCCCGCAGTGGGTGGGTGAGTCGGGCCGATGGAGCGGCGACTGTAATGGCGGCCGGCGGCGGCTCGGCGCGGCTCTGACACCCGGATCCCGCTCGGCGCAGGCAGCCTCCCCCTCCTCCCCGGGCTCGGCCCGCCCGCTCCTCCTGCCCCCCGCCCGCGCCGCCTCCCCCGCCCCCGCCGAGCAGGAGGAGGAGGAGGAGGAGGAGGGCTCCCCGCAGACAATGGACGAGCACCCCGGCGTCGGCGGCGGGATGGCGGCCGCTCCGCGACCGCAGCAGCAGCAGCCGCCGCCGCCTCAGCCGGGCGGGAACATGAACGTGCAGCCGGCCGGGGGCTGCGGGGGAACCGGCGGAGGGGGGCAGCAGCCGCCGCAGGGCCCGGCGGCGCAGGAGGCGGCGGGGCCGGCGGAGCTGTCCCGGCCGCAGCACTACACCATCCCGGGGATCCTGCACTACATCCAGCACGAGTGGGCCCGCTTCGAGATGGAGCGGGCGCACTGGGAGGTGGAGCGGGCCGAGCTCCAGGTAAGGAGGCGGGAGCCGGCGGGGGTCGGTACCTGTCCGCGCTGCGCCGGGCGAGGCGCCGGCCCGGTCGGTGGGGCGGGCGGAGGCGCAGCCCCTCACGGCCGCCGCTGAGCTCCCTTCCCTGGGGCAGCCATTTTAGCTTCTAGTATGGCGCCCGCCTGGGCTCCGGGCTCCGGGGCCGGGGCTGCTCCCCGGTCTCCTCCCGCGCTCAGCCCGCCGGGGGGG
>ML681963.1:70251864-70517382 GCA_007922195.1 Podocnemis expansa
ACCTCTTGAGTTTCCCTAACACCCCCCCCTCCCGCACACCTCTTGAGTTTCCCTAACACCCCTCTTGAGTTTCCCTAACACCCCTCTTGAATTGCCCAACAACACCCCCTCTGCACTCCTCTTGAGTTGCCCAATAACACCCCCACCAGTTGTCCCCAGTCACAGTGCTATACCACATTAGCCAGCACCCCAACACCCCCCTAAACCTTCTCCTACACCTCTCTTCCCTATTTCAAGTCCCAGGGAGAACACTGCCTGAGATACTACGGTCCTGGAAAGGGGGAGGTTAGAGTTAGGGACAGGGGTGGGCCCAAGGCCTGGCCCACGCTGTGGAGTTTGTCCGCAAAAGTCAGGGGAGATGCATGCACTTGGGTGCTTCTCACACTGATGTAACTCTCATGCTATGTCAACATCATGAAACCACCTCCACGAGAGGCGTAGGGTGGTGTTTATGTCAGTGTAGTGAGGGTGTTGCAGCGTCAGCAGAGATGCTGCTTTCCCAGACTGACAGCTGGTGGTGTGAAATTGAGCAGAAAGCCGGACAGGTAGAGTTTCTCTTGCCCCTGGTTGGGAACCAAGGTGAGAAGTCCTGGGCATGGTGGTCTGCTTCCAATGGAGTTTCTGACTGGCAGATGGGGAGGAAACGGAGAGGAGGAGCATCCCCCCCCCCCCAGGGTGTAAAACAGGCATCTCAAACTCAAATCACTACAGGGGCCTTGTGAGGACTAGTACATTAGCCCAAGGGGTGCACTGCTGAAACCTTTTCATACAACAGTATTGCCAATATCGGTAACATACTGTCATTGTGGGCCACAGGAAATAGTTTTAGGGGGCCACATGCTTCTGGCAGCAGGCTGCATGTTTGAGATCCCTCGTGTAGAAGCTGCCAGAAGAGCTGAGAGCTTGGGCTCTCACCTTCTCACACTGCCCTTTCTAAGTTGGTTGAAAACCTTCTGGTGAGGATTCACACCACAGACCCAGAGAGAATATCACAGGCATCAGTCACCATGGTAAATGATGGGGTGGCTGCAAGTTGATATAAGATACGTAGAGTTATCGCTGTAGTGTATGCACAGCCTGAGGCATGGCATAAGTTTCGTCTAACCAACATTTGGAGGCTTTGTATTGGTAAAACAGTTGCTGAATAATGAGAAGTGGGTCAGTCTGGACTATCACTACGTATTTTAAAAAGTGTGCTTGTAGCTTTGTTATCATGAGCAAAAGATGGGTGAACACATCTTTCAGAGTGTGTGCCTGTATGGTTTTGGTGTCCCATTGGAGTTTATTTTAAATATTTCCTGTTTTGAGTAACTTAAGTAACAGTTACATCTGTATATAGAAATAAAATTGTATCTGTGCTATGAAGTGTTCAGAATTAGGTTGTGTGATATAATTAGAACTCTCTAATACATGAATACACGGATAGCTGAAAATTGTTTTATACAGGGTAGTGATACAGAGAACAGTGGCAAATTTTATAGGATCATAAAAATATATGTAATAATTGTACACATCTAATTATGTCCTGTAAATGGTACTGCTTGAATGTATTCATTGTTTTTGGAAAATTATGCCAAAAAGAATTACCATAAAAAACTCATAATACCATAAATCACAACAGAAATTTATTCCTTGTGATTTATATAAAGCTTTTAATCTTCAAAAGAGACCCTGTGTCTGAGCTTGGGCAGTTTGTGATGTTACCAGACTTCTCGGTCCTGATTTAAAGAGAGAACCAAGTATTTTGTGCTGCTTTGGCTTGGTTGTATCATTACTGACCAGTTGAAAATGTTCCACTATTTACATCTCTTACTGTATTGGCTTGAGAGCACTCACTTTCATTTCTTGAGGTGGGAATATCTAGGTTCCGTTGCAGGGCATTTTCAGTAAAAGGAACTTGCGTATGCATCTAGTTTCCCCTGGTGTGTGTTTGTTTGTTTCATCAGAGCTTATAATTATATTTTAATAAATTGTTTGCCGCATTTCACCAACTGAAGTGGCCTCAACACATATGACTATTCTAAAGATATATTGCATTACTGTTTCTTAACATCGCACCATATAGTAAATGTTAAGCTGGTCTAAATTTTTTAAAGCTAAATTAAACTGCAAATACAGCTGTTAACTTGTGTTTGGTCTGTAGGTGTCATGCTGATGAGCATTGCAGACATCTTAGGATATCATCTGTGAGAGGATATATACAGGGACTTTGTATTTTAGATAGAACACTGTTATCAAGTTAGGGATAATGTCATAACTCAAATATTGAAGCCGTAAGTTGTGAGAACACCCGTCGTTTAGTAGGCTCTAATCCTGCAAACACTTGTGCATGTGAGTGGTCCCATAAAAGTTGATGAGAATACTCCACATACATAAAACTAAGTGACTGGAGGGTTTAGGTCTGAGACCTTGATGCATATGTTTCAATAACATGAGATATACATATATTGTTATGATATGAAACTATATAGCTTAATAACTGAATTTCTTAGACATAAATGATTCTTTATGATTTCTTTCTTGTAACATTCTGGTCCATTTTGTAAACTTCAGGTTTTCAGTTATTAGTGATTCCTTCCTACTTCAGTTAACTTAATATTAGTGATCCTTTGCAAATGGCACTTTATAAAACTAAAGGAAAACCAAATCACTTCATATTAACATTTCTCATCTGGGCAGCTGGATGAATTTACTGTAAATCTTTCTCTTTCTAGATATTCCAGGAACTGTCTCACCAGAAAAATGAAATTTAATGTACTCTTTGTTTCGTGTTCTGATACATGCCTAGAGACACAAAAATGATCTTCCATGTTTGGTAGTGTGCTTTGCAAGTGGCAGATAATGGGGACACCCAGAGAGAAGGCTGAATGCTGCCCCTCTCTTTTCTGTTAACCTAATACGTAGACATAAAACTTCTGGCTCACTTGGTCTTTCATTCCTTATATTTCGCGTGAGAAATACCTGGTAGTTTGAGCATAATCTTTGGAGGTGAAGCAATGTTACACTGTCTTAGGAGATATATACTTTACAAAATAAAGTCAATTTAAGATATATTGGCACATAGTTACTGCTATAGTGTTATTGTTTGTGTGTGCCTGTGCTTCGTTGCTTGTTTTGATGGTGTGTGACCTCACCCAGAGCACTTGTACAATCGTTCGGTCAGTGTGGGGCATTGTGGGATGGCTTCTGAATGCCAGACAGTTGCTATAAGCAGTATAGCATCTACATCAACACTTCATTAACTGAACCACGTTGACTGTTATGAAGTTTGATACTGTCTCTCGTGACCTTCTTATAAACAAGCTACAGATATACAATGTAGATCAGTGTTTCCCAACCAGTTTGCCACGGCACACAGGTGTGCCGCAACATTTTTTGAAAAACTACTAAAAAGAGCTCTGGGTTGGCTCATGAATATTCATGAGTTCATTTGGAAACTATATGGTGGTGAGTCTCAAATTAATTAAAGGTAACAAGGTGTGCCACGACAGAGAAAATGTTGGGAACCACTGATCTAGATGGAGCTACTCTAAGATGAGTGCATAAGTGCTTGGGAAACAGTTCCCAGGGAATAGTTAGCGGTGGTTCACAGTTAAGGTGGAAGGGCATATCAAGTGGAGTCACACGGGGATCTGTCCTGAGTCCAGTTCTGTTCAGTATCTTCATCAATGATTTAGATAACAGTATAGGGCCTGCACTTAATAAGTTTGCACATGATGCCAAGCTAAGAGGGGTTACAAGTGGCTATGTTAAAATTCAGAATGGTCTGACAAACTGCAGAAGTGGTCTAAAGAAAACAGGATAAAATTAAACAAGGACAAAGCAAAGTATCCTACTTGGGAAGGAACAATCAGTTCCACCTATACAAAATGGAAACTGACTGCCTAGGAAAGGGGTACTGTGGAAGGGGATCTGGGTGTACAGTGTGTCACAAGCTAACTGTGAGACAGCAGTGTAATGCTGTTGCCGGGAAAAAAAAGCAAACATCATTCTGGGATGTATTAACAGAAGTGTTCTGAGTGACACAGCACAAGTCTTTATTGTCATTTACTCCATACTAATAAGGTCTCAACTGGAAGTATTGTGTCCAATTCAGAAAAGATGTGTACAAATTGGAGAACATCCATAGCAGAATAAAAAAAGGGGGGGGGGAGAATTAAAGGTCTAGAACACGTTCCCATTGTGGGAAGATTAAAAAAATTGGAGTTATTCTGGAGAAGAGAAGGGGACATAAGTTTTCAAGTACTTAAAAGATTGTTACAAGGAGGAGGGAGAAAATTGTTCCCATTTACATCTGAGGATACGACAAGAAGCAATGGGTTTTAAGCTTCAGTAGTTCCGGTTTAGGCTGGACTTGAGGAAGAACTTTCTGTCAGGGTAGATGAGCACTGGAATAAATCATCTAAGGAGCTTGTGGAGTCTCCATCATTGGTGTTTTTAAAGAACAGGTTAGACAAACACCTGTCAGAGATGGCCTAGAGCAGTGGTTTCCAAACATAGGATTGGAACCCAGGACGAGGTCACAGACCCTCAGGTGCTGGGTCATGGCATGTCTTTGCTGCTGCAGCAACCAGAAGATCGGAGTGTATTGCTGAAAGATGTAATTGTTGGGTCATGGGCAAAAATGATTTTTTTCAACTGGGTCATAGGAAACAAAGTTTGAAAACTGCTGGTCTAGAGGTGTACTTAGTCCTCCCATAAGTGCAAGGGACAGGACTAGATGACCTTTCGAGGTCCCTTCCAGTCCTACAATTTTATGACATTGACTGTATACATCCTTCATGGAGGGCAAGTGATTAAGTCAGTGTAGTGAGGCAGTTATGTTGGTGGGAATGAAATTTTAGTTGGACATTTGCATAGTTAGGTTGACATAAACTGCTTTGCATTCATCTAACTTTGTAGAGTGAATCAGGCCATAGTCTGAGTCAGTCCTTAGTGTATCTGCACTGTGGGAACTAGCCATCTCATGAATTTCAGTGTAGAGTTAACATTGGATCTCAGTGACTGATAATGTATTAAATGCCATGATTTCAGATTACTTAGGTCTGTGTTTATATACCTGATTTGTGCATGGAGGTACTGCTGTTGTACATTCAGTTTGGGTGTTTACATGCACGAATGTCAAAGTAATTGAGAGAAATTGAGTTCATCCTAAAAGTTTTTTGAATAACTCAGTAGTTTTATTAACTATGTGAGTAGTTGCTTTAATAAAGGCTGTGTTCTGTCTTCAGACATGTGCAACTGTCCTCGTATTATCAGCCAGATATCTGCTGTGGGGTTAGGGTAGTATATGACTCTAGCAGTAGCTATGGACCATAAATAAAAATGTAATTCTGCCCTTTCCAGGGAATGAATTTGATATCTCTGGATAGCAGGTTGAGGCAAAGTTCTCTTTAGCTAGTGTGTGATGAGTGGCTACAAAAGCATTTGTATGTAATTCTTGAACAAAGATGTCTAAGAAGAGAAAACAGCTTCTGGAAATATGTTCCTTTTTCCACTTGAAACAGTGGGCTTTATGTAAAAGAAAAAGGGTAGGTTGAATAGTGGGGAGGGAGAAGATGAAGGTACCCTGAAAGAATTGAGGGATGGAGAGGAAGAGAGACAAAGTTGGGTATTAGGAGAGAGAGATGAAAAAAATGCTTACAATATGAGGTTGCAGTTGTGTAGTAGCCTGATATACATGGACACCAGTTGAAATTGGGAGGGGCCTTTTTTTGGAGCATATCTTAAGTTGAATGGCGATATAATTATTAATCAATTTGACATTTGAAAGAAAAACTATTTAACTTTCCATAAGTATGTAAAAATAAAATAAAGTTCCTATTGGGCTTTGCATTTTCAAATTTAGTTGAAAAGATTTTTTAAGAAAAAAATTACAACTAAGTGTAGTCTCTACTTCTCATAGGTTTATAAAACACAGAATGAATGAGAACTCTACACTAAATACTCTTATCAGAAAGCTTTCTGTTCAGTGCTCTGTAATGAGTTTTTTCTAGTTAATGTATTGTCAATTTTTCTGATGTGACTTTTGCAGTACTTAGTTCAGTTCATGCTTTAGTTACAGAATGTGCATTTAGTTACATTATAATAAAAATGTTTCGAGAAATGTAATTTTTTCTTTTCAACAGTGTAGTAACCAAAATAGCATGCTAAATTAAAAAGAAAATTAGATTTTGTTTTCATATATCAGTTAAAGATGCACCTTTTTAACAAATGAGCATCCATTACTGAAAGGGTTATGAAATTGTGGGTGCTGAGGACTTATTTAAGATTGCACTGTAACATTTTAATGTGCTAACAATGGAATGTATATTTTCTTTAAAAAAACTGTGACTGGACATTTCTTTCAAACCAAGCTAGAAAAGATAGCAATTTTAAATAATTGCTTGTTTATGCAGTTGTGTGTACATATAAATTACCTCTGTGGGTAATCTATTATGTGTACATGTGGCTTGTATGGGTGTAAAGCTGATGCATTTTCAGACTGCAGATACCCAATATTGCAGCAACATGTTTCAACACTTACAAAGTGTGGCAATAATTACTTGATGTAATACGTTGCTGCGTACACCTGTCTCTGAGCTGTTACAAACTTGAGCAAGCAGATATTATCAGGAAAACTGGTACCTCTTGTGGGTGGAGAAAAATCTTGCAGTAGGAAAAACATCTTCTCTTACTGTGATAATGCCTGTTCTATACCTTTTGGCAAGTGCATAACTTCATTCTTTTGGATGACAACATGGGAAATACAGGAAGTAGGGAGGAACATAGAAGGTGCAGTATCACGGAACAATAAAATAGCATTTAAATGTTTTAAGCTTTTAAAAATATATTTTAGAGGCCCTTCGGCTACTGTTTGTCTCTATAGCAGAACTAAACTGCCTGCTTTATTATATGTACATGGGATTTATTTTAATTTCTTTTACAGGGTGAATTCTTACACAGTACTTGTGCTAGTTGTAAGTTGCAATACAGTTATGAGATGTGGGTGTTATACTAAAGTTAGGTTTTATATTTTTGAAGTATTTATAAGATTTTTGTTTGAGATGTTATATAGCTGACATCGCATATGTTGACTATTTTACTTCATTGAATAACTTTTAATGCTACGATTAGAAAAAGAGGAGAGAAATTTAAACAGTGGCAAACCTAGAATGAAGCAAGTAATATAAAAATTATTTATGTCATTGTTTGGAAATATTAGATTCACTGCTGTTTGAGAGCAATGCAGTCATCTTGAATACTTAACTTATCCTTGCTGACTATTGCATATTTTATTATTGTTGAAATGCAGAAACACAGCCCAGATTTGAAAATGTGGGAATAAATGCATTGTTCTTAAATAGACTCAAATCTCCATAAGAAACCATTATTTTCAATATAAATAGTACTACTCATAATGTAATAAGTAAATATTTAATTGCAATAGCTATGTGGGAACTACAGTATTTTTGGCATAAGAGAGTTACAGGAAAATGCAAGCTTTTATTTAATATTAATATTATTCCCCCCCATCTGTGGGAACTGGTCCATGCTATGCTGACTTACACAATTGGGATCTCCCGCTTGAGAGTTCATTTTATTTTGGGTAGTCATAGTCAGTGAAGTGCCTGTCATTGCTGTCATCAGGAAAGCCAGAGGCCAATGACCTATGTTAGAAAGATCTTTGGGAGCAGAGATGGCAAGGTATTTACCAGAGGTGGTTTTTACCAAGTAAAATCATGGTTTTTACTGCACAGGGAAAAACAAGTTAATCTCAATTTAAGGCATTTTCCATTTTTAAAAGCTGTTTCATTGCTTTACACTTAGTTTTAGTTACATAAGGCTGTGGATATGTAAATTAAGGCTGTACAAATGAGAAGTAAAATTGATGGGCATCATACTAATGTGCAGTTACAATACTGAACACAGGAATGTCTGTATACATTTTGGTTCCGTATTTTCTCAAGGAAGTTATACTGATTCATTTCAGTTTTCAATATAATATGAACAAAACTAAAAAAAAACTTCAAATATATGAAAATAACAGTAATACAGAATTGTAAGCTGACAGTTCAGGACCATTTGCCCACGCAACATTCTGTAGCAGAAGACCAACACAGATGTAGTGGATGGACAGATGTATCCAAAGTTTGAAAAGATATGTTCTGTGCTTCTTGAACTTGCCGGACACTGATGCAATTCTTTTTCTCAGTTTCCTGGGTTAGAGTGGTTTTAAGCCAGTATTTATGAGTGCCGTGTCCTAAACTAGTTTTGTCAGGGAAATTAGCAATCCTTTGCAGAAACTTGGTCGATGGGGGCTGGAATGCCTGACTTCCTGTGTGTCTTTGGACAAGCCTCCCTCCCTAATGGAAGTATTATGGGAACACTCAGAGGTGAAATGGTGTTCCCACTACTTGGAGTAGACTGGAAGTAACCTGTGCAGAGAAGAATTTAGACAGTAGGGAGGAGGCATTGATTATAGACCTTCTACAGGAGTTTGTCAGTAGAGACAAGTAAAAAACTAGTGACGTGTGAAATTCAGAACATTTGTAGATAATTAGAATAAGCAGATCTTAGGTGGTTGTGTTTCTGCAGCTTATGTAGATATACTATTAATACTCTGTGAGTGATTCTTTCATCACTAAGGATGTATTTGTAGGATGACAATAAACCTTTACAGGGCTCTTGAGAAATGTAGAACCCTGCCACATTCCCCTTTTCACAAGTTCCCTTAACCTTTATTTCACTGTTTCTCCGGGTTTATACTAGGTTTACTTCTTTGGATTTTATTTTTAGTAGTTTTCTAACAAAGCTCACTTTACAAAAAAATTTTTCTTCCCATATACAGACGGAGGTAGGGGTTATTTGAAACATAACTGGATAACTAAGAGCTTGTCTACACAAGGAAAATGACAAGCATGCTTATTCTAGCACAGCTCTCCTGTGGATATTGCTGCAAAATAAAGTCATGGAGTGGAGTAATTATTTTGGGATAAAACCATTTTTATTTCAGAATAGTGTCCATGTAGGGCATTATTTTGGAATAGCTAAATTATACTGGAATAGTTGTATCAAAATAGCCATACCAGTCAATTTCTCTTGCATAGATAAGGCCTAAGAAAGAATGTGTATGGCAAATGGTTTAGGTGTATGCTTTCCTATACAAATGTCTCTAGTTACTGGAGAAAATCATGGACAGCAATAAAACATGCCTGTCTGTCACTCTTTGTTTCCAGTCACTTCCGTCCAGTAGTTGATCACTTCACAGATGTGCTCTCCCAGTCATGTATTTGAGGGTGTGTCCGTACACTGTAATGTGAACCCAAGTTCAAGCCTATCCCTCTTGGCTCTACACTGTAACCACATTTAATCAAGTGTTATACCAAAAAGGGCGCTGAGGAGAGCACCCCCCAATAAAAAGAGAAGACTAGCAGGATCTTATTCAGGGGGACAAGGCAATATCCCACATTTATTGTAAATAAGGATAGCAAAAAGCAGTTGCGCGCGTGCACGTGCACACACGCTCTCTCTCTCGCGCGTGCGCGCACGCACAGAGTTCTGCAACCTGGTATGATATAATTACCAGTCCTTTCAAGTGTTGCTTGAGCCAGCCTAGGGGCCAACTAGGCTGGGCACAAAGAGGGAGCCAGGCCTCTGTCGGTCACGATCCGATGCTCCAAGATGACAGTTGCAGAATGAGACCCAAAGTTTACATGTTCTCATCTGTCTTTTATACTTGCTGGACCTCAGGTAAGTTTATGGGATTTGCTGCGTCATGTTGCCTCAGGGTTCCTGTGAGATCATTGGTCACCAGTCACTTCAGACTTGATTGTATTTTGTTCTTTTCTTTCTGGGGTGGCTCCTTCTGTTTGCTTTAATCAGAGATGTCTGCATTGTTCAGCCAGTTAGATGGTACTTGTGCTTCATCAGGACAGGCTGGCAGTTGAGACTGGTTCTTTCATGCACCTTGTTCACCTATTTAAAGGAACATACACAGCATACGCCTAAACCAGGTTTCATTGAGTATACAAAATGGAGTATGATGTTTAAGCAGGAGTTCCAAATTGACAGTATGGGGTCTTGTTGGACATTATTTATGATGTCTATTACACAGGGTTACAGAATTATTTTACTCATGACACTGAGGGACATATACACAACATTAACGTATACTTTAAAGGTAAATATAATTCATTATCTGTCTGTCACCCTACATTATCTGTCTGTGCTCCACACAAGGACCTGGACCCAGGGTCCCAGAATACTGTAGAGCTAAGCCAGAACCCAGAGTCCAAACCCTACTGCTTTGTAGTGTAGATTCAGCCTCGATTGAGTCAGGCCCCAGGAGTCAGCTGGAAGCATCCCACAATTCCATCGGACACTTTCATTATTCCTCTCTATCCAAACAATCTGCAGTCCACTCTGTTCAAAATGGAAGCCCCAACATTGCAAAATGCAGCAGCTCAGGTCAGCGTTAACCACGTTCTCTTCTGATAATCAAACTGCAAGCACAAAGAGCCTCCTGGGTTTGCAGCTGAGAGCTAACCAGTTAATCCTTTTGCAAAGCGAGGTGCTTTCTGGTAATATGTAGGGTGAACAGTAAAGTTTTCCCACAGTGCACTGGGGTCGTAGGAGTAGAGCAGCCATATTTCAAGGAAGGCACTAAGGCAGGGAGATCAAATATACGGCCCTTGGGCCAAATGCAGTCTGCAGACTTCTTGAATCTGGCCCATGACTGTGCTCTGCAGGTCCACACTCTTGCTAATAGACAGTATGTGGTCTCACATACCCAACGCTGCACAGTCTTGTGACATTATAGAACACTGGGTGTGCAGGACTGTGCTCCATGAGGGGAGAGAGAAGGGTATTGCAGAGTAGTTTTGCATACACAGCACTCCACAATGCTGTGAAATGCCATAGCGTTTCCATTTATGGTATGTATGACCCACTTGAAGTAGTTTTAAGTCAAATCTGGCCTGCCATAGCAAATGATTTTGACACCCCTGAACTAGGGACTCTGGGATATGGTTACTTTGTCTTGGATCTGGGCACTGTAGCATGGATGCCAGAGTCCTAGATTCAAGCATAGGTTAAAAAAGTTTTAAAGCAGTTAAAATACACTATAGGTTCTCAAGTCCAGGGTCACCTAACACGGGTCAGCTGGTTTGAGTTCCACTAACCCTGGGCTTTAATTGCAGTAGATCATAGAATCATAGAATCATAGAATCATAGGGTTGGAAGGGACCCCACAAGGTCATCTAGTCCAACCCCCTGCCAAAAAAAGCAGGACCACTCCCATTAGATCATCCCAGTCAGTGTTTTGTCCAGCTGGGACTTGAACACCTCCAGAGATGGAGATTCCACCACCTCCCTAGGCAGCTTATTCCACTGCTTCACCACTCGCCTAGTAAGGAAGTTTTTCCTAATATCCAGCCTGGACCGCCCCAGCTGTAACTTGAAACCATTGGTTCTCGTTCTGCCCTCTGTTACCACCGAGAACAGTCGAGCTCCCTCCTCCTTGGAGCAACCCTTCAAGTAGTTGAAGGTTGCTATCAAATCCCCCCTCAGTCTTCTCTTCTGCAGGCTAAATAAGCCCAGTTCCTTCAGTCTTTCTTCATAGGGCTTGTGCTCCAGCCCTTTGATCATTTTGGTTGCCCTCCTCTGGACTCTCTCTAATTTGTCCATGTCCTTTTTGTAGTGGGGAGCCCAAAACTGGACACAGTATTCCAGATGTGGCCTCACTAGTGCAGAATAGAGGGGAATGATCACATCCCTCGATCTGCTGGTAACACTTCTTCTGATGCAGCCCAGTATGCCATTGGCCTTTCTGGCAGCAAGAGCACACTGCTGACTCATATCCAGCTTCCCATCCACCATGACTCCCAGGTCCTTTTCTCCAGTGCTGCTATTTAGCTGATCACTCCCCAGCCTGTAGCAGTACATGGGGTTTTTTCGTCCCAAGTGCAGGATTTTACACTTATCCTTGTTGAACCTCATGAGATTCCTCTTGGCCCACTGCTCCAGTTTGTCTAGGTCTCCCTGAATCCTGTCTCTGCCCTCTAGGGTGTCTACCGTTCCCCCCAGTTTGGTATCATCTGCAAACTTACTAAGTGTGCAATCTATCCCATCATCCAGATCATTAATGAAAACATTGAACAGAACTGGCCCCAGGACCGACCCCTGGGGTACACCACTCGTTACTGCCTGCCAACTTGACATGGAGCCATTGATTCCTACACGCTGAAACCGTTGTTCTAGCCAGTTTTCTATCCACCTTACAGTCCACGCATCTAACCCATACTTCCTTAATTTGCCAATGAGAATGCTGTGGGAAACCGTATCAAAAGCCTTGCTAAAGTCAAGGTATATCACATCAACGGCTCTTCCCGCATCCACAAATCCAGTCATCTCATCATAGAAGGCGATGAGGTTGGTCAGGCATGATTTACCCTTGGTAAATCCATGCTGACTATTCCTGATTACTCTATTTTCCTCCAAGTGTTTCAGGATGGATTCTTTGAGAAGCTGCTCCATGATTTTTCCAGGGATTGAGGTGAGGCTGACAGGTCTGTAATTCCCTGGATCGTCCTTTTTGCCTTTCTTGAAGATAGGTACTATATTTGCTTTTTTCCAGTCCTCTGGCACCTCCCCCGTTCGCCACGAGTTTTCAAAGATAATGGCCAACGGTACTGCTATCTCATCAGCCAGCTCCCTCAGCACCCTCGGATGCAGTTCATCCGGCCCCATGGACTTGTGCACATCTAGTTTCTTTAAGCAGTCCCTAACCTGACCTACTGTCACCAAGGGCCTCTCTTCTTCTCCCCAGTCCCCCGTACCTAGTGTAGTGGGCTGGGAGCTGACCTTGCTTGTGAAAACTGAAGTAAAAACAGCATTGAGCACTTCAGCTTTTTCCTCATCCTCTGTCACGAGGATGCCTGCCCCATTCAGTAAGGGACCTACACCATCCCTGATCCTCTTCTTGTTATTGATATACTTGTAGAACCCCTTCCTATTATCCTTCACATCCCTTGCTAGTCGCAACTCCATTTGTCCTTTGGCCTTTCTGATTTTATCCCTGCAGTCCCTGGGATATAGATATACCCTGGGAGTTCTGCTTAGCCTTCAGTTTGCTCTCCCTGGGCATCTGGAAAGAATTTTCTCTCCCTCTCTGCATAGGCTGTGTTGGAGATAAAATATGGGTTTACATCATCTTCCCTGTAAGAGGGGGAAGTTCTTCACCTTCCTTTTCCTTTAGCACGCTGTGTTTGGTATATGGTTAATTTTCTTGTGCTCTCTCCGAAACCAAGGAAGAGAGTCCATGGAAATTCTGCAGGCTTCAAGTAAGCAGCATTCAGGCCAACACCTTAATCTGTTTCCCTTTGTGGGTCTTTTCACAGTAGGTATTAAATGCACAGTATGAATGCAGTATCTCTACTGGAAGAGCATTGTCTTTGTGTCTTTGGCTTCTTATCCTGTATTGCAGGCAGGGACTTAAAAAGCTGCCTCAAGAGCTTTTGTTCCAAATGTTCCCATGTGTCTCCAGCCATGCAGCTCTGCTATGAAATTGTTACCTTATGCCAGGGAAATGGGCCAAGACTGGGACAGTCCAGAACAACACCTTTTGACACACCTTACTCTATGAACTCCTTGTTAAAATGTTGTATGCAGTATAGCCTTTTTAAACTGGTTGACTGTTTTGTACTTATCTTTATTTCCATAGAGGACTTAATGCCTCTACCAGTAGTGATCACAGTGTTATCACTAGCTTACATGGGATCTTAAAACTCTACCTTAAATATATATTCTTACTTTAGAATAGTGATTCCCACCCTCTTCTCTGCTGTGACACACCTTGATACCTTTAATTACTTTGAGGGACACCACCCTGTAGTCTCTAAACAAACTCTTGAATATTCATGGGCCAATCTAGAACTCGAGTAGTTTTTCAAAAAATTCTGTGGCACACCTGCTCAGGCCTGAAGGCACACCTGTGTGCCAAGGCACACTGGTTGGGAAACGCTGCTTTAGAGTAAGGCTTCTCAACCTTTTCAGGGTCGTGACACAGCAGGGAGGCTTCCCGGCTCTGCATGATACACCAGCCCCACCCCCGTGACCTCTCCCCCCCGCTAAGGCTCCCGTCATGAGCAGAGTGGGCTCTGGTATAGTGCCAAAAAACATGTTTTGGTAGATTTTGTTAATTTTGTTGAATGGTAATAAAATCTGCCAGAACAGGATATTTGGCACTACACTGGCTCCTCTTGCCGCACTTCTGAGTGGCACTAGGCTTGGGATCCTCCCAGGGCTGCAGAGATCTCTGCAGGTCTTGGGACTGCCCCCAGCCTCACAAGTGAGCTTCTGCTCCTGGCTCCCCTCATGGGGAGCCAGCAGGCACTAGGACTGATAGCCTCCTGGGACTGCAAAGATCTCTGCAGCGTTGGGGCTGCCTCCAGCCCCAGCAGTGCGCTGTGGCTGCTGTCTTCCTCCCAGCCCCAGCAGCATGTTGCTGCTTTGGCTCCCCCTGAGGACTGCCTCCAGCTCCAGAAGCCCACTGTGGCTGCCAGCTTCTTCCCCCCTCCCCCTCCCCCTCTACCCCTGCCCCTGGGGAGCCAACAGGCACTAGGATGGGGAGCCTGCCAGAGCTGCAGAGACTTCTGCAATCTCAGGACTGCACCCAGCAGAGTGCTGCTGCTGTTGGCTTCCTCCCTGTCCTGCTTCAGCGGGGAGCAAGAGAAGGGAAGCTGAAGTCAGTAGTGCTCCAGCTGGGAGTAGGGTGGTGTGATGCCAATTTTTGGCAACCCACCTCACTGCTTTTTGCAACACACTTTTGTGCTGTGATGCAGTGGTTGAGAACCGCTGCTTTAGAACGTGTACATAATGGTTCCTATCTTGAATTCACATTCTAGTTGGTTTTGCTTCCTTGTAACAACATTTCTTAGAAGGAAAATGATCTGTATACGAGTATTAAATAATCATACAAGTGTAGGACTGGATGGAACTTGGAGAAGTCGTCTTATCCAGTTCGTTAAAGTCAAGACAGTAACAACTAGATCATTCTTGACAGGTGTTTGTCTAACCAATTCTTAAAAATCTCAAATGATGGAGCTTCCACAACCTCTCGAGGAAGTTTGTCCAAGTTGTTAACCACACTCACAGTTAGGAAGATGTTTCTGATTTCCAACCTAAACATCTCTTGCTGTAAGTTAAGCACATTGCATCTTGTCCTAGCCTCAGAGATTGAGAACATTTTTTCTTCTTCCCTGTAATAATGTTTTTTGTACCTGTTGTTATGTTTCCTCTCAGTCCTCTATTCTCTTCTTCAGACTAAATAAACCCAATTTTTTCAGTGTTCCTACAGTGATAATGTATTGTGGATCTTTAATCACTGTTGGTCCTTTTTGGACTTTGTCCAGTTTGTCCAAGCCTTTCCTGAATTGTGATGGTGAGAACTGGACCAGCTTCCTTAGCTGAGTCCTTATCAGTGCAGAGTGGAGTGCAAGAATTACTCTTGCGTCTTGCTTAGAATGCTCCTGCTAATTAATGTATCCCAGAGTAGTGGTTGCTTTTTTTTTTTTTGCAACAGTGGTAAATTGACGACTCATCTTTGGCTCGTGATCCACTGTATCCTCCAGGTTCCTGTCCCCACTAGTCCTCCCTAGACATTTACCATTTTGTATTTGTGTAATTGATTATGCCTTCAAGAATGGGGTACTTTGCGTTTGTTTCTGTTGAATATGCATCCTGGTTATTTCAGACCCATTTCTCCAGTTTATCCGATCATTTTGAATTTTAACCCTATCCTCCAAGGCACTTGCAAACCCTGTCATCTTGGTATCGTCTGCAAACTTCATAAATGTGCTCACTTTGCTATTATCTAAATCATTGATGGAGACACTAAACAGAATTAAAAGCAGGACCAATCTTGTGGGATCCACTTGATATGCCCTTCTAGCCTGTCTCTGTACCGTTGATAACTATTCTCTGGGGGCTGTTTTCCTAGTATTTATGCATTCACCTTAAAGTAGCTATATCTAGGTTGTAGTTCCTTACCTTTTTATGAGCAGGTCATGCGATACAGTATCAAAATCCTTACCAATATAAAGCTATACTATATCTGCTGCTTCCTGTGTCCGTAAGGGTTGTTTGCTAGTCAGAGAAAGCTATTAGGTTGGTTTGACACAATTTGTTTTTGATGAATACATGCTGATTGTTAGATGTAACCATATTGTCTTCTATCTGTTTGCCAACTGATTGCTTAAAAATTTGTTCTGTTATCTTTCCAGGTGCTGAAGTTAAGCAGACTGATCTGTGTTTCCCTGGGTTGTGGTTATTCCCCTTTTTGTAGATTAGCACTGTACTTGCCCTCTTGCAGTCCTCTGTAATCTCTTCCATCTTTCTTGGATTTTTGGAGACAATTGTTAATGGTTCAGACTCAACAGCTCCTCAGCTGTCTCCATGAGTATTCTACTATGTATTCCATTGGGCTTTGGTGGCCTGAAGACGTCTAACTTGTCTAAGTAATTTTTAACTTGTTCTTTCCTGATTTTAGCCTCGTGTCCTCACTCATTTTTACTGGCATTCACATTGTTAGATGTCAAATCGCTATTAATGTTTTGGTGAAAATGGAAACAAAGTCAAAAAAGACATCTGTCATTTCTGCATTTTCCCGTGTCTTTTCTGCCTCTTTGAGTAACAGGCCTACCTTTTCCTTAGTCTTCATTATGCCTCTAATGTATTTGTAGAGTTTTTTCCTGTTGCCCTTTATGTCTCTAGCTAATTTAATCTCATTTTGTGGCTTGGCATTTCTGATTTTGTCCCTACATGCTTATAGTGTTTGTTTATTTTCATTCTCTTTTATTTGACCTAATGTCCACTTTTTGTGGGACTCTTCAAGTTTCAGCTCACTGAAGATCTCCTGGTCTCATCCTGTTTTTCCTGTGTAGTGGAGTAGTTTCCTCTTGTGCCTTCAGTAGTGTCTCAAAAGAAATTGCCAGCTGTCTCAAACTGTTTTTCCCCTGTAGATTTGCTTCTAATGGGATGTTATCTACCAACAACCAGTATTTGCTGAAGTCTACCTTCTTGAAATCTGTTATTTTTATTAAAGTTTTCCTTCCTGCTGTTCCTTAAAATCATGAATTCTATCATTTCATGATCACTGCATTCCACTTTCAGATTTTCAGCCAGTTCCTTGTTGTTTGTGAAAATCAAGTCTAGAATAGCCTCTTCTCTAGTAGTTTTCTTCATCTTCTGAAAAAGTAAATTGTCTTCAATGCATTCCAAGAACTTGTTGGATAATCTGTGTGCTGTCATATTATTTTTCCCAACAGATGTCTGTATAGTTGAAGTCCCCCATCACTACCAAGTCCTGTGCTTTAGATGATTTTGTTAAATGCATTAAAAAATAAAAAGCCTCATCTTCCTCGTCTTCCTGGTTAGTTGGTCTATAGTAGACATCTACTGTGACACCAGTGTTGTTTTTTACCTCTTTTATCTTTATTTAAGGACTTTCAACAAGTCCATATCCTTTAATTGCAACCTCAGTCCAAGTGTATACATCTTTTCACATGCAAAACAACACCTCTTCTCATTTTTCCCCTACCTCCCCTTCTTGAGCAAGTAGTAGCTTTTTATACTAGTATTGTGGTCATATAATGTAATATTGTGGTCACATAATGTAATATATTTCATGTATAGTGTTATAGAGTATATGTCTAGCTTTGGCACTGGCTAGATATATATATAATCTTAGACAAGTCACTTCACCTTTGTGAGCCTCTGTTTTGCCTGTCCTTGTTTGTCTGTCTTGTCCCTTTAAATCAGCGGATTTCAAACTTACAGTCGGTAACCAGTTCTGGGCTGCAGACCCTCAGGTACTGGTTTATGTCACCCCCTCCCTCACCTCCCCTGCTGCTGCTGCCAGAAGACTGGGATGCATTGCTCAAGATGCAATTATTGGATTGTGGGCAATTTTTTTTTTTTTTTTTGATATGGGTTCTGAGAACAAAAGTTGAAAACCACTGTTTTAAATTGCACACATTTTAAAGGAAGATCATCTTGCTTATGTGTTATACAGTCGGGAAAGGGGGTGTGAAAAGGGAGGAGGAGGACACAGTGAGCAACAGGGTTGAGTAAGGAGAGAGCAGGGCGTGGGGTGGGGTCTAGAATGTGGCATGGGCAAGTCTTTGGATGGAAGAAATGGGGAAGGGAGCTAGCTTCCTTGAGGGAAATTTTCATCCTCTGCCCATGATCATAAACATCAGCCATCCCTTTTTTGGTAGGGTCATTGACTGTTTTACCTGAGAGCCTGGAATTGCTGTTGGAGAGTCTGGTGCTTCTGTAAAACAAAAAATAAAATAGTAGTTTCCTATTGTCAGAATCACTTAAAAATCAAACACGTCCAATAATCTTCTTGTAGGACATATTTCTTGAAGTGGTAATCTGTGTATCTTGAATTTTTAATTTTAGTGTACTTTGTGTCCAGAGTATTGTAGTGCCGCTGGCAGTGTAAACATTTGTAATCTCATCAAAAGCAGTTTTCTGGTACTAAGTCAGTGCGTGATTAAACTTGTAATAAATGCTTGTAAGATTTTGGGAAGCTGTGTATGTACCAAATTCTCTTAGTTGGGAAGTCTTAATTGGGAAGATTAGAGTAGCCAGTTGCTGAAATTTTCAGTTAAAATTTGTCATTACTTATTGTGGGTAAAAAAGGAGATGACTAGCTTTAAAAACAAAATAGCTTTCTGTGACACAGCACAGTAGAAGGTCGTACATATAGGAAGAAAAAGTGCTGCAACCAACTCCTATGTAGTGGAGAACTATTTTCTGGAAAGTGTTGATTCTGAAAGGAATGAATGGGTCATAGTGGATAAGCAAGTCAACATGAGCTGCTAGCGTAGTGATATGGCCAGACACACGGACACGGACCCCCCCCACCCCTCCCGTTACAGTTCTTTGGATCAATAAAATGACAGTGCTGGGTAGGAAGGTGATTTTTATCTTTATACTGACATTGGTGAGTCAATATTAGATTACTGTGCCCACTTCAGTTCACATTTTAAAAAGGATGGTGACAAACTGGAGAGGATATAGAGAAGGGCCACCAGAAATTAGTTGAGGCTAGAGGAAATACCTTTCACTGAGTTTTAGAGTTCAATTTAAGCTTGTCTAAAAGGAGAGGTAACTTGAGGGTAGTAGTTTATTAGCCCTTTCACAGGGAGAAGAATACCAGTTAATAGAGGGCTCGTTAGTGGAGAAGTACATAACAGGAACCAATATCTGGAAGTTAAAATCAGAAAAATTCTATCGTTGCTTATTTATGCATATAAACATAATCAATTTCACTGTTCTTTGGAGATATGCTGAATTGCTGTTGTAGAGCCATGGATGTGAGCGCACATATTGTTCAATGTCCTAGAAATGTAGTGGTCGTCTTATTGAAAATGGAATGGTCAAATTCAGGGGGCGTCAAGTATGCGGCACGTGGGCCAAATGCAGGACGCAAGCCTCTTTTATCTGGCCTATAACTGTGCTCTGCGGAACCGCACTCTCCCTGAGAATGAGAGAGCTCTCATATACCCAGCGCTCTGCAATGCCCTGGGAGTGTCAGGTCTTGCTCTGGGTATGTGAGACTCCACTAGACCACACTTTCTGCGAATGAGGGAGAGAGAGAGAGTGTATATGTATCATGGAGCATTTCTTATATACAGTCCTCTGCAAAGCCACGAGAGTACTGTAGTATTTTGATTCATGGTATGTATGGCCCACTTGAAGTATATTTTAGTCAAATCTGGCCTGCCATAGCAAGTGAGTTTGACACCCCTGGTTAAATTCTTTCTGATATAAATCCTGATCTCATTCTTGTGATTCTAGAACGGGTGGGGCCTCTATTCAGGGTAGAACTATAATATCAAGATCTTTATAAACTATAATTTAACTGTGAGTAAGAAAAAAATATAAGATGTCTGGAATGACTGACTTCTCCTGCGAGTAGTATTCCTGTGGGTACTCCACCTTAGGTGAGGGCATGTCCCCGTGTCCTGGATTGGAGAACTTCCTAGCTATGCTTGTCTGGGCCATGTAGGTGATGAGAAGCTGTCTTGTTTAGCGTTCTCTCATCATGTGCATGCCTCCCTGCCCTCCCTCAGTTCCTTCTCAACTGTCCGTGGTTTCAGACAGAGCCTAGACTTACTCCTTATTTTAGCTCATCAGAGAGACTTTCTTGTTAAAATTAGTTAAGAAATTCATTGGCTGTTAGACTTCCCCCCCCCATTTGTTTAAAAAAAAAAACCCACCTTTTTCTTCAACCGTGCCAAGGTCCCCGGGCTTCAAGAGGTGTGGGAGCTGTTGCAACGCTGTGCTGTTCTCGGGTGGACATGGCTCTTCTATAAAATGTCTGGGTGAGGAACACTTAACTCAAAAGTGCCCTTACTGTAAGAACTTTAGTGCCAGAGCATGAAAAGATAGAGATCCGTGGCTCAAACTCCTCCTCATGGAGAAGTCTCTGAGCCCAGCTTCAGACGCTGGTCAGGTGGGATCAACTCCTCAGCCTGCACAGGCTTCAAAGAGGTACTTAACTCCTCTGCATTCCACATCAAAGAGGAGAAAGTCGCCTTTGCCTCTGCTTAAATCTGATTGTACCAAAGAGGAAGCAGGCTGGCAAGTCCAACAGACAGTCCAGTTCAACTCCTTCATACCTTAGGGACAGGAATAGCTATGCCCATCAATGTAAACCAATGGCCAGTAAAACCGTAAAAACGGCTGCTCCAATGCACTGTCAGTGACTTTGGGACCAACTGTTCATTCATCCTTGCTGCTGCTCGATAAGGTACCTTCCCAGCCAGCCTGGGTGCCGACAACAACTTGGGCAGCCTCTGTGGTGCAGACAGAACCGTTGGTGCATTCTACACCACATGCTTCACTTCCAGCACATCCAACATCCCCATGCCTCAGCTAATTTCTTCAGCACTGGGACTGAAGGCTGATCAACTGGTGCTAAACAAACACATGGAGAAGAGACTGCATTGTGTTCCTATAGATGAAGACTTCAAAACAGTATCTCCAGGCTCACATCTGGATGGCACTGAGGGCTCTTCGCAACACTTATCCCACGTAGGCTTTATATCACCAATACCCTTGTCCAGTGATGAGGAGGAGGATCATCAAGGAGCCGCCTTCTCAACCCAAATACTATCTCCAAGACAAGACCACAGATGTTACAGGCAGGCCACCATGGCACCTTATGCATGGTACTAAAGTTCCCTCTAAGCTGATGATGCAGCTGAGCGAGTTATGGTGTTCACTGAGTGGCAATTTGTGAGACATGGTGCTGCATGGACAGCACTATTTTTTGGTGCTGGAACTTAAAATAAAGGAGATAGAAGGGCCTTATTGTCTGCTTTCCTGTGAACAGGAAGGAGTACAAAGCACTGAAATCAAGTTATCTACAACAGTACGCTTATATGTTTACATATATTAAGTACAGTGAGTTGCCATGATGAACTCTAGTAGCCAGACTTGCAATTACTCTGTCAGGGAGCTATCACATAGACAAGAGTCAGATTCAGGCGTTTTCAGGTATTATTCCCCATTTAGGTAAGTGAGGTGATCACATTTGTTTCAAGGAAAGAGAGACTACTATAAGGGGGAAAACAAAACAAAACAAAACAAACAAAAAAGGCAGACTGTTTTATATTAATTGTTCAAAAGTGTAAAATTGAACAAGAGAAAAATGAATTTGTTAGTCTTTAAAAATGCTACTAGACTCCTTGTTTGTTTTGTCCCTTAGGTTCATTTCAGGCTATCAACTGCTCCAGGTCAGTCATTAACCCCTAGTAACCCCCTTCCATCTGTCCTTTCAGCTTTAAAATTCCTCACACTACTCCCTCTCCCTGGAAGCAGATAGTAATCTCTGCTTAGTAATCACCCACTAATACACTTTGTCTGGTGCGGGCATTTACATGGAACAACTTTTAAGGAACAGTAATATCATCCCAGCCATTCTCAGGAAATGCACCAAGTGTTAAAAGCTTAATGGACATATGTGGAACTGATTTAAGTGTGTTGTCTGCAGACCAGATACAATGTGGGGGATGGGGAGTCAGGGAGAGAAAAAGAACAGTGGGTTACTTACCAGTAACTGCCCTTCTTTGAGATGGGCTGCTCATTCAGTTACAGATGTCTACGTGCCACAGTGCATGGTAGCTCAGAAAGTTTTTAGCCTTAGCTTGTCAGGTCAGGGCACACGGCCAACATTCCCTCTGCACCGCAAAAGCAGCTATCTAGGTGACTGTGACCCTGACCCTCCCAGCCCCCAATACCTTCACCAACTCCAGTTCGCGGGGACGGTGGGAGGGGCCTGAACGTATGTGGGCAGCCCATCTCGAAGAAGGACGGATACTGGTAAGTAGCCCACTGTTCTTCGAGTGCTGCTCACATCATTCAGTTACAGGTGACTGCTGGCCATGCCCAAGGATGATGGGAGGAGTTACAGTCTGCCCACGCTGAGTACGGCTCTGCCCAACACAGCGTCCTCCATAGCCCGTTGGACGATAGCGTAGTGTGCCGTGAAAGTATGTACCGATGACCACGTAGCTGCACTTCAGATCTCTTGGATCGGGACCCTGGCAAGGAAGGCCGTTGACAATGCTTGGGTCCTGGTAGAATGGGCTCTAACAGTCCCAGGAAGGGGTGTATTCGACTTTCTGTAGCAGTCTTCGATACAGTTTACTATCCATTTGGAAATGAACTGTGAGGACACTGAAGACCTCGTGCATTTGGCGACCGCCACAAAGAGTTGGGAGGTCTTGCAGAACAGATGCATGCGCTTGATATATGTTAGGAGCACTCTCTTCACATCCAGAGTATGCCACCTTCTCTGGTTCTCTGTAACCTGAGGGTCTGGATAAAATACTGGCAAGCAAATCTCCTGATTAAGGTGGAAGGGATTAGTCACCTTAGGGAGGAAGGAGGGGTGGTGTTGCAGGAACACTTTGTTGGGAAAGAACCTTGTATATGGGGGTTATGAGGAAAGGACCTTCTACTCTGAACCCTTCTAGCGAAGGTGATTGCTACTAAGAAGGCCACCTTCCAAGAGAGGACCAGTAGGGTGCACAAGTCTGAGGGTTTATGGGGGGCTCCATTAGTGCCCGGAGCACCGTGTTAAGGTCCCAAGGAGGGATGGGTTCACAGGGTTGTGGGAAAAGCCTTTCAAACCCTTTCAGGAACCTAGTGGAAGTAGGATGGGAGAAAACAGGTGCCCCATCTACCTTTTCATGGGGGGCTGAGTTTGCTGCTAGGTGGACTTTCAGCAAGGAAGAAGAGAGAGGCCTTTGTCTTTAAGTTCTAGCAGATAGTCAAGGATTAGGTATAGAGAGGCCAGTGCAGGGTCTAGTTCTTTACCCTGAGCCCAGCTGGAAAATCGTTTCCATTTGCTGTATAGGTGGACCTGGTGGATGGTCTTCTACTACTGACTAGGACCTTCCTAACCCTTTCAGAGCAGAGCATTTCCGGCTCCTTGAGCCAAAGAGTCTCAAGGCTGTCAAGTGCAGGCAACCTGGGTTTGGGTAACGCAGGCGCCCCAAGTCCTGTGTCAAGATGTCTGCCCACAGGGTGAGGTGGAGTGGGGACTCTACGGACAGGTCTTGTAGGAGCGAGAACCAGTGTTGTCCGGAGCTATTAATATTATTTTTGCTCCGTCCATCCTCATCTTCAGGGAGAACTCTGTGTATTAAAGGGATCGGTGGGAAGGCATACATCAGAGGGCCTGACCAGATGATGAGGTAAGCATCGTTGCTGACACTTGCAGTTCTGCTGTGTTGCAAACAAGTCTATCTGGGGTATACCACATTTGCGTACCAGGTGAGAGAGTACTGTGTTGTGGAGCTACCACTCGTGATTCTCTAGGGGTTTTCTGCTGAGTGAGTCCACCAGCCTGTTGTCCAGTCTTGGTAGGTGCGCAGCCACTGAGGTGAAATTGTATTTCAGAGTTAACTTCCAAAGTTTGCACGCTTCTTTGTAAAGAGTTGGGGAGCGGACCCCTCCTTGCTGGTTCATGTAGAGCATGGCTGCAGTATTGTCCGTTAGAATCTGAACTGACCTGCCCTGTATGTTGTCCAGGAAGGTCATGCAAGCCAATCTGATTGTCCACAGTTCCTTCACGTTTATGTGAAGAAGACTGTCTTCATGGGACCAAAGTCCCTGGATGGAAAGCCCCCCGAAATGTGGGCCCCTCACCCCAAGTCCGAGGCATCGGTTAGCAGTGTTACAGTGGGCGTTAACATTTTGAAGGGAATTCCCCCCATGGCAAACTGGGGGTCCCTCCAAATCTGTAACGTCCCCAGGATATTTGGGGAACTGACAGTACGTTGGATAGGGAGTCCCTCTGTGGGTGGAACACCATGGAGAACCAGACCTGGAAGGGGCTCATTCTCAGGCGTGCCATCCAAATCACAGAGGTGGAGGCTGCCATGTGCATGAGCAGCTGTAGACAGGGACGGGCTGTGGTAACTTGAGACTCCTGCAGCTCCATAATGGTGGTGCAAATGGACCGAAATCTTGAAGGAGGCAGAGAGGCCATCCGTTTGTGAGCATCTAGGAGAGCTCCTGTGAACTCTGTGCTTTGGGACAGGCAGAGTTTTGACTTTTCTCAATTTATGCAGAGGCCCAGGTACCCACACAGTCGGATTACCGCTCTGACGTGGAGCTTTACCTGAGCTCTCGATTCCCCGTCTACTAACCAGTTGTCTAGGTAGGGGTAAATTCTTATCCCCCGCGGGTGCAAGAACACTGCTACCGGCGTCATGTGCTTTGTTAATGCCCTGGGGGCCAGAGAGAGCCCAAAGGGGGCCAATGTAAATTGCAAGTGATTTCGCCCCATGATGAACCTTAGGTACTTTCTGTGGCAGGAACGTATTGCTATGTGAAAGTAAGCGTCTTTGAGGTCGAGGGCTGTGAACCAGTCCCTGGGAGATAGAGATGCGACAATCTGTGACAGGGAAACCATGTGGAACTTTATTTTCCGTATGTGTTTAAGGCTCTGAGATCTAGAAGGAGGCTGAGGTCCCCTTTGGGTTTGGGGACCAAAAAGTATCGGGAATAGGACCCTTTTCCATGCTCTAGCTTTGGGACCCTTTCTGTGGCCCCAAGGGATAGGAGCTTCTTGCATTCCCTCTAGAGTGCGCGATCTAGTTCCTGGTTCCTAAGGCTTGGGCGAAGGGGTGGTTTTCTGACTCGAGGAGTTGAACAAAACTGTATGTGATACCCTTCTGCAACCATCTCAAGGGCCCACTGGTCGGCTGTGATGTTAGCCAAGTGGGACATGAGGTGGTGCAGGCAGCTGATGAAGGTTGGGGTCGAGGCTGTGGGTTCGGCGCCCTTGGGGTAACCATCAAGAGCTCTGCTTCTTTCCCGATGAGCAGGCGGTACCCTGTCCGCGCCTGCTAGACTGTGAGGCATGGGATTTCCCATCCTTGCTCAATTGAGTCTCGTCCCTATCCAGGTCCCTGAGATGTCGTTGGGGGTACTTGTAGGACCGAGGCAGAGAACTGTGCATCTGGATTTGCTGCTTTAACTGCTGCAGCTGCTGTTGCAAGAGTTGATGGGGTTTAAGGGAGCACCGGGTAGATTGCAGGGTATACATTCTCAGCAATCTGAGGGTAGCTCTTGAGTCCTTCATACTATGTAGCTTGGCGTCTGTGGACTCGGCAAAGAGGTCAGGACACTCAAATGGCATGTCTTGAACGATAAGCTGCATCTGCAGAGACAGACCAGAGCCCTGAAGCCAGGCGGAGCGACGCATCACCATGGCGGAGGCCAGAGTACATGAGGCTGTCTCTGATGTGTTTCAAGTAGCCATGAGGGCGTCGTTAAAGACCAATGCCCCTTCTTCAATCATCGCCTCATGATCTCTGAGGCAGTCTTTGGGAATAAGGTCATGGGACCCTTCCGTGGCTCGCCAGAGGTTGAAGATGTATCTTGTCATAGGAGCCAGATGGTTGGAGATACGCAACTGTAGAGCTGCCGTGGCATAAACCTTTCTGCCCAACAAGGCGAGCTTTCTAGTTTCCTTATTCTTAGGAGTGGCGCTCAGGTGGCCCTGTCTCTCTTTCTGATTTACTGCATAATCTACCAACGATCCCGGTGTAGGGTGCTGGAAGAGGAATGCAGACTTGTTCTGGGGGACGTGATATTTGCAATCTGCCGTTTTTGACACCAGCAGAATCTAAGATGGGGGTCTGCCATCACACCCTGGCAATTTTGTATACCTGTTCATGGAGAGGAACAGATATCTTGGTTGGTGGGACGTTTTCCCCCACGTCAAAGAGGAGATCAGTTTCCTCCTGGACTGCCCCAAGTTCTATATTCATATTCACTGCCACGGTGGAGTAAATCCTGCTGGGCACAGGAATCATCCTTATAGGCAACAGGCCTTCAGAAAATATACTCATCCAGAGAGGAGGACAAAGCGGCCTTGGATCTACTGTGCCATGTAGAGTCGAGATCGGGCTCATCATCGGAAATGTCTGAGGTGGAGACGGTGCTGCGAAGTTGAGCTATCGCTGGCTGTTGTGTCTGGCCATTCATGAGACCAGTCATTAAAAGAATTTCTGGTTGCAGCATGGTGCAGGGAAGAATGGCCCTTGGCTGAGGTCTTAGCAGTACTGGAGGAACTGGGCCATGGCGTCCGTACTGGGGCTGACAGGATTGTCTTCCTCCATTGCACAGGTGTCGGGGAGCACTTCCGACAATGCTTACCCTCCTGTTCTCCAGCTCCCGAAGCAGTTTTGGGGGAATCAGAGGAACGGGTAGAGGCCAGAGACAATGAGGAGGACGAGCTGGACTTCCATCTTCTGGAACCTTGAGAGCACGGTACCGAGGGTTCCAGGGATGAGTGCTGAGAGAAGAGAGCCTTGGAGCAGTCATTGGCCCTGTTTTGCGGTACCGGTGAAGGGCTTGATAGTACTGGGCTTGAGGGCAGTGCCGATCCTAGTATTGACTGCTCTCTGGCTACCGGAGCCAGTGTCGTCTTTGACGTGGCATTCTTGGCCAGTACCGGAGCCGAATCTTGGAATAGAGCCCTTGTCTTTGCTGGGGCTTGCCGTGTCAACGGTACCGAAGAGAGCCCCGATGCCGGTTCACTGGAGAGGGAACTTGGCGACTGAGGTGAATGGTGCCATGGTGGTACCAAAGAGGAAACTGACCAGGGCTTTGAACTCTGTGCTGTGGGCCAGTGCCAAGATTCCGTGCAGGATTGGCTCGGGGTGCCGGCGGAGCAATAGTGGCTCGGGCGGCATCATAGGCTGGTGTGCAGTCCTCGGCAAGAGTGTGTAAGCACTTCTCTCTTTCCTTGCGAGTTCTGCGTTTAAAGGACTGGCAAATGGAGCAGTTCACTGCAGGGTGAGACTCGCCCATGGACGTGAAGCATTTCTTGTGAGGATCTTTGAGTGGGAAAGCTTTGGAATGCATCGGACACAGTTTAAAGCCCGGCATTTTAATTTCGCACAAGGGAATGACAGGCACTTGCTTCTGCAAGTTTTGGCTAATCTGAAACTGTCGCTGAGGGCAGAAAAAGGAACTGAGAGGGTCAGGGTCCCAGTCACCTATATAGTTGCGGTCACGGCACAGAGGGGACGTTGGCTGTGTGCCCTGACCTGATGGGTTAAGGATAAAGACTCTCTGAGCTACTGTGAGCTGCGGCATGCAGACACCTGTAACTGAATGATGTGAACAGCACTCGAAGAAGAACCACAATTAAGAGGGCTATGGGAATGCTGCCTCTGGAACAGATAATGAATAAGAATGAACACATTGAAACATGAGGCTGCTTCCAGAACATTGCTCTGGCTTGCAATTTGGAGCCCACTTTAATTTTATGTTGTAGTTACCTGTCCTATCCTCAGATAAAACAAAGGTTTAGAAGGGAATGTTCAACTACATAGACTGTTTGGTTCTCTAAGATCAGAGCTCTTTTGCTCTCATTCTCCTCACCCAGAGGAGACCTTAGCCACTCAGTTAAACCTTTGCATGCAAATAGGGAAGCACAAATGGCTTCCCTGTGGGACGTATCTAAAGAGTGTGAGTCATAGCATGTTGAGCAATTTCACTTTCTGATATGATGAGGTTTTTCATGGTAGTTTAGTTCAGTGTTTCCCAACCAGTGTGCTGGCAGGTCTGAGCAAGTGTGCCACAAAATGTTTTGAAGAACTACTCAAAGAGCTCAGGATTGGATAATCGGCTCATGAATATTCATGAATTCATTTGGAAACTGTATGGTGGTGTGCCTCAAATCGATTAAAGGTAATGAGATGTGCCAGGGCAGAGGAAATGTTGGGAACCACTGGTTTAGTTATCCTGTTACAATCACACACGCTCTTGAAGCCTCCCAGGTCCAGCATTTAGGAAGAGCAAGGCAAGTTGTCTTAAATGATGAAGATAAGATAGTCCAGGTGCTTTCCAGGGACCTGAGTGTTGCCAGCACCCCACTGCACCCCAAAAAACGGATGGGTGGACTGACCAGGTTTGCAATTGATGTGGACAGAGGAACCCGAACCGGTTGGTCAGACACAAATAACTGGAAATTTGAATTTGGGTTTAAACACTAAGTATGTGACTTCTTTAAGGCAAGAGAGGGTTTCTCTCTGCCTGACAATCAGTGCAGATATACTTTTGATACCACATCGATACAGCTACAGTGAGCACGCTCTGCTTACATTTAATCCCCCTACTATGCCTAGTATATGTACAAACACTACCCTCACTTATTATGCTTTGATACTTTTAGTCAAGCCCCTTTTGTGACTAATTTAACTCCTGCAAGTGTTTCACAACTGTAATACAGAAAACAAACATGCAAAACCCACAATTACTGTAACTAATACCCATGTTACCCCTATTCCTAAGCCTACCATCCAGTTCCCCTTTGGACAGTTACATACATAGGTAACTGTAGAGTTCCCAGTTATCACCAATTGGTATATATTCTTACCCATGGGTGATAGTTGAGAGGAGCAGCCAAAGCAGCAGCAGCATTCTCTGATATGTGCATTTCGGGTGTTACTTGCCAGCAGTCACCAGGCCTTGATAGTAGTTGGCCATACGCAGTTTCTGGATTCTCGAACCAGGTAGTTGCCTTCAGGTGATCAGTCTGTCAGCTTGGCGGCATTTGGTTCCGTCGATGCCCGACCGCTCCTGCTTGGACCTTCCTTTTCTATGTTGCTGTGTATGTGACTCATGGCTTGCATCCACCTGGTCTAACCAGTTTGTCTGGTGGCCTAGTAGCTTTCCCTCCCCTGCATCAGCTATGTGCAGGTTCTCACAGGGGCTGCTTCCTGTCCCTTTGTGCTCACTCCCCTCTCACTCTGCGATTGCTCCTTTTTGTTTAGCAATTTCGGTGGCACCAAGGCCAATTTTGAATTTGGGTTTATAATTCCCTGACACTGAGCAGTTATTTGTTGGGTTCAAGAACAGAGAGGTACCAAATGGCTGTGTAGGGAGGTTTATATGTAGCTGCCAGAGTGAAGCCTGGGACAGGAAGTACCTGATCCCCCTTCCCTGATCTTTCTGCTGGGTTTCCAAACCCCTATGCCTTCCTCGCTGGCTTCCTGACAACCCGGGCTTCTTTCCTGCCTGTCTGCCTGCTCCCCGGAACACTTCCCTAACCTGCTTGACAGCTGGCTCCCCCAACCCCTTCCTTGACCAGCCTGCTGGCTGCCCCAGCCCTCTCCCCTGATCTGCCCAGCTGTGTGCTCCCCAGGCCCTTTCCCCACTGCCCACTGGCTCCCCGTCCTCCGACCTGTTGCAAGCTAGCCTGACCCCTCAGACCCAACCTGCTGGCTCCCCTGTCCCCCATGCTTTCTCCGCTGACTCCCTGACCCTGACCCCTCTCCTTTTCCCCACCAGCTCCTTGTCCCTTACCCCTAGGACCCCTTCCCCCTTACCTGGCTAGAGCTGCACCTGACTGGGCTGCTACTGCCACAAGCAAAAATCTGAGCATGCTCAGGGTGGGAGATTTGAAAATTCCCCCTATCTGGTCTCAGCTCCCTGTAGTGCGGGAGTCTTTGATGCCTGCATGGGTGGGCAACAGCCACTACGTTACTGCGTACCCGCACAGCTTTAAGGGAACATTGCATGGTACTCACCACTCTGGTACACCCTAGTATGGTTCACCACCCCGCAGGTCATCCCGGTTGGCCCACATGGGGTTTGCAGTCACGAGATTTAGTGCTGTCTATGAGACCGTCTGCCTCCAGAAGCCACGAGCCCTCCACTCCCACCCCCCAGCAGTACCACCACCGTCCGGGCCAGAGGTTGAGTACTGTCAGGATGACAGAGATGATCCAGAACCCACATCTCCACCACATAATTCTTCTTTGCCTGACGAAGCAGTTATCCTGCCACCACCCATAGCAGTGAATGACTTCTGATGATTTCAGGACAACTTCTGATCCGTGGCAGAAACTCTCGAGATCTCCATGAAGTAAATAGTGGAGTACCAACATAAATTACTTGAGATTTACAAACCAAGTCAGCCACCAGAATTGCTCACCCTATGGACAATACGTTTATGGATACAGTCAACAGTATATGGCAAATGCCTGTTACCATCTCTCCTACCTTCAAGAGGGCTGATAAAGATATTACATACCCAGCAAAGTTTTCAAATATCTTTTTAATCGCTGTTCTCCCAATTCCTTGGTTGCCGAGGTGACCAATCAGTGGCAAAAACAACAATTCAACAGATCAACCCCTATGATAGGGAGGAAAAAAAAAAGGACTTGCTGGGAAGGAAATCTTGTACATCTGCCACCCTCCTTCTTAGAATAGCTAATTATTTGGTGCTATTAGTGAACTATAATCACAACAATTACATAAAGGTTGCTGGTTTTATTGAAAATATTCCCAAAGCAAAGAAACTGCAATTCTATTAATTAATCAGAGAGGGACAGTTGATTTCAAGAACAGCCCTCCAAGCAGCACTTGATGTCACAGACACTGCAGCTTGCATGGTGGCCGCCGGTGTCATCCTGCGAAGATCTTCTTGATTACACTCCGCCAATCTTCCATGACAGTTGCAGGTTATAATTGAAGGATCTCCCTTTTGACAAGAAAAAAACTGTTCTCAGAAAAAGTGGATGGCGCCATGCGTACATCCAAAGATTCCTGGGCCACTCTTCAAACCGTTGGTATCTACATGGCAACGACTAGATGAAGATCATATAGATACCAACCATATAACACATGGTACCAATTCCATTCAACAGACAGCAAGAACAACCAACATGAATCAGACAAAGTCCACAGTGCCGGAGGCAGCCATCAAATCAGCCTTCTACCTCTCAGGCTCCTACGGCAAAACCCAGTTTTGACGTCTTGGTTGAGGGCCTAAAAGACCTTTCTGGAGTTCCAGAACCAAATGAAGGATGTGTATTTTCATATTTCAATACATCCAGCACACAGAAAGTATCTACGATTCATGCTGGACACACATCCCACTATCAGTACACTGTCCTACCCTTCGGCCTGTCGACAGCCCCAAGAGTTTTCTCAAAACTCCTTTCACTAGTGATGGCACACCAGTGCAAGCATGGAATTACTATGTTCCCCTACTTCGACGACTGCCTATTAAAGTGCCCACCTTCCACGAAGGCACAGAAGCAGTTGCCTTGTCATGGCTCCTCTTCCAACAACTTGTCCTTGTGCTAAACATAAAGAAGTCAACTATATCCCCCACACAATCTATGAACTTAGAATCATAGGGTTGGAACGGACCTCATAGGTCATCTAGTTCAACCCCCTGCCAGAGGCAGGACCACTCCCACTAAACCATCCCAGTCATGGTTTTGTCCAGCCGGGCCTTAAACACCTCCAAAGATGTAGACTCCACCCCCTCCCTTGGCAGCTCATTCCAAGGCTTCACCACTCTCCTAGTAAAAACGTTTTTTCTAATATCCAGCCTCGACCTCCTTAACCACAACTTGAGACCATTGCTCCTCGTTCTGTCCTCTGTTATTACCGAGAACAGTCAAGCTCCATCTTCCTTAGAGCATCCCTTCAAGTAGTTGAAGGTTGCTATCAAATCTCCCCTCAATCTTCTCTTCTGCAGACTAAATAAGCCTAATGCTATCAGTCTTTCCTCATAGGGCTTGTGCTCCAGCCCTTTAATCATTTTGGTTGCCCTCCTCTGAACTCTCTCTAGCATGTCCCTGTCCTTTTTGTAGGGGGGAGCCCAAAACTGAACACAGTATTCTAGATGTGGCCTCACCAGTGCAGAATAGAGGGGAAGGATCACATCCCTTGATCTGCTGGTAATACTTCTTTTGATGCAGCCCAGTATGCTATTGGCCTTTTTGGTAGCAAGAGCACACTGCTGACTCATATCCAGCTTCCCATCCACCATGACCCCCAGGTCCTTTTCTACACTGCTGCTACTTAGCTGAATGTTTCCCAGCCTGTAGCAGTGCATGGGGTTTTTTCGTCCCACGTGCAGGATTTTACACTTATCCTTATTGAAGCTCATAAGATTTCTATTGGCCCACTGTTCCGATTTATTTAGGTCTCCCTGAATCTTGTCCTTGCCCTCCAACGTGTCTACTGTTCCCCCCAGCTTGGTGTCATCTGCAAACTTACTGAGAATGCAGTCTATTCCATCATCCAGATCATTGATGAAAATGTTGAACAGAACTGGCCCCAGGACCGACCCCTGGGGCACACCACTCATGACTGGTTGCCAGCTAGACATGGAACCATTGATTCCTACATGCTGAAACCATTGATCTAGCCAGTTTTCTATCCACCTTACAGCCCACGCATCCAACCCATACTTCCTTAATTTGCCAATGAGAATGCTGTGGGAAACTGTATCAAAAGCCTTGCTAAAATCAAGGTATATCACATCAATGGTTCTTCCTGCATCCGGAAAACCAGTCACCTGATCATAGAAGGAGATGAGATTGGTCAAGCATGATTTACCCTTGGTAAATCTATGCTGACTGTTCCTGATCACTTTATTTTCCTCTAAGTGTTTGAGGATGGATTCTTTGAGAATCTGCTCCATAATTTATCCAGGGATTGAAGTGAGGCTGACTGGTCTATAATTCCCCAGATCCTCCTTTTTCCCTTTCTTGAAAATAGGCACTACATTTGCTTTTTTCCAATCCTCTGGCACCTCCCCCTGTTCTCCATGAGTTTTGAAAGATAATGGCCAGTGGTGCTGCTATCTCATCGGCCAATTCCCTTAGCACTTTTGGATGCAGTTCATCCGGCCCCATGGACTTGTGCACATCTAGCTTCTTTATGTAGTCCCAACCTGACCTTCTGTCACCGAGGGCCTCTCTTCTTCTCTCCAATCTACCGTACCTAGTGTAGTGGGCTGGGAGCTGACCCTACCTGTGAAAACTGAAGTAAAAAAAGCATTGAGCACTTCAGCTTTTTCCTCATCCTCTGTCTTGAGGATACCTGCCCCATTCAGTAAGGGACCTACACCATCCCTGATCCTCTTCTTGTTATTGATATACTTGTAGAACCCCTTCCTGTTATCCTTCACATCCCTTGCTAGCCGCAACTCCATTTGTCCTTTGGCCGTTCTGATTTTATTCCTGCAGTCCCGAGTAATGTCTTTATATGCCTCCTTAATCATCTGTCCTAGCTTCCACTTCCTGTAAGCTTCCTTTTTATGTTTAAGCTCAGAGCAGAGTTCTCTGCTAAGCCATTCTGGCTGCCTCACGTGTTTGTTCTTTCTCCTAATTGGAATGGCAACTTGCTGTGCCCTTAGCAGGGTTTCTTTAAAATATAACCAACTCTCTTGGACTCCTTTCCCCTTCAGATTAGCTTCCCAAGGGATCCTGCCCATCAGTTCCCTTCACAGGGTCTCGTCTGGACTCTCAGATGGCAAGAGCCTTTCTCCCAGAAGATGGGTTTACCATGATTGCAGAGGTGATACATCTTCAACCACCAGTGTCTGGACCCGTCTACAATTATTGGGACGAGGCCTGTCCTGAGGGGGAGGTGACGAGAGGGATGATCGCTCTTGGTTCTGTGGACCCCATGCTGTCCCTCTGTGAGCAGAGCAGTGCATGGCCCGCACCGCTGCCCCCCAAAGTCACGCTTGCCCCACCCCGCCGCCTTTGGTGCAGAACCAAAGGCAGCACAGAAGTGGGGGACAGGAGTGCAGACCTGGCCTCTGCTCTGGGCTGACTGGTGGTGGAGAACAGCCAGCCCAGGGGCAGAGTGGGCCAGCCCAGAGGCTGGGCTTCACTCTCTAGCTTCTCCTGTAGGCCAGCTGTTCTGCCTTGGGGGTGGGGAGGGCTGTCCCAGAGGTAGGGTGGGAGAGCAGAGTCCAGCCTCCAGACTGGCCTACTCCACCCCTGGCTCGGGGTAGGGGTGGGAGCACGGGGCATTCGGCCTCTGTGCCATCCTCCCCAGCGCAAGGGGGGGGGCCCATAGGCCAATTGCCCCCTAGGGATGGCTATAGTTGGGACACATGGCTGCCACGACATTTATAGTAGAAAATGCAAGATTATGTATACATCTGATCCAGTTATGGCTCAATACAGTTTATGAACCCCACTACTGCAACAAAATAGTAACTGTACCACCAGATGTCAAGAAATCTCTACACTGGTGGACAAAATCTGAAAACCTCAAACAAGGTATACCATTCTTACAAAATCCCCCATCTCCGATAATGAAAAATAGGTGCCTCCCTTCTGGGCTGGGGTGCCCACCTTCAACATCATGTTGGCCTGGGAAAATGGTCACCACAAGAATCATCCCTTCATATAAATCTACTAGAGTTTCATGCAATACGCAACGCATGCCTTCATTTTTGCAAGCTTATCTGGCACTGACACATAAGGTTATGATAAGAAATATAGACTGTATGTTTTACATCAACTGACAGGAAGGAGCATGGTCAAACTCCCTATGCACCAAAGCCATGTAACTTTTGAACTGGTGTATTGTGAACAAGGTATAGAACTCTGCATCATAGCTTCTGGGTGTAAAAAATTCAGTAGCAGACTTTGTCTGCAGATCACTCCCTCCAGACCACGAGGGGGAAATCCAAACCACCCTGCTGCACAGTATATTCTCCCAGTGGGGCTAACCACCCATAGACCTCATCTCACACACTACATTCACAAATGTCCTGCATTCTGCTCCTTAGAGGCCACCTTTCTCTGCTCCTGGTCACTGGGACGTTTTCATGCCTTCCCACCTATTCCTTCGATCCTATGAACACTCCTAAAAATTCGAAATGCAAAACAATGGTGATCCTTATTGCCCCAGCCTGGCTGAGATGGCCATGGTTTGCTCTTCTCATGCAATGTCAGCAAAACCACCCATGAGTCTTCCGCTCTTGAAAGACTTACTATCACAAAACAAAGGTCAGACCCTTCACCCAGACCCAAAGAAGCTGCATCTGACAGCATGGTTCCTGGCTGGCTCCCTCAGGAAGAGTTACAGTGCTCCAAACTAGTTCAATACACACTATTGAATAGCCAAAAACCATCTGCATGAAAGACTTACCTTCAGAAATGGCATAGATTCTCCCATTGGTCTGAACAACACAGCATCTCTCCTTTGTCAGTCTCTGTTCCACTCTTTCTGGGGACCTAGGTGCTATGTCTGGGGCCTACTGTCGCCAGGGTACAGGTGGGAGCTCAGCTGAGGTCACCAGGCTTCTGGTCCCAACAGGAGAGGGAGTCCTCTTAGCAGGCAGCTGCCCTTCCCTGCCACTGGGGACCAGGAGTTCCGGTGGCTGCAGCCTCACAGCATGTTGTTATCCACAGTTTGAATATAGACAACTGCACCGATTTTTCTGTAAACAGTCTGACCTGATCCTATGACTTGTACTTCCCTGCATTTGTTTTCTTCCCATTCATCTGTACTACTTCATCGTCAAGCATCTGACAAAATGGGATTTTCTCTCATGACAGCTCAAGTGATAAAGAAATTTCGTTATTCTTTAAAAGTGCCACTGGATTCCTTGTTTCTTTTGCTGAACTAGACTAACGTGGCTACCCCTTTGGATCTTTTCATTCCTTAGGCTCTCAAAGCACCACAGGGAAAGGATAGCCAAGCAACTGTTGCATTGTACAGCAGTGGAGAATAAAATTTTGTGACATTTGGACAAGAAAGCTGGGCAAGCCGTTGTTTGTAAACTGGAGTCTTGACTCTTTAATATCTAGTCAGAGCAGTCAAAATTCTGCTTCTAAATTCACATTTAAAATTTTTTCCTGAGATCAAGTGCATGGAATTCAGTTTATTTGCCATAGATGGATGAAGGACTTCATCAACAGTGCAAACATTTGAGGCCAGATACTGTAGTTGGTGCTATGTGTGCAGGACATTTCGTGTTGCAAGAAGCTTATGTTCTACCTTAGACATATATGTCAACTTATGGTTGTAGAACAGGGGTCTCAAACACGTGGCCTGGGGCCGCGTGAGGCCCTTAAGGCTATTTCCTGGGGCCTGCAATGTCACAGTTGTTACCGATATTTGCAATATCTTTGCATGGAAATGTTTGTGGTGCAGCCCTCGTGATGATTTGAGTTTGAGACCCCTGTTGTAGATTGAGGCTGAGGCTTTCATCACTAAGCTATTACCCTTTAATGGTTTTTAAATTCCTGTGTCCTTTCTTTGGGAATAGGAAGCAGGGCCAGAACTAGGTGTTCTGGCACCTGGGGTAAGCAGTTCCAAAGGCACCCTCCCCTGATCCAGCCTGGGGCCTGATCCAGCTCCCGCCACTGCTGGCATCTTTTCTCAGTAGAGGTCAGTCCCTGAGGTGAGGTGTGAGTGACCTGCCCCTTTTGGGAGCTTTGGGGCCAGTTGTGCTTGGCCTCAGCCAGCCTGTTCCTGGAGTGAGCCC
Organism: Podocnemis expansa; assembly: GCA_007922195.1. Lineage (NCBI taxonomy): Eukaryota > Metazoa > Chordata > Testudines > Podocnemididae > Podocnemis > Podocnemis expansa. Next base: position 70,288,706 of record ML681963.1, read on the forward strand.
AGTGCCGGGCAGCCCTGGAGCTCCTGCTCAGCATCACCAAGCCCTGTGTCCGCAGGGCTCAGTTCCGGGCTGTGAATTCCACCTAGTCACCAGCCGGTGGCAGGTGAGTGAGGCAGGAAGGGCCGGCAAGCAGCCAGCCATGGTTGCCAGCTTCCTGGTGCATAGGTGCTGGTGTGGGATGGAGCTGTCCGTTCCAGTGCTCAGGGAAACACTTTCCTGCTCGGCTGGGTGTGGGCTGGGACCAATGGGGGGGGGGGGGGGGGAGCAGTGTGGAGCTTGGCTATGGACCCCCAGGAGTGCAGACGGGCTGGCCAGAGAAAACACCGCCAGTCACCAGGGTGCTGCTGGCAGGCAGCAGGGGCACAGATCCGGCTCCCCACCACCCCAGGCACTGAATTTTAGAGGGCAAATGCAAAGAAAGGGCTAGGTAGGGGCTGCTGCTGCTGGCCCTGTGGCATCCTCTAAGGTTCAGTGCCTGGGACTTTGCCCCACTCGCACTGCCCCAGTTACTACCCTAATAGAAAGTATAGTAATTATATTAGCAGTGGTAGTCCAAGCTTGTAATGAATAGCCCTTAAGTGTTAAATGCTGAAGTGAAATGGGGAAGGGAAATATTCAGTAATATTGAAAAGCAAAAAGCAGTTTCTTACTTTATATTCCCTTGTCACACATGCATTTTAATCCTGAATGCGACACTGTGTTGGTAAATTTTGCAGTGTAGTATTGCAGATTAAGAATCAATATTTACCACCATTTTGCTATCTCATGACATGCTACAAATTCCTCGAGGGTGACAAGGCACTTATTCATGTATGCTCTTTAAGAATGCACTGTTGTAATGCAGCTGCTTGACTACATTCCATCTCTTTCCAAAACATTTCCAAAGCCTTCCCTTCCCCCAATAGTTCAGAGTAGATTTAAAAACACAATACATAAACAGCTGTCTGTTCCTCTTCCCCAACCCACCCAGCTGTGCTGCTTGTGTCTGGTTCAAGCATAAGTGTATTTGGATTCTCAGAACAGGCAACCAGTATTTGACTGTTAATTGTATTATGCATGTTTAAGCTCTCTTAAAAATATAGTCAATGTTGGTTATTTGATTTTTATTTTTGTTACAATCCGGTAGTTAATGACTCCAATATCATGAAAGGTATGGTTGTCAAAGAATTTGTTTGCTATTTCTCTTCCATGTTTCACTGCTTATTTGAATATTCACAGTAAACTTTTCCTTAATGTTTCTTGCTGGACTTGGGATTTTTGGCAAACTAATTCAGACATTGCACATACACAGATTACACTGAACGGCTATTGAGCCTTCACTGTTAAGATTTCAAAGTCAAGACTGAAAGGTTAGGAAATGCCTGACTTAAGGTTGCCTGTGGAACCTTAACTGAGCACTTTAGTGCTTAAGTATTTATAATAGTCTTTCATGCAATTGTTCAGTAAGTCTGTATTTTTGCACAGGACCCCAGTTTCATTCATTGCACAGATTGTACCTGGTCTGGAGATGAATGGAGGTTGGGTAGTGGAGACTTGTTTCTAGGACCCTGATTAATTTGGGTTGTGTATATTGGAAGCTGAATGAGAGGTGTGATCACAGGAAGAAAAAGGACAGTCTCATGGCTAAGACAGTTAAATGCTGCTCTAGATATTTAAATTAAACTTCTCACAGGTAGTTACTAATTTGTGTGTTCCTTTGAGGTGACTGATTTACAGAAGTGTTGAATACTCTTAGCTTCAGCAAAACTCTTTGGAAGCTGTGCTCAAGCATACAAAGTACTACGTCATGCTAGTTACTCTGAAAATTAGGTCTTGCATGTCTCAAAGTATGCAAAACAAGTGAATACTTTTGACCATTGTGACACACTCATATTACAGTGTTGGGTACCAAAGAAAAGCCCGTATAAAAGCGAACTTATTTTTGTCATTTCCCAACTTTTAGGTATTTGACTTTGCAACCTTAGTAATGTTCTTTGAATATACTTTCTTGTGTGTGTAATTTGCAAGGCTTTTTAAAAAGCAAACAGAATAAACACATATTCCGTCATGTGGCATCATATTGATGTCTCCATGGTTCATCGGCAGGGTTGAAACCTTTAGCTGCACTATGCAGACAGTCACTTGAGCTAACAGAGTAGTTAATAGCGGTGATAGTTTGTTGTTTTCTGTTCACGTATTGTCAGTTAGTGTCAGAGATATTTGCTGACAGTAGAGGAATGGTGAGAACTGGGTATCTTGGATTCTATTTCAAGATTTGGAAAGCAGTCCTGTCTTTTTTTGCCTTCCTTTCCAAAAGTTTTGACTGCTTTTGCCCCAGCTTCTCACATCTGATCCTTTCACAGTCCTAACTCTTTGACCCAGTCCCATTCTCTCTGCTCCTGAGGGATCTCATTCCAATTTCTTTGCCCAGCCAGTTTGTCTCTCCCTAGGGTTTATTGCCTAGTCTCCTTGCCCATCCAATCTTTGCCATGTTCCCCTAATACCCAGTCTCCCTACAGTCCCACTGGTACTAGTCTCCCTATCCCAAACTACTCCTTTCCACTCCAGTTCAGCTCTTGTCTCCTTTGTGGTGCCTGGAAAGGTGTGTCATTTGGCACACAGGAGAGACAGGCTCCCTGTGCTAGGTCCATTGCCTGACCCAGGGCAGCAGGTAGGAGTAATTACAGGGAAACTCCTAGTGAGCACTTACGGTTCTCTTCTGGCACATGCAGTTGCTGTGTGGGGATGGCGCCTGCATAATCTAGTCAAATACAGAAGTTGTGATGGAATGATGTATTACATGTAGTCTCATCAGTGCTTGGAACAGTGAGTATGTTTCAGACCCTCAATATGGATTGAATCTTTGGAGATTTTAGCTGCAGAAGCTGAGTATGTGTGAACTGAGATTTTTCAAAGCCTTACAGTTTAACCAGATTTAGTAGATTTTTTCACAGAAAAGGCATGTCTTTGACAGAAGGGCCACCCTCTCCCAGACTTCAAGTCCCTGCTTCAAAGTCTGGGGGCAATGGAAAGATGACCAGATTTTTTTTTTAACATTGCAAAACAGTATTTTTCTTCTTTGAGTGTGTGCTCATGTCAGTTCCAAGTAGATGTGTGCGCATTGCTTGCACAGTAGCTGGAAGGTTTTGCCTTTACTGATATCTGTAGGTTTGGATCTGGAGCACACTAGAGTCAAGTCTTCATCGCACAGTATAAAGAGCCCTGCCTACCTCCACCTTTTCGGTTCATTCTTACCTCCTGTGATGGTTGCTGGAACATCAGTCTTCTCTTTGCAACCTCGTGGTGGTTTGAATTGATACTTGTAAATAGTCAAATAGTTTTGTCACTTTGTAATTGTAACTAATTTAGTTAGATGGGACTCCACTTACTGGGGTCATTTCCCCTTTCTTGGTGCCTGGGCATGCTTCATTCCCCCTGGCTTTAAACTAGCAGGGGCTTGCAAAAAGCCCGTGCCAGAGACAGATTCCCATGCCACTTGTTTAAAGAGTCTTGGGAAGACTTGTCAAAAGGAATCTCTCTGAGGTCTGCAGGGGATTCCACCCTTGAACAAAGAAGGTGAGGACCTGGAGACTGAGGTTCATTCCAATGGAGGCTTCTCTCTGACTTCACTAAGTGCTGAGCTGACACCTAGTATGCTGGCTTCAGTGTGGAGTGCACCAGTGTCCATAAGAGAGATGGTGCCAGGGAAGGGCTTTGTGTGTCTCGAGACCCCCCAGCACTGATATATATCACCAACAGCAAAGGGCATCTCATGGATGCAGCACATCTTGTATTCTTCTATACTGTATAAGAAGCAGTGAAAGAGGGATGGAGCACTTGTTGATGCCCAAGACAATGGGCTTGATTGGAGGACGATGCTTGTCAAGCCGCTTGAGTGCTATATGAAACATAATGCATTTCTTCTAAAGATAATTGAACTTTTACATCTGTTGGTCTTCAGGCAACTAAAATATCTCATTCTTTGCCCAGAAAACTTTTCGGATTGAGTTATGAGCCTCTGATCAAATTCTGAATCTTAGGATATTCCCAAAGCTCGTATAGAAGTTCTTTTGCAAATTTTATGCTCATGTAATGGTGTTAAATTCCTACAATAACTGCAACAATAAAAGTGTAACTGCAAAAACTGTGTGGAGGGAACTTTAAATTTAGTCTGTTTCAGGGGTCAGCAACCTTTGCCGACCCCTGCGCTGGTCCTCCCTGACCCTCAGCTGGTGCTGGCAGCCCCCTCTGCTGAAAAAATGTGGCAACTGCCTGAAACCTCAGCAATGGTCATGGCTGGAGTGGGAGCACGTCACAGGCATGCCAAGGAAAGAAGTTGCTGAGAGTGGCTCATCTTGGCAGTGTGCCTGGGGACAGGGGTCCCCAGGCGTGCCACAGAAAGAAGCGGCTCCTTTCAGGGGTTCCCAGGCATCCTGCAGAAAGAAGCTGACCAGAGTGGCTCCTTTGGGGAACATCACGCTACAGAGAGAAGCCACTCTGGGCAGCTTTTTCCTGTGATACGTGGAGGCGTAAGCATGGGGGAGGGGGGGACCCCCTGTGTCCTAGCTGCGCTGGAAAGAAGTTGCCCAGGGTGGTTTTCGGTGGCAGGAGTGGCAATTTCTGTGGTACCACAGAGGGTACCTCGTGCTGCTCTGAATGGGCTCGGGTGACACTGTTGGCACACATGCCAGGGCTTGCCCACTCCTGGGCTATTTGATTGTGGTGACAGATATCTACAGTTTAGGGCAATGGTTCCCAGCCTGGGGTCTGCGGTTCCCACCCTGGGCCCCTGGGGAGGGCCGCAGAGTTACCTGAAGGGGTCCGCAGAGAGGCTGGGAGCTGGAGCTGATAAAGAGGAAGCACAGCAAATGTGGAAGGCACCCAGAGTGGCTTAACAGAGAGCTCTGCACTGAGCTGAAGCATAAAAAGGAAGCTTACAGGAAGTGGAAGCTAGGACAGATGACTAAGGAGGCATATAAAGACATGACTCGGGACTGCAGGGATAAAATCAGAAAGTCCAAAGGACAAATGGAGTTGCGGCTAGCAAGGGATGTGAAGGATAACAGGAAGGGGTTCTACAAGTATATCAATAACAAGAAGAGGATCAGGGATGGTGTAGGTCCCTTACTGAATGGGGCAGGTATCCTCAAGACAGAGGATGAGGAAAAAGCTGAAGTGCTCAATGCTTTTTTTACTTCAGTTTTCACAGGTAGGGTCAGCTCCCAGCCCACTACACTAGGTACGGTAGATTGGAGAGAAGAAGAGAGGCCCTCGGTGACAGAAGGTCAGGTTGGGACTACATAAAGAAGCTAGATGTGCACAAGTCCATGGGGCCGGATGAACTGCATCCGAGGGTGGTGAGGGAGCTGGTTGATGAGATAGCAGTACCGTTGGCCATTATCTTTGAAAACTCATGGCGAATGGGGGACATGCCAGAGGACTGGAAAAAAGCAAATATAGTGCCTATCTTCAAGAAAGGGAAAAAGGAGGATCCAGGGAATTACAGACCTGTCAGCCTCACCTCAATCCCTGGAAAAATCATGGAGCAGCTTCTCAAATAATCTATCCTGAAACACTTTGAGGAAAATAGAGTGATCAGGATCAGTCAGCATGGATTCATCAAGGGTAAATCATGCCTGACCAACCTCATCGCCTTCTATGATGAGATGACTGGATTTGTGGATGCGGGAAGAGCCGTTGATGTAATATGCCTCGACTTTAGCAAGGCTTTTGATACAGTTTCCCACAGCATTCTCATTGGCAAATTAAGGAAGTATGGGTTGGATGCGTGGGCTGTAAGGTGGATAGAAAACTGGCTAGATCAACGGTTTCAGCATGTAGGAATCAATGGCTCCGTGTCAAGTTGGCAACTAGTAACGAGTGGGGTGCCCCAGTGGTCGGTCCTGGGGCCAGTTCTGTTCAACATCTTCATTAATGAGCTGGATGATGGGATAGATTGCACACTTAGTAAGTTTGCGTATGATACCAAACTGGGGGGAACAGTAGATACCCTGGAGGGCAGGGACAGGATTCAGGGAGACTGTGACAAATTGGAGCAGTGGGCCAATAGAAATCTTATGAGGTTCAACAAGGACAAGTGCAAAATCCTACACTTTGGAAGAAAAAACCCCATGTACTGCTACAGGCCGGGGAGTGATCAGCTAAATAGCAGCACTGGAGAAAAGGACCTGGGAGTCATGGTGGATGGGAAGCTGGATATGAGTCAGCAGTGTGCTCTTGCTGCCAAAAAGGCCAATGGCATACTGGGCTGCATCAGAAGAAGTGTTGCCAGCAGATCGAGGGATGTGATCATTCCCCTCAATTCAGCACTGGTGAGGCCACATCTGGAATACTGTGTTCAGTTTTGGGCTCCCCACTACAAAAAGGACATGGACAAATTAGAGAGAGTCCAGCGGAGGGCAACAAAAATGATCAAAGGGTTCTGGAACAGAAGCCCTGTGAAGAAAGACTGAAGGAACTGGGCTTATTTAGCCTGCAGAAGAGAAGACTGAGGGGGGATTTGATAGCAACCTTCAACTACTTGAAGGGTTGCTCCAAGGAGGATGGAACTCGACTGTTTTCAGTAGTAACAGAGGACAAAACGAGGAGCAATGGTTTCAAGTTGCAGCTGGGGAGGTCGAGGCTGGATATTAGGAAAACCTTTCTTACTAGGCGAGTGCTGAACCATTGGAATAAGCTACCTAGGGAGGTGGTAGAATCTTCATCTTTGGAAGTGTTCAAGGCCCAGCTGGACAAAACCCTGGCTGGGATAATCTAGTGGGAGTGGTCCTGCTTTTTTGGCAGGGGGTTGGACTAGATGACCTCGTGGGGTCCCTTCCAAACCTATGATTCTGTGACGCTGGTGGTGGGAGCAAGACGCTGGCAGCACCAGCCAGACAACGGCAAGCAGCAGCTGTGCCCCAGAGCTGCCTGTGGAATGGCCTCTTCTGTCTCTGCTGGCCTAGTAAGGGGCCCTGAGTGGTGGAGTCAGGCTCGGGGATGGGTAGCTGGGGAAAGGGCATGGGGTGGGAGTCGGCCCAGGGCAGCGGGGGAAGCCGGTGGCAGGGTGGGGAGGGATGGGGAGAAGGTTGGGGTGATTCAGGGCCAGACCGCACTGCAGGTGTAGGTGCAGCTGCTCCACCCGTTGGCACCCCCCCAGCGTGGGGCTGGACCCCACCGCAGCTCTGCCGTTCCATGGCAGAGACAAACCCCACTAGCACCCCGCCCCCTGTGTAGCTCTGCTGCTCCCTGGCAGGGGCCAGATCCCACCACGGCTCTGCAGGCTGGATTCTGTTGCTGTGGGCCAGATTTATGCCCGCAACGGCATCATAAGAGCTCACATTCAGCCAGGGGGCTGAAAAGATTTTTTTGATGGAAAAGGGGTCCCCAGCCCTGAAAAGGTTGGGAACCACTGGGTTATGGAAAAGCCATGTAATTTAAGTTCTGAATCTTGAAAATAGAACATGCTCATAACATTTCTTAAAATGTGGTAAACAGTAATGGAATTATACTGTGTAAAAACACACGATAGTGCTCTGTTTTAAAGTTGCTTGCAGATTCAAATATTTTGGCATCAATCATAGACTCAGCGCTTGCTGAATTAATATTTAGTGTTAATACTCTTTTAAAACAGAAGTTTGTAAATAGCCATATTATTATATTTGGTAACATAAGCTGTGACATGATAGGAATTAGCTTAGTAATAAGTGGCCAAAATGCTTTGATTGGTTAGCAATTCAAGTATATCACGGCACTAATGTGTGCGGTGATTCATTGACAGACTGTGTTATTTTAGGTTAGTTAGTCAAGTTTGTTCTTTACACACCATCAGATATATTAGGAAAAACAAGTGAAAGCAAGGGACAGAAATAGAAAGCTTGTTGACCAAAATAGTTGGCAAATTAGCCCTTGTGCTGTGTAATGCTGCATGGGAGTGTGAGCAGGTGGGTGGCTTCACTCCAGCTCTGTAAATTAATCCTCAAAGGCAAATAATTTAATTCCTAGGTGAAATTCTGTGGTCTGTTATGCAAAAGATCAGTCTCGATTATTGTAAATAATCCTTTCCAAACTTAGTCTGTTCTAACAAAAAAACCCAATCACCCCCACACACCTCATGTTCAAGTAACATTAAGATTGTTAAATCCAGCACTTAAAGAAATGCTGGAATTAAGGTTGCCCATACAACTTTAATTTAACCCCTTGTTTGTGTGCTTTTGATAGTCACTGATTTCATGATCACATACTATTCTTTCCAGTAGCTCCTGCTCTTTCAGTTAACAGATATTATCCAGTATTTCATCTTCATGCTCTGTATTCAGTGTACGACATCAGGCCTTACTTAATACACATCATCCATATCCTGTACCAAATACAAAATTATTAATTTCTTCATGATCATTTGCATGGTGGTCTCACCACAGTGTCTGAATGGTTCACAAATAATAATGAATTTATCTTTACAATACACTTGTGGAATTATATAATAGTGGTTTTACAGAGAAAAAAGTTGGGGAGAGAGGTTGACCCTAATTGTCAAATATCCACTAATTTTAAGTACTTAATGTTTCTCTTACTTAACATGTTCAAAATGTATCTCAGTTGACTTCAGTTGTAGAAAGTTCTGAGTGTTCAATAGTTCTTCAAATCTGTCTTGATATGTCTCACTTGCCACTAAGAGAATGAGGACTGGGTAATTTTAGGTTGACTTTAAATATTTGGTTTAAATGACTCTGAGTGAGAGTGGTATACAGTCTGGTTCTCTAGTGCAGCATTCAGCTACCTGAATCATAAATGACCATGCTTTCTTTTCTTGAAGTCCCCAACCTCATTCGTTGATACTTTCCAGATTGTGCAGCAAATAAGGCATGGGTCTGACAAGCAGCAGTTGAATGCTTAGGTTCTCAGGTAGTATCTGATTTTGGCAAATGTGGCAGGGAAAAAAGACAAATATTGTGAGACTCATGACAGATCTACAGGAGCTGGCAATTTTAGTACTGTATTTTCAATTAATAATTTTGTATTTCTCATGCACTGTATTTTAAAGATAAGAATTGTTTAGATAGCACATTATATGTTAAAAATACTGTGTAGACATTACATAATTATTTCCTTTTCTATTTAGGTGTTAGTGCTTAAACCTATCTTCTCTTGCTTAATTTCACAGTATACCTTAATCTAAATTAAAATTCATTATTATGGTGGAACTATAAGATCCAGTAAGTATAGATGAAAACATGCAAACCCTTTCTGGTTCTGTCGTAGCTTAGAGTTGATGGCAGCTGCATATCTTCATCCCCCTCCATTGTGTCTTATTTATTTTCATCTTAGTACTCCAGAGGAGATGAAGGACATTTATGTGTTTTCGTTCCTTTGGAAGCTTGTAGACCACTGTCTCAAGAGCAGACCTTCAGTATACAGTCCGTTTGTTAAAACCCCAAGAAAGATTAGCATCTTGAAGTGTGGAAACTGGACATCAGCTTGTTTGGTTCCAGATAGAGTCTGCTCACTATTTGAGGGCAGGTCTACGCTGGTGGCGAAATTCAGCAGCAGGTAAGAGTTATGCAGACTATACAGAGTAGCATGCATATCTCTTGTCGACTTTCGAACTCCCCTTTGGCACAGCATCTTTACTGTGCTGTGCCAACAGGAATTGTATTTTCATCGATTCAGTGCTATGCCGCTTGAAGGGGTAGGGTTACTAAGTTGATCTCCAGATCAGCCTACTGGTTCTTAAGTGACTGCTCAGTGACTGTAGAAAGATTTATCTGATGGTGGTGAAATTGCTGCCATCAGTATAGATATGGCATTAGTAGTGAAAGTGCTGCAGAATCCTGCCAATACAGGATTCAACATGCCTATTGTGTAACATGGGAATTTTCAAGAAGGGTACAAAACCAATCAAACAAAAAAAAATCTGGTATAGGGTTATTGCAAGAAGCCAGTTTCTTTCAAGGCAGGAATGCCCCCCCCACCCCCGCCACCCATTCCAAGCAGCTTGTCTAGGACACTTTTAACAAACCAGGGTAGCCAGTCAGGTCTTAACAAGAAATTAAGGTTCTTATCCTCAAAAATCACAAAAAGTTTTCAATTAAATGTTTTTCTCATTTTTGAGACACACACTAATTTACGATTTAAGACTTTAATTTGTTAGTCTTTATAAGTGCCTCTGTAGTCCTTGTTTGTTTTTGATTTAAGACTGTGTGTTTTCCACATGTGGGTACACATGCACATCACATGCCTGAAATTGGAAAATCTTGCAAATAGGGTACATTGGTGTACACCTGCATCTTAGATCTCCTTTTGCTTAGCACCAAGAATATAAAGGTTAGTGCGCTGGACCAACCGCCTCTCTACATTCTTCTTAGGACCACATGACCTAAATTGGAATCCTCGGTATCTGGAAATGTCCACACGTCCATCTTCATCTCTGTAAATATTACTGGATATGGCAGGGGTCAGTAACCCCCAGCAAATGTGCCAGTATGCAAGCCCATTTGGAGCAGCACACTGCATCCTCTGCGGTGCTGCTGAGCCATTCCTGCTGCTTGAAGAAGCCACTCAGAGTGACTCCTTTCTGTGGTGTGCTGAGGGGACACTGTGGAAAGTAGCTGCCTGGGACAGCTTCTTTTGTTAGCGGCTGGGGGCAGGGGTCCCCAGGCACCCTAGGGAAGGAATACACCTGAAGTGGCTCCTCTCCTCTCTTCTCCAGTGTCATTGGCAAAAACAGGCTCACAGAGCTTGTCTTTGGTAATCCATTTTACACCATACCTTAGGCCTTCTGTTTCTGCTTCTTCATTGAGTCTGTTGCTAATGTAAGGAGAATTGCAGATCACTTACATCTTTGTCTACCTCCAGTCACATTATTGAGCCATTCACCCAGGCCTCTGTCCTATCTTGGTGCATATCTACTTCTATCATATAAACTCCTTACAATGTTCATCAACTTATCTGGGATCCCATGGCTTCTAGCAATATTTGACAGGGTCTTTCAGTGGTCTGTATTGAAGGTCGCAGTAGCAGAAGCAGCAGCACAGAAGGAAGACTTCAGGCAGCTCTGTTGAATAATGAAACACCTCTCAGGAAGAGCCAGACCATCACAGGTGATGCCCAACAGAGACAGTCATGGACAGCTGTTGACAATGTATGACAAGCAAGTCAGGTGATTGAAAGACTATTTCCATTCCATATTAAACTGTCCAGAACTGATGATCTTGCATAGATTAGAGAGAAATGCCAGTGCTACGTTGGGAATAGAAGAGGGACCAAGGATACCTGATGAAATTAAAGCAGCCGTCAGGAAGCTCAGATGGGAAACATATCCTGATGTTTGATAGAATTCAAACAGAGGTACTAAAGGTGAGAGGTGAGATTCTGATTGAGCAGCTAACAAAACGCCCAACAAACTATGGGTGAAAGAACAAGTCCCACAAGCCTGAAAAGATGGTATCGTCATGGTACTGCAAAGAAAAAGAGTGATCTTAATGCATGAACTCTAGAATTATTGTACAGCTATCTGTCTCACGCAAAGACTACTGTTATGCTGCGTAGAATGAAGAAGGTAGTGGATAAAATATAACAAGAAAAACTGATTGAGTTCCTTCCAGGTAGATCATATTGTGAACAGATATTCACTGTTTGATAGAGCAGCAAAAATTGTTGCATGACAAAAACGTAAGAACAGTTGTATTGAATCAGACCAATGGCTTATTTAACTCAGTATCCTGTCTCCTGGCAATGGCCAATGCCAGGTGCTCAGGGGGAATGGACAGCACAGGTCCGTCCATCATGTTCCCTGTTCCCAGCTTCTGGCAAACAGCAAGCCCTGCCTATCCTGGCTAGGAACAATTGGTGGACCTGTCCTCAATTAATTTATCTAGTTCTTTTTTGAACCCTGTTATAGTCATGGGCTTTATAACATCCTCTTGCAAGGAGTTGCACGGGTTGATTGTATGTTGTGTGAAAAAATACTTCTTTTTCTTCATTTTCAGCCATCTGCCTTCTTTCTTCATTTGGTGACCCTGTTCTTTTGTGTTATGAGGAGTAAATGGCAACTCCTTATTTATTTTCTCCATACCAGTCATAATTTTGTAGACCTCTTTCTTATGCCTACTTTGTGGTATCTTTTCTTTGTTGGAAGCTTCTTCATACCACTAATGATTTTAGCAAAACAAACAAGGAGTCCTGTGGCACTGTTTTGCTGAACTAGACTAACATGGCTACCCCTTTGGAATTAATCATTTTAGTTCCCTTTCCTGTACTTTTTCCAATTAAAGTATTTTTTTTTTTTTTTTTTGTGATGGTGTGACCAGATCTGCACTCTGTATTCAAGATGTGCATGTACTCTGGATTTATAAAGAGTCAATATGATATTTTTGTCATATTATTTGTTCTTTGCCTAATGATTTTCAGGATTTTGTTAACTGTTAGATTCCTTGCTAACTCTTCACACTTTGTTTTGGACTTATCTATCTTGAGTCGTTTTCACCTGTGAATTTTGCCCCTTCACTGTTTACAACGTTTCCTAAATACTTTATGAATATGTTGAACAATACTGGTCTCACTTAACTCATCTTTGTTATGTTCATGATCTGATTAATTTACCAGTATTTTATCCAGTGTGTATGTATTATGCTGTCAGTTTGCAGATTGGAATTCTCCATTAGTAGTTAAGGCACATTCAGCAAGCACCCACATTGCTTCCATTGCTTCTTTTAATAATGTCTCACCATTTGAAATTTGTAAGTTGGCCACATGGTCTCCTCATACTTCAAAGAAACATGTAGTTTCATTGGTAATTGTAAGAGATGCCGTCTTAGAGCAATATTTAGATCTGTATTTAGGTAAAACTTGCATACCAGCCTCCCTGTGTTAATTGCTTTTTGCTCTTCAAGTGTAGAAGACAAGAAGTCAATGAAGAAAAAGAGGTTAGTTACCTTTTATAGTAAATGATTTTCTTTCTTTGAGATGTACTGTCTGTGTTTTGAGCAGCCTGGCCACTATTCCCTCTGTTCTAAGTCCCTGACGAAGATTTTGACCGGTGAAGGAATGGATAAATGGTTGGTCTGCCTTTCCTCTGTATGCCTTTGGTTGGATAGTAAAAGCATTCAATGGATGTATGTGGACTAATAGGGGGTTCCAGCTAGGGAAAATTTCCCAGTTCTTTGCTAGAATACGAGTAATATCCAGCAATGAAGAAATGCAGACAACACATCTCAAAGAATATCAATTACTATAGGGTAAGAAACCACTTTGTCTACTGGCAGGTAGAAAGTATTTGAGAGAATATTTTTATATATATTTTATATGATTTATTTGTTCACTGTTTTTTTGGATATTTTTGATGCTATGTTTGTGTTAATACCTGCATGGCCTGTTAAAAACACTTTCTGGATATCTGGCAAATATGCATCACTAAATAGAAATCTGGAAGAGTACAAAGAATTAAGTACATTGCCGTGGGAACACCCAGTGTGCGCTGCGAGCATGCCCAAGACCTGGAGTTAAAGTTCCCTTCCTACTTAGCCCAGCCACCTGGGCTGTGCAGGGCTGGGAAAAGGCAGGGATTAAAGAAACAGGGAAGGCACCAGAACACAGTTCCAGGCTCCCCTATTTTTAGGCAGGCAACATTCTGGCCCCCTAGAAACAGAGGAAGGCACTGGAACAGGGAGTTCCAGGGGTGCCCCTAAAAATTGCAGGAGCAGCCCAAACACACCGTTCAGGTGGCTCCACGTTAAGCCCAGCCAGCAGAGAGTTGGGGGAGGCTGGAGTGTGTGAATCTCCACATGCAGGGTGGAGCAGCTTGTGTCAGCCAGGCTGCAAACAGCCCAGGTAAGGGCTGGGGGGGACGGGGGGGGGACTGTTTGGGGTTGTGTGGGGCAGGTGTGTGTGTAAAGCAGAGGTGGGTGGGAGTGGATGTGTAGCAGAGGGTGTGTGGCTGGTTGATTGGGGATGTGTGTACCTGGGGGGGGGTGTAGCTGTGGGCTGGAGAGTCCATCACAGGCAGCAGGGGGCTGGGGGAGGGAAGAACGGGATGCCCTGGGGTTGGGAGGGAACAGCAGTGGGATGAGTATTTGCCCTGGGTGGCAGGCAGCCACTGTAGAGAAGGGAGAAGTGGGTGCTCTGCCATGCTCCCTTGCCCTAACCTCCCACTCCCTGGTCCCCCCCCCCCAGCTACTCTTGTTCTCCCTTCCTCACTTGCCACACTTGTGCTGTTGTGCACATGGCTGCCCTTGTCCTCTTTTGCCGCCCTTGCCCTGGTTTGCTTTCCAGACTCACTCCTGCCACTATATGACTGCTGACCTCCGCTGTTCTGCCACCCGTGCTTTGCTACCCCTACTACCACACATAGCAGCATTTCCAAAATGCTGTGCCATGGCTCATGAATATTCATAAGTTAATTTGAATGTTCATAAGCTTTTTTTTTAATAGTGGTGTGCCTCGAAAAATTTGAAGGTCTCAAGGTGTGCCACGGCAGAAAAAGGTTGGGAACCACTGGAATAGGGGAATGTATAACATATGGGAAGCAAACAATAATATGTCACTAATGCATATTACCAAAGCAAATTTTTTTTGTCATTCAATGAACTAGATTCTGTTTATCTGTACTGCAGTGAATGGAAGAAAACAAATCTGCTCTTTTTGTATTTTCAGGCTCGAATAGCTTTTTTACAAGGAGAAAGAAAAGGTCAAGAAAACTTGAAGAAAGATTTAGTAAGAAGAATAAAAATGTTAGAATATGCATTAAAACAAGAAAGGTATGTATACATGTTAGTTCAACATTTATCTGTGCTGAAAGAGAGTTTATGAAACAGGTCCCCCCCCCCCTTTTTTTAAAACAGTTAAACGTTTGGCTCTAGTCTACACTTACCTTGATTTTTGGTGGCAGTCAATAGCAGATATGCAAGGCATGTAAAATACCTTGCCTATCTGCCAGTGACTTTCTAAGCCACCGGGGCAAACCGGGGGAAGCTAACTGCAAATGGTTTGCAGTCGGCTTTCAGCAGCTCCTGTTAGGGGGCAGGAGTTGCTATGACAACTTCCAGAGAGCAGCAGTAAGTTTATTGCGCCAAGGAGACTGCGCTGACAGTGGCAATTTGCTGCCATCAGTCTAGACATACCTTTGGTCCAAGATACACGGAAAGGACATTGGGCATACTTCAGAGGACTTTAGTAAATTAAAGGATCTCTTTGGGGTTTTTGTTTTGTTTTGTCTTTGCCAGCTGTTTGGTCTAAACTAAAATTTAGTTTGAGTAATAGTCTGCAGTTCCTAAATATTTTGGTGAAGTAGTCTGCAGTTCCTAAATATTTTACTGAAAAAAATCCTTAAAACTAAAGGCCTATTACCAATATTTCTTATACTGGCTGTTCTGCTGGCCTGCGTAAGTAGGATTTTGTACTGCTACTGCTCCCACAATAGCAATCAAATAACAGTTTTCAAATTTGAATACTTATGGTTTATGAAGAAATATTGGTATATCATTTGAAAATAGATATTAAACACGAAGAATATTGTCCATTTCAACTTTCATAACTCTAGAAAATAACCTTGACACACACAGAAAAAAACAAAACTGGAATCCAGTACTGTTTTTCATAAAGACATGTAATAGAATAACTAAAAATTTACTGTGCTTTATGTAATACAGATGAGACTTGGATATTAATTAAAAGAGATGAAAAAGCTACTTGTCTTCAAGTATGATTCCCTATTTGTCTTGCTATGTGAAGTGTGCATTTTACATTTCAAAGAGCAGCTTCCTTAAATGTTCATGTTTTACTTTGAGATGTTGTTTCTAACTGTGGCAGGTACTTGATATTAAACTTGCATATAGAATATCTAACAATTTTTCTCACCTGTTAAACTAGTGTTGAGACTTCAAGAATGTCACACAAGATTGTTTTGCATTTAGTGTATGTACATTATTGCTGCCATTCCAGACCTTAGTGATTTCTATTGTATATTTTGGCTGAGCGGAAAATATAGTATCTGTTTCAAAGTTATTTAGGAATTTGGCTGGTGTTATGACAGTACTTTTAATGTTAGAGTCAACTTTATTAGTCCTCAGTTTACTTCTTTTACAGGGAAGTGCCATTCAGTGTTAAGTATGCATTGAAAGTATGCCACCTCTTTTCCCCCCTACATAAAAATAAATATGCTGTCAAGTCAGATGTATTTGTCCATGCATGTCCTTGACATCTTTAGGCTGGTTGCCCAATAATAATTCTGTATATGCCTTCTTCTTTCTCTGTTATCTTGTCTCTTATATTCTAGTTGACTATTGATATGCTGAAGCAATTAATAAAACTACCTAAAACTGTCCTAAAGTAATTCTTTTTTATTAAAAATTGTTTCTGCTTGCATGATCTGTTGGTCAAATGTATAAGTTAATTAAATAGTTGTCGAAAGCTGTTACTGAGTCTAGGGGTAGAATTTTCAAAAGCACGTAGATCCCATTTTCAAAAATGGTGTAGCATAACCTCTTTTGTCACATGGTGTCTTTGAAAATTTTATGCCAGGTCACTAATTTATTTTCAGGCTCCTATTTAAAGGAATCCTTCACAGGGAAGATCTGCAGATCAGTTGCAAAGGGTCATACTCTAGTTTGTGGCCCCTAGCAGGCATAAACCAGATTTTTCCATCCAAGCAGGATGAAGTTGACCACATCGCTGATCACCTAGCCACTAAGTTTGAACTCCCTCCCATAGCTCATGGAAGGCTTTACCAGACCCTCCTGCTCAGATAAATAAGAAAAAAGAACAAAAGCAAACTAAACTAAAAAGGGATAATTTTGATTCTTCTTATTCAATTTATTACCTTCTAAATGTTGCTGGACTTCTATTTTTCTTTCAAGTGCCCAGGCTAGATGCTGGCAGTGCCCTTCTGATACTGAGATAGCTGACTTCCAGAGCTTTTCAGTGCATTGCCTGAGCTAGTCTGCCCATGCAATTAGAGGAATTTAGGCACAGGCAATTAGAGGAATAGAGAAGTCATTAGAAAAGGGCACAAAAATGCTAGGACTAACTGAACCCCAGAGGGTAGCAGTGTTAGTCTGTGTACGGTGAAAACCATGAGAGTACTGAAGAAGTGGATTGGAGCCCGCGAAAGCTTATACCCAAAGAAAGTTTAGTCTTTAAAATGCCACAGGACTCTCATTGTTTTTGCTGATCCCAACTTTGGTTTTCTGCAGCTAGTGTGTTTTGTTACAAGGGAATGTTCTGTAACAGCAGCATTCCTTGTCAGTCTCTCTAATCTCCCACTATTTCAAACCTCTGCTTCAATAGAAGATGTACATCTCATTCCTTCTGGCAGAGCTGTTGTTTCAGGCTATCTGCAGACTGAGGAAGACATTATTTTATCAATATACATTTTATTCACATGTGGAATGTCAGCTTTGCAATCCTGAGGTTCCAGAAATCTTTTTAAATAAAGGCTAAGGCACTGCAGAATCCAGTATGCCAGGCAGGACACGCACATACGCTAGGCAGATTGAGCACTTAACAGTCGTGTTCTAAACTGCATTTATACTTGTTTTATTGGCTTCTAATGAGGTTATACTGGCTTAATTTCTTGACTGCATATTAGAAATTAATTTATGTGTGGAAAAACAAATCTTGTCTAACACAGGAGATAGTCACATGTTTTTAGTGTTGTCATTAAAATGTAATATGAAGTTATTCTTTGATCAACTTTTTCTCAAATTAGATCCCTTTCTTATGTCTGGATAGAAGATAAAATTGAATTTTTGTTTTAAGTTGAAAGTAAAACTGTTTAGAATTGTAAATTCCATCTTACAACATGTGTTCCTTTCAAACTTCTTATATAACATATGCTTTTGTTTCTACAAGTTTATTTGAATTCATTTAAGCCAAAATACATGCTGTACTTTTAGAAATTGTTGCTTCCTTTACAAAATGTGTAATAATTCACAAGAAATCTAACACCTTGTTCTTATCAGTTTATTTTATTTGAAAAAAATAAGTAGCATAGAATTCCGATACATTTTTAAGATTCCAGAGATGTCACGTGGTATTTCTGAAGGCTTAATTCCTTATTTTAGAATCCAGTGTAGAAAACTTTTTTAAACTACTGAATCATTTCAATAAACTACTTTAAAATAGCTGAAATTCCAACTAATTAAAATTCTTAGATTTCAGATGTTTCTACAAACAATTTAAAGATGAGCTGAAAGGTATTATTCTTTCTAGGACTCAAGTTGAGATGCTTAGGAGACTCTTTTACAGCAGGTCTAGGCAGAACTGATAGTGCCACTTCATGATTAAAGCCACCCAACACCTTTCCTTGTAAGATAGAATTTTTATTTGTGTGCAGCTGTCCAATTTTAATTATTTTGGGCTGAAATTTTCCACATCAGGTGCTGCCTCAGACTCAATTTAGTGGAAAGATTCAGCTAAAATTGTTAATAGGTTTCAGAGACTCTAGTCAGGGGAAATACTGTTTTGAGCCACCCCACCTCTGGGCTGTTTTGTTAAGAAGCTGTAGCAGCTGTCTTTGGCATGTGGGCTTCATATGTAGCAGGGAGCAAAGGGAGTTGCACTGGTGCAGGGGGATGGGAGAGTCTTTTGCCACCCTGTGAAAAATTGACCACTTTAGTCAGATTATAAGATGCAGGTCTTGTCTACACAGGGATGTCACCAAATTAAGGTAGAGTGAATTTAAAGAAGGATAGCTATTTTGGAGTAACTCTACCTGTAGATAAGCCCTGAAAACTCATAGCTGACACATGTTAATAGAGACATCAAATTTAACAGCTAAAATACTCAAAAATAGTGTCTTCACTGAGCATGTTCAAACCTGGGTTACATGGTCTGAGCAGGATTTTTCCTGTGTTTTGGTGAGACCTTTTTCAGTGAAGCACATGAAGTGGAAGTTAATCAGAATGGCTTTATGCTGGCAATGGAGGAGAGGAATTTCCAGGCAGGGTTGAAGGTAGCATTTCTAATATTTAAGAAGTGATGGAGGGATAGATGCAAATGGGGTGAAACTGGGGAGTAAAACATCTTATTGCGGTGGAGATAAGAATTCGGCCAAGAAGGATTAAGGAGAGGTGGTGTGGTCACCTTGGCGGATGAAAGGATTAGAGTTGGAGAACAGGTATGAAACATCTTGCAACAGTGGTGGGGTGCGGAAGGAAGGAGAAAGAGGTAAAAGGAAGGGAGAAGGAGTGGTTGTGTCAGATCTTGTAGATTTTTCTGTTTGAAGAAGTCTGCTCTGCAGAGAGGGAAGAAGAGGTGGGGAGACAGAAATGGTGTTGGTGGTGAGTTTTGAGGAGAGTGTTAAAGGTGATGGATTGCACGTGTGGAATTCATTTGGAGTACTAGAGTTTTTTTGGCTAGGAAAAGACAAAGGAAGCAGCAAATAATCTTTATTCATGTAATTGTACACAATGGTGAATTGATTTAAATCCAAGTGATTTATTTAAATAGTCAATTTTAATCTTGTTTTACATTTGTACTTAATACTTTTTCTAAAGAGAAGTTGATTTTGCCATTTGTTGATAACAATTATAACATGTCAATATGCAATTAAATATAGATTTTATACGAAATTTGATACTGCTTTTTTATATGCTTGAAGATATACTATAATACATATGTTTGGTTATATAGCTTAACTTGTATTTATTCAGACCTAATGTTTACTTTTATATTATATTAGCAAATGATGTGCTTATTGTTAGATGATTAATATTTTTATTTGTCAAGCTCTATTTTACTGATAATTATAATTTAAGTAAAATGCCCCAAAACGTTTTGTTTTTATTTGTAAAATAAAACTGCCTTAGATGTGCTGAATAAATAACGAGAAATTTTAACAGAACATTTTTTGCATTTTAAGCTATCTGAATTGTGAGTAAAGTATATGAATTTAACTTGTTCTGGTCACCACGTCATTTAGGAGTGTAGAGCTAGTAGGTTTTATCCTCATGCTTAGGTTCTATTCAAAGATTAGAAGAGTAGAACAAGTATTTTGCTTTTCCATCTGCTAATCAGATTTTTAACTTTGAAGTGTACTTGTTGAATGAACTGATGATAATATTCCTTTTGCAACTTCAGAAAAGGCTACTGGTTTCAAAATATGGTTTAGCACTTCAACAGTCTCTGGTTCTAAGTGCTTAGTCAATGACACACATTGTTCACTGAATTTCTTTACGACTTTGTTAGGAAACATGCTATTTTATTATTGTTGTTTAACTTACATGATTTTAATAGATTATCATAAATTCAGGCCCTAATATAGGTTTTTGTAATTTTAAATACAGTTTTAAAAAAGAAAAATGGTTTAATTAAATTTTAAGTTTCAGTTTTTAAAAATAAATCCTTGATTTTTATCCATCCTGAAGGGCTTGAACACTTTTAAATGCTTTTTACTTACTAATGTAAAATAAAATCCTTCATAGGTAGTAAGTTCTCCAATACAAGTTCTTTATTAATAAAATATCAGAATACACGTATCTGAAAAATAAGTCTGCTCTTGAAAATGTTTGTCTTAATGGTTCAATGATTTTTCAGTAGTTATTCAAGCGAAAGTGTTGAGTTATATTCTGTATCTTACCATGTTTGTTGTTAAATGTAATAGTAAGATGTGTTTCAGTTTAGGAAAATACTTTTTATATACAGATCTCTTTAAACAGTTGTGCTTATTTTTCAGGGCAAAATATCATAAATTAAAATATGGCACAGAACTGAACCAAGGTGACTTGAAAATGCCAACTTTTGAATCAGGTAATTTTTTTTGTAAACTTCACATATATTGTAATTCTTATGTTTTCTGAATTTTTGGATTTGCTGTTTATGCAGCACTTAGTAATTATTATAATGCAGGCTGTCTATAATAACAGAAGTTAATTCTTTGAGAACAGATAATCAGTTCCAGGGACCTGTGTTAGTGAATATCCTGGTGTTTACCAACTGTTTTTATTTAAACCTTTATTCAGTTCAGTTCTCTACTACTACTCAGAAAGATTTCAGTGTTGAATGAAGTTTTAGTACTTGTAAAAAGAGGTAGTGGTTTAACATTTTATTTTGTTATTTTTTTAAATCTGTTCTTTTATTTCTGTCAGTAGACCTGGAAGGCTCTTACAGTTCCATTGGGATTTTACACTCTTTTACTTAGATCACAGGTTAAACTTGTTTAGAGACAATTAGGGAGAAAATAGAACAATGGAATGAATGTTCTACATATAGAAAATTATACGTGTTTTTGTTGTCTGTTACTGTATAATAAGAATATATAGAAAAGTATTTTTATGTTAGATATTTTTTGAAAATGGGCAGGGATTATGTCAGATCAAAAGGAGGTGCCATGATGTAAATCTCAGGCTGCCCACATTGGCACATGAAGTGCAGTTAACTTCCCGATATTGGCAATATGTTGATTATAACTAACGTTCCCACAATTCTGCTCCATATAGATCTGAAATTAGAGGAAGATTTTTCCCTTGATTAAATTTGACTATTTAGGAAGTAAGGATGACCGTTATTCCATGACTAGCCCCTCTTTGAAATTAAATTATTTGACCCACTATATTATAAATAGTTTGTTTTTTGTCAGTCATTGGAAATACAGTTATGATTCACAAGTTGTTTAGGCCAGGGGTGTGCAATAATTTTAGCAGAAGGGCTACCCCATGAATTTTGGTAAGTTGTTGCGGGCCTGGGCCATGTCTGGCTTCTGGGTTGTGTCTGGAAGTAGGAAGTTTGGGAAGCGACCAGTCAAGAATCACTAAGTGCCCAGCTCTCCAGCTTCCAAGGTAACAGGACCATCCAGCAGCTTAGTCACGTCCTGAGCTTCTGGCTTCTGGTCATGTGACTGGAAGTTCAGGAAGCAATTCGCCAAAAGTTGCCTAATGCTCTTGGAGTAGCTTAAGCAGAGCATTAGCAGAAGCAACAGATTGGTAGAAAGGGTTTATTTAAGCTTTTGCTTTCAGCTCTTCTCTCTCCACATTTTGAATCCAACTGGCTTATTTACTTTAAAGAGATCTGCTAGCATTCTAGATATGCTTAAATTAATCTTGTGATCCACCTTTCTCAGTATCTGTATATTTACTGCTGTCATGCTATATTTTCCATTTCATTCATCTGGCAAAGTGGGATTGTGCCCATGAAAGCTTATGGGATAAATTCATTAGTTTTCGTAAGTGCCGCAAGACTCCTTGTTTGTTTTGCTGAAGAATTATAGTAGTGCATGGTCTAAAAAAGATTAAGTGAAATATTCACTTCCTCTGTTCCTCAAAATTGGCAGAGTAAAGTAAGCAACACTAATGTGCATCTCTTTACATTTCAGAAGAAACCAAAGACATGGAGGTTCCTACTGTACCTCAGAATAGTCAGCTGACTTGGAAGCAAGGCAGACAGTTATTACGACAGTAAGTAATATAGTTGAATATTTATATTTGTGGTGACTTTTTCTTCTGGAGCTTTTGAAATTATTTACATGTTTGCATTTTGCCTTGGGAGTTCATATAGTCAAGATGGGCAAATATTGGTTCAGCATGCAAGATTACGTAACCTTTTTTTTTTTTCTTGAAGTAGTGTTAATATGGTTTTAAACCTTGGGAAATTAAATGGCAAGCAAATCACAGGTGGAAGTACATGGACTTGGGGTGGAAGGGGTTCCTTCAGTAAATTTTATGATTAAAAAAAAAAGAGTCCTGTGTTACTTAGACTAACAAATTTATTTATTGCATGAACTTTGGAGGAGAAATTTTTCTCTCACGAAAGCTCATGCAATAAATAAATGTTAGTCTGAGTACCACAGGACTCCTTTTATGATGAAGTCATTTAGTTTCTTAACTCCTCCCTTTTAAGAATAAATTAAATTGATAATACTGTGTTCTCTGGACTATAAGTCGCACAATAGAAAAGCATGTTTTCTTTAAAAAATTCATGTATTGGTCACACGGTTATGTAAGTCACCCTAATAGAAAAACATCAATTTAAAAAATTCACATCTTGGTCGCACAGTTATACAAGTCACACTGCTATAAGGGTTGCGCTGCTACATTAGTTGGACCCTGTTGTGCATTGACATCACTTTAGAATGCAGACAAAATGATCTCTGAACGACTCTGTTCACTCATAAATTAGAATCCACTGGGAGATAGTGAATTAATTAATATTTGTTACATTTTCTGAAACAAATTAAATAATTAATAATTGTTACATTTTTGGAAATAAAATTTATTCCATTGTTGTGTGACGTGTTGTTATTAAGAAAGATATGATTTAACCTTGCCTCCTTCTTACACATCAGCCATATTTAACCAAAGAAGATACCGGTATATGCACTAATGATAATGCAGTTGTGAACTATTAAGTAAGCCAGTAAAATTTAGGACAAAGACATTTATGGGGCCTAATGGAAGACAATATGAAATAAGCATAATCCATAAAGTTCAATCATTTGCATCAGAGAAGCCATCAAAATCCTCATCTTCAGTGTCACCCTGAAATAGCTCGGCTATTTCAACTGACAGATTTAGTCCATGATCTGCCTATCTGGGTATTCATCTTCCTCTTCATTTTCTTGTACTGTGTCGTCATTTACTATTTTTGCTTTCTTGAACCTTGAAGTGACTGTTTCTGCACTGACACTCATCCAGGCTTCTCTAATCCACTGTGTCACCTCTGTGAGAGTCACGTGACACAAATGACCAGTGGCCATGAAGCTGCTTTCCCCATCTGTCATCCAGGATTCCCAGAGGCGGCACAAGACAGTCTTGAAACTCCGATTAACAGAGATATCAAGAGGCTGCACCTACTTTGTTAGGCCTCCAGGAATTATTACTGGCACAGAACTTATATTTTTTATTTGCATCTTTACCCTCTCTGTTATATGCGCTCTCATACTGTCCATGATCAGTAGCACTTTTCGTGTTTTAAAAAAAAAGTGGCGTCTGCTAAAACATCATTCCAGCCAAACCCCGATCATCCATCCAACCTTCTTTATTGGTCTGTATGATGACACTGGATGGAAACAAATTGCGTGGCATAGTCTTTTTCTTAAAAATAATCATAGGTGGACGTTTCTTTCCATCCGCACAGCACGCTAGCATAACAGTCAAATGTGACTTTTTGTGACTGGTTGTTCTGACGTTCACTGTTTTTTCCCCTTTCTCATTAACTGTTCAGCCAACGGGAATGTCAAATGTCAGCAGAACTTCATCCATATTAATTATGTGGTCAGGAGTGACTCCATACTTTTCAGTCATGGACTTCACAAAGGCCAGAAAGCTGTCAACTTTCTCTTGTGATTCAGCTGGAAGTTTCTGGCACATTGTTGTTCATGCCTGCATGCTAAGTTGATACCTCTGCATGAAATGGAAGCACCAGGATGGTCCCCTAACAAATTTTTGCACTTCCATTTCTTGGCCATTGTCTGGGCCTTCAGTTGCATCTGAACAGTAGACAATCTGCATCCTTGAGCTCTTTGCTCCACTATCCATTGGCGAAGATGACCTTCCAGATCAGGCCACCTAGCTTTTTGTCCACAGTTCGCTTTCTTTGTCCATTTCATGACTTGAAGTGAATCTTTCATTCTTCGCCAATCATGAACTAATTTTTCACTTACACCAAACTTTCGTTCAGCTGCCCCGTTGCTATTTTCTTCCACGAATCTGGTAATTGTTTATTTGGATTCGGCGGCATAACTTCTTTGTCCTTTCTTTGGCGCCATTGCTCTTAAAAGTCAAGTGGTTGTGGATTCATTGTTGTTGAAGCTTGGCGGTTTTTCTTCACTGGACTGACAGCTGCAGTGAGATTGACTGGACTTACTTTCGCAGGTACCCTATATATAATAATTTAGCATGTTTTATTGGTCTTTACCATCAGCGATTACTTAATTGCCAGAGAGCACACACAAATAAACTGAGCCAGCCAGAGGCTATGTCAACATGGCGGACTCTGCGTTTCCCAAATCTGCATTTCTAGAAACAGTGTTGTGAGAAGATGATTGGCAGAGGGAAACTCTTGCATATCCTTAGTCTGGTGTTTTAATACAAACAGGTGTTCAGTTCAGGCACTAATGGTAACTACCAGCAGATCATTGTTGACAGAGACATTATCTGAATGTCATTTAGTTCAGTTCCTTTATCATCTCCATTTTCCAAAGACCACTTATTTCATTTTTCTTGTAAATTTGATATATAAGTTGCACCTTTCAAAATCATTGTTTAAAAAACCGTGACTTATAATTAGGAAAATACGGTACTGCTTTTCAACAACCAACACTAGATCCTTTCTCTGTCTCATAAATGTCTTTCTTTTTTCTCAATCAACCTAGGTATCTCCAGGAAGTAGGTTACACAGATACAATATTGGATGTACGGTCCCAGAGGGTAAGGTCTTTACTTGGGCTCTCCAGTTCAGAACCAAACGGCTCAGTGGAGACAAAGAACTTAGAACAGATCCTTAATGGGGGTGAATCTCCTTCATCTAACCAAAAGGGACAGGAAATCAAAAGGTGGGCAAAGAGATGTAAAACTGTAATATGCATGATTACTGGCTAACATACCCTATATTATTAATTAAAAAAATATTTGATTCAGATAGCTATATTATTCAAATATTGAGAAACTATTTAGGCTCCTAAGCTTCAGAAATAATTTTTTTCTAGTCATTGGTACATTCTAGACAGTTATATCATCCAAATATTGCAGCCATGTGAGGTTATGAAAATCTGAAAATAAACTGATTAGCATAAAAGGAGTCTATAAGCATAACTGACATTCATGTATCATTTTTCAAATATATAAGCTTATAAACCAAAAATAAATTGCATTATGTGAAAACTAGATTTTTCTTTCAAATTTAATAATTTACATTGGTTTTATTAACATGAGGAATTGTTTCTAAATTCTGCCATATATGTTGAATGCTACTTTTCTTTTTGAGATGTAATTACATAGATTTAGATGGATGAAATTTTCTTAGCATTTTTACTTTTAAGAACATTTAATTTTGGTACTATATATTTGACTTAATCTCCTAGATCCCTTCTCTGCAGGTCAGCTAGTAAATCTAACCACTGTAGGTTTTTTTGTTTTGTTTTTTGTAGGAACTCTGGCGATGTTCTGGAAACATTTAATTTCTTAGAAAATGCAGATGATAGTGATGAAGAAGAGGAGAGTGACATGATAGAAGATATAGCAGAAGGAAAAGAAAAGCTTCGGATAAATAAAAAACACAAAGTAAAGAGCTTTTATTTCTGCATTTTGTTTATGTACATGTGATATGCTGAAAGCAGTGCTAGTAAAATATAGTCTGGTGGAAGGAAGCCTATCCTTCAAATTGACAGGAAGAAATTGTGCTGAAATGGTACCCTTCTTTGTCTGTATGGCATGTAAATGAACATGTTGTATTAGCATGTTTTGGTGTAGCACCTGTAATACTCAGTGTACTTTCATCTTCAAAGTGTTTTTCAAGCATGAAATAAGTAATGATCACAACATCACCGTGAGCAGAATAATTAAGATTGCTGTCAAAGAACTACTCTGCTTCTTGCTGGCCACCAGCATCCAGAGATGGAATGATTTTGTACTTCATTCTTCCTCACAGACCTGGCTTCCCAGAGTTTTCTCCTTTTTTGCCATTTTTAAAAATTAAACATTAATCTCTGTCTAGGTGACCTTGTGGCAATATTATCTGCATAGATCCAAGTATTTTTCCTGTTCTCTTTTAGTGGACCAAGACAGAGGGTAATGATGATGCAGTATACTCTGGCCTTCTGGGGATGATTACTTGATTTAGCAAAAAGTTTCATGTGATCAGATAGCTGCAGCAATGAGCTCCAAATCTCATTTGCTTCTTGGTTTGGTGATTGGTTGCTTGGTGGGTCTCTACAATGGAAGATGCTGTATAGAGAAGTGTGTAGCCTGGAGAAATTTTTCAAAAGTCTGGGATTATCTGTAAGGAGAAGAAATGAGATGTTTTGAGGTTGGTCGAGGGACTTGACTTGAAGTAAGAGCCTCAGACTCTGCTCTGTCAAAAACTTGGTTTTTGTTTAAATTCAGAAGGAATTAAACTAACCGCCTGCGTAGTTGCACACAAAAAGTCCTGTCTTAAAATGACGTATCCCATTCCTAATTCATACTTAGTTCAGTTTCTTCTTACCAGTGAAAACTCATGTTTGTATGATAGCAGGGATCTCCGTAAAACACCAAATATATATTCTGCTATCCACTTGCAGATTGGTAATGAAGGCTTAGCTGCAGACCTTACAGATGACCCTGATACTGAAGAAGCTCTGAAGGAATTTGATTTTTTAGTAACAGCAGAAGATGGAGAAGGAGCTGGAGAAGCACGAAGTTCAGGGGATGGGACAGAATGGGGTAAGAAGCTAACACAAACAAATGTTCAGTGCTGTTTGAACCTTTGTTCATAGCAATATACTTATGAGCTGTAATACGTATTGTTTATGATAGAATGGATGTATGAATGCTTGTGACGATCAGATGCTGGCAAAGTAGATAGATATGTAGGACATTAGGTATTACAAATTTTATGCACATACACAATGCAATGCTAACGTTTAGATTGTGGTTAACTTGTTTCAAATTTGTCCTTGTTTTGTTGTTGAGGATAGGTTGTTTTTGTTAGTGGGGTCCTGCTCCCTTGATGCACAATCTTCAATATTTTTTGATGCTCCTGACCATCTCTAAAATCCTTCCTGGATTTTGGGATCAACTTTTTCTTCCTCACCTGCTTGAACAGAGTCAGTTCCCAAATCTAGACTTTAGATTTGGTTTTGGTCAGGAGCTTTAATTTGTGTTTAGTCCTGTGTTATATGGACTAGAGAATTATTAAATTAACTATAATTACATTTTGATATATTAATTTCATGTAAATTATATTGTATATTAATTACCCATGATTTTCAGAAGCTAACTGCCAATATAGACTTTATTAATAGAATCAGAAAATTGGTACTCTGTTCTGCAAGTTCAAATTTTCTTAAGTAGATTATGAAGTAAGACTGATGGAAAATTCATTGTGATATAGAAAGCAGTAAATGTTTCTTACATGATGTTTGAAACTTCTGTGATATTTTTGTTTAAAGTAAGACATGAAGAGTTGGAGGAGTGCATTTGACCTGGGTGCTCAATACCCATCAGGTTTTAGTTGATTAAACTACCTCAGATTTAAACAGTCATGACAGTTTTTGCTCACATAGTGCCCAGGACTAGAGCTATAGTGTTAGATGTCAGGTTTGTAAAATCATGATATGTAATACAGGGGCTGTTTTTGAGAAATCTCACGCAATACTTGCAGTAATCTGTCATTCTTTCAGTATGTTCTTTTCATAAACACTAAAATTCACTCTGCTTTTTAAAAAAAACAAAACACAACAATTAACTTATCAGATTTATTTCTTTCTCCATTGTATTGGATTTAGATTTTATTATTAATCTAATTATTGGTCTAAATGCTTTGTTTCTAGGTGGCTGTTCTGAATTGCTGCTCCTTGGGGAGATAAATATATTAATCCCTCATTATTTTATGTAGGAGAGAACAAAATATCTTTATATGAAGTCATCTTTTCTTAAAACTTGAATTTCTGTAGGCTGTCTAGCTATCGAATTGATACTCCAAGTTGACTGTATGAAGTGTTACCTCAGTGCATAGTTATACATCACTATATTATACATTTAAATAAAAACAAAGAGCAAGTGGTACATTTGAATCACTTTATACTAATGTAAAGTAAATTCTTTTAAAAGAACAAACATCAAATGCACGTTGTTGGTATTCTGTGTAATTTCTTAGAATATTATGTTTAACTTTCTGAGATAGTATACTTTAGTCCTAAATTATTGGATTATATGTACGGTATGAAACTTTTGCCACCTATTCATGTACTACAGATCTTTATATCATCATTTTACTAGTGTTGTGACTGATGCACTTTTTTCTCTTGTTAACCATTGCTGTATTTTAAAGATATTCTGATGTGGAAATTCATTTTTGTAGTGTTTTTGCCCATAACGTTATAAGAGTTATAGCTTCAGTCTTACCCTTTAATACAAAAACATGTATTTGCTGCCCCCTCAAAGTGGATATAGGAAGATAATTGTTATCTCAGACAATTTTCTCCTTAAAAGAGGGGGAAAAAAAAAAAGAATTTTCTCCTTCAAATTGTGTATGAAGACTTCCTCCCTGAGCTAGAGTTGATTCCCATTGCACATACACAAGCTTTATACTAATACAACTCTGGCCTAGTCTCTGCTATGGGGCTAAGGTGATGAAAAACATGCAGTTTGTGTGCTGCAGAATGTGTTATTTTCCATTTACTTAGTTATGCTCACTTACCGCAATGTGTTTAATCAGCTGTGTTGACTTGAAGTGCTCTCCCTTTGACACAGTGTTACTCCACTTGGGGGGGGGGTGGCTGAAGTTACTGAATTGACAAAAGGGCCCTTCCAGAATTGATTGACTGGGTCTACGCCGGCCACTCAGTTGATCCTCCTGCGTAGATCTATGGGGATCCATGCAGCATTTTCTGTATAGGTAAGCCCCTCTGTTAATTTCAGTGAAGTTATTCTTTACTTACCAGGAATAATTTGAGAATAGATTAAATCCTGAGTTCTTGTGATTGAGTAAATATACATTGTCTTTCATGAGGTTTTAGACTAGTTGAAATTTCAACTTATAGTAGAACCTCAGTGTTATGAACAGTTTGAGAATGGAGATTGTTTGTAGCTCTGAAATGTTTGTGATTCTGAACAAAAATTATGGTTCTTTCAAAAGCTTAAACCTGGATGTTGACTTAATACAGTTTTGAAGCTTTATGACATAGAAAAACTGTTGTTTTAAGCATCTTAATTTAAATGAAAGTAGTACAGAAACATTTTCCTTACATTGTCTAATCTTCTTTTAACTTCCTCTTTATGTTTTTAGTAGTTTACATTTAACACAGTACTGTACTGTGGTGGTAGTGGCAGTGGTGGTGGCAATGGTGGCTGCTGCTGTTTCTTTATCTCTGATGCTGCCCGATTATGTAATTCTAATTCCAAATAAGGTATATGGTTGACTGGTCAATTTGTAACTCTGATGCTTGTAACTCTGAGGTTCTCCTGTAGTTTTGTTTTGTAGTAAGGTTTCAGGTCATAAAGGTTAAATTCCTCATGGAGTATCATAATTGGATACAGTATTCCACATGTGGTTCTACTTTACTATTGTGTGATGGTAAACTGCCATGAATAAATTGCTATTTTTAGCCATATAAATACACCCAATAACCATATTAGACTTATTTTTATTAAGCTAATATTCATGGAGGCCTCCCCAATCTCCATAGTGATTCTGCTGATAGTCCATACTAATTCCTAGCTATTTTTCATGTAAGTATCTTACATTTCTGTAAAGAGTAGGTTACTCATACAACATTATATTTATAGCTTATTTTTGTGTATGGGTCAAATCATAAAGTTTAAGTTGATTTTTACAGAAGCTCAGTTCTATTGGATGCTTCTCTAATATGCGTCTTTATCCTAGTCTTTATGCAACCTTAATTTTTTAGCTGTTCTTTGTTTACGTTTATCGCAGACCTCCTTACTGCTTTAGTTTGCTACCCTCATAGCTTTATTTACTTTTTGTTTAGTTGATTGGACATATACAATCCAGTTTTTGTATGCTCTTATTTATACGTATTAATTTCTGGTGAATAAAACTCTTTATTTTTCTTCTGTCTATGTGTACACTACCACTTTGGTCAGTATAAGTTATGTCACTCAGGGGTATGAAACCACCCTGTGTCCCCCGAACAACATAAGTTACACCAGTGGAACCATCGGTGTGAACAGGGCCATGACAGTGGGAAAGCTTCTCCCGTGGGTGTAGCCAGTGCCACTCTTGGAAGTATTTTTATTATGCCGATGGGAGAGCTATTGGCAAAGAGCAGCTACACAAGCAATCTTACAGCAGCACAACTCCATTTGTACAGCTGCGCCACTGTAATCTCTCTAGTGTAGACATGGGCCTAAGCTCTGGTCTATACTTGCTGCTTTTTTCGGCATCAGTCGACGGGAGATATGCAAGATACGTAAAATACCTTGCGTATCTCCGACAACTCACTGATTGGCTCCTTCACACTAGGGTAGGCCAACTGCAGATGCCTTGCAGTGGGCTTACAGCAACTCTAGTTCCAGGGCTGGAGTTGCTATGGCGATTTCCAGAGAGATTCAGTGGGTTTGTACTGACTGTTGAATCACACCCGGAAGATCATGCTTTCCCTTACTGGAGTATTTTTACAGATTTCAAAAGTGTTTCCTGTGCAGGTCTACAGATCTACTGCTTGCTTTGAACTTATCCTGTTTTGAGTAGATATTTTAACTAACTTTCTTAGCAACTTAATTATTTTTATAATTTTTAGTATAGATTAACTCCAAAAATCCATAGCTTGTCACATCTGATCAATAATTTATTCAATGTGCATCTTTCTCAAAGAGAGACTTCTGCAAACCAACCACTATCTTCATCTCCCTGTTGAAATTTGTCACGAACATAGTTTTCTTTTATTTATGTTGTAGTAATTATTGTAGTTATTGCACTTTGGGGTTTGCATCTCACTTTCATGAATAAAATTTTACTCATAAGACTTACAAAAGATGAAAGATGAGAAAATTCAAACTATACTAAACAAAGAGGAAGAAAAATAAATGTATACGGCCCTAAAAGAGCAGAAGAGTGTCAGATTAAAATATTTCTATAAATCTCCTCTGATGCAAATACAGTAGATTTTTGTTGTTGTTGAACATTTGATTTGTAGAAGCAGAGAGAAATGAAGGAAGTAAATATGCAAAATGTAGTTGCAAGCTTCTTAAGAGGCATATCACTGTAACATCTAAATATCACTGGTATATACATGAATTTATCCCATTCTTGTAAAATAAGGATCTATTCTGTATTTATAGAAAGTAAACTGAGGCTGAGATTAAATTTGTCACCTGAGACGTTTGGGCAGGGCTATGAACAAAGCCCATATCTTCTGACTCCAAGTTTGATATCTCAACAAAAAAACTACTTGTCTTGGTCTAATCAGGACTGACTAGTCATGAACTGGTTAACTTTAACTGTCAAGGTGTTTTGCAAGACTTTCTGCAAAACAGAAACCTGTAATATTTTGTTTGCAGTCCAGAGACATGTTTGTATGTAAAACTATTATATTGGTCTTCTGTTTAATCTTATAAATATTTTCTAAAATCCTAAGTTTCAGGTCCAGTAAGGTCCCTCTATTGTGTTTAACTTGGAGACTTTAATGTTGAGGAGACCTTTGAAAATTGTGATACAAGTGTTTTTTAAGATATTTCTTTTAAGCAAATACTCTGCCCTATCCCTGCTGTATAGTGCTCCTTTTGAACTCAGAAATGAGATTATGAATTTGTGGTATCAGAATAATTAAATGGAAACAATGATCATAACATGATGAATTACAAGAATGATCCCACTCCCCAGAAATTGGGCTTTATGGGAGAGCAAGTTGTTCTAACCCAGGGGTCCCAAACTCAAATCACCACAAGGGCCACATGAGGATTAGTGCAGTAGCCTGAGGGCCATATCACTGAAACCTTTTCATACAATGATATTGCAAATATCCATAATGACTGTGTCACTGCGGGCCACAGGAAATAGCTTTAGGGGCCACATGCGGCCCACGGGCTGTGTGTTTGAGACCCCTGTTCTAACCTAATATTTGAGAACACAGAAGGTATTAAGAAAAACATAGGCTAATTAATTTTCTTTTTGTTTTATATACTTTTTTCTCAGCTTCAATTTATGTACAAATCCATTTGTAAAAATTAGTTACTTTAACTTGCCAGGAATTTTTGCTTTGTTTAGCTAATCACAGATTTCCAGATAAGTAGGGATTTGTGATAGTTGGTTATAAATAGCAAGGGTTTCCTTTATTTATGTGATATAAATGTGCTGTGTTGTTACCAAAAAAATTATATATAATGGAATCCTGGTTACTAGTAACTAATTGTCACTAAAGATGTGAAGGAATGTCAAATTGTCTTCACTTTAGTGAATTCTTTATTAAATTTCTTATAAAATATTGTACTTGAAATTGTATGCATTTTGTCTAGTAACATCTGTTTCATACTCCTTTACTGATAAAACCGTAGTGTCTCATGCATGTAAGATGAGTGTGGGAGAGGATGCATGTTTTTTTAATGAACAAAATGACACTGACATACTTACTCAGCTTGCACTTTCATGAGTTGTACAGCATGAAATATATTTAGTTGCTTATTCAAAGCTGGCTGAATAATTCCTTAACACTGTCTTTCTAAAGATGCAGTAATCTTTTAAGTATGTTAGATACCTTTCTGTGTTTTGTACTGTCAATCAGTTATTCAACATGAACATTTATTTAAAGAAAAACTCAAACTGGTTTCTCACTGGAAACATAAATTAGCATAAAATATTCAGATGTAATTATGGTAAATAGTTTAGTAAAAACTGTAGAATGAGATTTAATACTTTGTAAACTGTGACAAAACTGAGATTGCACCTTTAAGATATTTTAAAGTATAAACTAAGAACTTTTAAATGGATGATTATGTTAAACTATAACAATCGATCGCCAACAGCTTGCACTGCCAACTGCTGATTTTTTTTCTTTTAATAATGTGCTGCATGTAGACAAAGATGACCTGTCCCCAACTGCTGAGGTTTGGGATGTAGACCAGGGACTAATAAGTAAACTGAAGGAACAGTACAAGAAGGAACGAAAGGGGAAGAAAGGGGTCAAGAGTAAGTGCGGATTCTGAATCTTGAAATGCCATTCGTTTTATCCATTTTGGAAGACACTTTTTTTCCTACAAGTTCTATTTTTGTTTTTGCATAAAGTATTGTGTTCCATGACGGGGGGCAACCAACTTTAACTTTCTATTTGCTAAATCTGGTTATGCAAGAAATTTAAATATCTTGTGCCAGTCATGAGACAAGAAATGTGAAAATACTTAAAAACATGTAGTTAAATAGGAAAAATGAGTTAATTACTTTGATAGATTTTTAACTGTTGTTCTGGGAATGATGTTACTGCTTCATTAAAGTTCAGGAAAAGGAGGATAAATTTCTCCATTTGTGAAATTATAAGAATTTTTAGCTGCCTTTTGTTAGCCTTGTTTTGAATTGTGATTCACTTGCATTCTTGGACCTATATTTGTGTCCATCTCCTAGAAGATGAGACTGAAAAATATTCCTTTAATGTAAGGGTAAGCAAATATTTTCATGGCTTACTCTAAAATTTTTTTTCTCTTGAGGTTGACATTTGTTCTTCAATGCAATTAACATTGTCTGGTGTTTTAAAGAAAAATACTGCTGTTTGGAGAGAGAGGGTGGGTTTAGTTTACGTCCCCAGCTTAAAGTACAAATATAGCAATAGGCGATTAAATTTTGTCAGATGAAATGACTAACTGATGAATAAGACTGACTAAAAATATTTAAAGTATTTAAGACTCCCAAGTTTAATATTATGAATTATAAAATGAGACACACAGTGCTATAGTATGTTGAATTTAATCTGTTATATAAAGCTTACATAGACAACGAGCTGCATTAATGTTTAGTTGCACTGGTGTAATTCTGAGGAAAGTCCTTTGATTGCAGTGTTTTAGCACCATTTTAATTTAGGGCTATATTTGTTCCAGACAAAGAGTCCTGTGGCACTTTTAAAGAAATAATCTTTAAAAGCACCACAGGACTTCTTGTTTTGGTGAACTAGACAAACATGGCTACATCTTTGAATTTGGTCCGAAGTAACTTTACATGGGACTAAAATATTTTTATACAGTGCTTATGTTCTATAAAGGTGCTATATATAGTGGTCCCAGTGGTGGTAGGAGCACTCGGGGCTGTGACTCCTAAGCTGGGAGAGTGGCTCCAACAGATCCCAGGAACAACATCAGAGCTCTCTGTCCAGAAGACTGCAGTGCTCGGAACAGCTAAGATACTGCGCAGAACCCTCAAACTCCCAGGCCTCTGGTAGAGGACCCGAGGTTGAGGATGACACATACCACCCATAGGGGTGAGAGGGGAATTTTTTTTATATATATAATGTGTATAATTAATATATATATATATATATATTTATATATATATTTTTTCCCCCCCCCCCCCAACACTTTCATAGATTCCAAAGCTAAAAGGGATCACTGACTAATATGCTGTGTAACACAGATCATAGAACTTCCCCAAAATAAGTCCTGGACCATACCTTTAAGACAAATACGGAATCTTGATTTAAGAATGTCAGTGATAGAGAATCTACCCTGATCTTTGGTAAATTGTTCCAGTGGCTAATTCTCTCATCAGTAGGGATTTATGCTTTATTTCTGGTCTGAATTTATCTAGCTTCAGCTTTCAGTCATTGTATGGTATTGTGCCTTTCAGCCATTGGATTGGATTATACCAACTGCCTCTGGTAGTTTGAAGAACCCATAATTAAATATTTATTCCCATATGTGTACTTAGAAATTGTAATCAAATCACCTCTTAATCTTATCTTTGTTAAAATGAATAGATTGAGCTAATAAATTTTAAATATAAAGGGAATTGTTTAAATGTTAAACCACTTTAAATGTTCAAATACTTAATGCTATTCTGGCTTTGTGTTTAAGCTGTAATGTCACTTAATTATAATTCAGTTTGTGCATGTTCATTTGTTTCTAAAGTTTTGCATGACTTGTTAATGTAATTAAGATGTAATTTTGTCAAGATCATAGATTTCTTAGGTGTACTTTTGTCATAGTTGACTAGTGCCAGACTAAAAGAAGCAAACAGGAGTGCATAAATCTGCAGCTGCATTTAGCGTGTAAACAATGAGTTAGTCAATTACCAGGCTTGTGTGAACTATTTTGAATATAGGTTAAATTTATTTTTCTGTACCAAAATGGAGGTCTAGCTTTGAAAATTTGTCCCTAGAAATTTGTATCCCCTTTTAACTCTCAGCACTCTTTTTTGGGCAGTGACTTATAGTCACCCTTAGTGACTATAAATTTCATAAGCAAACAGGTATCTTTCAGCTTCTGAAAAGAATTACCTGATGTGATATGCTTATTCTTTAGTGTGGATTATATATAAAATGATTGAGTGGTAGGCTTTGAATGCTGTTATATTTGTACTTGGATTAAAGTTTTGTGTTAAATGTATAAGCACGCCCCCTAATTGGATTCTGCTTCTTCATGCTTGTGAGATGAGTGGTTCAGGAAAGCGCTGAGTACAGAGGGATTATATATTCTGTTGCACGGAAATTAGTCGTGATGGAATGTGGCAGGAGCTACAGCCTTACTGAACCCCCAGAAGAAGGTCTTCTAGGAAGATATGAGGTACTCTTGACTGAGAAGGGGAAGAGGTAAATTAAACCTTTAAATTAGGTTCAAAGGAAGCAGGTGACACCCCCCACCCCCACCTCCTGGTGACTTTAACTGAGGTTTAGCTATACACCGTGTGACATGGGAAGTTACAGTAGTGTTATAGGAGAAGAAAAGAGGGAAATCTTCTCAGCATCTTAGGTGTCTGTGCACAAATGCAAGGAGACTGGGGAATAACCAGAAAGAATGTGAAGTATTGGTACATGACCAAGATTATTACTTGATTGCCATCATAGAAACTTGATGGAATAAGTTTCATTACTTATATTGCTTGTTTAGGAAGGACCAGCAGTGTAAAAAGGGAGGAGGAGGTGTACACATTCTCATTTTGTAATACATTTGTTCTGGGGTCATAAAGAAAGTGGGAGACAGCTGAAAGTCTGTGGATAAAAGGGGGGTTGGGGAACGTCATGGATAGAGGTCTGCTATAAAAACCATCCAATCAGAAAGAGAATGTGGCTGAAATATTTCTAGAAAACACACACACACACACACACACACACACACACACACACACACACACACCCTACTACTACTACTACCACCACCTAAAACACAAGGCCTGGTAGTAGTAGGAGCTTTTGAAAAAGTTACATAGGAAAACATAGAAGTACCAGGACAACCTAAAACTTTTTGTTCCAGAAAATGGAGGAAGTCACCAGAGGGATGGCAATTTAAGATGTGATTCTGACAAACAGGGAGGAACTGCATAACAAATCTGAAAGTGGATGGCAGTTTTGCTGAAAGTGATCTTGAAATGGTATATTTCATGATGCTAAGGAAAGGAAGGACTGAAAGCATCAGAATAAAGATAATGGGGCTTCAAAGAAGCAGATTTGAACAAACTGCTCAGGATCAGCACCTTGTTTAATATTATAACACTTAGGATATTTATACTCAAAATGGATTTGTTTATTATCAAAGATTTGAGATTTAAGGGGTAGAGAGTAAGGATATTGGAAGCAAAAAATTACATGCTAAAGTCACCGTGCTTTCTAGAAACTAAAGTTAACCTCTTGTGTAAAGAAGTTTCTTTGCCACAGTCCTTTTCAATGTTTCCAACCAAGGTTGGCTAAGATTCTATTTATGTGAGTGTAAACACACACTCTATTTACTTCTTAGATACAGGATGTTGGGGTGTCTTCTTTGACTTCTGATCATATCCGCAAAAGTTCATTGTTTCTGTAATAGACAGGATAATCACCTGTGACTCTTTTTTCCTGTCTACTGCTTTCCTGTTGATTGGAAGAGCAGGAAAGTTGAGGTGCGGAAGGCATTATTTTCCATTCTTATAGCACCACCTGCAGAGGAGCTAGAGCACTGCACTTGAGTTCAGTCCTTGTTCGTTGTCTTCTTACTGCCCTACTATCCAGTCCCTAATGTATTTGTGTCTTCCTAGTCAAATCAAATCAAATCATAGGGCTGGAAGGGACCTCATGAGATCATCAAGTCCAACCTCCTGGGAATTGAACCCAGGACCTTCTGCATGTTAAGCAGAGGTGCTAGCCACTACACTATTCCTGTTTCACAGTACTAGGATTCTGACAGGTGCACCAGGGCAGGGCTGAAAACATAAAAATGTAGATACATAGGATCGTAGGAGTATTTTGGAGGTCTATCCTCCCTGTGCTCAGGCTTGACCGTGTGGAAGCAGAGTCCATTCCAGACATGTTTATGAATATTCCTATTGCCTGTGGTTCTTTTCAATATAATAGTCTTTTGAAGTTTCCACACTTTGTTTCTCACATCTGTCCCAATTAGTTTCATTTGCAAATGAAGACAAAGTTTGAGGCTTACCATTATATTGCCCAAGATGAGAGAAGGCATTGGGTTGAGTAAAGCTGTCCTGTCGTCTTAACAAAGAATCTCTTATCCATCACCATCAGTGTTACTGCTTAGAAGCTAGTAAGAGCATGAATTTGTGTCAATGAATTAAGGAAGGAGAAAATTTAAATTAGTTTGTGAGTAATATTGCTTTTAATAGTGTTATGGAGTTCACCATTCCTGTTTGTTTAAGCTGTCGTCTTTACCATGTTTAAGTTTTGAACCATTTATCAATGCTTGTGCCCCATCTACAATCTGCTGAGGAGACGTTTGCTCCCTGGTTTGCACACATGAAAGTTGGCATCGTGTGGGCAATTAACTGAAGTAGTTCTGTTCACTTACCAGTACCCTAGATTTCCTGGTGCCCGTTTTGCTATCATAACTACGTCCTTCAACTTCTATTAAAGAACCTGAATTTCATTGTTAAATTGGTTACCTAGACTCCAGCAGTGATAAGTATAATTTAATTCAGTGGTGGGGCTTTTGTTTTTGTCCCCGCCCCGCCCCTCCCTCTCCCACCTGACCAAAAAAAGTAGAAGTCTAAAATCTGAGGTTATAAATCGGTGGTTTTCAAACTTTTTTTTCCCCTTGGAACCTAGTTAAAAAGAACCATTTATGTCTGAGACCCAACATAATCTTTGAGCAGTGCATTCCAGTCTTGTAGAGGCAGGGGGTGCCATGACCTGAGAGTCTGCAACCCAGTACTGGGTCCTGATCCATGTTTTGAAAATCACTGATATAAATGATGTGGTATTGGAAGCACTGTTTTAGCAAGTTTGGTCTTTTACTGTAATATGCTATGAAAGCACTAAAGTGTATTTATCATCTGTGACCACTGATATGTAATCATCTGTGGTCACTGACTTATGATTTTTCATTCTATTGAAAACTAAGGCTTCAGTTTAATTAGCATTTCATAGTGGCAGTAAAGTGATCTGAGTGCCACAGTCCACCTCTAGTTGAGAATATTTCTCTCTTCAGGGAAAAATAATAACAAAAGCTTCTGTGTATATTGACTGGTTTTAAGCCTAGAAGACGTCCTCTGATATTTGCTGTTCATAGAACCTTTAAAATTATAGTTTTTCATTTGGTCTGACGTTTTATGGTAGAGGTCCATTTTTCCTTGTATCCTCCTTATGTCTTTTCAAATCTGAATGTGAAACTTGGAAAAATTGTAATTTTGCAGAGTATTTTCTGTTTTTTTCTTTACGTGTATATTGGATATGAGTGGATTTTTTAAAAACAATCCTCTAATACAGAAATGTACTATGTAAGGTCATACATATTTATCAGAACTGTATCTTCTACATATAGACATGCCAAAGACAATTTGAAATCAGACTTTAAAAAATAGAAACCTAATTATAGACAGATGTAAGATTATTTTGAAAGTGGCCCAGACTGACATTTGTGCGTGCAAAAAAAAAAAAAAAAAAAGGAGTTGCTTGTAACATAGTATTAAATGTTATTTTAAGAAAAAACAAACAGGGAAAGTTAATTGTTTGTTGCACCCCGGTTACAACTCATCTCTACCTTTTCTCTTTTCATGTGTAAGTTAACTTTCTGTTTTTACTTGAGTTTTTAATATTAAGTCATGTAGTGTAGTTAAAACTGTTTAATAATGCAAATATTTTAATATGTATTTTGTTTCTATAACTGTTACATATTTGTTTTTTTGTAGAGAGTTGATTCAGGTGTTCTTTTAAACAGCAGAAAACAAATGTTTTACAACATTTTACAAATGAACAAGCCAGTTGTTCTAGTCAGTTTTTTTAAAAAACCACTTGTCTATAGTGCTTGGATTTAATGTTTAGCTGGTTTTCAGAATTTCCAAAGGAACAATATATAATGTTTAAAATATCAGTAAAATAACCAATATCTTTGTTCTTTAAGGAGGTTCCATTAGTAATCTTTCTTGTTGAATTAGGAAACTGGATTTATTGACTGCTGTCAAATCAAGCGGTAGCAATCAAATGAACCTTTGCTGCTGACATTAATTTACAGGGGTCAACAGGACAAAACTTCACGACATGATAGCTGATCTGGGCGATGATGAGCTACCCCACATCCCTTCAGGAATCATTAATCAATCTAGGTCACCCTCTTCTAGAATGACTGATCATGAAGGTTCAAGAGCAGAGGAAGGTACAAAAAATTCAGCTACTTACTATATTTTAGAAGATTTTAATTTAAAAATCATACACTACTGTTTATCCCCTCTAATACTTTTAATGCTGTTACAGTTGTCAGTAAAAGGATATCAACACAAGTGTTTTTGGATAGCTACAACTTGAAGGTTTTGTGTCTCAGTGAAATCAAAATCAGAACTTTACATCTTAAGTGTTTTATTATTCAATTTTATGTGAATCTGTCTTAGTTCTGACTTTATCAACTCATACATTCCTTGCAGAGACCTTTTTTAAAGTAATCTTGTCTGAATGGTACATTATAAAACTTAGTATAAAAATGATGAAGGTAAGCTTAATACTCCATTTCTATTGAATGGTGAAATAAAAATATGGTTATTTAAAAGTAGTGCAGCAATGAGAAAGGCAGTGAATTTGACTGTCTGCCTTCAAATTGATATTAATACTTACTTAAGTAGAGTATTGCTTTTGACCTGTCCTCTCCTTAATCAGGTAACTCCATATACAGCTGAACTATCATTTTTATCCCACTTTCTGGAAGTAAAGTATTGGGAAATGGACTTAAACTAGTTAAACACTCAAGGAACACTGAGGCACTTAAAGATGAACAAATTGGCTCATTGCATGTGCTTTCCTTCACTTGTTAGACACTTTGAAGAAGTGGGATTTTCTCCATGAAAGCTTGTGCAGTAAATCAATTTGTCTCTCTTAGTTTGTTTTACTGAGCTAGACTAACGGAGCTGCCCCTTTGGAACTTAGTTAAACACTGAGAGGGGGTTTGTGTGTGTGTGCGTGTGTGGGTGGTGGTGGTGGTGTTTTTTTTTTTAAACTTGACTTATTAGAAGAATACAGGCACCCATACCACTACCATTTACTTCAGTGTTAGTCTGATGCCTGAGGTCACAAAATTAAATCAAAAGCTAAGATTATAATCTGGCCCCACAGACCATATTGAAGTATTTACTGCAAGTTCTGCTCGTCAGGATTGTCAGAGTAGCCTCTAGCCCCAGTGTAGTCTTAACTGCCCTGAAGGTCATGAGATTTAGTGCAGTATAAAAATATTAGTCCATCACTTCTTGCTAGTGAAGCACCACCTCCAGTATTTTCTAGTTTATTACAGATTTTTGTCTTGTGTACATAAGAAGTTGCCCTCTTATTTAACAGAAATCTGCTAAAAATAAAATTGGACATAGTCTCAGGATTTGTCTGCCCACAGAAGTTAACTAGTGCAAGAACTACCAGTACAGTACAGTACACTAACTTTTTTGTTGGAGTCGCATTGTGGCATTTGTACGTGTATGTTTTGAAACATTTGTGGCTACATCACAGCACACTGTATTGCTAAAAGTGTAGAATATTCTGACAAGAATCCATGTCTCCTTCATATTGCCTGCAGCTTTAGTCCCTTATGAGAAATGTTTGCTTATATTTCTGGAGGTATTTTTTGCAATTCTGAACTCCTGGAATTCCTTGAGCTCTATCCCATAAGTCACCTCTCCTGCACTGTAGCCAAACTACCCACTGCAAATCTAGGTGAAGCATAGAGGAATAAAACACTCCTCTCTGCTGTTAGGATGTATGTGTTTCTGTCATACTCAGGAGTCCTTAGTTGGAGCAAGAAAAATTATAAAACTATATTTATAATATATATTATAACTATATTATAAAAAGTTCCTTCATTTGGGGCAGTGGTTCTTAGCCAGTGTATTGGGACGCATTCCTGTATTGCCACTCAGCAGTAAGTGTGTCATGGAGAGTTAGGGACATGGCTGGAGGGGATAGGCTAGTGTGTTCTGTATAGTTGCAATGCACTGCCAAGTGTGTCACGGCCCACAAAAGATTGAGAACCACTGATTTGGGGCAATATGTCCCATCGTTCAGGGTGGCATATATTGCATCTTTATCTAGAAACAATGCAGTATGCCAGAGAGAGGACAATGTGTCTCTAATCTCAATTACAAATCCTTGAATCATTGTGATAAAGCAAAACGTGTTTCTTGCTCAGATTTTTTTTTATTCTTGTGTTTTTTGAGTCATTGATTCTTTCCAAAATACATCACTCTAAGCTGGTTAGCATGTTCGACCATTGAAACCTAACCTTGTCTTTCCATGCCCTTTTGAAAATGTTTTATTGCATAGCTCACGTTATCCTTTGAGTGGATGGGTGGAGGGAGTTGAGTGATCTTCTCAGGGATATAATATAACTCAACACGCTTTAAATAATAAACAATTTTCTGCACTCACAAATCGTTCTGGGAAAAGATGTCTTTTGAACTTCCCACTGTTTGCTGTTTTTTATGTGACTGTGTTTTCCAGCCCATCAGTTTGTTTTGCTGTTCTTTATATGTATTTTTTTTTGGCAGTTAGAGTTGTAGTGTGAACATCGCTATATGTCTTTTATTTTAAAAAACCCTGTGACTTTTTAAAACCAAGTTTTAAAATTTAAATATTTTCTCTCAGCTAGTTGTTTACTAATAGTCTTTTGACAATAATAAGCCAATATTTCATAATTCTTGTCTACACCAGGTAGTATGAAGTCAATAGTAGTAGCAGACAGGTTTGTCATCTCATTGATAGAAGCTCCAGAACGAAATGTAAATCTTCATTGCACTTCTTCTGTCCATATTCTGCAGCTTTAGTAAATTGAATAAGAACACATTTCATTGCCACGAATGGAAAAGAAATGAGTTAT
This sequence comes from Podocnemis expansa, assembly GCA_007922195.1. Classification (NCBI taxonomy): domain Eukaryota; kingdom Metazoa; phylum Chordata; order Testudines; family Podocnemididae; genus Podocnemis; species Podocnemis expansa. Next base: position 70,331,740 of record ML681963.1, read on the forward strand.
AAATGATGGTTGTAGCTGAACAACATACTGTTGCCCAATTTTATTTCTTACAGTTTCAAACAGTTTTGATTTAGGGCATCTACCAGTTATTTTTCTTATCATGCCTAGCTAACTCATTCTGGTGATTTGTAGCAACATGCCTCTGGTTACACAAATGGTCTGTAATTTTTTCCTGTGGCATAAGAGACAACTTACTGGAGTGCCACCCTGGGAAACAGAGTGCTGAGAAAAAAAGGAATTCTTGGCAGTTTTGTTTGTATGCGAGTGACCAGAACCATCTTCAGACTTGCATCTGTTTTGGGGTATCTTTGGTGGGTGAAGTCTGGATACAAACAAGGGAGGCTTGAAATTTGAATCGGCTCCCCCCCCCCCCCATGCTTCCCAAGTTGAAATGTAAACAGTTGTTGTGTTTTAAAATATTTCCAGCCACATTTCAACTGTTGTTGTTTTTTATCTCAAAACAGCTAGTTTTATTAATGCACACTGAGACTTGTCATAGACTCATACACTTGGAAGACCTATAAAATGTTAAAAATAGGTGGTGTGAATATCAATGTTCTCTGTATTTGTTAGTCTTCCAGTAATGACCACACTGAACCACCTAGACCATTTAATCCTGCACTTTCTGGAAACAGACCAGTCCACTGGTACAATACTACTATTTCCCATTGTTGGCTTACTCCCAGTATGGTTATTTTCTAAGCCTTCTCTTCAGATACATGAGTAGCTGGGCAGACATTTTTTGCTTTTGCTTTTTAAGATAAATAGTGTTAATTGGCTGATAATACTTATTTGTATAAAGTACACAATGTTGACTGCTGTTTTGATCATTTTAATTAATCTCTTTGGATAACATAATGGAAGACTAGACAGAGAGGGAAGGTGTGTGTGATTGGATTAGTCGCACATCTGATTATGTATTTATAATGGAATGTTTAATCTGTAAAGTATTATTGACTGGATTTAATTTGTTTGTGCATAATACTTGTCAACAAGCTTGAGTGCAAGGTCGGCTGATCTGTTGTCTGAACAGGCAGTTGATCATTGCATTCTTCTACTCACTCTCTTCTATAAGAAATAGTATACTGCATCATAATTTGTAATTTGTATGGATAGACACTTCATCAGAAAGCATTTGTGTTTTAAATTGGAGGATAATAATTGCAGAGTTTTGTACTACATGAGCAAATAACTCTTGATAACCCTAATTCCTAAAAACCCTTAATCTTTAAACAGTAGGTCATCAATTTTACTCCCCCTCCCCATTGGAATATTTCAGATAGGTTCGATGCAATGACAAAAAAATGTATTTCATACTTAGAGTTGTGGACTTCTGTTTTGATGGTAGCTGTAAGTTCATGAGTGTTTTGTATTTATCTATTTTTATGAAAACTGGCCATATTTTGAAAAATATTTTTCATAATTAAGAATGTTGCGTAAATAAAAAACTCTCAAATTTAAAATCATAAGCTTTGCAAAGCTATAGGTTAGAACTAAAATTTTGCTTTTGGAAAATTATTGTACAACTTCTAAACTCTGGTCATCTTTCTGAAGCTTCATTTTAGTCTTGAATTGTAATTGAACAATTCTAGTCATGGTCCCATGATTGTACCCATTTTTTGCCCGAGGAGAAGAAGGAAAGGAACATTCTCTGGACGTTCTCAGGGACTGATTTTTGAGTTCTCTTACACAGACTTAGCAGTTGGAGAAAAGCTCTTCAGGGCTTTTTCTTACCCTTTGGCTTTCCTCTACTGTATTCCTTGTTTCTTTGTAGGGATGAGGCAGAACCTGAATTTAAGTGAATAATCCTAATTCCTTTAGTGAAGATTTTGCAGGTGGTATGTCTTTATAGAACCTGTGTCACGTCTTCTAAATGCACATTTCATGTAGAACATAATGGAGCTCTTCCTTCTGTTCTTTACTGCTCTACCTCAGTGTATCTGCTGGAATATCAGTACTTGGAATTCAGAGTTGGTGCAATTAGGGTGGGTGATTAAAGTAATAATAATGTTTAATACCGTAATAAGGAAACCAGTACATCCATGTAGTGAAAACAGTTAGGACTTTTGGATGTATGGCATATTTGGGAAAAATTAAATCTGATTGTTTTAGGATTTGGTTTGATTTTTTGCCTGCCCATTTTGACTAATAGCCATTGATGGATTTATCCTCCATTATCCTATTTAGTTCTGGTTTGAATCCCGTTACAGTCATGATCTTTACAATGTTCTTTGGCAAAGAGTTCCACAGGATTGTTGTGGGTTGCGTGAAGAAATACCTCATTCTGTTCATTTTAAACCTGATGCCTAATTTCATTTTCTGACCCTTAGTTCTTGTGTTATGAGTCATAAATAACAATTTGCTTTTTTCCACACAGTTATGATTTTATAGATGTCTATCATTTCTCTCCTTTATTTCCTGTTTTCCCAAGCTGAAAAGTTATGGACCTATTTGTCTTTCCTCATATAGAAACTTTTCTATACACTTATTCATTTTAGTTGCCTTTTACTGCACCTTTACTTATTCTAATACATCTTTTTGAGATGTGGCAACCAAGATCTCCACTTAGTATTCAAGATGTAGGCGTGCCATGGATTTATAAGAAGTTGGTATATTTTCTGTTTTATTACCTATCCCTTTCTTAATGTTTCCCCACATTAGCTTTTTTAACTAATGCTGTACATTGAATGGATGTTTTCAGAGAATTCTCCACAATAACTCCAGTCTCCTCCTTGAATGATAAAGCTAATTTAGATCCTAGTATTTTACACGGATAATTGGGATTATGTTTTTCAACATGCATTACTTTGCATTCATCAGACATTGAATTTCATCTGCCATTTTGTTTCCCACTCACTCAGTTTTGCAAGATGACTTTGCAACTCTTCTCAGTCTGTTCTGGACTTAGCTATCTTGAGCAGTTTTGTATCAGTTGCAGATATTGCCATCTAATTTTCGTCCCCATTTCCAGATCATTTATGAATATGTTGCATGGTACTGGTCACAGTATACAGACACCTGGAGGGCACCCTTACTTACCTCTCTTCATTCTGAAAACTGACCATTTATTCTTGCTTTTTGTTTCCTGTCTTTTAATGAATTACAGATCCATGAGAGGACCCTTCCTCTGATCCCATGACAATTTGCTTTGCTTTAAGACCCTTTTGTGACGAACCTTGTCAAATGCCTTCTGAAAATCTAAGTACACTATATCCATTGGATCACCCTTGCCCACAAGCTTGTTTGCTCCCTCAAAGAATTCTAGTAAATTGGTGAGGGATGATTTCCCTTTACAAAATCCATGCAGTTATTTGACCCTTCACATATGCAAGATTTCTAATTAAATATGACCAAAAATGAAAATTTTTTTGAAAGATTGAGTTTTTTTGCAAAATGTGATATAAAATAACTGCTGTCTACACTTACGTATATTCTGTATCTTTAACAGGGAGAGGGGGAGTAAGAACCGCACTATGTGTAGTTGGGGGGGAAGGTTTTGCTCTTCTGTTTGGTCTTTTTTCTGTTAGACTCAGCAGCAAACACATGTTCATTGTTGCCCAAGCAATAATAATGTAATTAAAATAGGTATACAGTTATAGGAGTAAAAAGTCACTACCTCTTGCTCTATAGAAAAAATGAGAGGCTTGAAATCAGTATTTGCAAATAGAAAAGGAATAGTTTTGAGGGTAGAAAAACTTATTTTCAAGTTTCTAAGAAGAATTAAAAACGTAAGTTGGAAATTATTAAAAAATGAATGTATAAATACTTGATAGTATTTTTACAAAGTTATTTGGTATCCTTTGGATCAATACAATCAATAGGGAGAGCAAGATTAGTTTTAAAAGATGCAAAATGAGTTAAATATAGCTATTTTGCAGATGCTAGTTTGTTTTATTTTTTACAGAAAAAATGCATCTCTCTTTCTTTGTCTGGGGGTACTTGGGTGAGTCATAGGTAATACTGAAGAGTAGTGTGAGAATGAGTACTGAAGATGATGATGATAATTCAAACCTGAACTGAAAATTAACATTTACTCAAAAGCTGCTTTGTTGGTACTAGTTGATAATTAACAAGAAAAATGTATAAAACTTCAAACGTTTTAAGGAACATGCAGCTAGCTAACACAAACGTATTTTTAAATTTGTCCAAATTTTCTTGATATTATCAAGTACAGAATTAAGTAATTGCAAATGCTGTGGATTCTTCCATTTTAAAACTCTATGTGGTAAGAGGGTAGGTCCTTCATGGGGGATAATAAATTGAAAATAGTTGCTCATGTGGGTTAATATTTATTGCCTTAATATCTTTAAATTTATTTTCTTATGATTGTATGTATATGAAAATTATTTTCAAATGTATGTATGTATATGTTCATGTTTTTCTCTACCTAGAAGAGATTTTATCATGATTTACATCCAGTTAATAACAATTTAGTTCCTTTACACTGCTGTGTGTTTGTGATGAGAGATGCAGTTTATCTTGTAAATTTGAGGTTTTCTCTCAAGATTTAAGTAACTCTTTTATTCTTTGTAGCTGAGCCAATAACATTTCCATCTGGAGGAGGCAAGTCATTTATTATGGGTTCTGATGATGTACTGTTAAGTGTACTGGGCCTTGGAGACCTTGCAGACTTGACAGTAACAAACGATGCAGACTATAGTTATGATGTAAGTGAAATTCTATTTTAAATTCCGCACAGAATCAAATATAATCAGTGATAGTCTTGTTTTTGAGAATATTCCAAACATTCAAGACAACTTGTTTTAGTGAAAAAGCTTCTCTTTTTTGTACAAACAAACACCTCATAAATTACTAAAACAACTTCTGAAATCAAATGAAATATGGTGATTAGATTTTTAATTAATTTGTAATTCAGATTTTAACTCATTTGGTTTAAGTAACATTTTCTAAACAAGTTTTTTAGGTAACACTAAAAAAGGTGGAGCTAAACACATATTGATAGTAACTTAAATTTCTAGATGGTTGCTATTTTTAAGTATAAAGTAGCATGTAATATCTCTGTAATGTAAAATTTAGATTTACATGTGTAGAATACTCTATCATTTTGTCATATTGCAATATCCTTTTCCACTGTGCACAAACTAACTTCTATAGTAATGTTTTTAAAATGTTGCCAAGTTCCAAAAGGGCAGCCATGTTAGTCTAGTTCAGTAAAACAAACAAGGTATCCTGTGGCTTTTAAAGACTAACAGATTTATTTATTGTATGAGCTTTTGTCAGAGAAAATCCCGCTTCGTCAGGTGCTTTGAAGATGGGGGAGCTTATAGAATGGAAGAAAATAAATGCAGGGAAGTGTAAGTCATGGGATCAGGTCACACTGTAACAGCAGATCAAAACAGTTGAGACGATTCAAACACTGGGCAGTAGCATATAGACGAAGATGAAGTCAAATCACCTGTTGTAATGAGAGGAAAATCCTGAAACAATGCAATTTGCAAATTTGCTTGCATAGAATTTCCTAACTCTCCTTCAGATTCAGTTATATGGACTTTGTTTAGAAAACAAAAAACCAGGTATATTCATTAGGCACCTCTTTGCATCATGGAGGACTCAGAGCCCTCTAGTTATTATCTTTGTTCATCCTACTCCAGACTTACTCTGCCATTTATGGTCACAGCCACTGCCACTTTTTCTTATGGTAGACCCACATACCAGATGGGTGCTCCACCTACTCTCTGACCTTCTCAGGGACTTGGAAGTCTCAGAATGGTTCCAAGTTCATTTTAAAATGGATAGCCGTGTTAGTCTAGTCCAGTGAAAAAACAACAAGGAGTTCTGTGGCACTTGAAGACTAACAGATTTATTTTTTGCATGAGCTTTCGTGGGAGAAGACCCCACTTCCTCAGATGCTTCATCTTCAAAGCATCTGAGGAAGTGGGATCTTCTCCCACGAAAGCTCATCCAAGTTTGTTGCCTAGTCAAGCGAGTTACCTTTGATAAGACAGGTGATCCTAAAATTGACAGGTCACTGAAGAAATCTTGGCCTGTATCAGCCAGACCCAAGAGAGAAGAGAAGACACTTTCATGTTGCCTTTCAGTAATTAGGAGGGCTTGCTTAGACTGAGACGAGGAACCCAGCATATCAGTTTGTGAAACTCCTCTTGAATGATTGAAAAATCTGTTGGGGTTTTTGTTTTTGTTTTTGTTTTTTTGTTTTTTTGTTTTTTGTTTGTTTGTTTGTTTGTTTGTTTTTTGTTTGGTTTTTTTTTGGCTTATGGTTGATTCTCTATGATGGACAGTTTTTTAATCAAGATTTGATGTTTTTCTAAAGTTTATGCTGTAAGTCAAATAGGAATTGTTTTGGGAGTTCTGTGGCCTGTTCTATGCAGGGGTTCAGACTAGATGATCACAGTGGTCCCTTCTTGCCTTGGAATGTATGAATTTGTAATATTGGTTTGTGACTTTCAACTTATAGAAGACTATGATATCACCTTCTCTCTGGCCCATAAGAAGTACCTACAATTTATGGTTGAGCCCACTCATTGCCAGTAGAAAGTGTTGCCATTTACTCTCTTCACTGCACCACAGGTCTTTACAGAATGCCTAAGTGTGGTAGTAGTTCATCAGTGGAGACAAGCCATCTATGGCTAAGCATAATAGTTGACCACAAGGTAACTATCCCTGGGTTGCACCATCCAGAGGCATGTTGCATGTGGATAGAAATTTTAATACTCTCCTAGTATCAGCTCTTTAGAACTGCTTTTGTGATTTTATGTTAAGTGAGCTATGCTGAGTGAGACTAAGTGGGCTGGTTACCTTGTGGTCAACTATTGCACTTCCTGGGGTCACTTTAGTTTTCAGTAAAGATCAGTTAAGCTTTTGCTTTTAAACTTATTTGTTCACTTTTACATCATAAAGTGAATAATATAGATGGTGTTGCTGGAGGAATTGTAGCTGATTTGATAACAAAAAAAACTATTCAAAATAAAACTTCATTCAGAAGTCTTAGCTTTTACATTTTCTCTAATATCTAAATCCGGTTCAGCTGTTACCTAAATTTACTAGAGCTGTCTGCTACTAGCTAATTAAGTGCCTGATCATGAAGGGAGCTGAACATAATTACCTCTCAGGAGATCCTCTTTACTATGCAGTTTGACTCTGATTGTTCAGCTCTTTGTTCTGTGGATTCCATTTTCCTTTGAGCGACTGATTGATTTTTACATACTGTACTCATCATTGTTTCCCAACCAGTGTGCTATCACGCTTAAGTAGGTGTGCCGTGGAATTTTTTGAAAAACTTTTTGGAGTTCAGGATTGACTCATGAATATTCATGAGCTCATTTGGAGACTCTGATGGTGTGCCTCAAAATAATTAACAGTATCAAGATGTGTCATGACAGAAAAATTTGGGAGCCACTGCTCTACGTAGTTGTCTAAAAGAGTTGCAAAAAATTGTAATTTGTTTTAGTGTATAGCTGCGATGTTAGTAGATTTGAAGTTTTAAAACAGGAAAATATCTTATGTTCTTTTGAATTTCCCCCTTTCAATTTTATTTCCACAAAGTAAAATTTGGTTTTCAGTAAAATTCTGTTATGACCTTGGAAGTTATGGTATTTTCTGACAGAAAGTACATAACGTAGTTAAATTTTGTCATAGAAGGGACATTTCTGTCATCTGGTCTGATCTTCTGCATAAGATATGTAATGGATCATCTAGTCTGACAAAACAAATATTGCCAGCAATATTTAAGGTATTTTGGAGGTAGGAAAATCTCAGTAAAGAGAACATGAGAAAAAAATCTTTCAGATTTTAAAATGAAGAATTTAGTAACAGTATTTTTGAGAAAAACAATCAAGGAGTGGGGTGGAACTTTTAAAGACTAACTTTTTTTTTTCCACATGTGCTTTTGTGGGAGAGAATGCTTGCAGATGGGGAACTTAAGGAATGGGAGTAAAATAAATTCAGGGAAGTATAAGTCATAGGATCTCATTGAACTGTAACAGCGAATCAAAGCAGTTGTTAGGATTCAAGCAGTAAAGTACAATGATTAGCAGGGAGGTGGGCGAGAGTCAAGGAAAGTAAAATCACCCATTGTAATGGGAAAAGAACCCATAGTCTGTATTCAGCCCTGAATTCACAATTTGCTGTTGCAGTCTGACCAGATCATATGACTTAACACTTCTCTGCATTTATTTTGTTCCTATTCTGTAAGTTCCCCATATTCCAGCATCTGAAGTGGGATTCTTTCTCATGAAAGCTCATGTGATAAATACATTTGTTAGTCTTTAAGAGTGCCACCAGACTCATTTGTTTTGCTGGACAAGACTAACATGGCTACCCCTTTGGAACTTAATATTTTTGAGTAGTAGCATTTTAAGAGTATGCCCCATAAGATGTTAAAAATGCTATGGTGTAATTTTAAAAAAAAAAATTGAGTTCCTGTTAAGATTATTGGAAAATGCTTTACTGCTTGTTACTGTTGTAATAATCAATGAGTATTGTTGTCTCTTGACTGGTATGACTTTTTGCAAGATACAAAAATTGATGCAGAAAATATTAAGCTCAATACTAAACAGTCAAAACTGTTGTTTTCAAGTCTGTGTGGACCTATCGGGAATAGTATTTATCCTGTACTCATTATGTACAATTATTTCTCTAAGGCAAAAGCTACAATTACAACAGAAGCAAAAATGCTCTTGTAGAGTTAGTTGACACTGAAGTTTTATTTAGTATCCTGAATACCTTTCTGGAGACATGGATCATAAAACAGAAAGGTGATATTAAATCACGTTTCCCAGCTACTGTACGCAATCCTGATACATTTTCATTGATTGGTTTGTAATAAGTATTTCTGTTTTTGCTTTAGTTTATAGTGTATAACATGAAGAATTGTAGTGGATACTGGTTCACTGGAAAAGAAATCTAGTGGCATTTTATATTTTTTGTTTGTCACTTGTCAGTTGTATAACTTTTAAAGTGCTAGAAGTTAGAAACTATTTGGCAAATAGGCATTCTTTACTGAAGTCTTGTAACTTTTTGCAGACTTCTTGGTTTTGCCTAAGTATTATTGAAAAAACTGTCTTTTTTTGGTGCTACAGAGCTAGCAATGAAAGCTTAAAATTTTTTATGTAAATCAATATCCAAAACACTTCAATCTTCAAACTCTGAATGTGATATATAATTTTGTGTGTAAGATCAATAAAGTTACTAGACAGGTTTTTATTTGTTTTTAGCTGCCAGCCAATAAAGATGCCTTTCGGAAGACATGGAATCCTAAGTATACGCTACGCAGCCATTTTGATGGAGTGCGGGCATTAGCTTTTCATCCTGTAGAGCCTGTGCTGGTTACAGCCTCTGAGGACCATACTCTAAAACTTTGGAACTTACAGAAAACAGTTCCTGCCAAAAAGCAAGTATATGGTGGTTTTCTTTTTTGAAGTTTGTTGCATATGTTGTTTGATGTGTTATTGCTATAAATATTTTTTAATTGTTGTTTTCTTTTTTTCAGGAGTGCCTCTTTAGATGTAGAACCCATCTACACATTTAGGGCCCACATGTAAGTGTTTTACAGAGTAAAAACTTCAGTACAGCTATTGCCATTGCTATTTGTTATGGATTCAGTCAAATGTTTAGGCTTAAATATCATAACTTTATTAGCATCATTTATGTGTTCATAACGCTTTGTAAAGCAATTAAAAACTGCTGGTGTCCTGAATTGTGCACAGTCTAAGATAAAATAACAATATTGACAATAGGAGGTGACAGATGTGGAAGGTTTAAGGGGAAGGGATGGAGGATGTGGAAGAAGACAGTGAAATTGACTTGTGAGGAAGACTGCAGTTTTTTATACAGTATGCAAAGGCTGCTTTAAGATGATTGAGAAACGGCATAGGATAAGGGGAGGGTCGAGATGTAATAGACTGATTTTGGAATAAAGCTTCACATAGAGGTAATTGGATGGAGAAAGGCTACAAAGGGCAGATATTAGAAAAGGATATCAGGGAGTGAGGAGAAATGATGTGGTGAAGAATGAAGAAGATCAAGCATAGAGGTTGAATGTATTTAAATTACATAGGGCCTAGAAAGTGAGAATGAGAGATCCAAATTAATGGCAAAAGCAACAAAGTCTTTATTAAAGGAATCGTGGGAAGGTTAGTTTGGACATAAGTATTGCTAGAGACAGATGGTTTTTGCAGCAAAGTTTGGGACAAGATATCTTGAGAGAGGATGGAAATAAAGCAAATGCCAGGAAGTGTAGTTGGAGAGGGAGTTGTATTAATCAAGATACCCCATGATTAAAGCTTAATCAAGATTTCAACCAGACTTATTCTCATGAGTTTTGAGTTTATGTTTTGTCTGTTTGGGGGTTGTGTGTCTCATCTGAGATGCAGCATAAAACCCATTCTTCAAGTACTTGCTTATGTCATTTTCAGTAGAGATATGCTTGCACTACTGCTGGATGGATTTTCCACTAGCAGTCTCCTTTGGGTGAGCTCTGGTGCCTCCTGGAGTTGCGGCCTCAGGGTGCCATAGAGAAGGCCTTGTCTACTCTCTGCCCACTCAGTTCCCCAAGTACCCCAATGGACCTTTTTTCCCCCCATTGTTACCTGTACATAGGTAAGAAGATAGTTGTTAGTGTATATAGTAGTTTTTAGTAAGGTGGTTTAGGATAGGACCCTGCTAATCAGGGTAATTTCTTCCCCCAAGACAGAGTCACGCCTGTCGATGGAGTTACACAAGCTACTCTGCATAGCATGCCTCTATCTTCAGGGTTTAAGTCATGTGGGGCTTATGATAACTGTGCCAAATAGCAGCCTCCACTTGGCTTGCTTCAAGTGTTTGGGTGAACTCCATCAATGAGACTGCTGCAGGATCTTCAGGGGATTTCATCCAGCTAAAAAAGAAAGAGGCTGGAGGCTTATGCTCCTCCATGGGGAGATAGCTCATCGCCCTTACTTGGCACCAAGTCAGGCTGAGCCAGCTCCTGACACCTTTGCCTGAGTGCAGAGCACATCAGCCTCTGTTAGTGAGATTCTGGCACTGAAAAAGGAGTGTTTGAGAGAGACTCTGAGCACCATCAGGTCTCAGCTGCAGAAGGGTTCCACCTATGGCAGTGTGTGGTACCGATCCTAGTCCTGGTGCTATGCCAGAAAGAAACGGAAGGCAGAGAGGGAATGTTCTCTGACATCGAGGCCATCACGACATAAGGACTGTGACAGAGTGTGACCCGTGCCAGGCCACTCAGACCCTCAAGAAGGGTCCATCAGGTCTGATATCACTCGACAGTTCTCCGCAGGAGAGCCACAGAGGATCATCGCTGACAGTGCCTTCCACGACAACAGCTATTGAGGCAGCTAAAGAGCTGGTCTTTCTGCCAGTACTGCCATCCCCCACCAGGTGGGAATGGGTGTCAAACATGAGAGTGGTGGCACCAGGACACCAGGTGCCATCAAGAAGGAAACTGGAAATGATGCCACAGTAGTCATTCACCTCCCGGCACTGCTACCTGACACCATCAAGTACCCCTTCCCCCATGGAGCAAGTTTTCACAATCAGAGCCAGAATCCTACACACAAGGAGGTGTCTGTGCAAATCCAAATGATGGCATTTGAGGGCAGAGATGGGCCAGAGCTTTCCACCTATGCCCTGGCTTGCACAATGGCCCTTTAGAGCTGCTTGCTCCTTTCATTAGGCCAAAAGGTCTCACTCATAGATTCATAGGTCAGAAGGGACCAGTATGATCATCTAGTCTGACCTCCTGCACAATGCAGGTCTCAAAACCTCACCTACCCACTCCAGCAGTAAGCCTCTAACCTACGACTGAGTTATTTAAGTCCTCAAATCAAGATTTAAGGACCTTAAGGTGATTGTGATTGGTGACATCAGAGTAGCGCTCCCTTCTGCCCTCCTTCCATATAGGAATATGGCCACGGCACTGAACGTGCACCCAGCTGGAAGGGTTGGCACTTTGGGACCCTCTAGGAGTCCACAGTTTGAAGGACTCAGGGGCTGCCCTCTGTGGGGCTCCATACACCAGCCCCTGAGAAGAAGCATTGCAAGCCACTGCCCCTGCCACATTTCTACCAGTAGCAACCCTGGCAAGACTATGGCAAGAGCAGTAGAGAAGGCCTTTTCCATCGTCTGTCAAAGGGCCCGGGCCCACGAGGCAGTCATCTGGATTAAAGAAAAACTTTTGACGGTTCACTTGAGGGTAACACACCAGTTCAAATTTTGGTTCCATTCTCCCTATATTTTTTGGACTGCTTATATTAGGCGTTGGTCCAGATTACTTCGGATTGCTGGGTGCTACACATGATAGAACTGGGACACAGTTCAGTTTTGTCCCCTTATCCCTCTTCTAGGACCCTTCTCATGAGCAATTTTAATTCAGGAGGTGCGAATGCTCCTTGAGGTGGGAGCAGTACAAAGAGGCCCCTCTGGAACTAATATGTTAAGGGATTGTGCTCCCCTCATTTCCTAGAGTATGTCTGTGCTGGTGCTGGCAAAGTTCCTACTGTCAGATTGATCCCCCCCCCCCACCCAGTTCAACTGAGCAGTCGGTAGAGACATGATCATTCAGTCCAAAAATCAATTTAATAAAACCATCCCCTCAAGTGATGCATTTCCCATCTTCTCAGTGGAGTTATGCTAGTTACTCTGTATAGGTTGCATAACTGCCGTCAACTGCTACTGAGTTTTACTAGCAATGTAGACTGGCTCCTAATCCCAAAAGCTAAGAGCAGTCTTAGGTGGTGGTCTTGGTGACTTCCATTATCCCTTCTCTAGAGCCAGAGGACTGGTATGCTGCCTTTGACTTGAAAGGTGAATGTTTTCATGTCTCAATTCTTCTGAGACCCACAAAATTCTTGGTGTTGGTAGTAAATCAGGTTTACTACTAATTTACTGTCCTCCCCTCTGGTATACAAGCATCCCTGTACATTGGGGGTCTCAAACACGCAGCCTGCAGGCCACATGCGGCCCCTAAAGCTATTTCCTGTGGCCCTCAATGACACAATCATTACCGATATCTGCAAGATCATTGTATGGAAAGGTTTCAGTGGTGCGGCCCTCAGGCTAGAATACTAGTCCTCATGCCACCCTCGTGGTGATTTGAGTTTGAGCCCCCTGGTATACATGATTACCAAATACATGGCAGTTGTTGCTGCTTTTATTATTTCTGTTACTCTCCTCTGGATTCTCTACAATTTGTCCTTTTCTTTCCTAAAGTGTGATTTCCAAAACTGGATTCAGTATGGCAGTCGAGGGCTCACGATTGCTTAGTGGGATGGAACAATTACCTTTTGAATCTCATGTATGACACATCTGTTAATGAATCCCAAAATAATATTAGATGTTTTCACAACTGCATCATTATTGACTCTGTTTGTGATCCAATGTAATCTCCAGATCTTCTTCAGAAGTACTATAATAGCTAGCCAGTTATTCCTGTTTATAGTTGTACACTTGATCTGGCCTTTCAGTTAGTTGTGGACCTTGTAGTAATTTCACCCAGATGACGTTTTCTTTGTTTGCTTAGTCGAATGTCATTTGGGATTGTCAAAAATCTCACTAAAATCTAGATAGGTCACTTCTACTGCTGCCTCCTATCTGCTACAGCAGTAAATCTGTCAGAGAAGGAAATTAGATTGGTTTGCCATGGTTTATTATTTATAAATCCATGTTGGCTATTTCTTATAACCCTATTATCCCTTAGGTTCTTACAAATTGATTGTGCTATACTTGCCCTTCTGCAGTCCTCTGGGACCTCACCTACTCTCCACAAGTCCTTGAAGATGGCTGTCAACAGTGACTGCTTCAGCCTAGTTGCTTAAGTACCATTGGATGAATTTCATCTGGCCCTATCGACATGTATACGTCTAACTTATCTAAATGTGCTTTAACCTATCATTTTTGTATTCTGGCTTTGTTCATTCGCCCCTTTTTGGTGTTAATTGTGTTGAGTATCTGGTCAACATTAACCTTTTCAGTGAAGACTGAAGCAAAGTAGACATTTAAATATGGTAGCTTTCTTCATGCCATCAGTTATTTTCCCTCCACCAGTTTCAACCACACTGTTTCCCATAGACTGGGGTTTGCAATCTGTAGCTCCAGAGCCGTATGTAGCCCTTTAACTGCCCCCTTGCAGCTCTGGGCTCCAGGCCCCTCTCCTGCCACCAGGGAACACTGCAGGTGTCCTGCACCAGGCTCAGGTTTCCCCACTACCACCAGGGGACCCTGTGGGATGCCCACTCTTGGTTCTCAGCTCCCTCACTTCTGCCAGGGGGCCCTGTGGCAGGCGCCCTGTCCCAGCTCCCAGACCTCTCCACAGCAAGCTACACCCATTGTGGCTCTCAAAACACTTGGTTATTGAAGGAATTTTTAAAAATGGGTCTTATTTTGGGTTGCTGATCCCTGCTGTAGACTTTTAGGTAATACACTGAACTTTAATATAAAGACTGTAAGTAAGAGGATTATTTCTGGGGAGTGTTTTGTCATTGTTTTCAAGCATCATCAATAAAGTTGCGGCAAAAATGTTTTGATATAATCATTGTAAGCTTTCACCAACAAATGAACTTTACTTATCAGAAAATTGTTTGCAGATTGAAATAAATGCAATGAATAAATTCAATTGTTTAGTGTTTAACACATTTTTAAAACTTTTCATTTCTGCACTATCCTGTATCCAATAGTAAACTAATTTTTTTTTTCTTTTAACAGTGGACCTGTGTTGTCTCTGGCAATTAGTTCTAATGGAGAACAGTGTTTTAGTGGTGGCATTGATGCAACCATACAGTGGTGGAATATGCCTAGCCCTAATGTGGATCCTTATGATACATATGGTACGTGTCTTCCGAGAATTAAGGATTGTCAACTTTTATACTTAGATGAGATTTTTAGTACTAGTTGATTCTAAAATGGTTCTGAAAGCCCATGGAGAAACTTCTATTTAAAAAAAAAATAATAATCTCACAGTTTGTCTGAATCGCTGTAAATGAATCTTTATTCATGTGTTTTGGGGTATGTCTGTACTGCAGTCACAGCAGAGTGATTGCAGTTCAGATAGAGACACCTGAGCTAGTTTTAGTCTAGCTAGCTTAAGTTCTGGAGCAGTGCAACAATAGTAGCTCACATTTATGTGTTGGGTAGCCCCACAATAACACACCAGGGTTATGGGTGGGCTTGTATAACCTCTGTCAAAGCGTATGCTGCTATAATTTTGCTTTTCCAATACATGGGCTAGGTAGATTAAAGCTTGCTTAGGTATGTCTATTTGAACTTCAGTCATACTCTGATTACAATGCAGATATATCCTTTCTATTATGTGTACTTGGAAGGTGGGGTATATGGATGTTGCACATGAAGTGTATAAGTAAGAAAAGTGTATTATCTCATTCTCTGATCATTTATAGTTCCCCAGATAAAGACAAAGACTTATACCTTTTCTTCCACTGCATATATTGTACCTTATTTTTGTTCCAAAGTTACCAATGGGCTTTCTGACACTGGACAGGCGCTTAAACTAGTTGTACCTTAGTTTTCCACCTGTAAAATAGGGGTGGTAATTGTTCACCTTTTGTATAGTGGTTTGAGATCCATGCATAGAAGGTGGTACAGAAATAGGAACTTGAAAAAGTATTTTCTAAATTCTACAGAACCAGTCACAAAAATCATTAAGTCTACATAAAGATATATTCACCTTTTCTTTCTAGTCAGCAGGAAGGAAGCATGCCTTTAATTTTCTCGGGTTTGGCTGTGTTTCTTTTGTGACGGTGGTATTAAAAGCCATATTTGGGAATTTTGTCACTGTTCACATAATTTATGTAAAATCTAGAAGGTGCATGTTCAAGTTAGTAGAAGTTAAAATATAAATCATTTGATGAACTGGCATTTAAAATTATCTTGAGTGACTTTGGGACTGGATAGTTTAAGTATCATGTATTGAAGTTCAAGGTGGAGGCACCGTTTTCAGTGTGTTTTCTTGCTACTGTTGACGGACATGCTTTCCTGAGATGACTTTGTAGCTTGTTTTGAAATGGTCGGTCCCTATTTTGTGGTGGTGTACAGTCTGTGTTGAACAAACACGTATATTAAGAGAGGATTTAATAGCTTTTTTGTTTTAAAAAAAAAAAAGGGAATTCTTCATAATTCTGTGGGTTTTTTTTGAAGAATAGTTTTAGTTCAAAGTAAAACCCTGATATGTTTTGGAGTAATATGGAATTTATTAAAAACTAAACAAACAAAAATACCCTTTCATTTGTTTGATTCTGAGAATATTCTAGTGTCCCAAACTTGTGGTTTGCTAGTACCTTCATTGACCATCCACCCATCTTAAAAACAAACACAAAAAACTAAAACCCAACAGTTTTCAGAAGGATCTTCAAGAAGTTCACCTTTCACCCTGCATTTCCTATTTGCTCTGATAGTGACATAGGTTTCACATTCGGGGTAGGAAACTTCTAGGACCACATTTAGATGCTCTTTTGGCAGAGTAGCCTAGTCACTTAATGAGTAGAAAGGAAACGAAAATGACTTTATTTACTTCAGGACAGGTGTTTCTTCACTAAGTGGTTAAGTGGTATTTCGTACACTCCTGGATATTGTGCTGTGCATGTTCATGGAATGCTCCCATCCCTGCTGAAGGACATACAGGTTCATGACATCCCAACTATCTCTGCATTCCCTCAACTGACAATGTGGGGCCAGCATTGGAACACTTTAACAAATCCCTTCTCCCTAGTTTAAACTTGGGTAGTTCAGTATGTTGTAAATAGTTCTTGTTTTAGTTAGCTTTAGGTTAGGAATTCCTTAATAATTTAGTGATAGTATTTTAAGATGATTGTAACATTTAATTAGATATTGATAACCTGTGGCAGATTTAGGCTTCATCATAGTATCCTGATTTAAAATGTGCCCCTCCTGTAAAGTTGCAACCACACTCATGAAGTCTCTTTACTATCTAGAAATGAGACACGTTCCTACTAAACACGCTAAATGGTGTTCTTCCAAAAAGCTGTCTCAGAAGAACAAAGAACTTAAACTCAGGATATAGCTCCTGACTATCCATGAGACAGAGCCTAGTCTGTCAGAGTAGTACTCTGTCTCTAGTGTTCTCTTTCCAAATCCTCCTGCAATGGAAAAGGGACACAACTTTCATTTTCTTCAAAGAAAAAGGTGAGATCACCTCAAGCTGAACTTTGGAAGGGACTTCAAGGCACCCAGTAGTGCCCTTGGAAGCCCTTAAGCATACCTTTAAGAATTTAGTACCATTAAGGAGACTCTTCAGCTCATCTGGGGGCTTCAGAACTGCCTTTGAATGATATGGTACTGTCTACTGCAGTGGTTCCCAGCTTGTGGTCCGCAGACCCTTTAGGGCCTGCAGAGTTAATAAAAGGGGTCCATGGACCTGTTGGGAGCTGGGGCTGGACAATGCCGGCACCGCCGCTCTGCGACGGGGACTGATATCTGCTGGCAGTGCGACCCCCGCCCCCACCATGTGCACTGCCGCTCCATGGCGGGACAGGCTTCTGCCAGGGCCCTGCCAGCGGTGCAGCAAACTACCAATGGATGAATCCTGGCTGTGGTTCAGGGGGCTGCAAATTTTTTTGATAGTCTGAAGGGGTCCCCGGCCTTTAAAAGGTTGGGAACCCCTGGTCGTCTTCAATATGCAGGAATTCAGTATCAAACACAGACACCCTCTACAGGCCAGGATTCTACTTCTATGTCTTCTTTCTCATCAGTACCACATACACTGCTACAGATAGGTTATTCAGCTACAGGAACTGTACTAATTTCTTTGGCTCCCCCATTCATAGTACCATCAAGTTGACTGGTATCTGAGCATCCCAAATCACCTCCACAGGCTCATGCTGACTTTCCATTATTGGTAATATGTATGGGCAAATCATTGGTATCATCTGTTGAACTTCTGACTGCAGGATCTGGTATTCACTTAATGAAGACTCTAAGTCTAACTGGTTTGGGGGCTCATAAAGAAATGGGTCCATTTGTGGGCTGCTCTGTATTTAGGGAGGAAGCATTGTTTTGGGAACCCTGAGCAAATTTTTCTTAGTTTGTCAGAAAATTGACAACTGGAGAAGGCAGGTTTTGTTACATTTTTCTAGTGTCTTTTTTTCTGAACTGTTTTTCATTAAAAGATTACTGTACCCTTGCCCCTCATTTTGTTTCTCCCCTTCCTGCCCTCTCTTACTCATTCCTAAAACAAAACCACAGGACCTGTAATGGCCAAAAGCCTGATATGAAGGAAACTTAAAAGTATATTGGAGAAGACGTGGAAGAAGAAGAAGGGACTTTTTCCTGGAGTCACTCACCCCAAAACAGAAATAAGCCCCTCCTTTCTATGAAATGAAGCCTCCAAGAGCTCTTTAATTTCAACAGCTGGGAGTGGGCAGCATGAAACACTCAGGTTAGGCAACTGGGGCAGGGAAAACTTCTCTGGGCTTCTTGGCCTCTGGCTGGATCTAGCATCCCTAAAATGTTGCATATGTGGGAGAGGAAGTAAGTACTTCCAGAGAGACAGGGAACAAAGAGACATTATTTTTTAAGGTTTTGGTGAGGAGACTGGCACTAAGAATAAATACCTTTCTATTCCAGAAAGTTAGAGCTGTCAGATATGTGAAAAGGGAGAGCCTGGTAAAGCTTCTGTTCTCCTTCTCTCCTGCCTTTAAACAAAGCTTATCTCAGCTTCTCTGCTCCCTACAACTGGATGCACCCTGAGGCACCACAGGAGGAGGAAAGGAGCATCAGGCTCTATGTGGCCAGCCCTTTTTGTCAACTTAATTAAAAAAGAAAATTTGCCTTGCTCTTAGCCATTGAATTCTGTTTTATTCATTTGTCTTTGCAAATAGCTGAGGTGTCTTCCATCATGAAAATATATTTATATTATACTATTGAAAGATAAGTGTCTGCAGTCTAAATCAAGAGTAAATCTAGAGTGTCTACTTCCATATAACCCTATTTAACTTATCATCGGGCTGGCCCTGTAACTGTGGAGCTATTATCAGAATAATAATTCTTGCTGTACATTAGAGTTCCAGGTGAATCAAGTCATTATTATAGGTGTTGTGAAAATGATTATCAGTACTAATGCTTTCAGTAAGGATGTATATTGATTTGGCTAAATATTCATTGTAATAACCATTTTCTTGTATAGAACATGAAGAGATTTAAATTAGTTTTCCAACATCATCTACTGATTCTGACAACTAAATTAACACACATACTGTGAAATTACAAATTTCTGCCTTGGATCTAATATTTGTTTTTTCATTACAGTTTAGTTCAGAATTTTATAATCTGTTTTAGTTTTTTGAAGATTTTTTTGTTTGTTGATTACTGGGTCAGATTTTTCTCTTATTGATATTCTACAGCATTGTTATCTGAGTATAATGTATATTACTGGTACATTAGTTACTGCAACTGGAAAATACACAATGTAGTTTTTGAATGTACCTGAGGAACTATTCTGTACCTAGATAAAAACAAGCATGTTTTTTAGTATTCTCATATGCATTAAAAAGCTTTAATTTTAAAATTTAGGTATTTTTGTTGTTTTGTTTTCCAGAGCCAAACGTTCTAGCTGGCACATTAATTGGTCATACAGATGCAGTCTGGGGTCTTGCTTATAGCGGTATAAAGAATCATTTACTGTCTTGCTCAGCAGATGGCACTATTAGATTATGGAATCCACCAGAAAAATTGCCCTGCATTTGCACTTACAATGGAGAAAAGGGTGAGTATGATTATCACATTTTTTTTCAAAAAAGTTATTTTTGTCTGAAAATCTGTGTGATGGGGAGAGAATATGGGTATACCCCCACCCCTGTTTGTTCAAACAAAATAACAACTTGCAGTACTTCTAGGACTAAAAGAAAACTCCTTTAATAAATGGTGAAATTATTATAGAGAGTCACAGTACCTCCTGCAGTTCCCAGGAAAGGCAGCTTTGGTGGCACTTTTAAGTGAAGCTTCCACACCTTTCTGTAGCCACCCATGGTTCCTGTTCAGATGCTTGCACTTTAAATAGAATGAATTTTGCAGGAATCTTAGCTGGTTTAGGCAAAACTACTTTTTTAAAATTTCATTGCTAATAATTAAGGTAAGTTTTTATAATTTCTTTTAGTAGCATTTTTTATAAACCCTGAACTGAGTTTCTTTGCTAATTACTCTTCAGGAATAAAGAAGATCTTTTAAACCTTTTAAGGCTCTAAAAAGTCATAAGGATTTTATTTCTGTATCTAATTATTTTCTTTCCTGTCTCTTAGAGCATGGAATACCTACATCAGTTGACTTTATAGGTTGCGATCCTGCTCATATGGTCACATCTTTTAGCACTGGCAGCACAGTCATTTATGATTTAGAAACATCGCAATCACTGTTAATGCTTTCATCACAGATAGATTCTGGTAAGTTAATATGAAGTAGTTTTGTCTTGTGCATCTTCAGTATGTGCGCTTACAGAAGTTTCAGTATTTGATGAGCTAGAACAGCTTAGTTTCACCTTTTCTTTATTGCACAATTTCACATTTTAATTTCTGTTCTGACATTTCTTATTCTTTGATTGATTGACAAATGTGGAGATACCAAATTGTAGAAGTAAGGAAGTAAACAAGGAAAAGTAGCTTTATTTGCAAAAAAGAATTTTTTCATCATTGTAGAAGATGTTTCGGAGAAGCTGGAATCATCTGAAGGATAAGAATGGTGATCTTTCAGAAAGGGTTACAGAAATTCTGAAAGCAATAGAATTTTGCCAAAAAAAAAAAATTAAAAAAATATAGCTAATCACTTGAATTAAATATGAAAGTACAGAGTTTAACTACATAGGTGTGTGCATGAATATATTAAGTATAGGTAATACTTTTCTAACATGAGAGAGAAAGATAGAATTCAGAATCTATTTTACAGGACCAGTCTTGTTTGCGATTTCTCTGTCTTCTGGACCAAGAGGTTAAGTGCCAGGATCGTATCCAGCACTCACAGTGCAGTATTGCATGGTTGTAGGTGCCAGTATTTAAAAAGTGGGACTTTCTGCCTGTCTCCTATGATTGTTCATGTGGAAATGAACGGTCCAGTTTCTTGTTTTCAGTAGAATGAGGTTGAAAATCCTGTGTGAGAGGGCGATGTACTGCTCTGCACATAACAGCTCAGTTTGTCTAGTCTTTACCCTGACAGTATTTAATGGCTTGTATTAAGTATTTTGAGACTGGTAGATTTTGAAAGAAGCTATACAAAACCAAATTCTATGTAATCCTGGCCTTGATGCTATGCTAGAAGCCCAGATAAAAGGAGAAACGTATCTTTGCTTGTGGCTAAAAACTTAAATAGCTAAACTTCTAAAGAGAAACGGTGGGTGACTTGCCAGTAACTGTCCTCCTTCGAGATGGGCTGCTCACATACATTCAGTTAGAGGTGTCTACATGCCGCAGCGCATGGTAGCTCAGAAAGTCTGTAGCCTTAGCATGTCAGGTCAGGGCACACAGCCAATGCCCCCTCTGTGCAGCAACCACAGCTATATAGATGACTGTGACCCTGACCCTCCTGGTCCCTTATACCTTTGCCAATTCTTTTAGCGGGGACAGTGGGAGGGGCCTGAATGTATGTGAGCAGCCCATCTCGAAGAAGGACAGTTACTGGTAAGTAACCCACCATTCTTCTTTGAGGACTGCTCACATCATTCAGTTACAGGTGACTGCTAGCCATACCCAAGGATGGTGGGAGGAGTTATAGTCTGCCCACTCTGAGTACGACTCTGCCCAGCGTGGCATCCTCTCTAGCCTGTTGAGTGATAGTGTAGTGCATCGTGAAAGCGTGCACCGACAACCATGTAGGTGCCCTGCAGATCTCTTGGATCGGGACTGGGAGGGTCAGGGTCACGGTCACCTATATGGTCGCAGCACAGAGGGGGCGTTGGCCGCGTGCCCTGACGCGACAGGCTAAGGCTAAAGACTTTCCAAGCTACCATCCACTGTGGCACGTAGACACCTCTAACTGAATGATGTGAGCAGCGCTCAAAGAAGAATACAAAAGTTCCTAGGAGTATCCTTTCACAAGACAGGTGATACACCCAGATGTAAAAAGAGATTATTTTAAAGAGATACACTGCTAATTAATTTTGGAGTTTTTCATCCAGTTCTGGGCCTCTTGTTTCAGGAAGGACAGACAGATTGGGGAAAGCCCAGAGAAGAGCAACAGAAATTATTAAAGGTCTGGAATATTGACTTATGAGGGAAGATTGAAAGAACTGGGCTTGTTTAGTCTGAAAAAGAGGAGACTGAGAGGGGACATAACAGTTTTCAAGTACCTGAAAGGTTGTTACTAGGAGGAGGGAGAACAATTATTTTCTTTAACTGCTGATGGTAGGAAAATAAGCAATGAGCTTAAATTACAGCAAGGAAGGTTTGGGTCAGACATTAGGAAAAAATTCTTAACTGTCAGGGTGATTAACCACTGGAATATATTGCCTAGAGAAGTTGTGGAATCTCTATCATTAGAAGTTTTTAAGAGCAGGTTAGACAAACACGTGTCAGGAATAGCTTAAGAGCATATTTGGTCCTGCCATGAGAGCAGGGGACTGGACTGAATGACCTCTCATTGTCCTTTCCAGTTCTATGATTCTATCAGTTTTAAGTAGAAGTAAGACATTTATGTAGCGTATAGGGAAAGAGAATCTAGTTAGTTGATTAGTGGGAGTCATAACTTGTCTTTCCTGACTGCTCCTCCCTATTACTACTACCATGAAATGTAAACCTTAATCTGTTCATCCTCTCTAAAGCAACTTTCATACATATAGCCCAATCACATAGTTTGTCATAATACTTTTGATGATTTTGCATGCTGATTAGTCACTGGCCATTAAAGCCAGAGCACATCACATTTGTTGATTGTTGCATACTTTGTTTCAATATTAATAATTTCCCTTATCTATGAAATTCCACCCAATACCATGTAAGTTCACTGATTATTTTAAAAATATGGTCTTTTCTTGGGCAGTATTATAATTTTCTGATTGTATTTTTACTGTATATCCATCAAATCTCCTATATAAAACTTTTCTATCTTTTTAGGTTTGCAATCAAATAATCATATTAACAGGGTAGTAAGTCATCCTACACTTCCTGTAACAATAACAGCTCATGAAGATAGACACATCAAGTTTTTTGACAATAAAACGGGTAAGGATACTAAGAGCAATTCTCATTAAACAGAGTAATGTCTAAAATAAATCTGGGTGGTATGGGAAGGCCTTTCCATGTATGACTTATTGCAGAATGAGAGCCTGAGTTTGTTGTTCCACTGTTACATGTTGGTATAAAAGAAACTACTCTTACAGTAGGAAAATATCTAACTTCCCAATATTATCTTCATAACCATCATGTAATCCTCCCTAGCACTACTTTGATATAAGTGAAACATTGCATTTTGCATTTTAGTTGTATTTTGTAAATCTCTGACTGCAAATCTGAGACCTTCTTACAGGTCAGTGGAAATAAGTGGGGGAGGAGAGGGATGAGCAAAATATTTGGATCCCCATTTATTTCCAACAAAATCAAAATCCTGGAAAAAAATAAAGATAGATAACTCAAGTATATAGACTATTTGAAATTCTTAGAAGAGGTGAAAGCTGAGAAGCTTTTGTGTCAGCTGTTAAATCAAACATCACTACTGCTTTGTTGATTTAACTTTTAAAAATCCTTACTAATAGAAGATAATATATAGTTGTTTTTCTGTGTTTGTCAGTCAAAAGGAAACATGCTTATAAAAGTAAAAATATTGTAGATATTTTATTAAATTACAAGTGAAACTTGATTTAAGCCATTCTTTCTACTGTGCTGCTATGATTTGGGATTAATTAGTGCTGTGAAAGATATACACAGTTCAAAGATACATGAATTTTGAACTGAAAATAAGTTTTCTCTACCAAATGTATCTTTTAAACATAGCATTAAAATACTTCAAAATACTACCCAATAGAATATATTACCATACCCCACATCTCAACAAATATCCTCCAGACCTATGTGCTAGCCCAAAAACTTGGGTGCCTAGCTGTGCAGCACATTAGAGGGGCCCCCCATCCCCGAAAAGCCACCACATTCAGTGATGGGAGATGGCAGAGGAGCCTGCTGCCGCTGCTGCAGAAAAATTGCTGCTGCTTCTGGGTTCAGTTTGAGGTACAAAAGCCCCACCACTGCGTGCGTGTACATGCGCACACGGTGCTGGCAATTCTTTTTGACTACACCAGGGAGCATTCCATCCCATGGAGCACTGTGATGCATCTAGGTACCAGGGTTCAGTTTCTGGGCACCCTGGCACTTGAGTTTTTTGTCTTGTCCTGCCAAACCCACAGTAGAGATTGAAACAACCTTGTGCTTAACATGCTACTTTTTCATACCTTTTATGTTCAGTATGAAAATTGCTGTGGGCTAGTTTCCACACTGTAGATTTATCCTTTTTTGGTTCACAAGTAAGCTATTTCACTTTTAGATTAGCCACTCCTGTGTCCCAGACCTCTTTACAAATCTCTCTTGGGGCTTCTGATCTTGTTTCAGTTTACAGCAGAGCGAGAGAGCTCCCCTTGCAGATATCCATAAACAATGTGACCCAAGATTACAATGCACTGCCTTGGTAACATTCGCAAGAATTCTGTAGTTGTGTGAAGGAATGGTTAATCTCCTAATTATTTATATGGAACCTATCACTTTAGCCTGTGAGTGCCAGTACCAAGTCATCAGAGAAAGGGTGATTTGTCACAGCAAAGACTGTTTTTAGTTTGTCATTTTATGGGGATTGTTGCATTGAGGATATGCTAAGTTTTCCTTTTGTCTGAAAATAAAGCCTCTTTTACTGTACTAGCTTCTCAGTTAGTTCCCTACCTCCTTCCATTGAACCTTGGCGTCTGCTTCTAAAAGACAGTCTTTCTGGGCCAAATATTTCCGTTGTTAAATATTGTCACAGATCCAAATTTCAGTAAAGTTATTTGTACTATTATAAACCATTAGAGATCAGCCTAGATCTATCCAAACTCCTTCCAAGCATGATTGAAATGGAGTGGAGAACCCAGGATTGACCTAAGGCTAGGCAGATACTTCTGGGGTCGTGAGAGAATACTTTTTTGTTTTTTGCCTCCATGAGCTACCATGGATAATTATTCCTTTCCATCATGGCGAAGTACAACTTTATAGAATGCCACCTCTTTCCTCTTACTTCATTCTTTCCCATGCTGCAGCTGTCGCCTAAAATTAAACATTTACCAGTCATCTGTTTCTTATCTGTTAAAGAACAAGGCCATTACCTATAGGACTGTTGGAACAAGAAGTAATTTATTGTGTCCACAGAGTTGTGATGGGGGATGCAAAAGGCCCATTTTGAACTTACAATGACAAGCTGAAAGCTCTGTAAAAGGTGGTGAGATGAGAGAATGGACAGAAGAATGTAGACAGAGCAGCAGTGTTAGAGTACGTCACAATGTCCCATGCTGCAACAAAAAGATTGAGACGTCGTCTGGCTGATGGGTCTTGCTAACATGTCTAAGTGACTGCCATATTCGAGACTAGAAAGAAATTGTCCCACAGGTCATATTGTGAAAGACCCTATGGGTATTTTCCTTTCTCTGCAGTGTGGAACATGGATTACTTGCTTGTTCGAACAAGAATAAATGGTGGATTGTCTATAATTTGAAATCTTTAAATCAAGATTTGAGAATTGGTCATTCCACCAGAGGTTACAGGAGATGGGACTAGATGATCATGATGATCCCTCATGGCTTTAGTTTAATGAGTCTGAGTTTATTAGAGCACTAGCTTTCTGTTTTTTAGAACATCTGTCTGCTTTTCCATGTTGCCTGTCACATATTTACAAAACTTATTGTATATGTAAGAATGTTTTTATTTGGGTTTAAACAAACTCATCTCAAATGGCTATACCAGGTTTTTGGTCTCTTTGCCTTCATTTTGAAAGTAGAATGGTGCATTGCCTTCCTTCCTTCTGAGCTCATTTCTGCATGCATTCATACATACCACCCCCCCCAAAAAACAAAAACAAAACCCCTCCCTATAAATCAAATCAAAACATTTGCAAAAATAAAACTCGCCATCTGTGCCTTCCAGATTCCCAAGGCTGATTCTTCACAGCCTGCCTTGGATTAGAAACCAGAAATCTAGAATAATGCCCGTCCTGTGTTTTTGTTGTGTTTTTACTAGAATGTTCTCATTTGTGGAGAAGTTCAACCACTCTAATTACATCTTGCACATTTGTTTTTCAGTAGTTAGGGTCACAGTTTTATTAGATTCTAGCACACATGCATGTATGCAAGTTGTGGTCACGATGACACTTTCAAAGGGGTAGCCATATTAGTTTAGTTCAGCAGAACAAGCAAGGAGTTCTGTAGCACTAATAAATTTATTTTTCACATGAGCTTTTATGGATAAAGTCCCACTTCGTCAGATTCTGTAAAATGGAAAACTTGCAGTAGGGGAGGAAAGATACTGTTTGTAATGATTATCACCTCTCTCAGCCTCACCACTTTCTGATATGTTGTCTCATGCTGTTTGAATCTGTACATCTTACTTGATGAAGTAATCTGGTTTGATGCATTGAAATGTAATCTTTCCTTCCTGTATTGTAAGTTTTCCCTTTTGTAGCATCTGACAAAGAGGAACTTCACCCATGAAAGCTCACGTGAAAAATAAATGTTAGGCTTTCAAATGGCCACAGGATTCCTTGCTTGTTTTTTTGATGACACTGAAACTCCTCATTGTTCCTTACTCTGCCATCTAGTGGATATCGATGGCTGCTAGACATTGCGGTATGCACATGTAGTAGTGTAGTTGTCACCATGTCTGCTGAGTCTTTTAGTTGTCTGTGATTGCCAATAAAGATGCTGAATATTTTAAAGATAAGGAGTTTAAAATGTGCATATATTTACTTGAAAGTCACAGAAGACAACCACCATATTTTACAGAGGCCATGGAGCCTCTCTCACATAGTTGGCAAAAAATTACTAACAGCAAGAATCTAGAGTTTAAAGCTATATAAATGAATGTCCATTCCCAGTACGAGTCTAACATATTTTATTTAATCTGTTTTGTTGTTTGCTACCCCAGTATTAAATTAATTCCTTAATATTATTCTGTCAAAAAATAATAGAACACTTCCTGGGAACTGATACTTTCTTTATTTTGCCTTTAGGTAAAATGATCCATTCTATGGTTGCTCACTTGGATGCTGTCACAAGTCTAGCAGTAGATCCCAATGGAATCTATTTGATGTCTGGAAGTAAGTTTTAACTTTTGTATTGCTTACAATTGTTGCTTTAATAAATTGCAAAGGATATGAAAACATAGCTGTTCGTATCTTTCTCTTTCTCTTTAACACAGGCCATGACTGTTCTATTAGATTATGGAATTTAGACAGCAAGACTTGTGTACAAGAAATAACAGCCCATAGGAAAAAGCTGGATGAGTCAATATATGATGTAGCTTTTCATCCTTCAAAAGCATATATTGCAAGTGCAGGAGCTGATGCCCTTGCCAAAGTATTTGTGTGACACAGCAAAACAAACCTGCACCATCGTAGCAGGTCTGCTGGGACAAAAAAGAGGGAATGCATCACTGCCATCAATGGAACGGCTACCAACAAGACACTACATCTGATCTGCCTGGGCGAAGGCTGTATGTGGGGCAGGTATAAATTGGTGAAAAGTCACCTCATCTTGAATAATGTCAGGCTTGTTAATTTAATTGTAATTACTGTATTATTTTTTTTTTTTTTTTTTTTTTTTTAAGAAAACCAGTATTTGTAGCCTGGACCGAGTATGAACTGAGCATATGTCTGTTCTTTAGGTGTCTTTAAGCAAACGTGGAGTCTAATCTTACAGAAGACTTTTATTTTGGACTCTGTGTGCTGCCTTAGGGTTAGGAATGTGGTGCTCTTGTGGGGGGAAGTGAGCTCCAAGAGTAGCTTTCTTTTCATCTCTTAGTGATCTTCTGTTTATCAGTTGAATGCCACAGATCCCCTTTTAAACTTTTATTTTGCTTTAAAAGAAAAGGAAATTTAACTTAAAATATTTTAGCATTAGTTGCACAAAATGTTTGGATAAAATTCTAGTTTTTATAAGTCTTTTATATATTTAGCCCTGTCACAACAGTGCTCAAGATTGTATTGATAATGTTTTTTCTGCATTATAGAACCCTAAAACACAGAGATCTCACTGACCCGCTGCCGTGTAACCACACTCTTCCCTTCTTTTGCCTAATACAGTTCAACTAAGTCCTTTCATTAAGGATGCTAATTCATCATCATCGTGTAACTGTCTTCATACATAAAGGACTGTAAAGAAGTGTGTTTTTAAATGAAACACAGAGGGATTGTAATACCCTCCCAGTGAACTCTTTAAAAAATTTAATCTTGGCATCCTATCACTATGTGATATTTTGTACATCTTACTGTATTTACAAGTTTATTTATCAAGGATTACCCATCTTGCTAATGGCCTATTGTTATTTATTTCACTTTTTGTTGATCTTTATATCCTTTTATGTAGTGTGTTAAAGGGCCCTGTATATCTATTATGGCAGTCTTTGAACAGTCTGAAATAGACTAAAAATGGGACATTTCATAATTTTTAAAGTTACAAACCAAGATTTTTTTTTTTTTTCTGGTTAAATATCTGGAGTGAAATTGATTCCAGAAAAACAATCTTGTTTCAGAACTTTTGGAGTGAAAAATGTTTATTTGCGTTTCAGATAGTATACAAGGGTAGTTGAATCAAGATTCAGAAATCTGCTGTGTTTGGACTAGTTACTCCCTGCTTTTTTTTTTTTTTTTTTTCTTTTCAGATGTGCTTCAGTTTATGGTGTAACTAAAGGTTTTGTTTGTGTAATGCATGATTAAAACAATAAAGTATTTTTTCTAGTCTTCCACAAAACTTTTCTGATAAGTTTGCGGGTTTTGATGAGTTTTGTAAGGTTTCTGTTTTACAAACTATGAATCAGCAAATTTTTAAGATTGTACCACGTAGCAAAGTACAACGGTTGAAAAATAATGTATATAAAATGCATATAATAAATATTAAATGGTGTACCTGTATGTTACTGTTGGCTACATTATTTTGTGTTGCACAGTTTAAAAGTGACATTTTATTCTGGAGATGAATAAATTAGGATTCAAAGGTCTAAATTTTATTGAATTACCTCTTTTATGCTTTTTTTAAATAAACTGCATTGCTTTTGAAAATTGGTAATGTTTGTTGGGATATAAACAGATTGTTAGTTACCAGCAGCAACACCCCATATAAGAACATGTCTCCAAAGAGTGAAACTCACACTTCATATTTAATATTTTTTTTGTCTGATACTAACTTGAAAATGACTCTCATATATTTTTAGAGCATTTTTGGAATTGTAGTCACCATGATCTTCAGATGTTTCAAGAGATGAAGTAATGTGAACCTGAGTTTGGGGTTGAGTACATTCCTAGGTTTTATTGCCAATTCTGTCAACTGATTCATGTTGACTTTAGAAGAGTAAGCTAATTTTTTTGTGCCTCAATTTCACCATCTGTAAAATGAGGTCTGTTTTACTTTTGTAAAGGTCTTCTGGATCCGCAAGTGAAACAGGATGCACTGCAAGTGCAAAGCCTGCTTCTGTTAAAAGCATACTACAGCTGACATTGAGCCAATTTCCATGATGACTCAGTTTGCTGAAAACATGTTAACTGAATGGAAATTAAGAATAAATATTGCATTGTGGCCTGTAACTTTCTTTATAATAATTATGCATTGCCCAGATATAAATATGCTTTGAGGCCTTGGAAAATGTTCTTATAAGTGGTGACATCTGTAGTTCCATGTGATTCATCCAATTTAGCAATGAGAAAGTAAATCACTCCATCCAAACTCAAGCAGATTGGATGAAAAACAAAAGAAAACTTGATGTGTCCATGGCAGACAGAAGGCAGTAATAACTCTGAAATCAATTTTGTTTTTAGTTAGTAATGTTATTGTTTGAAATATGGTTCAGGGAGTTGTATTGTGTTGAAATTGGAGAACTTTGCCCATTACCATTGAGATCAAGGTGAGGCTTTCAGTAACTGCTTGTTAGGACACTAAGCCTGAGTAGGGGAAGAAAAGAGAGAGAGAACTAATTTGCACTTTTTAAAATTCCTTCTAGTCTAAAGCATTCAACTAATCAACAGATGAGTATGTGATCTGAATTTTATTGGAAATAATTTCATAATCACCTTTCTGAAGCTAAGTATTGTTTCTGGCAGCTTTTCCCAACCACTGCTTTTTAATGCTTAAATGAAAAGTGATCATTTTAATAAACATTGTCATTCATAAACATTTACCTCATTTTCCTTAATTGAATTAAAATTGAAATGGTACAAAAAAGTATTTGTTTATTTTTCTTTAGCTGAATCTGGTTGTTATAGTGGTTTTGTGCTTTAATGTTATGTTGACCCAAATGTGTCTTGGCGCCATTTACTGAATACTGATTTTATCTCCCAATATAAGCTTTGTGTTGTTTAACTGATCGCAGTGCCTAACATTAAAAAATTCTGTCAGTTGATTTAAATTACAGAACAGTTTGTGGCATTGTTGATTAATGAACTGACAGTGAGTATGCTGCTATAGACAGTTATTAAAAACAAAATCTAAAACAAAATCCTCTCCATTTGGAAATGGGGCTACTATAAGAACCAACTTGCTGGCATGTCTTCAATCAGATGTCTTTCTGGTTGTTTTAAGAATAATCTACAATTTCCATTCTCTCAGCATCCCTCTGTATTATAGAGTCACTCCCCATTTTGGTTCCCCATTATGGGAACTGTTTTAAGCAGATGAATATTCCAAGTAGTCCACTGTCGTGTCCGAGAAGCCAGAAAAGGTGTGTTTAAAAAACAAAAAGCCCAAGTTGAGCACTCGGGCACCTTCATTTGTGAAATCACAGGGAGAAGTTTCTTCTCTTCAGCCGATGATGATCATATGCTCTAAAGTATGAGAACTGACACCCCTTGTGATTTCATCCATGTTGGAAAACCTAGTATTCTTACAATATAGCTCTTCTTAAATCTTTTGAATCTTATCATCTTGATTAATATTTGAATGTTTTATTTATTTTCCTTAGTAATATTCTGTGGCACATGCAATTCCACAGGTGGTTGATATTCAGTGTACAAAGTACTCCTTTATGCATGGCAGATCTATTAATTTTAAAATTCGTAGTGCCGCGTTGGCCCAACCATTTGTTTTAAGTACTCCTCTAACAGCAGTTGGTTCCTAAACTGAGGTCCACGGTTACATGATGCTGGCTGCCTTCTTTATTTCCAGTAGCTGCATTACATAAAGAAGCAGCTAAAAATAAATACTTCCCAAGTAAACAATTGATGTAATTATTTAGGAATTGCAAATGTTTGCAAATAGGCAAGGAGGTGATCCACTTGATAGTGAATTGGCAATGAAATGGTCCATGAGGCAATCTTTTTGTAGTAAGATGTATGAAAAAAAAATGAACTGCCTTATCATGTTGTCTTACTCTTTCTTTCACAATAAATATTAAGTTTTTTCTCATTGAAGATCCCTATTTATCATATCAACATATAACACACATGTAGGAAAAGCCAAGGAAGACCTGAAACAAGGTGACTACAATTAACACTGCATTCACGACGAGGGTGGAAGTATATTTTCCATATTCTGTATCTTCTCTTGTTGATGCACAGTGTGCACTTTTTTGCACTGAAACTAACTCAGAACTCACTAAGAATTGTATCTGAATGGTTCAGATTATATTTTAAATATATATCGCCTTAGTATTTGTTTAATTGGCCACCGAATGGCCAGAATAGACATTTGGCCCAACCTAAATAATCTTTGTCAGCAAATATTCATATTGCTGATTTAAAAAAAAAAAAATCAGTAACAACTCTTTACTGTTTCCTCCAATGTTTGAGGATTCTTTAAGGGTCCTTTGAGGGACTTCACCAAAACCCAGATATGGGTTTCACTTTCAGTTATTTTATTTCTGGTTTTGATTAGGAGGCGAAAGATTTAGATAACCAACAAATTAGGCTAATATAAAAATATGGGAAGTAGCATGGTCTAGACGTGGCCAGAGCAGAAGGTTCTGCCTAACACCTCATCTTTTTTCTTGGAGAAGTCACGTAACCTCTTTCTCAGTGCTTACCCTTTGCCTCAGTGCTTTAGAATTATCTGCTGAAAGGCAGTAAGGTAAGTGCACATTATAAATGTTTACATTTACAGCAGCAGTAGAAGTTTTTCCTTAATTGTCATTTTAACTAGAATTGATAGATGAATTTATATTGATAAAATAAAGGTCAATGATAAATACTTCCTGGAACAGAAACCGATTTTATAGCTGTGTTGGTAGTGATAACCTTTCAGGCCTGTAACGCCTTTTCAGTCCCAGATCTGACTGTTAGCATGCCTACTCTCCACTGTGGGGAAAAAAAAATCATTTTCCTGCATCTTGAATTTGGTATTGATAAAACATCTTCCCTGAAGGCCAGATCCAAGGTATGCTCTAGCTGCTATGAACTACTTTGGAGCAACAAAATGCAGCAAGAGCATGCTGGCCAGTTAAATTAAGGTTTGTTACTTTGTATTATAAGCAGTGCAAAGCAGGTGCAGGATACTTGGGAATCTAGCCAGTGATATGCTATCATGCAGCCAGATTCTTAAGGGCAGTAACAGTTGAGAGCCAGGGGCACATGATCTACCAATAAGAATTCTGGTTGTGTACCCACAGCCCTTGTCGTGTTATTGGCTCATTTGCTGCAATAGAATTGCACCATCAAAGTTGGCTGGGAGAGGATGAGTAATGATTGATTGATTGCTACCAGCATTACTGTGGCCTGACTTGAGAAACTTGAGCTGTTGGTTTTGCCTTATAAAATAATCCCTAATTTGTAATAATTACAACAAT
Source organism: Podocnemis expansa (assembly GCA_007922195.1). Lineage (NCBI taxonomy): Eukaryota > Metazoa > Chordata > Testudines > Podocnemididae > Podocnemis > Podocnemis expansa. Next base: position 70,364,661 of record ML681963.1, read on the forward strand.
AACTTGGTTTATTTACCAATTATTTTTTTCAAAAGTAACCAACAGATGAATTTAAGTGAGCTTCAGCAATAGGGAAACTTTGAACAGTTTGTTGTCTTCTTAAAGGGTCTTCAAAATTAATATTCTAATTAATTAATGCAGATCTTTGGTAAATTAATTATGCATTTATAGTAAGTGTAAGTGAATGGAGGCACAGTACTTTTGGTACATAAAGAAGTTCAATCTCTGCTTTAAAAGCACATTGTGGTTATACAGATAAAATTGTGATTTTTTTTTTTTTTTTTTTTGAATAGCAAAGGAATCCTGATGATGCCTTTTGAAATGGCTAATGACATGTTGAGGACAGTTATATAGAGTCATGTGAACTCTGTTGACTAGGAGCCTGCACTATTTAAAGTAAATCAGAAGAGCTGTTTGAGAAAATAGCCTCTGTTCCCATTTTGGCATTTTTTTGTTGTAAAACCAGGTTAGTCATCAGAAAGATGATAATGGTCATGCTTCAATCCTCCTCATGCTTCAGGAGTTACAGGGCTTCCTCTGGGAGTCAGGATGTTCCCTCAGGCCAGTTTGCTATAATTTTCTGCTTCCCATGTATCAGAGGCTCACTATTGGCTGTCCAGGTATTTATAGCAGTTCAACAGTTCACGTCTTTTACCACTGCCTCAGTGGCAGGTAGGGCAGCCAAAGCCTCTCCCTCCACTCCAGGTTCCAGTCCAAGGACATGCATGTCAGCAGCCAAAGTCCACCCTATCTCAAATCTTGCTGCTGTTTCCCTGCAGCTCTTCCTTTCCCACCTCTAGCAGCTTCCACTCCACTATCCTTTTAGGTTAACCTTTTCTTCAGAGTCAAGCTCTGAGGGCTTCTACTCTCCCCTTGTGTGTTTCCTCTTTTCTCTTTATAGTCTTTTGAGGAAGACTACAGGCTTTCAGAATGCTGCCACCTCCTATCCACACTTCTTGATTCTGTATCAGTTCCACCTACTCCTGCCCGGTTAGACTCCATCCTCAATCTGTGCTTGCCTATAAGGCCTAACTCTCCTTCAGGTGTGATTTATCAAGTTACTTACATCCTCCTGAGCCACATTCATCTTTTCCAAGCTAATAAAGAGTGAATACCACGCTACACTTACCTTGCTTGAGAATTGTGCACAGTACGTAGACTGTAAAGGATAAGTAGTAGAGATATTGATTGTTTTGAACTAACAAGCAAGTCACATACATTTCTTACCAGAACACGCATCTTACATCTGAAAGATTCTGCCCATATGTACAAAGGTTGGAACAATTATACTCCCAGTAACTTTCTACAATAAAATTTCAAATCAGTACAAAGTATTCCAGGTAGTACAGTTTAAAATTATACAGTTTAGCCTGAATAAAAAGTTGCCCAGAAATTATAATATTAACTAACAATATGGTAACTTCCATACATGGTACTGATCTGTATCACTGACTGGCTGGCTTGCTTTCTTTTGGCAACTTCAATTCAGTTGACATTTTAAATAAAGAAATAGGTGCAATTGACTAAAGGATTTAAAAATACTTAAATATTACCTAGTTAGTATTATAATTTATTCTTTCTTGTCTGATTTATTTTGTTTTTCAGGACACGACTTCTAGTTTAACTCACTCTAGGTTTTGATGACTTAGCTTCTGCAAGGTGCTACTTGGACTTGGCAGCCAACATAGGTGTCTGCTTTTGCTGACATTGGTGGAAATAATCTCTTAACCCCCATCTGTTCTATGGGTGATTAAGCTTTCACTCCCTTCTGTTTTGTCCTGTGCAAACCAGTGCCTTGGAATTCAAAGGTATTTCAAATACATCTCTTGTACCCAGTAACTGTTTCTACAATCTGTGACTGCATGTGCTTTAAACATAACTCTTTTCTCCAGCTCTGAGTGGTTATTCTCAAGTAGGACAGTTGTCAGGCTGTCATCTTGAACAGCGGTTTTCTGTGCATGTCATAGTCAAAACTCATTCAGTTCTATTTGTAAGTCTGATATGTTTTATGTCTGAGGTAACATGCCAATCCTACTTTTCATATATTTCTAAGATGTATAAGGAATGCCTTCAAATCCTTATTGTCACATTTGGCTTTCTGTCTGATCACTTCTCTTGGTCATTCTATTATTATTATTATTATATATATATATATTTTGCAAGATGTGATCTGCTTGTTTTATACTATAGTTCTTGGAGAATTCCTGAAATCCTACGCTTGTGATCGAAGTTAGTTGTCAGTAACAGAACTACTTGTATTCCATTCTTTGCAAATAGTGATTTGATACATATAACTACCATCTTGCTGCTAAAGTTAGTTAGCTTTGAAATCTCCATGAGTTTTGAGTAGTAACTCATTTTAAAGTAAGTTTCTTTGTCTTAGATTTAGTTCTTTCCTATCTTACCACTGTCTTTATTGAAATTCCTGACTCTTTTGTCACCTTTTCATTTGTGATCATTGGAAGAAAATTGCACATCAACCCAATGTAGAACAAAATACCTTACCCTTGACTTAAGTATTTAAATACTCAGATTACTGATATGTATTTAGAAGCCAGATCTGACCTCACTGGGAGTGCAGCCTTTATTGAGCATTCTCTATAAATATCTAATGAGCAAGATTCTCCTGCCTCAGTCTTAGCCACTTTGAGGTTGGCATAGCTCTCCTAGATATTATTTTTTTAATTCCTGAATTTCAGGGGCATCTGTACCAAGGTAGAACTGGAGCCTGATCTCCTATTAGTCATTGCATGCCAGACCCAGCCAGGTATAAATACTGCCATCTAAGTAGTCCTGAGATGCAGAATTACAGGTTAAATAATTTCCCCTTCTTTGCTCAGTGCTGCACACTTTTCTCTTTCTCTTTATTTGTTCCTTTGTCAGAAGCAATATCTACATCCATCTAAAGTACACATCTTTTGTCAGATAAATAAGCTTTCGTTATCAGGGGAAAGTCTTTTGTTTTAATTGTTTGAACTTGGAGTTTGCAGACAAAGCTCAAAAAGGGGTTTAAAAATGAAAATTAAAATAATTATTTAAACAGGCAAAAAGTGCTATGAGTATCTAGGTATTCTGTAGTATTTTAAAAGAGTAATAATTTGGAGGTAAAGAATTCTTAGGATGAAAGGTTAATAAGTGAATCTGATGTTGGCAATTGAAGGATGGTTTTTCACAATCCCTCCTAACATCATTCCTCCCTAATCCATTCTTCACAATCCCTCCTAAAGTTTCTCTTCTCCTCTCCAAAATAACAAACCTATATATAACCAACAAGCAGAGAAGATATGAGGTGGCCGGAGGGTGGGTGGGGAATGGGGAGAAGGGAGACAGCAAGCAGAATATTGAGAAGGAAGCTAAAAGACAATAAGCAAAGCAATGAACAATAAGCAAAGCTGCACCTTGGCTTTAGGCAAAAGAGCTAACTTAGTTCCTGCACTGTGTCTAGGCTTAAGGTAACTCTTTACTATGACAGGGCAGAGAGACTTTTCCCTGATGAAAAGGCATTTGAAGAAAGTTGCTTGAATCTGAATCCTTTTATAGGACCAAAACCAAGGGATTTATGGGTGTGCTTGACAATAAAGTTTAATGCTTGTGGTTTGAGAGAGATTCTCCTCTCTACTCATTCAGCAGCTGTCTCATCCACACTTGCTGGATGTTAAATGGTAAAGTTTTTAGTTTAAATATTATAATGTGACAAGTATACTATTGTTTATTGTTATAGAGTATTAGGCTATAAAGTGTTCACCAGTGCTTGGTGTTTTTTGTGATTGTATGTAGGAGTATAAAGGACTGGCACCTTTTTCATTTTTTTTTAAACAAAAAAAGCACTGGTGTTAAGAATATTATTTCTTCTACCATATAGTTTTTAATAGTCTGTAGTCGACCAAACATTGATTTCTATATATGCTTTACTGTCTCATTTGCAATTTAAAGCTAAATTGTATTGACATTGAATAATAATAAAGAACATTTATTTTTGAAGAACTTACTGCTTAAGTGTCAATCCTTAGAATGGAGGATCTTAGCATCAATCCTTAGACCAGATCATCCAGGGTCCTTTCAGGAGTAAACAGAGGCAAGTAGGCTAAGGTGTTTCTCAAGCAACTGATTAAAAACAGAAACCTCAGGTAAGTCCTGGAACATCCCCCGGGAAGACCACACTAAGTACCTCAAAGAAAAAAGGCTGGTGTAAGCTCCAGAATTCTCTGAGGTAACAAATTTGTCATCCCTGGGTGGACTTGAAAGTGCTATTAAAGCCTAAAATTCTGTTGAAGTGTATAGTAGCTAGGAGAGCATAGCATTCTGGTGGATTGGGGACAATTGGCATTTGATAGTAAAAACTTCTGAAGCATTTAAATTGAAAATCAAATTAAATGGTATTAAAGTTAAAGGCACTAATGTTTTAAAAAGGAATTCTTTGGGATTTGATTATTTGTTGTCTCCCCGAATGAAAATAAATATTCCTGTACACAGTGAACGCTTACCTATTTAACTTGGAGGAACATCAAAAGGTAAGTTCACAATTACAAAACTGGATAGGGAAATACTGTCTGACTAATACTGTACAATTGATATTGGCAAATAGCTAGGATGAAGAAGACCCATGGAAAGTCAGACTTAAGAAAAAATTTTGTAAGTATGTACAGGAGAACTGCTAGGTTTGAATTAAAAGAATAGCTGGGTGCTGAGACAGTAATTAGTCACTGCAAGGCAGGCTAAATAATTGAGCACTGAGAGCAGAAGCAGCTCTGGGAAGCAGGTTAAAAGACAAATCAGAATTAAATTAAAGCACTAGGGATGCAGCAAAAATTGCTACTGATTAGTTTGAGGTATTATACCTTTTCTATAAAGGTGGGGGGGTTGAGGGGTGTCATACTCTGGTGAAAGGAAGGGTCCATGGACCATTAGGATATTCATTGAAGTAAATAGGCCTTCAAGTAAAACTCAGGCACAAATGTAGCCAGAATATTAAATTTGGAAATCCTGAACAATTCAACTCAAATTCTGTAGTAATTTTGGGATGCCAGGTCCCATTGTTTGATTTTTAGAACTGGTCTGGGCTACTAGTTGAAGACTCGATGAAGAGTGAAGCTAGTAACCTCCAGCTGGCAAGGTGGTCTAGAATTGCTTCTGGTCTTTTATAAGCTCACAGTAACTAGGCTGTTCATTAAAGTGAACAGAGCTGGACAATTCATTGAAGAAAATGGAATATAGATGCTTAACCTATATTAAAAGAGTAGTTTAAAGAATAAAATGTTTTGTGGGTAAGAGCTTTTGTGTGCATTTTCTTGGATGTCTGGCTAGTGAGTCTTGCCCAAATGCTCAGGGTTCAACTGATCACCATATTTGGTGTCAGGAGGAACTGACTGGCAAAGACTGGGTATTTTTCACTTTCCTCTCTGCAGCATGGAGCATGGCTCACTTGTTGTTGGAGTCTCTGTACCTTAAAGTCTTTAAATCATCATTTAAGGACTTCAGTAACTTAGTCTTAAGTTAGGGGTCTACCACAAGAGTGGGTGGGTGAGGTTCTGTGACTTTCCAAAGGGATAGCCATGTTAGTTTAGTCCAGCAAAAAAAAAACAAAAAAAACAAAACAAGGAGTCATGTGTGGCTAACACCTCTGCTTAATATGCAGAAGGTCCTGGGTTCAATTCCCAGGGGGTTGGACTTGATCTCACGAGGTCCCTTCCAGCCCTATGATTTGATTTGATTTGAAAACCCTGAATATATGTTGCCAAACTACGAATGTTTGCAAAAAGCATTTAAGAAAGCAATAAAAAACTTGCAGACAATGTGGCACTTGAAGACTAACAGATTTATTTTTCACATGAGCTTTCATGGGAGAAAATCCTGCTTCGTCAGATGCTTTGAAGATGGGTGAACTTACTGTGTGTGGGAGGAAAGACCAGATGACTATACTGGTCCCATCTGACCTTGGAGTCTATAAACCTAGTCGTGTTTAAAGAGGAATGTTAATGCCAGCTAGGAACCTTTATGTTCCCAGGAGCGCTATAGCATGGCACTTTAGTTATGCCCTGCTGTTTGCTATCCCACTGTCATAGCTAAGGAGCTGTATAGACAAGCTCTTAGCTACCCTACTCACCACCTGCAGGCAATGGAATATATTTTAGTAATATCTAGTTCTTGTATAGCACTCTTCATCACCACATCTCAGTGCTTTTACAGAGATCAAAATCTCTATTCCTATTTTACACCTGGGGAAGTGGAGGCACGGAGAGATGAAGTGACTTACCCAAAGCTATCCAGTAGGATACTGGCAAAGTCATGTATGGAACATAGATCTGTGGAGTAAAAAGTCCAGTGTTCTAGTCATTCAGTATCACTGATCAAAGGTTCTTTTAGTTATCCAGGTTTATCATCAGTTTATGATGCACACCTGACACAATCCCCTCAATAAAACTACTGATCCTCCTATTTGATTCACGGGTATTTCAGATTAAAAGACTATTTTAAACTAGTTTAGTGCTCACAGCAGAAATTAATTTCTAAACGGTTCCATTATAAGACATTTGAAATTCTTTTCAGTGTCTCAGTACATTCTTCCATGGTTTCTAAATTCTTTTAAATGAGAAACATCTGTGAATTAAAAAGGGTGGAATTAATTTCTGGCAAAACTCTATGTTTTCCCATGATGTGTCAAAGTTTATCACAGTGTTGCATAAAATTTATCATAGTGTTGCATAAAATATTATGCTGATGAACAATAAAGACAATAATCCTTTTATTTTTACATCCCCATATGACTGGTAATAAAAATCTTTACAGTAATTGAAACAATTGCTTTATAAATGCCTTGTTAATAATAGAAATGGCACAGAATTTAGAATAATGCATTGAACGAATATGATTATTTAAAAGGAAGCTAAATCTAATCCTGGTGAGGTTCAGTGGTTTTGAAATTCATTCATGGTAGTTTCCTTTAAAACAGGAATGAAGCTTTTTGAAATATTTAATACATTACAAAGATTAGTAATTATAATAGGAGTTTTTATATTAACTGCTGCTGAAGCCAGTAGCAAAATTCCCACTGAAGTCAAATAGAGCAGAAGAATGTCTTCTTCAACTGACACCAAAACTAGCTAGTAAATTACTCTTATAGTTGTTAAATCCCAAGCTGTTGAAAGTCCTTTTTGTGTATTTGGTGGCTACTTTGGATGATGATCAGCTGTGAACTGTTGTAACAGTCTACTCCAGCTTGTGGAGCCATGGAGCTGTTTGCTGTCTAAGGTTCTGATCCCAAGCTCATTGAAATCAGTGGGGTTTTTGCACTGGTTCCACTTGTCTAATGTTTCTGAACAGTTTCTGTTAAACTCTCACGTTAATTTTAGTGGAAATTGGGTTGTGTCCTCAGTGACTTTTAATTGTAAAAGCTATTATTTCTGATGCTTATTTTAATTGTACAGCCAAGTACATCTGAATCTAAGCAGAGGAAGGAAAATACCTTAGAAGACTGAAATCTCTTTGACATTTAAAAACAATGATTTCAGTAGAGGTCTGTATAGGCACAGTGTGCTGCCCATAAGCAACACACTGCAAATTGGGGCCAAGAGAGTTCTCAGATATGAGGTCAGAATATTAGTCTCTGAGATTGCAAGATAAAGTTTTTGGTGCCCTTTATGTTATATGGGACATGTGGAAAAGTGGACACAAATGAGAACTTTACCTCAAAATGAAGTGCAAATATAAAGGTGATCTTTTTTCATAACTGTTAATAGGATAAATTTACATATAGGTGGAACCTTTTTGACAATTTTATTTATTATGACGATCCACTATGGGTACTTACTGTGTGATTCTTTTTTATTCAGAATTGGCAGTGATTTGAAGGGGCAGAGAAAGCTCATGCAATAAATAAATTTAACCCTTAAAAGTGCCAAAGGACTCCTTTTGACCTCACCTTCCTCTATGTGCTGTTTCCCCGTGTTTGAATCTAAACAACTGCATTAATTTGCTGTTAGTGTGACCTGATTCCATGACTTACACTCCCCTGCATTTATTTTCCTCCAATTTTGTAAGTTCCCCCATCTTCAAAGCATCTGATGAAGTGGGATTTTCTCCCACAAAAGCTCATGCAATAAATAAATTCGTTAGTTTTTAAGTGCCAGGCTCCTTGCTTATTTTACAGGATTCCTTGTTTTGCTAAAAATGGACTGATACAGCTATGTCTCTGGAACTTGTCACTTTCAAACTGATTGCCAAGGTTTATTCATCTCTGAGTAGCATTCTTATGTCTGTTCCACTTCAGATGCAAGTTCCTCAACAGGCTTGGACCAGAGCTTTTCATTAGCAGTGTCAGTTTGACAGCGTATGCACTGCAGATGGCCTCGTGCCCCACACTGAAGATACGTCAGACTGCATAGCTATGGGCACCCACATGGACCCACAAATACCAACATCTTTATGGGTAACTTAAAACAACGTTTCCTCAAGTCTCATCCCAAAACACCTCTTCTTTACCTACGCTACATTGATGACATCTTCATCATCTGGACCCATGGCAGGGATGCTTTTGAAGATTTTCACAGAAATTTCAACAATTTCCACTCCACAACTAAATTAAGCCTGGAACACTCCACACAGGAGATCCACTTTCTCGACACTACAGTACAAATCAGGGATAGACACGTCAACACCACCCTGTACCAAAAACCTACTGATCGGTATAGTTACCTATGCCCCATGAGCTTCCATCCTAAACACACCACACCATCGATTGTCTACAGCCAAGTCCTAAGATATAACCGCATCTGCTCTGATCCCTCAGAGAGAGACAGACATCTTCAGGATCTCTATCAAGCATTCTTGAAGCTACAGTATCCACCTGAGGAAGTAAGAAAACAAATTGACAGAGCTAGACAGGTACCCCAAAGGCATCTACTACAGGAGAGGCCCAAGAAAGAAAACAACAGAACACCACTAGTCACCACATACAACCCTCAAGTCAGACCTCTGCAACAGATCATTAAGGCCTATTCTAAAAGATGATCCCTCACTCTCTCAAGTGTTAGGAGACAGACCTCTCCTTGCCTACAGACAGCCACCCAATCTTAAACAGATACCACCAACTACAGATCTAACAACAGAAACATTAAAGCAGGCACACACCCCTGCAACAAACCTTGCTGCCAAGTCTGCCCACATATCTGCACAACAGATACCATCATAGGTCCTAATCAAGCCTGCTACTCCATCAAAGGCTCACTTACCTGCTCATCTACTAATGTGATCTATGCCATCATGTGCAAGAAATGCCCTAACGCCTTATACATTGGACAAACAGGACGATCCCTGTGCAAAAGAATAAATGAACATAGAGCTGACATCAGAAATCACAAAACAAACAAAAAAAACAGTTGCTGAGCACTTCCATCTTTCTAATCACTCGATAAATGATTTGTTAACAACCATTGTCAGAGATGTGACTGGGACATCAAGACTTCAAAAAGAAACAGCTGAACTCGAATTAATATGCAAATTAAATTCTGTGAAAGCAGGATTGAATCGAGATTATGGGTTCTTTCCCCATTACAAAAGGTAATTTGACTTCAGGCTTCCCAGGGTTTGAACCTGAAAACTGCTCTGATTTGCTGTTACTATATGACCTGATCCTATGTTTTACACCCCCTTGCATTTATTTTCATTCCATTCTGTAAGATCACCCATCTTCAAAGCAGCTGATGAAGTGGGATTTTCTCCCATGAAAGCTCATGTGAAAAATAAATCTCTTAGTCTTTAAATGCCACATGACTCCTTGGATTTTTTTCACAGGCAACCACACTCACTTCCTTCTCAGATGCCCCTCCTTAGACGGAGCTTAGGATGTCCACATTGTTCATTCCTCAGTTGTTTGCTAAATTCATGTGGCTAAATTTACTTAGCTCATAAGACAGTAGTTGCCATAGTTAGTTACTGGGTATTGAAAGATTGATTGATTGTTTTTATTTCCTCCAATGAAATCCTTCCTGTGGGTGGCTTGCCTCGTTCATACAGCTTTAAACATCGTCTCACAGGTGAAGTGCTGTCCTGACCAGTGACAGACACTCTTAAGTGCATTTGCTGCCTGGGAGTGTCTTGGTTGTCCCTCACGTTCTCCGAGTCTTAAGACCTGGAAGGGTCTGTGTAGGATGCACATTTTTCAAGTGTGTTTGAGTGAGGAGCCCAAATCCTATTTTTCCAGTCATGGGTGCATCTAGGTCCCATTGACTTTGAAGGAGAGTCAAGCTCCTATGGGCTATATTTTAAAGGCATTTAAGCACCTAAAGCTATGGTTACCTAACTCCAATAGAAATCAATGGGATTCAGGCACCTAGCTGGATTTAGAACATTCTACTTTTCCTTAAATACCTTTAAAAATCTTGCTTTAAATGGCTATATTGCTTTAGTGTTTTTGAAAATTTTACCATGCATGCCTAAGTCTTGATCAATACAGGCTTCTATATTGTCTTCAACTCCTGGGATATGTTAATCCATGCTCTTCCCTGACACGCATGGATACTGACGCACCCGACTGGAATACTGCCACTGCTATCTGTGCAGTCTCCACTGGAGGAACACTTCTTATACCCTACAATCAGTAGTTGCTAGGAATAGAGCCGAGTAGTTACATGCACCTGTGCTGTAACAAAAGCCTTTACAGGGGGTTCAGCATAAGAACCTAAAACTGTCTAAGCAAATATATAACTAATATGCTATATCATTCAGCCTCCCCAGGTCCACAGTTAAAGTACTCTTCTTTCTCTGTGTTGCTGCAATGTGCTCTTATGACAGAAATTTGTACACAGAGAGTGTCTTTTCTCCTTTTTTTTCTCCCCTCCCTTTTGACTGCACATCTGGTCAAGCAGTAATTCTGCCCAAATTTTGTTTTTATATCATATGGTAATTGTGCTCACAACTTTTGCCCTACATGTGAATTTTAGTGGCGGGAAGAGTGAAGCAAAGGGGAAAGAATTTTTGCATACACTAGCTCCTAAATTTACCATGACTGGGTTGTACTGAAAATGTGATCTGTCCCAGATTTAGCAATTTTCCCATTGTTAGCAAGCACCAGTGCAATTCCACTGATGTGAATAGCACCAGTGTAGGGACCTCAAGCATTTTTGCCACCACATCTTCTTGTTTTGACTTGTTCAGTGCTGTCATAGATGACAACAGTGAAAAGCACACTTATTCCCTGTAGGAGCACTAGTGTAGACAATTTTTGGCATTTGTGGAAGTGCACAAGCATTAAGACAGTGATGAGATAATTGCTCTTTAGGTCATTGTATGTGTGATTGTGGTCACATTTTGTACCTTTTTAGCCATTTAGAATAAAATATTTCATTGTTTTAAAAATCCAAACTTGACCTGTTTTTGTATTCAAGGGCTGTCTGAAAAGCACGGAGGTTGTCCCTTCAGCAACAACAATTAACAAAAAGAAAAACAAGTGTGCCTCAGAACTCCTGGGGTATGTGTATTCAGCTGTTGAAATTTACCATAATATTTAGCATGGGAAAGTGTTATAATTCAAAACAGTACTGATATTTGCATTCTTTATTTTTGCTTTATTGTGTATTCAAAAGCTACAACAGGAGGTTCAACATAGAATGGTTTTTATATTACAGAATATTAAAATAGCCGGAATCCCTGCCTAAAAGTTTATTTTCACTTCCACTATGTGCATTTTCAGAGCACAAGAGAAAGCTAAACATGTAAAATATTTAAAGTCTGCACAATAGTGCTATTTTACTCTGAATACTTGGGTCATTCATATAGTAATAGCTGAGTACTGTATAGCCACAAAGACAAAAAAATTAAGGATAACAATAGAAAAATACAAGGCATCTTTGCCATTCACGTTTAGTGTAATATATTGCCAGTCATAAGTTATTTAAAAAATTTACTACAAAAAGCCTGATAAATGTCATCCCTTCTGTACCATTCATAACTCTTTTGCATTTTACAACCAACAGCGCAACATGAGAAAATTAAAGAAACCCCAGACTGATGGTTGAACGGAAAAGTGTCATTGTTGGGTAACAAAAACTTCCTACTTACAAATTAGGTTGTTAAAAATATTTGAATCAAGATGTATTGTTCAGTTCAGATGCTTGATAGATGCTTAATGAATTATTAAATAATTTTAACCGCAAACATGTATGTACGCAAATACAGACAAAATCAAATGGAAGATAGATTTTCAAAGGCTATTCATATTTTAAAAACAATATGAGAGTTTCAAGCAATTTTAAGTAGCTTCAAAACAGTTGCTCCAAAAGTAATCACCTGCTGGCTATGGTATTTTCTACCTATCTTTCTTCTTACTTGCCTCTCCATCACCTGGTTGCATAACTTACTACAGACAAGTTAAGGTTGATGGTCTGAGCTCATTTTGGATGTCAGTCCGGATGCCCTCAGTTCCAATCCAGTTGCTATGGCCCTGCCTTGAAGTTCGTCTAGTAATTTATACTCTTAAAAGTCCATGTAAAACACCACTCAGTAAGATAGCCATTTACTGCAATGCTCTGAAGAAAATCAAACCTATTGAATTTATCAAGAATTTTGCCATTGAGTTTAATATGAGTAGGCAGACTGTTGAGACAAAGCACCAAACTCAGGTTATCAAAGCTATTTAGGTTTCTTGCTAATTTCCAAAAGGGCAGCCATGTTAATCTAGTCCAGCAAAAGAAAAAGGGAGTCATGTTAAGTGCCACATGACTCCTTGTTTTTTTTGTTTTTTTTAATTTAGGTCTCTGTCTCCCATTGAAATTGATGGGAATTGAGTGCCTAAATACCTATGAGGATCTCACCCTAAACACATTATTGGAATGGTCCTTCATAGCTGGTGAAGTGACCAGGTGTTCTTTTGAAATGAGGTCTACCAGCCAAATAATACTGTAATTTGCTGTAAATGGTTTACATCCAACAGAATGGGAGTGTTTTGCTTTAATCTGACATACATCCTCATACAAATCACCCACTGTACGAGTAGCTGAATCAGCTGTTGCACACGTGGAATATTGAAAACAGTTCTGTGAAAACTATGCATTCCCAATCTAGTCCTTGTATCACAATAGTGAGAGCGCCTTGTGGGAGAAATCAAGAAACTTCAACTGTATATATTGTACAGAAGGTGTTACATATCTAGCATTATATTACTTTTTATTTGTGAGAAGAGTCAGCAAGTGACAGCACACAAATGTCAGAGCTAAGTTATTTTGTATTTTTCTATATATACATACAGCTGATATCTGGTACCTTAAGAGTTACGTATGCATAACTTTAAAATTTAAAATTGAGGGATGTTAAATATCCATTTAAAATAATAGCTTTTGGTAAAATCTTGTATTCCTTAATCAAGCAAAACTTGCAATGACATCTGTGGAAGCTTTTATTTTACTACAGAAAGCAATATGTAACTCTTTAACTTATTGCAGGACTTTAACTGTGTATTAAAAGAATGGGATATTTTCCTGCACAGAGACCTTCCTAGCTTTCCTGATTTAGTTTCAACAAAGTGTGACACCCAACAACCTTTCCTTTACTGTTTAGAGTCCAAGAAATCTCTGCATATGCCCCTAATAACATCAGGAACAATCTGCTCCAATCCTGTGAATTCTCTTGTGAAGAAATTGTGCGACTCTCTTGGTTCAGAGGCCATATCTCTCAGATCATCCAGTGGTGCCCATGCAAGACCAATAGAGAAGACTGTAATACCTGTTATGATGATGATAAAAAAAAATATGTAAACCAAAGAGGCTCATAGATACAAGGAAAGTAGTTCTCCAAATTTACATTAGTTGAATTAATTTAATTAAATTGACATCAGAGGATTAATGTGGACCCAAAAAAGGTGTTTTGATATATGCAGCAGGTCAAAGCCAATGGAAGTCTTATCACTGGACTTCAGCAGGAGCAACACTGGGTCCTAGATATTTGGATCCAAAGGAGATTTTTTTTGTGTTCACTTGATGTTTAGACAGTTCTATATTACTGCCTACAAAAGCAGTAGTGATGTCATTTAATTTGATTTGGTTGGACGCAGGGAATGGATTCTGATCTGTATTCTAGTTGCCAACTTAACTGTTGAAAGTTTTTCTAAACAATAAAAGATTGAATCATTGTTGTGCTTCGGTCTCTCAAGTGACAGTAGCTCAAGGAGACTTTTTGGCCAAGCCACTTCCCTGCAGTAGAAGTGGATAATAGAATTCAAGTTTAATAACATAAAAGCTGTTGAACTAACAGGATCTTTTTCTTTCAGACTCTGAATTTGTAATGAACTGGTTTTACTTCTATAAGTAAAATTATGACATTTATGCTGTAGATAATGAAATAGGAAAATAGCTAAAGAGCAATGACTAGAAAGATATTTGCCTCTCTTACTTTGGTGTGTAGAGCTCAAGAAATTTTCCAGTCTGAAAACAGACTATTTGGTTCATGTGTCAACTGATTCTGATAATTTTCTTTAGAAGTGTCACAAAATTATTTAAAATTGAGTGGGGTTGTCTTGTATTTAGAGCACAGGACAGGAAATGGGGACATCTAGTTTATAATCCTAGCTCTATGATCTGTAGGAAATCATTTAACCTCACCTAGAATCTTTATAAAATGAGGTTGATATATTATGATCAAAAGTGGTAGTCACGGCTGCCGTCAGGGAGTTCTTAGATCCAAAGATGGCCAATGGGTGTGCCATGCACTCTTTTTCAGGTTATCTAAAAGAAGCTATCAAGCTCCTTCATATATTAGAAACAGTTTCAGATAGTGGAGGTGATGGCCAAAGGAAATATGTTGTTTGGCTGATCAAAACCAACCCATATAGATTAACAGGGATTTAACTGGCCACAAACACCGCCGGGGGGGGGGGGGTGTTGTTGTAGGCTGTGGCTTTTGGAAGCAGGAAGCCCAGAAAACTAGTTGTGGATGACATGGACAGAAAGCACAGGGACAGAACTGGAGTGGCAGAGCTGGTGATTTTTAAGTAATGAAGATACCTGCTGCTGTTTGTCACTACCATATCCAGGGAAACAAGCCTCTGTGTACCTATTTTGTAAATAAACAAGATTGCATCAAGAACATGCCCAACTCATATCACTGATTTCTCTCCGTAACAAGCAATCTTGCAAGGCTCTGACTTGTGGCTGACTGCTTGGGCCAAAGACGAAAGAACACTAAGGGGTAAAATGAGACTTAATTCATTGATGCATGCAAACTTAAATTCTCCCTGTGAAATATTGACTTCCAGTTTCATTTGTTGTGTATCAGTTGTTTACCTGCTTTATGTGCTGCGGCAGCAGGACCTCTGACATCATCATAAGACTGACCATCAGTCAAAATAACTAGGAAGTTTTTGTTGGGTCCATCTTTCACTGGTCCAAATATGTTTCTGGTTGTATAAGAAATGGCATCACCAGTAGCTGTACCACCACTCATGTAACGAATGCCTCGCACTGCAGAGAGAACTTTCTCCTTTGTGGTATAATCAGTGAAGCTGAACTCCATGCGTTGATCATAGGTGAATTGCACAGCTGCAATTTTGGAACCAATATCTGAGATCTCAAAGGCTTTGGCAACATTACTGATGAATTCAAGCATGAGACGGAAGTTGTTGTCTCCAACGCTGCTTGAGCCATCTATCAAAAAAGCTATATTGACAGAGTTGTAGCAAGTTTTGCTACACAGCATCTGCTCATGAGAACACAATTTTTGAACAAGAGGTTTTACATATTTGGTAGTACCAAACCAGGTGGGTATATGGTAAGAGAAGAATCCATTATTTCGACAGACAGCCTGTTTAAAAACAAAAACAAAATACATATGGAGATTTCTGTTGAATGTACTATTGAAAATACATCTAAATCATTTATTAGTTTGATAAGAATTTAGGATAGGGTCTCCCCCTTCCACCCAGAAATGCTGAGCAACAGAAATTCCAGCTGAAGTTAAAGAAACTGTGGATGCTGATCCTTTCTAAGAATTAGTGGTATTCATAAAAGGATAAATGCTGGAAGATCTTATTATATGCTTCAAATGTTGAACAAAGAGAGAACTAATGAGCTATATATCAAATACTGAGAGATCTAGATTTTACTTGGTATAATGAACAAGTTTTCTGTGACTGGTTTCTGATTTTGCAAATATAATTTTGTATGTATGGTTAATTGTAGATACAAACATACTTAGTCATAGGAAATTCTCTCATACCTTGTCAACAAAACCAACATCTTGAACCATTCCCTGTTCCTCAGTTGTGGGTCTTGCTACAGACACGATGAATACATTAATGCCAAATTCTCTAGCCACTATTCCAGCTTCTTCCATATTGTCCGAGGGCCAGCCATCAATGAAAACTACGATGATCTTGGGAATCCCTCTGCGTACTCCATTTTCCTCAGAGAAGAATCTCTGAGCTGTGTGTTTCAATGCCTTTCCTAGTTTTGAACAGGAAAAAGAGAATTTGAGGAAGCTATTTCACATCTGGTGAAACTGGGTTTCTGTACCAGTTGAGTACTATTGGATTTAACCCTTAGATTAAAATTAAGCAAAGACTTCTCAAAGTGAGGGGGGAACACTATACACTGGGAATCTCAGCTCTCTGCAGGAAAACTCAAAAACAGCTGGTGGAAAGATTTAATAGATCTGTAGAGTACATAATTTTAGTTAATTAGGCAGGGCTTTCCTGGCAGTACTGCTGCTATTATAAATTAAAGAATTTAAAAAAAAATACTGAATTGTTTCTTTTGCACTAACATGATTGGAAGAATAACAGACAAACTTGAGCACCTTGAACTTCCTCAAAATAACAGACCATGATGTGAGCATCCCCATTCTTGCTCCAACCTAACTTCCATTATACTGTTTGGAGGACTTCAATCTTCCTAAAATGTAGAATTTTCAAAAGAACATTGGAAGACTGAGAGCCAAATTCCTCTAAGTTGTTGCAAGTGTAAATCTGGAGTTACTCCACTGACATTTATGATGTTGCTGTGGATTTATCCCTGAGAACTCCATGTAACTCTGAAGTTTTAGCAGCCTGTAAGTCACAAATCAACAGACAGTAATTTCCAACTGATCAAAAGTAAATGAAACTACATATAGATCTAGTCAGCCTTGACGGATGAAACTGAGGGCACTGTTCCCTGCTTCATGACTTAATGTGTACATTTGAAATATTCTGCTTTTTCTTCTCATATCTTACTTTCCTTCAGAAACATTTAATGGTTTTGAGATGCTCTGATTACAACAGACAGCCTGTAAATCATTCTACGATAAATGATACAGATTTGTAACAAGAAACACAGCTGTTCTCTGTGAAGCAATCAGTTACTGTTTACACAGTGGAAATTACAATCATATTTGCATTGTGGGGCAATGTTTTGCAGAGCTTTGTCTTCTAAAATTGAATTTAGAATAGGTGAATATTTTAATACAAAAGGAAGCGATGACAACATTCTTCAGATACAATTAGTTTTCACAGCAATGAGGTGCGAGCATGCAGTCTAAATTAAGTATACTATTTTAAATAGGTCTCAAGTCTTATCTCTGATCAGACTTGTACTCACCCGTATTGGAGTTACCTCCTCTGAAACCTATCTCCTTTATGGCAAACAAAACATCTTTTGCGGAAGTAAAGTTTTTCAGATAAAATTCAGTTTTTGGATGCTCACTGTGTAAAACAAAAAACAACCAATTAAAAAATAATACAAACACATATATAAAATGGAACTCAAATGCCTTTTCACCTGCTAAAATCAGAATCCAGATGTCTTGAGTTTTGTCAGCAACCATTAATGATATTTAGTTCTTAAAACAGACCCAGGGACTCTCACTCTCTGCAGTGTCTGTGATTATCTCAAAGGCAGCAGAAGGAAAATTGTATTCAGAACAGAGGTTTTGGCAGGTATAGAGAGAGTGATTTTGGTTATACAATTTTAAAAGTACTCAGTTGCTGTTTTGGTGTAGTAATATAGGGACAAAAAGTGATTTCAGTTACATCACTGTAAATGGAATTACTCTTAATTCACACTGGAGTGAGTGAGAAATGAATTTGGCCATTATATCTGTTGTTGAATTTTGATTTGAAAAGTTTGCTAAATATTTTAGTTTAAAATTTCTTTGAAAATGAAAATCATTTAAGCATAATTTAATTTTATGGGTTTCAGATGTGCTAGCTAATGAAAATGTTAAATGCAATGAATTTCATCTGATTCCCAATTTAGAGTAATGAAAACTATAACTGAAAAGGTAGTTGAGTCATGTGGACTCGGTCATTTGGTCTCACTTGCAATGAATTAAAGATCTGAGGCAGTATCAAATGGATCTTTGCCTATGCAGAGTGGGATCCGCACAAGTGCAGGAAAAGAGTTTAATCTTGCAGCTGTGGTGTTTTGTTTGTTTGTTTGTTTGTTTGAAATGTATGAGGATTGTTGGAGGGCAGTTGCATGACCCACTCCCAATAGAGACTGGATTCTTCAAGGTACTCAACTCCAGCTGACTTCAGTTGCTCATCATTCTGAGAAGGATGGTCTCCAGACAGCAAATGGTGTCTTTTAGCTAATTACTCAATTTTTTGGAACTCTCATCTCAGTGATGTAATTCCAATGACTTCAGGCGAGTTCCTGATTTAAGAAAGGAGGACTCCGGCCCTCTATCTTAACCTCTGTTCAGTATTCCTTCCACTCATTATATAAGGTCTTTTCTCCAAGTCTTTCAATTCAAACAGCTATTTTGGCTATTGATTAATTTCCTGAAAAATCCTTTGGCTTGGAAGATAAATTATTACAAATAAATGAAGCAAAGTAATAATTCTCCATGAAGCAAAGACTTATCTGCTAATGTGGCCAGCAAGTGATGTTCAAGTAATTTTTCTTATCACTGAACTAGAAACATCAATATGTTAAAACAAACAAGGGGTCCCGTGGCACTAAAGACTAACAAATTTATTTATCGCATCAGCTTTTGTGGGAGAAAATCCCATTTCATAGCTGATTGAACATCTTGGGAAAATGAAGTTCATTTTTTTTCTTCAGAAATGTTTGGATCCTTTTGTTAAGTAGCTATTTTAAATAGTGTTTCTTATCTTGTTTGATGTCTCATTTGCACAATACCAACCATTATTTCTTGTTGACTGTATTGGTACTTATTGTGGATGGCACAATCATAATTTAAAGCAGCTTCTTGATGAAACGTGGTAGACAGTTCACTTTAAAATCGACAGATGTTTTAGAAAAAAATTCCTTTAGCTAAGAAGCAACTGCAAAAGTAGTTGAGCGTGGAAAATAGTCACCTCCCAGAACTAGATGCACAGGATTTCAAGCCCCCTGTGCCCCCCCCCCTTTTTCATTAATTAATACCCAAGTTTTAGAGTTCCCAATCTGCTGGTTACATGACTGTGAGTAGCGCAGGATAGACAGCCCTCTGCTTACAGATCAAGGACAATACAGGCAACAAACAGCAGGACAAATTTCTCTCATACTTCCATATCAGTTCACCTCGAGCATATCATAAAGGAACCTTTGCTAGAGCTGAGAGGACAGTTTACTCTCTTGTGCGTGATCATTCATTGTGGTTGTCAACTCCAGTCATGTTTTCGTACACTTGACCCCAATCCAGTTAGAACTTAACTAAAACCACAAACTCACTTCATGTAGATGAAACTACCCCCATGAAGTGGTTTAAACTGTCATTTACTACGTAGCATTATCTGGGTTGGATATGAACAAGGGACTTAAAGGTTCTGTGTCCCAGCCCAAGCAGTACTCAACATGAGGCCCACAGAGAACTTACTGGTAGTATGCACAGAACTGCCTGGTAGCATGATGAAGGCTTTATTCCTTGTTTTCAGCTGCAAACTCACATAAAAAGAAACTAAGTACTTTCTAATTATTGCACCTGTTTTCACAGAGACACTACTGAATCATCAATAAATAAAAAAGGAGATGTCTTGTAAGACTTGCTCTCTACTACCAGCGTAGTTCACGTCAGGAAAAATCTTTAGAAATCCCCTTCTTAAACCATACATTTCCCCATAATATATTGATTTTAGTTGACTGTGTCTTAACTACAAGAGTTTCAAGGCAGAATGTTATAAGTTATACTACCAAAATAGTGATCTGCTAAATAGGATACCTTTTTTGGCTTAGCCTTCTCATTTTAATCACTCAGTTTATAGAGTTTTCTTATAATGCTGTAGATACCTGGCTTGTACAACTCCCACATGTGGTCCTTCAGTTCCAATTCCCAGCATCACAGCTACTTTCCCAACAAAGTTCTTCTGCAAATTAAATCTACGCTGCCCAATATTGTAGCTTCCATCAATCAGAAAAGCAATATCTGCTTTACAGTCTGTGAACAGCCAAGACAATTGGATTTAAGTGAAGGTCAAATAAACATTAGGACTTTGCTTTGCATGAATTAGTTGCATAAATTCCTACCTTTGTTCCCAATCTTCTTCTCAAGAGGTTTCTTAGGTCGTTTACCTATAATGTAGGAAAGCAGTATCGTTAGGGAACAATAGGCTGAATAGCAATGGTGTGAACCAAAGCTAGAAAAGTTTAAGACATTAAAGGCTGTCATTTGAGTAGTCACAGTATAAGGTCAGGTTAACTGTGATTAAAGCCTGTAATACTGTTGGTTTAGTATTGTCTTATTTCCTTTTCAGTGTTTCTAGATTTGATCTGAGTTAATCACAACTGATTACAACTGCATCTAAATAACAAGAATTCTCCAGTCTATCCATGATAATTGAACCCATTACCATGATCTGAGGACCTAAACTTCAGTTATGCTAAATAAGACAGATGAATCTATCAAATTCCCTCTTTCAAAGGTAATGTGTTATCATTTTCCACTCCATCATTTGAAGAATGTGAAAAAACCTCTAAGCACACAATAGGTTTCCTTAACTAGATATCATGTTTTAACTTCTGTGTGAATCCACTATTCATTCAAGTTTATGCCAATTTGCACCAACATAACTGAGTGGAATCAGCCCCAAAGATTCAAATGCTAAGTCATATTGCTTGCTAAGTATATACAGGGTAAAAACAAGTGAGACACAACTTTAGCCCGGAGTGGACAAAACTGGCTCACAGCTAGGTGCCAGCAATTTTATTTTTGGTCACCAGAGGGCACTCCTCCATTACATTTCTGCAGTGGAGATAAGCAGCCAGAAATACAGCTTTATTGAGGCCTGCATTAGCCTATGAGTCTTGCCCTATCAGTTAGCCATTCACAGATATGAATTTTCTCATATAATTTTGAAGGCTTCCCTTAACTGGAAGATCATCTGTTAAAAATGTTTCAAACCTGTGGAGGGACGTGCGGTGGATACTGGTCGCCCAGCTGCCTCAAGTGGTCCACTTTTGGTCCCTGTTATAATATTGGAAAGTTGAATTCATTGCATCTCACTGCAGTCAAATTAAATTGCAAGTATTTAAAAAGTAATCTCTCCTTAAGGTCATTACTGTATGTACTGAAATCTTGACAAGGAACAAGTTTTACAGACGACCAGATTTTCTCACTCTGCATGACAGAAGGTAAAGCAAGAAAAAAATCTAACTGGCTATTTTTTAAGATCAAGGCAGCTCACTAAATGCTGGTTAACTGTTTGTACAGACAAAACTGTGAACCTGCAGTGTAGTGCTTTGAAGGAGACACTTACGCATATTATAAGATTCTGGTCCTGTACAGTGCTGAACTCCTATGAGAATTAAGCACTGAACAAGACAAAGTCCAAAATGAAAAAAATATACAGTGTGATGTTACTGACTCACATGAGCCACTATCATAAATCAGTATCTCACAAAATAAGGTTAGGGATTTCTAGGGGCATCTGACAAGGCTGCTTTTTGCTACATTTCCCCGTGATGAAGGCAGTAGCTTTCTGCATATTCAGAACAGTAATGCATTGATTAATGGATACTGGTGCCCAGATCCTCAATGGGAGTTGAATTCAGGTGCTGTTAGGTGCTTATATACCTTTGAGGATGTGGGTCTGGGTAACTCAAGTCTGTTTTATATATAACAATCAGCTGCAGTCATAGACTGAGTAGTCCAAATGGCATAATGTGGTAAGGTGATTACAGGAAGATGGAGGCTAAAACAATGAGAAAAGGAAAAAGTCATGCTGTGGATCCACAGGCCATTGACCAGACTGGCAGAATTTTTTTTACCATTGCAAATATGTTTTACTAAATAATAAACTTGATCCACTTACTGGCCACTGAGAAAGATGAAGCCCATCTAGTGAGCGCTTGAGACTGGATTCCATTTGCATATACAGCAGAATAGTTCTCTTGTCCTGGCAGAGTTTGTACCCTGACAGTTCCTCCTGCATTGGTGATCACCCCTCTGGGATAAAAGGCGGCAGTCATACCACAAGGCTGACATAATTGAAACTAAATATATTACAATTACACAGTAACATTTTTATAGAGACTTAAAAATGTGGGATAATCTGCTCCATTGAAAAAAGCACTGTAGACAATTGTTTTTGGTTGCTAGCTGTGTCATGAATATGTTCATGGACAGAAACTAATCATTGTTGAGGCAGACCATAAACCACTAGAAGTGACATTAAGATACTACTCTGTAAAGCCCCTAGCCTTAACAAAATCATCAAAGTATTCATTAAACTCAACCTCCAGTAATTCTTAGTGGGCATGTTTTAAACAGCAGCTCTAAATAGTATAAACAATGACCTGCACAAAAAGAAATTTGAAGTCAGTATGACTCAGTTACAACTAATGTCTGAAACAAAATTTGACCTGATCAAATAAGACACATAAAAAGGGATCAATTCAGTATGACTGAGCAACAATAATTGCAGATGATTGGCCATCAGAAAGCAACCAGGCACTTTCAAGCCTAAAAAGCTTTTTGGGACAAAAGAAATTAACTACATATGGTATTAGCGGAAATGAAACAACCACTCTTCTGTTTTCTCTCTCTCTTGTTTTTAAATGAATTTGGAATGCTCATTTTCATGATTGTTCAAGATTTCCTTTAAAGGCGAATTCACCTTACACTGAAGGCCCTTGTGGGAGCTAAGCACTGCTGGACTTTTCCCCTAAATGAAGAAAACAATTTTTGCTATCAAAAACTGGTTTTTATTTTCACCGAACCATTATACTTTACTCTGGTGCCAATGCCTTGTGTGCCCAAGGTAGTTTCAGTTATTTTAGACCTTTCTACGTTTTCCAGGAATGCATTCATTCTATTGGTTAACTAAAGGTCACCACATTTTTTGCTGTTGACCTATCACAGCCTGACAGTGGCAACCAACAGAAGTTGGCAGCCCTTTCTCGTGACCAGCTGCACTGTTATTAATACTTATAGCTTACATTTAGACAGTGCTTTTCAATCCAAAGCACACACAAACAAAAGAGTTACATGGAAACCGTTCACATGCAGACACACAGAGAGGGCTATCCAGTGTCTCACTGTGCACTACTGTGTGGAAAGGAAATTTTTGCTGGGGACATCAGAACAAATTAAATGAATGTCACTATTAGGCAAAGAATAACTCCAGTCCAAAGTCCTCAGAATTCATTATATTCAATGAACTTTAGACTCGGCCTTGGGTAAGCAGACAAGGCTCTAGTTTTTAAGTCCCATCCTCCCCTCAGAAGCAATGAACTCAATTTACCTGTCATACCTCAGAAAGTGATGAAGGGCCAGTTTGACCCTTGTCAAATTTTTGTATATTTTCAGAACGTCTTGGCACAGCAAGCCCAATTCTTAGACCACTAAGATATTTCTCCAGCCATAGATTTGGCCTTTATACATATATATGAGAAGAACTATCTTCAGTCCAAATCAAACTATCAACACCTGCTGGGGCAGCTGATAATAAGCTAAAATAGTGCCTGAAGTTTAAAGAAAAAGGAAATCAAAGATTTTTGCCTCATAAAAATTGTTTTTCTTCAGATAAATATTCAGTCATTTTGGAATTTGGGATAATCTTGCCAGGTTTTTCATGTGAAGAGGGGCCTGGCAGCTCCATACAGCTATTCTCAGCATACACATAAGCTACTTACTTTAAAAAATAATAATAATTTGAGCTGATGCCAAGTCCCTGTTCTTTTGAATGGGTTTAGCAGTGTCAAAGTAACGTAATGTTCAGATCGATGCAACTGTCTAGGAAATGACAAGATGATACCAAAACACAGTCCATGCAAGCAGCTAGAGATGATGTGATCATGCAAGGACAGGAAAAACATGTCAAAATGAAAGGAAATCGCTATTACCTTTTAACTACTGAGTCAGTGTTACAATAGAAAGACACAAAAAATCACGGAGGGCAGCGCTGACACTTGTGCACTTAACAAAAGTGTGTATTCATTTGACTCAATCCAACAGCCTAAAGATAAACTTCAAGTATAATTTGTTCCCCAAATGATGTTTATTATGCTACACAGGGATAGAGTAGACTGCAGAAGACAGGATCTGAGAAGGGACTTTTGCCTTGAAATCTTTCATGATAAGAAATATGTTTCACCACAAGTAAGTACACAGAGAAATGTATTGGTAAGTATTTAATGACAGCATTTTTGATGGAACCCAAGGATGAAAAAAGACCTGAAGTGATGACAGGTGAATTAACTTGGCTCCTCTCTCTCTGCTCCAATTTCCAGTTGCTAATGCAGCTCCATCCATCACCTTTCTACCCTTGTGCTTTGACGGAGGCATCACCCTTCCCAACTGCAGCTTCCTGCTGCTGACCTGCCTGTATTCTCTTCACTGGCCCAGAAACATTCTGGGTTCAACACAAGCTTCTTCCTGCTCTACTGGTTTTGTTGTCTCTGCTTCCACTGCACTCCAGCTGTTTCTGGCATGACTCGGGAACAAGATCCAGCAGGAGCGGGCAATGGACCAAAGTTTCCCAATAGACCTAACTCTGCCCAGAAGCACATTCCTCTGGCCAAACAAACTCTCTGCCAGTTTTCTCCTAGTGAACACTGCAACAACTCAGGAAATTCTCATACCTTTTGGGATTATCCTGTATCCTAAAGACAAATACAGCTAACTTGGTAAAGTAACATTTCTTGTGACACTGGCTGTATGGGAGTCCGGTGTCTGATTCGAGGTGTCTGACCTCTGACTAGGCTTTAAAAGTTTTCAACTGTTTAGCATATACCATCTAAAAGTTAATATACTGGGCCAGATCCTCAGCTGGTGTAATTTGGCATCTAGGTCATTATACTCCAGCTGAACATCTGGCCCTCAATTTTGCCTTCTGATTTTTAATTCAGTGATTGGCTCAGTGGTAACTTTAACTCAGTCCCTCATACCTACTCATTACCATCCCTGGTAGCTTTCTCCTCTACTCCCCATGACAGAGACATATACACCTTTTGTTGTGTAGTCTGAAAAAAAGGTTGAAGGTAAGCAGATGTTCTGTAACCCAACAGTAATTAGGCATAATTAAGAAAATAAGGATTTAATACAATAACCAAAATGGGCACAAAAGTTCATGTAAGTTGCGGTACATGGAATTATATGAGGGCGAATTCTGCAGTCATTACATGTCAACTCTTGCAAGTAGTCCAGTTACGTGTGATTAGTGGTGGGAATAAGGATGGGGGGAACCAAACCCTGAGTTAGCAGTGGGTTAGTTCCAAATCCAGATTTGCATCTAAACTCTGTCACTTGGATTTATTGTTTATTCAAATACAGTGTTACTGTGAAAAAATCTTTCATTTTTAGCCTGTGAAGTTGGTTCTTTAACAGTTTACGTTGTCTCTAGCACATTCTCGTGTTTTATCAAAAGAACTGTACTGTATTTGAACTCACTAAAAAGTACACAAATTATGTGGGTACCTTTCAGAAACCACACATAATACTGTTGTACAGCAAATAAACAACTCTACAAACTGGGACTTCAAGACGAGTTCAGTGCACAGGTAAAGACTAGTATATGGTCCACTGGCTGACCCAAGTTGGGAGTAGGATGTGATTTCGAATTTCTCCTGCACAACCTCCCCATGTTCAAACATTAGTGAGGGGGAGTTGTTTACACCCTAAAAGTATAAGCAAAAATAATGTATTTAAAAAAATGTTTGTGTTATTTTTTTTTCTTTAAAAAAGAGGGGCTAAAGTGAAGGATTATTCACCTAAGGTTGTGACATTGCCCTTAGCATGTAATGTGAGATGGAGTGAGGGTTTTTTTTTTTGTTTTTTTTTTTTTAAGAAGTTTTGCTTAGATGGAATTTATAGATTGAGATATGTAGCGTTAAAAAAGGGAAAGTGGGCAGAAAAATCTAGTTTGGTTGTGTCTATTCCTACTCCTTTCTGGAGCATAGAGACAGACTCTAACTTTTATTGATTGTTCTGCTCACATAATTGACCCTACTTCTGCCAGCAGTGGGATCTGAACTTAAGATCTTTAAGGTTAAAAGCCTTGGCTAAAGACTTTATTGCTTAGCTGGAAATGTAGCAGATGTATAAACATATTCTATAGCCCAACTACCAAGGAGTGACAAAAATCCACACGTTCATAATTAATTCTTAAAGAAGAGAGTATGGAGATAACCACAAACAAGAAGTATATTAAGCAGTGAAAAAATATCCTATGCCTACACAATATTTTGGGGCTGCAAAAACTGCTTTCAAGAATCATGTTACTGGAAATAAGAAAAAGAATTCACAGGTACTCTGTCTAACTGAGGCATCAATCGTTGTAATAGCTGACTGCATAATTGGGGTCAAGACCCAATGCATTTCTAATTCATATTAGTCACTCCAGATAAGAACTTATTGCTGTATGGATATCACAATAATTTGGCATTATCAGAAAAATAAGAATCTGACTTTGGGAAATTCAGAACTTTCGTTCCAACAAACCTATGTTACTGGGTGCAGTAATGGAGGCCCTTTGAGTGCTTCCATTGAAATCAGTGAAACAGCTCACTGTACTATGCGTCAGCAGGACTGGGCCCTTAATCTACAAGTGAAGAATTCATTATGCAAATATTTATTGTTCTTCTGCAGTGAACAGGAGGATGGTTCATGTATAAACTTAACAGAATAAATACTTTTTATATAACTGTAGAATCCTTGACTGAAATCTGAGCTACAAGTATTCTTAATCACTTGCAGGGGGACAAATCCTTCCTTAAAAGCTTTAAAACACAGATGCTCCCCCAAGTTTTAACACAAAGGGGTACACAGTGCACAAAAACTATACTATAATTTGAGTAATTCTGTTTTAAGATCAAAACATGCCATATTGCCTAACTTTCATTATTAATTATCCTTAAAAGGAAACAAATTCTTTCTATTAAAAATCATATCAAAATACTGGAGTGTTTCTAACCCACATGAAAAATTTGCTGACCCATATAGTGATTGTAATTAAATATATATTCAAAATCCTTCTAATGCTATCCGAATTCCCAGATTCATAGGCAAAATTTTGTAGTGACTTAAGTGGTTGTATAAATTACTTATCAGATGTAAACTGTAGTCATGAAAACAAATGTAAGTGGTAAAATAGGGTATGTCCACACGAGTCTTTTCTTTCGAAACAACACTGGTTGTTTCAAAATAAAAAACTGAACGTCCACACGATGTTTTCTTATTTCAGAATGACAGGCTCTCTCATTTTGAAATAAGAACCGTCATTCGAAACAGCTTAAACCCCACTCATTTGGAAACGGCTGTTATTTCGAAATGGTTATTTCAAAATAACGCCGTTTGGACAAAACGCCAGCGACGCTTCTGTCTGGGATAGTTCAAACTAACCATGGCTTTTTTAATTTGAACTAACCATGCTTTTTAGTTCAAACTAATAAGTTAGTTCAAACTAAAAAGTACAGCTTGTTTGAACTAAAAAGTTAGTTTTTAAGTTTGAACTAAAGCGTCTACACCCACTGAAGTCTGGACTAAGCACTAAGTTCGAACTAACTGTTTGAACTAAGCTTTGCTTAGTTGGAACTAAAAAAATTTTTAGTTTGAAGTAGGCAAAGGCTAGTATAGATGCAGACCAAATTAGTCTGGACTAAGCTTTCTAGTGTAGACATAGTCATCAAACCCTCAGACCACTACCCCTTCCTACTTCTCCATGTGGGCATCAACATCACTGCCAAGAATGACCTTGAGTAGATCACTGCAGACTATATGGTTCTGGGAAGGATAAAGGAGTTTGCAGTGCAAGTGGTGTTCTCACTATCCTCAGAAGGACCAAGCCCAGGTAGAGGCCATCAAATTGTGGATGTAAATGCATGGTTATGCAGGTGGCGTCAGAGAGAGGGCTTTAGATTCTTTGACTATTGGTGGTTGTTCTAAGAAGGAGGATTGCTAGGAAGAGATGGGATCCATTTAATGAAGAGAGGGAGGTCTGGCTAACTTAGTGTGGAAGGCTTTAAACTAGGTTTGCTGGGGTATAGGCAGCTAAGCGCAAGGGGAAATGGGGCACCAGGAGGAAGCACAAGGAGGAGGGTGCAACAGAGGAGGCCCCCTGATTTGTACTGAGAAAGTAGGGCAATTGGCTAGTTATCTTAGGTACCTGTACACAAACAAAAGAAGCCTGGGAGACAGGCAGGAAGAATTAGAAACCTTGAAACAGTTAAGGAACTATGATACAATTGGAATAACCAAGACTTGATGGGGGAACTCATGCAACTGGACCACTGTCATGGATGAATATAAACCTTTCATGAAGGATAGGCAGGGGAGAAAAGATGGGAGTTTGCATTGTTGTAAGAAAACAATGTGATTTTTCAGAGCTCCACAATGAAACTGGAGAAAAGTCTGTTGAGAGTCTCTAGGTTAAGTAAAAGCAAGGGCAACAAGGGTGATGTCATAGTGAGTATCTGCTACAGACCACCGGATCAGGAAGATGAGGTAAACAAGGCTTTCTCTGGACAGCTAGTGAAATTTTCCAGATCACAGGACCTGGTTATCATGGGGGACTTCAGTCACCCTGACAGCTGCTGGGAGAGCAATACAGCAGAGCACAGATGATCCAGAAAGTTTTTGGACAGTGTTGCAGACATCTTCCTGGTGCAAATGCTGGAGGAGCCTACTAGGGGCCATGTTTCTCTTGATCTGCTGCTCAAAAACAGGGAAGAATTGGTAGAGGAAGTAAAAGTAGGCAGTAACCTGGGCAGCAGTGACTGACACAGTTCAGGATTCTGATAAAAGGAAAAAGGAGAACAGGATATGGACCCTGGATTTCAGAAAAGCAAATGGACTCACTCAGGGAGCTGATGGGCAGGATCCCCTGAGAGGCTAATTTAAGGGATAAAGGAGTCCAAGACAGCTGGCTGTGTTTTCAAGAAACCATTATGAGGCACAGGGACAAACCATCCCTATGTACAGAAAAAATAACAAATACAGCAGGCAACCAATTTAACAAAAAAGTCTTCGGTCAAAAACACAAAAAGAAAGCTTACAAGAAGTGGAAGCTTGGACAGATGACTAAGGAGGAGTATAAAGATACTACTTGAGTATCCAGGAGTGAAATCAGTAAGGCCAAACCACAAATGGAGTTGTAACTAGCTGCAGATGTGAAGGGTAACAAGGAGGGTTTCTACAGATACTATATGTTAGCAACAAGGTGGTGGTCAGGGAAAGTGTGAGCCCCTTTCAGAATGGGGGAGGCACCATACTGACAGATGACATGGAAAAAACTGAAGTACTCAATGCTTTTTTTTGGCTTTGTGTTCAAAGAGATCAACTCCCAGACTGCTGTGATGGCCAACACAGAATGGGGAGGAGATGAGCAGCCCTCAGTGCTCAAGGAACAGGTTGAGGACTATGTAGAAAGGCTAGCCATCCATAAATCCAGGGAGCCAGATGCATTGTATCTAATGGTGCAAAGGCATTGCTCATTATCTTTGAAACCCTGTGGTGACTGGGGAAGGTCCCAGATGGTTGGAAAAAGGCAAATACAGTGCCCATCTTCAAAAAAAGGAAGAAGGAAGAACCAGAGAATTACAGAGCAGTCAGCCTCACCTCAGGCCCTGAAAAAATCATGGAACAGGTCCTCATAGAATCCATTTTGAGGTATTTAGAGAAGAGAAACATGATCAGGAACAATCAGCAATGGATTCATCAAGGGCAAGTCATCCCTGACCAATCTGATTACCTTCTATGATGAGATGCTTGGCTTTGTGGATGTGGGAAAGGGATGGACATGATACACCTTGACTTTAGCAAAGCTTCTGATATGGTCTCCCAAAACACTCTTATCAGCAAGTTAAAGGTGGATGGATTGGATGAATGGACTATAGTATGGACAGAAAGCTGACTATATCATCAGGCTCAATGAGTACTGATCAATGGCTTGATGTCTAGTTAGCACTTGGTAACACGTGGAGTGCCCCAGGCATTGATAGTGGGACTGGTTTTGTTCAGCATTTTCGTTAATGATCTGGAGGATGGGGCAGACTGGATTCTCAGCAAGTTTGCAGATGACGCTAAGATGGGGAAAGGGATAGATGAACTGTAGGGCAGAGATTAGGATACAGCGTGACCTGTCCTAGACAAACTGGAGAATTGGGCTAAAAAAATATCTGATGAGATTCAACAAGGAGAAGTGCAGAGTCCTACATTTAGGATGGAAGAATCCCATGTACTGCTACAGACTCCAGACTGACTGGCTAGGCAGCAGTTCTGCAGAAAAGAACCTGGGGGACAAGAAGCTGGATGGGAGTCAACAGTGTGTCCTTATTGCCAAGAAGACTAATAGCATATTGAGCTGCATTAGTAGGAGCATTGCCAGCAGATTGAAAGAACTGATTATTCCCCTCTCTTCAGCACTGGTGAGGCCACATTTGGAGTATTGTGTCCAGTTTGGGCCTCCCACTATGGAAAGGATGTGGACAAACTGAAGATAGACCAAAAGTGATTACGAGGCTAGTATCTTAAATGATTAAGGGGCTAGTAGCTCTGTATCCTAATCCCATGCCCTCCAGCCCATGACGTATGAGAGGCTCAGGGAAATAGGCTTCTTTAGGCTGCAGAAGAGAAGAATGAAGGGGGATTTGATAGCAGTCTTTAGCTACCTGAAAGGGGGTTCCAAGGATGGAGCTAGGCTGTTCCTAGTGGTAGCTCACAGAACTAAAAGGAATGGTCTCAAAATGCAGTGTGGGAGGTCTAGGTTGGATATTAGGAAACACTTCTTCACTAGAAAGGTTGTGAAGCACTGAAATGAGTTACCTAGGGAGGTGGTAGAATCTCCATGCTTAGAGGTTTTTAACGTGTGGGTTAAAGCCCTGGCTAGGATGATTTAGTTGGGGATGGTCCTGCTTCAAGCAAGGGGTTGAACTACACTGCCTGAAGACCCTTTCAATTCTAATCTTCTACGATCACTGTTGTTCTAGTTTACACTGGGGCTGAATTTTACTTGAGCAGTATGGGAATGCTGTTACATAAGAAAGTAGGAGAGAGGAAGGCTGCTTTACCTTACAACTGATAATTTTTCATGGTATGTTCATATAACCTCCCATACACATATATAAAGTCATTGTGCACCGGTTGCCAGATTAGAGTAAGTTATGCTATTTTCATCCGTTTTGAGAGTACGTTTCTATCATTACTGTAACTGTTAAATTTGCCTCAGAGGCTTCAGGAAAGTTACAGCTGCTTACTCCAGGCTGCCTTTGAGCTGACATCTTTTAATGGCATTCCCATTAAGTTGGCATGTTTTAAGAATTGGTGTTATCTACAATTCAGATGGTAGCCCAAGGTTACAACTGAAATACATAGTAAATTTCTAAGATAAGTTTCCTTGTCACCTTGATTAATGGCCTTCTAGCTTACCTGTGAATGGCAGCTCCACAGATGTTGGAGAGGGAGGCATAAACTACATTTCCAAAGACATAAGCCTGCCATAGAGGACAATCTGCTGGACAGACGACATCTGCTCTCTCTTTCCTGAGATCAATTCCTCTTGTAAAGCATGTGATGGTCATGGGGGCTAAAGAGGAAAAGAAAAATTTGAACTATGAAGCTTGGACAACCTATTAAAATAAATCTGGAGGATCATTTTTAATCTACCTACCATATCTCAATTTACAGCACACATTTGAATTCGAAATTAAGTAAAACCTTTTTATCATGTGCTGTAACCTAGCTTTAAGGATT
This sequence comes from Podocnemis expansa, assembly GCA_007922195.1. NCBI lineage: Eukaryota > Metazoa > Chordata > Testudines > Podocnemididae > Podocnemis > Podocnemis expansa. The sequence goes on from ML681963.1 coordinate 70,396,749, forward strand.
CAATCACAGCATATATGATGGGGAATGATAAATAAGACTACACAGTCTTGTTGCATAATTATGTTGGAAAAAGCAAGAACGAAAAGGAAACGATTGAAAGCACTGAACTACATTCAGCAGAAGACAGCATAGATAGATAATGGTGGAAAGCTCGAGGGCACTGGAGAAGAGAGACAACAGCAGTTCAAAACAGCAGCAACTTTCTCTATTTCTATGGCACATGGGCTGGAAGAAGGCTGCAGAGAGCCAGCAAACTCCCCAAAGTGGGTAGCACCATCCAAGAAAGAAATGGGGTCAGAAATGTATTGAGTCAGACCATCTCCTTGACAGCTCCACCGAGAGACCTCCTAAGAAGCTCTCAGGAAGTTGAAGCTTCCACCCAAGATGGAATTCATAGGGGAAGATGACAGTGGTACCATCTTAAGTCCCTTTGGAGTAAACCCCACCAGGGCTACCAGAAGAATTAAGGCTACACAGGAAGGTTAGATTTTCATTTAACTGCCCAGCAATAGTAAATTAAGTCTATTAGTGAAACGCTACCTCTTCCTAAGGCATGTAGACTACTGTCAGGAAGAACATAGGAGAACGAGGTGGTGAGGACCAACTTCTGTTGGTAGAAGGTATGAGCTTTTGAGCTTCATGGAGCTCATCTTCATGGACAACACAGAAAGCTTAGTACAACTAAAGGAAGCTACTTTAGTTCAGTTACTGAAAACAAATGTCACCCATACAAACAATGAACCTAATGAAAACAAGTCAACTACATGGTTAGTAGACACGGATAAAATGTAACACAGCAAATTGAAAATTTCATTTTGTCTTTGGCTAGGATTTTGAAAAGCATGCCATAGAAAGAAGTCCTCCAGAGTGGATCATTGTGGCAGTGTGCCTGGGCACAGGGGTCCCCAGGCATGCCATGAAAAGAAGCGGCTCCTTTCAGGAGTTCCCAGGTGAGCTGCAGAAAGAAGCTGGCCAGAGTGGCTCCTTTAGGGAGCATCACACTACAGAGAGAAGCCACTTCCAGCAGCTTTTTTCTGTGTCACATGGAGGCATAGGCATGGGGGGACACCCTGTGTCCCAGATGTACCCAAAGGAACTAGCCCAGAGTGGCTTTTGGTGGCATGAATGGCAATTTCTGTGGTACTGCAGAGGGTGCTGCGTGCCGCTCTGAATGGGCTCGGGTGCCACTGTTGGCACATGCGCCGGGGGTCACCTACGCCTCGCCTAGAGGCTTAAAATGTGGAAATGCTACCAGCATTAAAAGAAAAATATCTTTATTGGATCTGAATAGATTAATAGATTCCAAGGCTAGAAGGGACCATTTTGATCATATAGTAATCAACGCAATGTTTCTCAATGACCAGTCCATGGACCAGCACTGGTCCCCGAGATCTCCCTGACACAGTATAGGAAGCCAATTCCTGGTATCAAAAAAGTTCAGAAACACAGACCTTCTACAGGCCACTGAAATGTCCCAATCACTTCCTAGAGAGCATACAAAAGTAGTTCTTTACCAACTTCACCTACCCAAGACTGCAGTGCTTTTCTCTTTTTGGGGGGGAGGGAAGGGTGGGGAGTGTCTGGAAGTACCTCTGAAACTGAGGCCCCCTCACCTTGAGAGCAGCATGGCCAGGGAGTGGGGTGTTTTGGAGAGCAAGTCTGCACTGCATTCACCCTGAGGGGCAGGGCTGGCTCCGCACACTGCGCATTCAGAGGGGCTGTTGAGCCAAATTTCAGAGTGGCAATGTAATCCTGTCCATCAGGTAGGAGTGCCCACTCTCTTTGGAAGGCCAGGGATAAACTGCCTGTTCTCCCCCTCTGAGATAGCTCTGCACAGATCATGTACACATCAGCAAAAGTCATGTGTAATACTTACTAAAAGTGGTTTATCTTGGGCTCACGGAAAACAATTCTGTTTTTCATTAGGGTATTTGAATGTACAGCATGGCAATGAGATCAACCAGATAAATTATCTCATTTAATATTTTACAAATATCTTATTCTAGATTTTTATCAATACACTTGGCTGTAAGGCCCTTATTTTCAACACAGGAACAGAAATGCAGAAGGCATAGTGAGCTAACTTTCTGGATAGCTGGGTGTACAAAAAGCAAATTACACATTTAAGCACAATAATTGTGTATCAGATAGGCATACAATTGTGCATGTGGCTTTGCAGATGCGCCTGGGTATCTGATAGTTGGAAAATCAAACCCATAATGTGAAACTTAAAATGTAGTGAAAGGAGAAAATGAGGATCTCTAAGCTTTGTGAATCTTTAAAAAAAAAACAAAACTTTTGTGTTTACTTTGTTTTACATTCATAAAGTTAATATCTTTATGCACTTTCATGGTGCATCTTGTCCTACCTAAATTGTAAGATCTTTAGGGAAGGGACTTCTAGAATTTGGGTCTATTACAGAACTAATCATGTTATTAGCAATTAACAAATACACAATAATTCTCTGGAAGACACAGCCACAGCAGTTAGATTCTGTTTTACATGCTGGATGCTAGTTGCTTTCATATGTAATAACTTATATTGGGTCAGAGCCTAAGACACTGAGTATAATGATTCAGAAAGATTATGCCACATCCCCAAAAATATTTCTTGTAAGTAATAAGACTACTGAATTTGAACAAACAAGTTAAGCTTCATCCAGACTAGTTTTCTTTTAATGTATAAGAAAGAATTTATTTCTTTAAATGTTTCATATAATTTTCAGATTAAAATGTATGAGTCCTAGAAATATTTAGTCAAATTTTTGGAGTGCAAATGGCTAAAATAAAAATCAAGAGGGTACTGGCAATGACAGCCTCACTCCTTTTGTATAAATTATGTAAATGTAAGGAAGTGTCTTCAGGTAAGAGAATTTTTTTTTTTTTTTTTGTCATTACAATTCCATTAGCCTCAGTGGAAACCATGAGCACTTCCAAGAGCAGATGAGGCAGGTGCTGTGGTATAACAATAGTATAAGTACAGTCCTGGACGTCAGAGGTCTATTCCCATTTCTCTTGCTGACTGCATTGTCAGAGGTGCTGAGAGCAGTACACCCCCAGCTCCCACTGAAGTTAAATACTTCTGAAATTTAGGCCATTAACTTCTCAGTCTCAGTTTCCATGACTATAAAAAAAAAAGGGGGGGGGGAATACTTGCCATTCTTCAGGAAGTTTTGTGGAGCTTCAGTCATTAAAGTCTGTAAGGCACTTTGAGCCTGTAAAATGTTATAAAAATCCTTGATATCATTAATTAGGGTTCCCACAGTCTTGTTTCCACAGTGATCTCACTTACGTCAAAGACGTCACTTCCTACCACTACAAGAGAGCAACCTAAAGATCCTTTCCTTAAATCAGGGTTCAGCAACCCCTGGTATGTGTGTCAGCAGAGGCATGCAAACTGATTGGGAGTGGCACACAGTGCCCTCTGCTGAAAGTGCCACTCCTGCCACAGAAAAACAAGCAACAGTGCCCCAGGCACTCCAGGGGTCCCCAGACATGCCATCGAAAGAAGCCGCCTAGCAGCAGTTTCTTTCCATGCTGCACCTGGGGAGCTCTGGCCCCAGGCATGCTATGGAGAGGAACTGCTGCTGCATCATATACTCTAGTCTCTGCTTCATGCCAGCTCATTGTGTTTAAGACTGTAGAACTAGCCTGCATTCCTCACCACAGGAATAGATTTTCCTTTTGATTCTAGTCTGTGAAAATCTTGTGAATTAGTGGAATCTTTTTATTGGTTTAATCTTCATAAATTCATGGGTGTTTACACTGCCCGCTGCAAAGGTGCTAAAGTATCCTGACAGTCCCTGGCCTGGAGTTCCTTTTTCATTTGCAATGTGCCTTCACAATTTATGGAAAATTCAGTGGGCTATCTGATGTTAACTGGCTTTCTGAAATTCTTGTTACTCTTATTTTCAAGCAACTAAACTGGCCCCAGGGTGCACTGGCTAATTTGGGGAACCAATGCAGGTATCCAGTATTCAACTTATAGAGAGAGATGTACACTGGACATCTCCAAGAGATACCTCTCCACAGACTGCTGTGCAGCTACAATGCTACTTCATGGAGCACCTCAGCATGTGTAATTGAGGTAACACACCCACACTCCACACATGCATCAGAAGAGGGGTCAGATGAAGCACCAAAGGGTCAAGATCCTCTGTTCTTCACCTGATCTCTCTCCCAGCTGCATACTGGTATGCATTTCTTGTATAGCGCTTCTTCCCAGCCAATCCCTTTCCTAGGTCAGCAGAACTACCTCAGTTCTGCTGCCAGGAAGAATTCTGCAGCCACAGACATGACAGCTGGATTTGATTCATACTCTCACCCTTTCATACTTGCAGAGGTTAAAGTATAATTTGGCAGGCCCCGGAATTTGGGTGGGCCTCCCTCCTGCACATCTGGGCCCCCTTCCCACACCCCATCTCCTGCCCCCCCAGGAGTTAAAGTATAATTTGGGGGGCCCTGGAACCCTCCTAAATTGGTGGGCCTTCCTCATGCCAGTAGGGGACCCCCCCCGCCAGCCTGATCCTGCCCCTCCAGCCCCCCAGCTGGCCTGATCCTGCCCTGTCCTCAATCACCCCCTTACCTGGCCGCCGCAGCAGCACAGCCTGGCCACTGGCTGCTCCTCTGTGAGAGCTTACTCCGAGCAAGAGTTTTAAAAGGTCCTGGCTTGGAGCAGCTCTCAGCCAGCCAGAAGACTCTGTCTTCCAGCCCACTAGGGACTGCAGCTGCCAGCTGTGCATGACCGGCAGTGTTCCGTTCTATTTTTAGGGGGCCCCAGAATGCAGCATTTCAGGGTGTTCCCCTATTTTTAGGGGGCCCGGAACACTGGCTCCCTAAAAGTAGGGGGCCCTAGAATGGCGTTCCAGGGCATTCCCCCTTACTTTAATCCCTGCATACTTGTATGGTCTCGTAGTTCTCTTCTGTTCATAAATGTTCATTTGAGAACATCCACCAGTCTCCCCGTGTTACAGTTAATATACTGCTATGTTTGTATTGTAATGTTCTTCTCTAATACAGTAATTTGGTATATACCAAAATTTGGTATATTGAGAAATTAATAATTATTTTGGCCTGATGGTGAAGTTTTTGCCTGGTTAACACATCCAAATTCTACACTGAGTATGAAGCCTGTTCAGTGCATTAAAACATTTGAAACATAAGGTCCTTTTAAATATTCAGTTGTTTGACTTACCTTTGCCTAGCTTAACTGAAAATAACAGATGTGCTAATGACAAAATGATAACAAAAACCATTGTTACACAGGTTACACTCCTTTCTCTTGATCCTTATTCTATTTCTGAATTAATTTTATAGAATTTTCTGTTACTTCCATGAAAATATTTTGTGGTGGGAATTTGAAAACATAGACCTTAAATCTATTTTGAAAGAGTAAAAGCATATCTTGCAATTTATAACTAAGGGCCTATTCCAGCCCACTCTCAACTCCCATAAACTTCCAGTGGAGTTTGAAGTGTATATTGATTGCTGAATTGGCTCTTAAAAACTTTAAGGAAATTACCACATTCCCACTCTTTCGTGGCTTACATACACTCTCTATACTTCACAGAAACATGACACCTCAGAATATTGTGGGGAAAATGCACTTTATTTCTTCCTGATTTAAACATGATTTAATAAAGGAAGCTTCATGTAAAAAGATAAGGATGGCTGTCTTGTCTCAGTGCTGGGCCTACAAAAGAAAAGACAGAACCAATTAAAAAGGCATGCTGAAGTCTCTCTTCCTTCCTATGACATCCATCAAATAACCATTCCATTGATTTCAACCATTCTGTAACACAGGACTCTCTTAATGCCAAGTGGCAAAGGACTGAAAGGTTACAGGAATTTCCTGACTTTGGTATATGCATTCTAGCTCACCAGTGTGAGGTCTCAAATGAAAGCAAGTGTCACATTGGCTATGTCAAAACTGCCAAATTAGTCCAGACTAAGGAACCTTAGTCCAGATTAATTTAGTCCTTGGTTATACTAGGCTTTGCCTAGTCTGAGCTAGGAAATTTCTTAGTTTGGACTGTGCAAAGCTTAGTCCGAACTCACAAGTTCCAATGTTAGATTGGACTTACTCGCTTAGTTTGAATTTTAGTCTGAACTAACTGCATGCAATACTCGAACTAATGGTTAGTTCAAACTAGCTGCACGTTCTAGTTTGAACCAAAGTTTTCGTTCGAACAAGAATGCACAGCTAGTTCGAACTAAAAAGCCACAGTAAGTCTGAACTAACCCGATGTAGGTTTGCACTAACCTCAGACGACTTTGGTTTGGACTTCCAAGCCTGAACTAAAAGTGCATATGTAGACATAGCCACTGGCCATCAATATCATTGTGAAATGTATGTACAGATACTGTGCAAGGAATTATGCATATGAATAGAAAACATGTTCTTAAAGTTTGAATCAAGGTACTAGTCACCAGCAAAGGTGAAATACAGGTTATCTGTCTCTTTACAGGTAAATTAAGTATGGATTCCTTCAGAACAGGTCCTCTATCACAATGGCTCTCAACCTTTCCTGACTACTTTCAACTGCCTTGTTTTGTCTTGTGTACCCCCAAATCTCACCTTATTTAAAAACAAAATCAGACTTAAAAATACAGAAGAGGTACAGGACACTACTACTGAAAAACTGCTTTCTTTCTAATTTTGTACTTTAAAATACATCAATCCGAATATAATTATTGTCCTTACATTTCAATCTATAATGTTTCTAGCAGTAAAAACAAGTCACTGTCTGTCTACTGAGTTGGTATGGCCTCTCTCTGAGACACCCCCTTGCCAAAGTGGGTGGAGACAGATCAACCTTGCCCCCAACACTGGAAGTAGGCAGGTGGAACCAGAAATCTAAAAGGCAGATCCACCAGCTCACTAAGAACTGAGACAATAAGGCAGGCAGACACATCTAGTTCACTCTGGGCTGCTGCCTTGTCTTGCCTACTGAGGAGGCCAGGCCTGCAAGGGAATCACAAGGATGGCCATTGGTCACCTACATAAGCATCACCAAAGATGTACCATGGATCCCGACTGCTGCTGTTGCTGATGCACTCAAAGGAGCCTTGCCCACTGAGGAGTCTGTACCTGCTGGGGACCTGCTGAGATTGCTATGGGCCACCTACCTCAGGGTCACTGAAGACAGCCTGTGGACCCAGGTACTCCCCAGTGAGGGGGTGAGAAGTAGCCAGAGGCAGCTTATTGCCATTTAGCTACGTTGGGGCTTGCACCCCAGTCAGTGTGTTACAGTGGAATCTTCCACTGTTGGGGACCTGGGCTGTGATATGGTGGCCATAGGCTGCTTCACCCACCGTGCCTGGAGGCCACAGGCTGCTTCACCCACCCAATCCTGCCTGGTGGCCTGGGCAACAGATGGGGTGCTTACCCAACCCCACTGGAAGACAGAGAGGCACTTGACTTATTGGCTAATTCCCTCCACGCCAGTAGATGGTGAGTGAGTGAGGCAATGGGTATCTCCATACACACAGTTTAAATTGAAATAACGCTGGTTATTTCGATTTAAAAAACGGTAGGTCCACACGACGTTCCCTCATTTTGATATAAGGAAAGTTATATTGATGTAATAAAACCTAGTATTATATCAATATGATGGTTAAATAGAAATTGTTATTTTGAAATAACACTGTGCGGACATGTTATTTCAATTTAACTGTTAAATTGATTTAACACTTTTTGCCCTTCTCCTTCCCAGGTGCTTTCCTTTTTCTATATATTGGGTGAGGCCATATCCCAGTGAGGGGGCCGTGTTGCCACACCTCCCATGGTGCCCCTCTCCTGAATCTAAATAGCAAGTCCTGTGTCTGGACATGCTATTTCAATTTGGGTTTTTTTGGTGTGGCCCTGTTAAATCGACTGAACTTAAATCAATTTAATGATTTTTATATCAATTTTATTAAATCGATTTAACTGTGTAAGCGTGGACATAGCCAATATGTCTCACTCCAATCCAGAGAGGGAGGAGCAACTGGCACCTCCCTACAGTTTGTATGAAATTTTAGATTGTACTGGACTTTGCTAGTGCTTTTCATGTAGGCTGTTGTAAAACTAGGCAAATATCATGATGAGTTCATGTATCCCTGGAAGACCTCTGCATACCCCCAGGAATACACATACCCCTGGTCATGTGTTAAAGTAAGGGGGAACGCTGTTCCAGGGCCCACTATTTTTAGGGGCTCAGCGTTCTGAGGCCCCTAAAAATAGAACGTGGAGCCAGAACGCTGCATTCTGAGACCCACCATTTGAAAACAGCAGGCGCTGGAATGCAGCGTTCCAGGTCCACGTTCTATTTTTAGGGGCCTGAATGCTGGGCCCCTAAAAATAGAAGACCCCAGAGTGGCATTCCGCCATGTTCCAGCGCGCAGGGGCTAGGGGTGTTACTGGAGGCTCAAGCCCCACCCCAAGCCCCTCCCCTTCCACTCCGCACCTCCAACCTGGGCCTTCAGTATCGGCCCCAGAAGCCGTGGTACCATGACCTGGGGCCTACCACCCTCCCCTCCCCAGCTGCGCTGCTGGTGAGTGTGGGGGTGGCTGGCTCACACTGGGGGGTATTGGGGGAAGGGGGTGGGGTGCTGACAGACTTGGGGTTGGGGGGGCCCACAGGCACGTGGGGGGCACTAGTGCGGAAGCATTCCAGGACCCCCCAAATTATACTTTAACCCCTGCCCCTGGTTGCGAACCACTGCTTTATCACCAGTCTGAAGTAAATGCAAAGGAAAGATTGTAAAAAAGAACTGACAGGAAGAGAAACACAATGAAGGTAAAGAACCTTATCTGGAGGTGCACATTGCAGGTTTGCTTGAGTACTTTTGGTGGGACAAAGGGATGAATCAGCACTCTTCACTGAGGAATTAAAAGAACAGACCTTTTGCTCCTTGAACAAAGAGTCTCTGCCAGGCTTGGCTGAAGATGCTGGAGAACTTACGGTAATACAAGTCTTTTTAGACAAGAAAGTAACTTACTAGTTTAGTCTGTACAAAGTAAGTTATGATTTTGTTTTTTATGTAACCATTTGTTTCCAATGTTCTTCCTATTACTTGAATGTCTAATCTTTAATAATAAATTTATTATTGTTTCCACTATGAATATATCTTAGTGTGGGCATGATTTACTAGCTGATATACACTGTTCCTTTGGGAACAGCAGGCCTGGTAATTCTGTGTTTGATGGAAAAGGGGCTGGATACTGCAGGGAGCTCAAGAAAGAGATCTTGGAGTCATTGTGGATAATTTTCTGAAAACATTCACTGACTGTGCAGCATCAGTCAAAAACAAAGCTAAGAGAATGTTAGGAATCATTAGAAATGGGATAGATGATAAGAGAGAATATCATATTACTTCTTTATAAATCCATGGCATGTCCACATCATGAATACTGCATACAGATTTGGTCACCCCATCTCAAAAAAGATATTGGAATTGGAAAAGGTATAGAAAAGAGCAACTAAAATGATTAGGGGAATGGAAAAGTTTCCATATGAAGAGAGGTTAATAAGACTGTGACTGTTCAGTTTAGAAAAGAGGATGGATAAGATAGAAGTCTATGCAATCATGGTAGTATGGAGAAAATAAGGAAGTATTCTTATTTCTTCTTATAATACAAGAACTAGGAGTCACCCAATGAAATTAATAGGCAGAAAGTTTAAAAACAAACCAGAAGAAATATTTCTTCACACAACACATAACCTGTGGAACTTCTTGCCAGAGGATCTTATGAAGGCCAAAACTGTAATGGGTGTGAAAAAAGAACTAGGTAAGTTCACAGAAGGTAGATCCATCAATGGTTACTAACTAGATGGGCAGGGATCAGTGTTTGTCAGACACCAGGAATGGGCAAGAGCGGATGGATCCCTTGCTGATTATCAATTCTGTACGTTTCTTCTGAATTACTGGCCACTATCACAAGACAGTATACTGGGCCAAACCATTGGTCTGAGCCTGTATGGCTGTTCCTATGAGTGCTCTGAGTAGTCAGGGGTTGGTTGTGGGACCAAGGCCTGCAGGTGCCTGGAAGGCAATGCTTGTGCTGCCAGAGCTTGGTGGTTTCAGAGAACTGATTCACCACAGGCAAAGACCTGACTACTTCATGCTAAGGGCAGGAAGTGGGTGAAGTGCTTCACAATCCTGGGAAGAATTGATGCTCCTGTTATTTTGTTGTCCACTCCAATACCTTCCTAAATTACCATCTTTGCACTATATGGTCATGTTGGGCTATGTTACCCTATGTTACTTGGGTAGAGGAGAGAGCAGAATCTGTCTCAGTATATTTAAAGAACATTTTCATTGTAAATTATATAGAGCCCCAGGGATTACAAAAAGTGAAATAACTTTTGAGTCATGTTACTCCTTAAGATGGGTTTTTTTCTATTGCCATTTTTGCACTGCTTGGCCAGCGAAATTTGAGTATTCCATTTCCTTTTTGCCTTGAGCCTTCAAACAGGCATGTGTTTAAATTACAAAGATAAACAGTCCCATAGGTCTTGTCTGTACTGAGAAAATGCATCATGTTGGAAAATGTGTTACCTAACAAGTGTATTCTAATACAATTTAAACATAATTTTGCTCTGAGCATAGACAAGGGTAACTGATCTTAAAATTTGTTAATGGGCTGTGACTATGCTGGGTGGGTTTTAGTTGTTGCCTGTTTGGCACTTTATTTATACTGTGTTTCCTTTTGAACAACCTAGGGTTAATTAAGACCGATGAAAAAATCATCATCATGCACAGCTGTTTCCAGGATTGGGCTGATAGGGTAAGTTTCATATGTGGTATGCAGAGTTCCCACTGAACTGACCGGTTTTAATGGGATTGGGATCAAGAGTAAAAATTCTGAAAGCACCCCAGTGATTTTAGAGCCTAAACCCTGATGATTTTCAGTGAGACTCAGGTTCTTACGTCAGTTTTGAAAATGGGATGTAGGTATTTTTTTAAAATGTTGCCCCAAATCTTTGATGCACTAACAGTGCTGTTGAGTAAGTGTGAGTTCCAAACAGTGGGGAGCAGGGATAATTTTTAAATATAATTTTTTTAGAAGCATATAAATTTCTATTAATATTATTTTTTGGAAAACCATTTAAAGCAAACCTAAGCAAGGACATAAATAAAAATGTCAGTGTTCCTTTAACATCACTTTAGTTGTCATCACAGATGCCTTTAATTTACAAGGTATTTATCCCAGTTAGGTAGGATCCTAAAAAGCTCTTCCATTTTTCTGAACTATTCCCTCTCTTTTAATGTACCTGCTAAATAAACAGGCAAAATTGATCTTTTTTTAGGTTCTGCATTATTGTCTGCTTCTGAGCTCTGCAGTAAAGATCCTTATGTAGCAACTGGAAGTCAGGCCATCATACTAACATTTAGGAATTTGCTAGAAGTTAAAACAAATAAACAAACAATAAATAGCAAATCAAATTCTTATACTATATAAAATTTAAAGTCACTCACCATTTGGGAGTCAAGATGGTGCACTGATTCCTGAGCCTGGGAGTTCATTGCTAGCTTGGGCAGGAGGAATTCTAGTGCCTTTTCTTTTGCCCTCACTTCTCTCCCACTGATGGAAGAAATGGGAAGAGTTTCATTTGGAAACATTATCCCCAAGACAAAGTGGTTGCGCTCCTTCGCTGTTCAACTGATTCACTTTTCTCAGTTTTCTATTGCCATGTGTCCTTTAGGGTGCGACTCTGGCTCCATGAAGTCACCCTTCTACGAACAGCAGAGTTCCACTCAACCATGAAACTTATTAATATGCAGCTCACAGCCTGTCAGGCACTTTCTCTGTGTTTCTTCCCCTCCAGGGTAAAATCAGGCAAAAAAGACTTTAAAGTGTTTGCACTGATTCTTATATTCATACCATGTCTGAAGATTGTCAGATATCAAATCTTTTTTCAGCTCTGTGAATGTTTCTTTCCCCCTCGCACCCCCACACATTTACTCACTCTATCACAATTATCAGTTTGTTATACTATAGAGAAGTTTGATGTCTTTGACCCCTGCAAGTTTTTGAACTTATGCTGTGGGTTTTTTTTTTGTTTTTTGGTTTTTTTAAACTGGAAATACTGCTCTTCCATCTCCTTCTATGCTTCTCACCTTAAAAAGAAAAGTCTTGTTATACTGCAACAAACCTACATTCTCCAGTCAAAGAATTATGTCAAAATAATATGGAGTCAATAAGAAGTGCATTTTATACAACACTGCTCAATAATTTTACTTTTTGATATATGCTCTCTCTCATTTTTAATCTGTTTGGTCGGTTAGTTTTTTGGAGCAGGTATCTTGACTGTGAAACACTTAACTGACTTTTGGTACTAACGAATAAAACAAAATAATACACAAGAAAAATGTTTTATCACTGTATCTAGATATTCCCATTTGCAGGCTGTTTTTGTTGATGGTTTTGTTTGTCTGTTTTGTTTTTTTTTTTTGACTGGAGGGAGGATAATTTACATTCAGAAGGAAGTGTTGGCTAACAGTTACCCCATCACAGAGTTCTCTTTCACAATAGGAGATACAGCATGCAGGAGAAGAAAGGCTTGGGTGCATATGAAAACAGCATTCTTCTCTTCCTGAAATTTATACATGTAGAGATCAGAGCAGTTTGAAAATCCAGCTTTGAAGAGAAATGTTGCTGTTAATCTTAACTGCGGGGCAGCTCGCGGTGGTTCCTCAACACAACGACAACAGAAAAGGTCTTGGAAAGAGACGCAGTTAGCATCTTTAGACCCACACCAATACAAAAGTTTGTGAGGAGATGTGATCCCATCATTTTTATTTTAGCCTGAATGCTTGCCTGTTTAACAGAAGCTGCCAATACTATGCAAAAAGCAACAATACTTTGGTGCTAGTCTCCTTTTTATAAAAAGAAATGCCTATTCTGTATTCCTAATCATTTCTTAATGAACATTAAGAGTAGAAGCAAATACCCTGTATAATTACTGCTTTCCTCTCACAGTTAAAGAAAGGAACTTTCAAGTGAGATAGAAAAGGATACAGCCACAAGATGTGCTTCTTGGTTTAACTCACACTTGGTGTCAGACTGTTAAAGTGGTGAATAGTCGTATAAATGCTTGAACCGGCCACAATTAGAGATTTAAAACAAATTTATATAAGAGGGAAAAAATTAAGTGCACTTGGAAAAATGAAAACCTGCATTGTTATTTAGTGACCAAGAGAAGCTCTTGCCAAATTTCCAGATATTAAGTAAATCTGTGAACACCCTGCTGCAAATGAACGTGCAGGTTACGGTATGTTCCCAAGTGCCAGTAAGTCAGTAAAAAAAAAAAAAAAGAAAATTTTAGTCTGTAGATAAATTAAAACATGGGTAAAATTGTGTAGAAATAAAACACTATGCTGACATTGTCATCATTGGGAATCACTTCTTGCATCATAAAATGACACCGATCATGACTTTTTTCATCTCTAAAAATGAGAACCCTGTGCATGACTTTTTCATCTCTAAAAACGAAAACCCTGTGGCACCTGAAAGACAGACAAATTTCTTCGGGCATAAGGTTTTGAGGGCTCTGACCCACTTCATCAGATGCACGGTGGGTTGTTGCCTGTGAAGACGTATGCCCGAAGAAATTCGTTTGTCTTTAAGGTCCTACAGGACTCTTTGTTGATTTTGCCGTACCAACAGGCTACCCCTCCGGAAATTTTTATCACCTCTGTTATTTCACATCCCCAAAGAACCCCACTGATCGATTAACTGCAGGTAAAACAATTGCCTGATTCCTGATTCCCCTCTATGGAAAGTCAGCAGTGAGCACACCCTTCTGGGACAGTATCTTAGGCTATGTCTACACGGCACTTTTATTTCGAAATAACACTCATTATTTCAAAATAAAAGAAATTAGGTCCACATGACGTTTTCTTATTTTGAAAGGATGGATCCCATCCTTTCGAAATAAGAATCGTCGTTCCAAAACAGTAAAACCTCGATGTTTTCGAAACGGCCGTTATTTCAGAAGGGATATTTCACAATAACGCCGTTTAGACCTGTTCTTTTGAAACAACACCGCGTAGACCTGTTGTTTCGAAACAACTTTTCAAAACAACGGGCCAATTGGCGCTATTTCGGAACATCCCAGCCATTTCGATTGCAGGGTTTTCCTTATTTCGAAAGGAGCCCTTTCGAAGGAAGGGTTTTATTTTGAAATAAGTCATTTCGAAAGGACTTATTTCCAAATAAAACTGTGTGTGTAGACATAGCCTTAGTGTCTACCAGCTCCAGCGGGGTACCCCTGTCCGTCTAATTCAGCCAAATAAACAAGGAGTCCTGTGACACCGGAAGACTACCCAATTGCTTTCTCGCATGAGCTTTGGGGGCAGAAAACTCAGCCGCTTTGGACATTTTCTCCCACGAAAGCTCAGGCGCTAAATCCCTGCGGTAGCCTTCAAATGCCCCCGGCCGCCTCCTTTGCTCTGCTGCGGTGGCGCTGTCCGTCAAAACCCCGACGGCCGATCTGCAGGGCGGTAAAACCAAAATGCAAGGCGGCGGCGGCGGCTCCCGGGGCTGCAAGCTGCTTGAGGGTCCCGCGTCCAAACCCGGCCGGAGTCCACTCACCCGAGCCGCGGCAGGCGAGCAGGAGGCCACCTGGAAGAGGACACAGAGGGGCTCAGCGGCTGGCCGGGAGGAGCCGGGCGCACGTGGAGCTCGCGCGCGGCGCGCGGCGCTACCCACCTAGGAGCATCAGCAGCCGGGGCATGGCGGCGCGCGACGCTCGCTCCCACCTGGCCCGGGCGGAGAAGCCGAGCGCCGCCGCCGCGCGCGCCAGGGCTCCGGGGCGGCACGTGCGGAAGGCAGCGCGCGCGGGCTGCCCTGGCCTGGCGGCGGGAGCGCAGCGAGGAGCGAGCCGCCGACTGGCCGCGCCCCGCTTTAAACCCTGCCGCCGGCGCATGAGCACTGGGCAGGAGGGTGAGCAGCCTGCACCCCCCCCCAGTTGTCAGCCAGGGGCGGGTAATGCCAATTTACTGAGCACCCAAAGACTCCCTCACACCGCCCCTCATTTCAAGTCCTCCTGGGGCGCCCGCAGGGTCGCTTCTTGCTGCCCTGCCACCTTCTCCTGGCTGCTAAAGCAACCTTCCTCCTGGCCACTCCCGAGCGACTCCCTGGGGCCACAACGTGGCCCGCAGAGCTCTGCTTCTCCCCAGGAGGAGCAAGGGGTGCAAGGGCAAGCTGCCCTGAGGGGTCGTGGTGTACAAGTTTGTGGGTAGGGTTAGCAGATGTCAGGCAAAAGGAAGACATGTCCTCCTTTTTGTTCTCCATCCGGCAGGCATTTTAAAAATACATGATTTTGTCGGGTTTTTTACTTATAGGGCTTAAAGTATGCTGGAATGCCACAAAATACCTTATTTTTAGGGGAAAGCGTTCCAGAGCCCTGTAAAAACAGAAGAATATGACGTTAATATTACATTTTCTCCATGTGTCCTCCAATGTCCTCTTTTTTGTACTTCCCTGTCCTCCTTTCCAGGCTTTGATATCTGGTAGCCCTACGCATGGGCCACTACTGTGCTCTGTCCATCTAAGGCCAGCTCATTGCTGAGCAGCCGGGAGCCCGGCTCCTTTCTCTCGCCTCCACTTCACGCAAGGACTGGGGCGTTCCCTTTGGGAACAGGTATCTCGAAGACAGGCCACCAGCTTCCTTAGCTGCTCAGATAATTCGGATCCTCTAGTTTTTCTACTGGGGTGTGACGGGCTCCCTGTAGTCCCTCCCACGTCTCCCACCAGACTTTGACATCTGTCAGTCTCTGAAGATGGTATGACTACAGGAATGACAAGGAGTCCAGTGGTGCTTTTAAAGACTAACAAATCTATTTATCGCATGAGCTTTCGTGGGAGAAAATCCCATTTCGTCAGACTGTTGGGAGCTTTCTGTAGGTCTCTTCCCATCCAGGGCAAAATCACGGCAGACGTGGCTTTAAAGGGTCTGTATCGTTCTTTCCGAAGGGGCAGTGTGTTGGTCTTCTGGACTCTGACATTTTTTCCCACAAAAGCTCATGTGATAAGTAAATTTGTTAGTTTTTAAAAGTACTACTAGACTCCTTGTGTCATTCTTGTAGTCATGCCATCTTCAGAGATTGACAGATGTCAAAATCTTTAATAAACAAGGAGTTTGGTGGCACTTTTAAAAACTAAAAAATTTAGTTATTGCAGGAGCTTTCATGGGAGAAAATCCTATTTCATCAGACCCTTTGAAGATGGGGAACTTACAGAATGGGAGAAAAATAAAAAAAAGTCTTTAATATCTGTGAGTGTGTTTCAAACATACACACATACCCACTCTACTTAACCATTTCAGCTTGTTACACCCTTTGCCCTTGCGATAGCCTTTTTGCTCTGCCTGGATGATTTTATAAAGATTTGTAGGAAGAGGCTTTTTCTTTATACATTTTTTATGTTTTTCCTT
Organism: Podocnemis expansa; assembly: GCA_007922195.1. Lineage (NCBI taxonomy): Eukaryota > Metazoa > Chordata > Testudines > Podocnemididae > Podocnemis > Podocnemis expansa. Next base: position 70,413,172 of record ML681963.1, read on the forward strand.
ATACATTATTTTAATCTCATTATGATGTTGCAGGTAAATCTTTTGTAACACAGTATTTTATGTGAATGTCAGTGGGCTGGGCTCTGAGTTACCTCCTCCAAAATTTCATTCTGAATAGGAGATATTTTTATACACATAAAGAAATGGTGAGGGCTGGTTTTCTTATCCTAGTTATTTGTACAATAGTTGCATGAAAGATGTAGCCTGGTGGGAAAATGAACTGCTGCAACTGGTTCTTGTAAATGCATAAGAAAAAAGCCCAACCAGGTCTGCGATGCAAGTCTGCCAGTATGGTTATTAAGTGACCTCTTTGGGTGCTTAATAGAATCTGGGAAAGGTGTAATAAAACAGTGGGGTGGCTAGATGTCCTGATTTTATTGGGATGGTCCTGATAGTTAATGCTTTGTCTTACATAGGTGCCTTACATCGGTCCCCTGACCTTGCCTGGGTTTTTCACATTTGCCATCTGGTCACCCAATAAACTAGTGATAGTATCAGTGGTGCCCTGTCATCTGGTGTCATCAGCGTTTCATACAGAAAGCTCAGTGTGAAACAAAGGTGATAAGGAATAATAAGGAAAACTAATATTGTGGTACACATTTCAAAGCGGTATGGGGAAGAAAACCACAAAGCCTGGTTTTTTCAGTCTCCTCATGCATGAATCATTTGTGTTTGGGTTTATCAGCTGTTCATTTGTGTTGATGAAGTTACTAGCTGTATGTTGTCACAGATTTAAATGAAAATCTGATTAGATTTTCAACAAACTTTAGAGAATCTATTAGGTTCAAATTAATTCAGCATAGATGGAGGTATTGTAAACAGGATTTGTTAGGATGAGTAGGGGATGTTCATATTACTTGTGTATGGGCAGAGTGAATAGTGGAAACATATTTTCTGGAATATTTGTTCAAACTTTTAAACAGACTCTCTTCAGCCACTTTGCTGCTCCTTTAGTGTTGCTGTTTGCAGATACCCTTGTAGTTGACTTTTATTAGCAGAATTATTCCTGGAAAGCCAAATTTAAAACTGTACATGAGTATTCACAGAAATTAAAATGGTAATTGGCTTTCCAGGAGCATTTGTAGCAGAAAATTGATGGTAAGTGTTCTTACACTTACCTAGTCACTGAACAGAAATGGCAACATGATTCTTTTGTTACAATGTTAATAAACACAACTCAAATTTTGGATTCTGAATAAGAATTACATAATAATTGAATTTTGCAGAATACATCTAATAATTTTGCATAACAAATAAATGTGAAAAAACTACAGTCTGTTGACTGACATTTTGTAAACAGGAGAAAAAGGAAAATGTTATCAGATAAATGACTTACAATTAAGTATTGTTTAACCCTGCTGTCAGTTGTTAAATGGGAATTGTGTGTACCAACAGCCAGGAACAGGGAACTGTCTTTGCCATCTGCTTTGATTAATCTAGAAGCACATTTCTTTGTTTCAAAGATGGCAAGTGGGCCTCGGGATGGGGGTGGGGACTCTCTAAAGTTCCACCCACAAAATAATCTCCTCCTAAGTGAACCACCAAAAATCAGAATTTGATGACTGGATTGTGAAGATGTTCAAAATATGAGCATGTGTTTTTCTCTGAGCTCTGCTGGGCTTCTTGATCTTGGCTTCTTAGATGGGCCTTCAATATGCTAATGGGTCCTTGAGTTTGTGTTTTTCTTAATGCTGGTGGGACATGGGAGGGAGAGAGGGGAATAGGTGATACCTTGTAAATTTGCCCACATGAGTTGGCCCTTATCGTAAACTGTGCAGATCTGTAGTCCTACTGCTCTGTTTCTACCCAAGTAATTTGGGATCTTGCCGAAATTGTGGATTCTGAAAAGCTGATTTCTGCCACAATTTTAACAGTGGTAATTCTGCCATGAGTGGAACTGACAGTGAGCGCCCCAATTAGCCCAGAAGTGAGGGTGGGAGCCCTTGCTGTCAGCCCTGAGCAACTGTTCTCAGCCAAGGGAGGCCAGTAGTGGGAGCAACCACTCGAAGCTCCATGACCCCATTGTCAGCCCCATGACCTTGCTCTCCATCTCAGTCAGCAGACAAAGAAAATCCTGGAAAAATAATTATGAACTTATTGCAAATAATAATCCCATTATTACTTTTTCGCAGTTTTCCATGGCTATGTCATAAATCTGCTGCAGTTTTTTGGCAATCATTGCACGATTCAAGTAGAGCCTTACTCATAAGAAATGAAATATTTAACAAAGTTGAGCTTTACAGTGTGACACCACTGGCATCCGAGTTAACCCTGTCTGAGATAATTTAAGTCAGTTCACACCTCTCTGAGAAATTGTTCCACACTTCCTGAAGATTCTCATAGACCCCTCTCCCATTGTTACATTCAGTTCAAGTTTTAGAAATTTTCTTCCCAGTCATATCAGCTAAAGATTTCATGTGTCTGTGTGTGTTTTTCCCTCAAAATGATAAGTGAGATTCTGGAGAACAAGGTAGTTGTTTCAGGGTGGTTTGGTGTACGGATATGTATGGGCTGTTTCTAAGATATTATTTTTATGCTTATTGTTTTATTATCCTGTTTCTCCTGCCACAGATTGTTCCTTTTCTCTACCTCCACCTTGCTTTATTTGTCTGTTTAGTGGAAGAACGAGGAGCCTGTGAATTTTGATATACTGAAGTCCTTCTGTATATCAAGCCATATGGAGCAGTTTCATCACTGATGTTAAGTGATTAGGCAGAGCAAGGGGAGAGCATGTGTAAGGACTACATAAACCCAGAATCTGGGTCCTTAAGAGTCTATAAAGTTTTAAACTTACTGGTTGCATATCTCTGGTTTAGGTATTTGGTTTGTGCAAAGAAGCCACTGTATTTTAAAATGAGTTTCTCATTTGCATCTAGAGCAAACAAGATGCTTTAGAAATTATTCTTTACAAAGTGGATTCTTCCACTTAATGATACTTCCATAGAATTTATAGTGGAGTTAAATTAGGGGTAGGTTGAACTCAGTCTGTGGGGAAGGATACATTCAATTTTTTATGATCAGTTTTGGGCTGTAGTACAAACGCAAAATTGCACATATCCTTCACATCATTAATATGAACAGGAGGTTGCATAAAGATCAAGGGGGGACCTCAGCCCTTAAGTCTTAGCTCTTCCTATGCCTCTGACACATTGAGCAATCCAGTTTCACCATCGATTACAATCATTCATTATTTGTGATACATATCCTCTGTCATTATCATCTGCCAGTTCTTCCTTGCTTTCTCTTTCTTCCTTTGTATACATCTCCTATCTTCCATATGGTTTACATGTACTAAGCCAGGGGTGGCCAAACTTACGGAACTCAAGAGCCACACAAGTCGATTATTAAACCTTCGAGAGCTGCCCTGAGGTGTATAACCACATATTTTTACCAACTCCAAAATTACTAAGCTAAAAATTCATTGTGCACTTCAATTTTGTCATGAAAATAGGGGAAATATTGATCCTACTAATGTCAGATACTAATAATCATTTAAGGTTACCATGAAACTAGGCCTATACAGTAAAAACTTAGCTGTTGCTAGGTGTAGACCACTACAGGCTTGTGGCAAGTTTTTTTAAAATCTGGCCAGTAACTTGTCAATGCAGTAGGTAAAAGCTCTCTCAGATGCTGATTTCTAAGTATTGCACAATGTTTTGAATTTCATTGTGACATATGATGGTTCACAGCAGTAAGTTGTGCCAAAAATTGAAAGTAATCTACGTTCAGTTTTACACTTTTCTCCTTTGTATTTTCATTTCTTAGTATTCCACATCATGTTTAGGACTTTTAAAACATGATTTTATTTTAACGACAAGTACACTGCAATAGGGCCTATGAGAAAATCTAAACATGCTATGGCTTCTCTGACCATGTCACACTTCCCTCCCCCTCCCCCCCACCGCTTCCCTGCCATCTCTTACCACGCTGCTGCGTCTCTACTCTCCCCAACCATGCCGCACTGCTGCTCCCCACCCTACCCCAGCCCTGACCATGCCCCCGCTTCCCTGCCGACATTTCTGCCAGTAAACTTGTTCACTAAAATACTCACGGACAGTGAAGACAAAAGGTCTGAGGACTCAATCGCAAACAATTAATTTTAAAATGAAAGTAATATTAAGGGAAAACACTGCTCTCATCTTAATCCTATGAAGAGATGCACACAGGGACACCTTTTCAACTGTTCAGAATCACAACAGATCAATGAGAATTTAGGGGGACATAAAGTGCAAGATCAGAGCCTGTTTCAGTAAGTGCTTTGGAGTCCATCCACAGAAGATATTATGGAAAAAATCCTGTTGAGTTTATTCAGTTTGGGGTCAGGCCTGTATAAATTCTAAATATCATTATTTGGTTTTTATAATACAAAGTAAAATCTTTATTGGTGAGAGATTTTTTTCAGAAAGTTTACAACACAATTTTCCATCCTCAGCCCTTCACAACAATAATTCTCTTGCCTAATGGGCTCAGATACCGATAGACTCATTCATGAAGCCTGCACTGAAATATAAATGGATTTTGACTACTGGTATACAACAAAAAAATTAATACATGTTGAATGGTATTTAGTCAGTGGAAGTATAGTACTGCTATTGAACTTTGCAGTGAATGTAAATTATCTTGGTAATTGAGTTAGTTATATTAATTAAAATTTTCTTATAAAATAAATGTATTAGGAGTTCCTTCCGCAAACAAATGACATACTGATGTCTCAGGCACACTTGTTGAATGGACTTATGGAATTCTTTTTCTAAAGCCAGTTTTCAGTAGTGATGGTCTGTCCTAAGTCTAAATCATTTTGCATGCTGAAAATAAACCATGATCCATAATAAGTACTTGTAACATTCTTTACATTAATAGAGGGTTTTTTTTAATAACCTTTTGACAGTCGTCAGCAGTTTTGGATGTAACACTTGTGTCAATTTTCAGTCATTTCTGATGATTCTTATTTAATTCTCAAAATAGAAATACAAGAGAAATAATTTTGCATTATATTACAATATCTGGAAATGCCAGGTGATTTTTAAAAAAGAAAATTAATTTACAATTGCTTTTCAAGTTTAAATTGCTAGATTATCATCACTTATCTGTAGTTCATTGTAGACTTGCTCTTGATCAATTTATGTTGCCAGTTTTAAAAATATTTACCCAGAAAACAATATCAAAAAAGAAAAGTATTTAAAAAGTCATGCACTCAGAAGGTCAGACTTTTTCTTGCTGGTGCTACTTTCATTTTGCCTCTGTGTGCATCCAGTTTGTACAATGAATGAAGCCTGTGACCTTGTAATTAAAGACTGTATCATAATGCATACAGACAACGAGGGTAGGATTAATATTGTGTGGGTAAACTGTAAAATCTGACATGTCTTTGCAGCTAACTGATGACATTGCTTTTTCCTGCTGGCTCTCACAATGCTGCACCTCCTCTCCCCTCCCCTCCTGGCTCTTACCACGTTGCTTTTCCCTGCTGGGTCTCACAGTGCTGCTCCTTCCCTGCCAGCTCTCACCATGCCGCTGCCTCTCTGCTGTCCCCGGTGATTGCAAATTTCTCGCCCCTGGCTCCCGCCATGCCGCCCTTCCCTGCCGTGCTCTCCAGGGAGCCGCATTTTTTCTTTAAAGAGCTGCATGTGGCTCATGAGCCGCAGTTTGGCCACGTCTGTACTAAGCACCTGAGACTTCCATCTTTGGTGATATGTTAACATATCCTGTTCTGTCAGCTCCTTGACTCTTCCATTTGTTGTTTTGTCTTTCCATAAAATATGTAATATCTTTCATAGACATCTGTGATGGGCAGCCTTCAAAACTTTTTGTTGTTGTTTTTTTGTTAATTACTGTCATTGGCCAGGTCTCTGTGCCATACAGTAAGTAGCATGCTCAGTACAATGGCATATTATAAGCAGACTCTTAGTTTGGTGTAGAGACTTCTGGTTGACCAGATGTTGTTCATCTTTCCAAAACTGATGTTTGCTTTTCCTAATCTGATCTGAATATCTTTATGACAGCTACTGTCAAATGTTTTCCTATATAGCAGAACTCGCCTCCCTGTTCAATTCCTTTTCCATCCAGGTACACCTTTGCATCTGTTGTGAAATTTCCTACCTTCATAATCTTGCTTTTCTCTGCATTTATTTTCATTCCAGTTTTTAGCGCTTCTTGTTCTGCATTTGATGCAAGGGCTATCATTGTGTTCCACATCGTACTTACTAAGCAATTTCATCAGCAAAGTCGAGGTTGTGTAACTCACCTTCATTAACCCATTTTACAACATTCGTGACATCTTTTGTTGCATGCTTCGTCATTTAGTTGTTCTTAATGTAAAGAGGATAGGGGATTACTCGCCCATCCCCGCAACCTTCTCTAACTGCTTACAATATCAAGCCACTCACCCAGACCTGTATCTGATTTTACTACCACCTGCTTCCATCATATAAACTCATTGTTGTGTTCATCAGCTTGATTGGTATCCATAGCTTCTTACAATATTCCATAGTATCACAAATTTTGTCCACTATAGTATGCTTTCTTAGAGTCAATAAAGTTGTTTAAGATCAGTTTTTGACAAGCAGTAAACCTTTCAATTATCTGTTGAAGAATTAATGTCTATTTACAACATGATCTATGTGGACAGAATCCAGCCTGTTCTTTCTGTAATATTTCATCCATTGCCTTCATTCTGTCCAGAATAATAGTAGCCAATACTTCTTCATTCTCAGCTTAACAGTAGCCAATACTTTGTCCAGAATTGATAGCAGCACAATACCTCTCTAGTTTGTGCAGAGTAAGATCGTCCTTTCTTGTCAATGCCACAATGGCATTTATTCTTTCACCAATATTTCATTAAATAGTTTTGTTAGTTACTCGGTTAGAATTTCAACTCCTGCCAGTACCTGTGCTTAAATATTGCCAACTCTCCAAACTTTCCCCTGCTTGTGGCCTTTAATATCTTCAGTATTCCTGACTCTACTGTTATTTCTAATTTAGCAATAGCATTTCATTCACACCTATGCATGATTGTTGGCTCTGGTCAGTTTAATATGGAATGGAAATGTACTTTTCATCATCTGACTTGTTTTCAACATCTGTCCACATGGGTCCCTGATGGCCAACTCTTGAGATAATTTGATTCTTTCTGAGAGGTCTTTCACTGTATTATAGTGGTGCCTGAAGTCGTCCCTTTATGCTCCTTCTTTTGCCTTTGCAGCCTTCTTCTGAATCTAGACATTTCTATCTTGTCTGAATCTCTTTACTTCTTTATTCTGTCTTGTATTTTCCTCTGAGAGCTCTGGTTATGTCTTGCACTGTTCCTTTTTTACCATCAGAACTTTCTAACCATCAACAGCTGCTCATGTTCTAATCTAGATGTAACTCATGCATCTTTTGTCTGTCCTTTTTGGTGTCCCAGTACTTCCTCTACTGTCTCAATTACCATCTTCTTGCATTTGGACTATTTGTCTTTTAGACTTTGGTCAGCCTGGTCCTGTAGAGCATTGGAATAGTTGGTAAATACAGTCTAGAAGCTGATCTACATTTTTTTGTCCCTGAGCTTGTCTATTGCTATTGCATTCCTTCCATTCATCTTTGTGATCATTTTGAGTTCAAGTTATAATGTGTAGATTTTAGGTACACACACCTACTGTATCTGCTGGTTAACAGACATTCAAGAGCCATTCACCATTATTGGTTTGGGTGCTTTCTGCTGCTGTGTCCATGACTCCTTCCCAGCCAGTAGGGTTGTTGCTGATTTGTGCATTGAAGTCACCCATCGTTTACTTGAGATTAGGAATCTGCATGTGAAATGTATCCAATTCACTGTCGTTTGTTGCATTTGTTGGTGAATATACTTGGATAATTGTATAATTGACATGTCTTGTTTTCAGTATAGCTGTTATTATTCTGTTGTTCACTGGCATCCAAGTCAGTAGGGTCTTCTTGCAAAGTTATCCAAGATAATTCCCATGCTTCTTCCATGCATTCCTCCTCCTGTCAGATTTTGACATCATCAGACATCATGTTGCCATGTCCTACGTTCACTGATGCCAAGTATGTTACCATGGTATTTTTTCATCTTTTGTGACACCTGTGCCAGCTTTCTTATACTATAGAAATTGTGTATGTTCCGTATACTTACTCTTATTACAGACCAAAATATGGTGTCTTGAGATCTCAGGTTCCAAAGGTGCAGCAATGTTAGTCTAATTCAGTAAAAAATGAGTCCTGTGATACTTAAAGACTAACAAATTTATTTATTGCATGAGCTTCCATGGGAGAAAATCCCACTTCATCAGATTTTCATGGGATTTTCTCCCATGGAAGCTCATGCAATAAATAAATTTGAGATCTCAGGTTTCTTGTGGTTTTCACTGGTCTCTGTCATATGTGGGTTTTGAGTTTCATCTATACCTACCATCCTCAAGTTTTGGTTTAACTGTTGCAGTAAGCTTGCAGTAAGGGTTTTACCTGAGTGGCCTGCAAACCCAATTGTAGAACCATCCTCTTTTATCTGGGCTTTATCTAAGGGAGAATAAGGCCTTTATAAACTGAACTTTAATTTTTATTCCATCCAACTTCATCCACTCAGAAAATAAGGTCTTCCACCTCTATTCCTGCACTTTGTTGCTTTTCTTTTCCATTCTCCTTTCTTTAGTTTTCTCACTCTTCCCTGACTTTGTGTCTCTCCTCTTCTCTCTGCATTTCTTTCCCTGCAGCAATTCCCAATCCTGCCTCCTAGGACTTCATTCCCACTCATTCCCTACTTTTTTCCAGCCATTAAAAATGATCAGCAATGAAATGGTTAATGCTGACCTTTAAATATCATTCTTAGGCTGTAGGTTTAATGTGTTTCGGGGAGTCTAGACCTTTCAGAGACAGAAACTAGGGGCTGGAAACACTAGAAGCAGTTAAGGCTCCAGCATCTGCCTGGATTGAGGTCACACCTGTAAAATGCACCATTTCATGTTGAAATGAGTGAGCACCAGCAAGGACACATTGTTCCAAGTTAGATTCCAAAAAGAAAGGCATTCAAAGAGAGGTTCACAGTGGGCCATGGGGCCCCAGCAGGGATAAATCATTTGGTGGTCCTCTGAGGGCATCTGCCTTGGAGTCCTTGTGTCCAAGAAATCTGGGAATTTACCACAATTTAGCAAAACAAGGACTGACAGCACCTTTGTCACTGTGTATTTAATATAATCTCATCCTTTCTTCCCCATATATCATGCCTCTTCCTGTCCTTTGGTGGTGCCAGTGTAAGTCTGTCTTTAGAAACTCTCGTCAGCACTCGGCATTGTGACTGGCTCCTGAATGCCTGTTGGTAATGCACGAAGAATCTACCATGTCATTCACTTGTGTATTCTCTCACAATATTTAGAATAAGATGATGTACACAATTTCCCATCAGCAAGCCCAGTTTGCCAATTCATATGGTAGTGCTGGTTGCTTTAATGTCTTGTTAGCAAAGCATTCATGTTGTTTTGTGCTTGAATTATTTTGGCAGGTTAAAAATTTTAAACATAAACATGGCTACTCAGAGGGAAATGAAAATATTGATTCAGAAAATATCTTGCACGGTACAACCGTTTCTAAAAACATTACTGCTTATTGTCTCATGATCTCGTCTTCTGTGTATTTTTCTTGCATTTTAATATTATTAATCGAAACTGGCAATCAAATAAGGCTCTTTCAAACTGCAGGAAATGCCTACAGTTCAGTCTGGATTGTATGTCAATAACCAAATATTTTTGTGCTAATTTGCAAGAACCATCTGAGTATCAAATATTAATTAGCAAAACTAGCAGCAGGATGATACTATTATGGATAATGTATTCTTCTATAAGAGAATGATAGGGGTAGCTAGGTATGACTACATGATTTAAGATGGTACTTGGTCCTGCCATGAGTGCAGGGGACTGGACTCGATGGCCTTCCATTGTCCCTTCTAGGTCTATAATTCTATGATTCTATACCCCACCCCTCTTGCAGGTTCCCCAGTCAAAAGTTTGACTTCAGTTAAACAGGTCGTTAAACTGAGATCTGTGATTCCAAGTTAATTGGCACAGGCAGCCTCAGGTTTCTAATATCTGTGTAGACATATTCACTATGATCCAGGGTATAGGGCAGTTGTGCCCAGCTGGAAGCATCTTGATCTGCAGAGAGTTAGTGCTTAGCACTTTTTGAAAATCAATCCCTTTCAGGCATTTTCAGGTTATTCCCCTCAAAACTTGTGGAAAACCAAGTCATTGGTCACTTTTGACTCCTTAATCATTGTTTGTAATGAGAAACATTATATTTTTTTGAAAATACATAGATTTTCTTACAAAAATAAACCTGTGATTTTGCAGCCATTTGAAACCTTTTTTCATGGAAATGTAGAGGACTTCTAAATAATTAGGAAAGACAAGGCCAGCACACTCCCTGTTGCAGCACACTTGCTTCTCTGTTTCATCTTGGATGGCAATGATACTGCAAGGAGGGGGAACCGCCAACCTGTGGAAGTTATTTTTTATTCATTGATGCTGGGAGTCCAGCATTATGGAGCACAGTTGTGCTTTGTGAGATAAATCATGACTTCTAACCATTTAAAATACTTTTCTGGCAGCTGCCACTCATAGTTCGAGTGTTCATCTCTCCAGTCAATCAGTGTGTCTCTTGTTTTACAGGCTCAGCAGAGTCTTAGGTAAATGTGTAGCTTCAGGTAAGTAATATAAATTATCCCCCCAACCCCTTCATAAACATTGTGCTAGACTGTTTTGATTAGAAAATACTCTGGCAGAGCCTGTGTCCAGTCCTGTTGCTGCTGTTGAATGTACAGCTTCTGCTTTTTCTGGCTCCGCTACTGGTGAACGTGTTGTTCCTTCCACTTCCTCTGCTAATGGTCACCCGCACATTCTAAAGATAATGCAGGGGACCACACATCCACACCCACACACTCATTTATATTCTGGCACATATTTTCAAAGGACAGATAGAACAACGGAAATTTACTGAGTTTAACTGTTAGTTATAGAGTGGGATTGTGGAAGGGAAATTCTCTTTAGCAGGGATTAGATTAGAATTTGGATAGTTAGCTTTCCTTTTGGCTCCTGCAAAAGAGAGAGATGGGGCAGCCAGAACAAGTGAAAATAGACGAGAAACAAGATGAAAAGATGGGTGATTTGCTAAGATCCATAATGGCAAAGACCCTCTACCACTTCAGCAAAGTAAACAATAGCAAAGCATTGCTTAAGCAGTGGTTCCCAACCTTTTCAGTAACATGGCACACTTCAGTGAGACAAACAATTCCATGGCACACCCACTTTTTTCAGCTGAATTGTTTGTTCAGAAATGTCACATTTACTTACATTGACTATGATTATGGTCTTAGTAGAGTGATTTGCAACATAGTGCATACAACAAGCTAAAGAAGGCTGAAATGCATCAATGTTTCAAATCCAGTTTTATGAGTTGTATTTTTGGTGGATATTGTTTAAAATGAAACAATGTTTGTTTTACGTTGATTTCCATTACCTTTGCTCAAAATGTCATGGGACAATTGGACAGTTCTTATGGCACACCACTTCAGCACCTATGTTACCTCTAATTTTTTCCTCCATTGAGTGGAGCAATTAATGACCTGAGCAGTAAGATACAAGTTGTGTTAGTGGGGTGGGCAGAGACCCAATGCCACTGCCAGAGAGTCAGTCTCAATAGCAATTTCAGCTGATGGGCTAGTGGTGTTTATAGTGTACATTAAAACAAACAATTCTACTGTTAACTTTTATTCATTTACAACTATTGCATGCACTGACTAAGATCATAAATTCATAATGTGCTGCGCAGTGTTTCTAAAGTAGATAATAGCAATATATCATTTTAGCACCCTGTGTCTTCCTCCTCCCCCCCACAACCCCCCCCCCTTTCTTCTCCCTCTGCAACCCACCCATCTCTTCCACTGCAGCCCGCATTTCAGAGGTGTCACTAGCATAGGGCTCCGGTGGTGTCAGCCCCCTGAAACTCAGGGCCAGCCCCTGAGCAGCACACCTCTAAACTGTGCAGGGGCACACCATCACTCTGCCACACAGTGAATGCTGCTGGCTGTGCACAGCTGGCAGCTGTGGCTTCTGCTTGGCTGGAAGACAGTCTTCTGGCTGGTAGGGAACTGCCCCAGGCTGGACCTGGGAGTTTTTAAAACTCCCGCCCTGGCCTGACCTTGCTCTGAGTGCCAAGAGTCTCAGCCTCTGCCGTGGTTGCACTCTCTTCTGGTGGTCAGGTAAAGGAGCTGAGGGGGAAGTCTGGGGGCAGGCACGCCAGCCCAGGGGGGAAGGGGCACAGGAGAGGGGATCAGCCTTGGGCAGCAGGAGACAGTGGCAGGACTGGGGGGTTAGGGAAGGGCTTGGGGGACTATAGGGGGAGTTGGGAAGGACTCAAGGAACCAGTGGAGGGAGTAGAGAATGGATCGGGGCCTGGGTGGCCAGTGGGGGCCTGGGCCCCACCTGATTTTTATGTGTAGAGGCACTCCTGCCCTGTCTCTTCCTTCTTCATCCCCCCCACAGCCTCCCAGCTCTTCCCCCTTCCCCTGGCAGTCCCCCCATCTCTTCTCCCTCCCCCAGATAGTCCCCCCAGCAGCCCGTAATCCCCAAGTCTGTTTCCCTGAGCACCTGATCTCAGCATGACCCTGGCTGTGGCCCTGCTGCCCTGTCCCTGCAGACCGTCCACTCTGGCTCTGCTGCTTCTCTGGCCCCCTCCACACCCAGAGACCCCACACTCATCTTCATAAGTAAGGGGCCCCACCATACAATTGCTGAGAAACCCACTCCTCTGCCCTGGGCTCGGCAGGTAGGGAGGGAGATTTACAAATGCCCCACCTCCAGTTCCTAGACTAGTGCTGGCTGGTTGAGTCAGCAGCCTGTCTGAGTCACACAGACAGTCTGCCAGTGCGTTAACAGCCAGCAGCTCCCTGCTGCAGCTCACCAGCCATGTGGGGGGTTTAGCCCATAGCAATAGAGCCCTGCAGATCTGCAGGTATCCTCTGCGGATCTGCAGGTATCCATATCCAAGGATATGGGCATGGATAACTGCAGACCCATTGCTACAGATTGACCCATTGATGCAGATTCTATTTTTATCTGCCCAGGGTGCGATCCATTGCTTCAGCTGCTGCTATGATCTGTGTCAACAGCACACAGGGGAACAAGGGCTCCAGCCAAACCTAGCTAAGTTCTGACTGTGGTCTTCCAGCCAATCAGAGTATCAGTCATGGCAAAATGGGGCTTGGAGAGTCACCACTCACTGTCAGTCAGCATGCTGGCATTTGACTGGCTCATTCCATGACTTCATTGCCTACTTCTTTCTTTTCTTGTTTGCAGTTCACATGCCATGCTGTCAATCAGAGATTTATTTGGTTGCCATGGAAATCTGATCGACAGCATAGCATGCATACGGCAAACAAGAAAAGGAAAAAGTGGCTGGGACCCATGTGGGGAATGAGCCAATCAAAGGCTAAAGTGCTGACTGTGAGCCCAAGGTTGGTTGTGGATACAGTTATGGATCTAGATAAAACATGGTATGTGGATCGCAGACTGGATAGATACTGTTGCTGAGCAGATGTAGATTGGATGAGGATCCACATTTTTGTGTCCGTGCAGGGCTCTACATGGCGACACACTTGGAGGTTATTTTACTATGTGGAAACCCAAAAAAGCTGTGCAGGGGTTTGAAAACAACTGTGCAGCTGCGCAGCCGCACAGCTGTGCAGCTTAGAGGGAACAATGTGCAGCACACTGGTTGAAAACCACAGGCTTAGGCCATCTGAGGCAAGGTGAAAGATTTGGGATTACTACAGGCCTATGTTTTCAAAAATACAATGACTAATGACTTTGGGTGCCTCAGTTTCTTGTTGCTCAACCTGAGACATTGTGAAGGGTCCTTATTTTCAGAGGGAAGTTGTCAGCACTTCTAAAAATCAGGCCCATTTCAGATATCTCAAGTTGAGCAACCCATTAACTGAGGCAGCCCAAATCACAAGTCCTTGCTGGAAATCTAAGACAGAGTGTTTATGGTCAATAAGATAAAACAATGAAAATATAATTTGGGAATAATTCATTGAGGGGTCTGAAGGTACAAGGGATACCATCACACTGAGGTCAGAGGTTGGCAGCTGGCTGATTAGCTCCAACTGTTGCATCTGGGAAAAGCCATGCAGCTGAACTGGCTGATCCTCATAAAAGGAGGAGCAGGAAATAGCAGGGTAAGCTGCAACACCTGCTAGAGGCTGGAGCAACTGTTCCAAGAAACAAATGTACAGAAAGGAGACTATGGGAAATCCTATTATCACAAAAGCTGTAAGCATAGAGTTAGGACATTTTTGAGTGATGAACTTACAGGTGTGAGGGAAAGATTTGGGGAAGTTTTATTTTGTTTTGTCAAGGAGGCTTGAAATCATAGAGAAGAAACTATAACAACTAAGCCTTCCCTGGCCTCTGTGAGAAGGTTCCATGTAGAAACCTCTCAAGAAGGTTGCTGGCTCAGCCAGGGCTGTCCCTAGGCAGGTGTGGGGTCCTGGGTGAATTGCCCTCTGCAGGGCCCCCATTCACCCCCCCAGGGCACTGGGGGGCATGGCCGGCTGGACCAGGGGAAGAGCAGGCCACTGTGCCAGCTGTCCCATGCCAGTGGCTGTCAAACGTCCTTAGGCCAGTGGTTGTTAAACTTTTTCCCTTCCCAGACACTTCTGCCCTTTGGTCACCCCCCACAAAAAAAAAAAAAAAAAAAAAAGCGGCTGCTGCAAAAAAACTGAACAGTGACCATGGCTGCAGGGGTGGGGGAGGCAGTTGGGGGTCTGGCAGTCCCTCACAGCTTTCATTCTTTCTCTTAAGGCTTCTATTGCTTCTTTGAAATCTACACATCTATTCTGAGATCACCTACATGGAATATGCAGAGGGTGATCACACATACCATACTCCTGTCTCAAATCAGGAAGTAGATAAAGTCTCTAAAACTGTATGTAGTAGCCTGGAGTGTGTGTGTGGGCGGGAGCTCCTTGCAAGGGGTGTGACTAGGTGAAGAAATGAGATGGAAGTGCTGAGACAGGAAGGAGAAGCAAAAAAAGCAAGGAGTCTTATAGCACTTAAAGACAACAGATTTATTTATCACATTAGCTTTGGTGGGAGAAAATCACACTTTGTCAGATACTTTGAAGAGGGCAAAGCATCTGATGAAGTGGGATTTTCTCCCATGAAAGCTCATGTGATAAATAAATCTGTTAGTCTTTAAGTGCCATAAGACTCCTTGCTTTTTTTGCTTCACTAGACTAACATAGCTGCCCCTTTGGAACTTAGGAAGGGGAAGAGAGCCAATGCCAGGCTGGAGACAAAAGTCCTGGAAGATCCTGTCTGCTGCTGAGCTTGTCCAAGTCCCTCCAGCTCCTGGTCCCTTCTCCACTGCCAAATCCCAGGAACTGAAATAGTCACTCTGGGTTCCACTTTCACCTCTGCACTTCATCTGCCTCCTGAATCTGCATGAGTTTCCATGAACACACAATTGTCCACAATATTGTGACTGAAGAGGTGCTAGCCCTCTCTGCTTGGTCTGGTGACAACTGGCAGTGTGCATAAGGCAGCACCATAATGGGGCTATCCACTCCTATCTTCAGATTACGACCTTGTTGTAACTTCTCCTTCCAGCAGATCCATCCCTGAGTTGGATTTTATTCTGTTACTTAGGCTCTCTAATTGTAGGAAAAAAATACCATACTTTGTAACACAGGCTCCTACTGGAACAGTTTGCTTTTCTCTTCTCTTTTTAATTATTATTTAAAAAAATCTCTGGAATTTTTATTAAAATCTACAAGTTATAACTTTTGTTGCAAACAAGGGAATTCTCAACCCACTGAAAAAAGAGGCAAGTCCTAATCTGCAAAAATAACTGCAATCAATCCCCATATCCCAGAAACGGTGGAATAAGTGGGTGTTCACAGTTTTTTCTTTATTGGATCTATTGATAAAAAACCACAAAGGTTGCTTGCCAGTAACCTCAGTCCTTTTTGTAGGAATGATAGAAGCTCCAAGAGATACTGACTCAAAGAGGAGGCATAGAGGTTGTTTGAACAACAATTAGCACCTCATTGTTAGTCCTAATGACTCACCTTTGTTGCAGTGCAACAGGCTGCATGAACACTGCCTTAAGCAACTTTCACCCCAAGCCACTCCTCTGGCCTTACAGTAGAACCAGCCCTGTGAACTGGGCTGCCACTTTTGACTGGCTCTCCCAGTCCTTGGCATGGGGGGACAGTGGTGTGGCCCCATGGGGCCCCCCCAAAGCACTGGGCCCTGGGTGGCTGCCCCTCTTGCCCCACCCTAGTGATGGCACTGGGCTCAGCAAGTGAAAGTCTGGGTTTGTCTGAAAGATGGTGCTTTTAGATAGGCTCCAGTCTTTTATGAGGGGGGATGGGAATCTAGACTAATTTATTTGCTGAATAATATTTAATTGCCTAAAGACCTGCTTGATTAGCAGGGAAACAATTAATAATTTTATCAACTGAAATTTTTTACTAAAATATTAGATAAATAATTTCTTTAATTCAAATAAAGGAAAAGAATTTGGACTGCAATGGAGAATGTCTTTGAATAACTTTAAGGAGGAAAATGCTTTACAGAATTTGTATAACATTATGTTATTATTGACTGTTGAGGTAAGGAGAGCACTCACAGGCTCCAGTCAGAATCGTCAGGATCAGAGCTCAGTGCTGTACAACCTTATAGAGGAACATTGTCCTTGCCCAAAAAAGTTAGACTTCTTCTCAGTGAGATTATAAATATCTTTTTTTTTTAAATAGTGTATGAGACCAGGAGTCAGGAAAAGTAGATTTTGCTGCTGCATAACCTTGGCTTTGTGGAGCTCTTTTCCAGAAGAATCACTGCATTTGTTTTCTGAGTAACTGATTTGTATGCTTGGAGTTTGATTTGGACCCCAAGTTAGTTCAAGTGCAAATCACTTAGAGCTCAATCTAAAGCTGACTGATGTCAGTGGTAGTCTTTCCATTGACTTTACTTGGCTAAGGATTAGGCTTTTAGCTTTTCTGTTCTTGAATTGCCACCGCTCCTCAGCAAAAATCAGGAGATGTTATATATTTTCTATGTATTTGTCTTCCTGATTGCTAATTTCTTGAAACACCTACTGTATATACTCATGTATAAGCCCAGATTTTTCTTCCAAAAAATCCCCCCTGAAAAGGGCACTCAAGTTTATATGCAGGTCAGGAGCTGGAGCACACAAGAAATAGAAGGAATCTGGTACTGTGGCAGGAAGCAGCCCCAGCCCAGGCTGGGAGTTCTGAAATCTTCCATCCTGAGCATGCTCTGAACATGTTCAGGGAGGGAGCCCCTGCATGTGGCAAGGCCACTGGAGCCAGGTAAGGGGGCTCTGACTGGGGGGGGTCAGCTTGGGGGAGTCAGTGTCAGGGTGGGGGGATTAGGAAGGGGGTTGGGGACCCCTGGAGAAGCACTGGCAGTGGGCAGGGATTAGGGAGGGTGTCAGGGAGTCCCCAGGAAGCTGTGGCAGCAGGTGGGGGTTTGGGAGGCTGTCGGGGAGTCCCTGTGAAGTGGCAGCAGCAGGTGAGGGTTAGGGAAAGTGTTGGGGAGGCCCTGGGAAGTGGCAGCAGTGGGCAAGAGTTTGGGAGGGGGACTTGAGGAAGCTGGCAGCGCAGAGTGGGGGGCAAGGGGCCTGAGGCCAAGCAGGGACCTTGGCTTATACGCAGGTCATGCATTTTTCCTGTTTTGGGGGCTCACAACTGGGGGAGTTTGCTTATGCGCAGGTTGGCTTATACATGAGTATATATGGGTATATGGGTATTTCCTCCATTAATAATTATTCTAATACATTTTCTAGTATGAGGAATATATACCGGCACACTTTAAAAAAAGAAAGGCACATTCAAACAATCTAATCTGCATATCAGTTCTAATTCAGCTGTTTCTTTGACATCTTGATGTAGCTGTCAAAAAGAAACAGCTGAATTAGAACTCATATGCAGATTAGATTTTGTGAAAGCAGGATTAAATCATGACTATGGTTTTTTTTCCCATTACAACAGATGATTTGACTTCGCCCTCCTCTGTGTGCTGTTTCCCAGTGTTTGAATCTTAATAACTGCTCTGTTTTGCTGTTACTGCATGAGCTGATCCCATGTCTTACACCCCCTTGCATTTATTTTCATCCCATTCTGTAAATTCTCTCATCTTCAAAACATCTGACAAAGTGGGATTTCCTCCCACAAAAGCTCATGAGATAAATAAATCTGTTAGTCTTTAAGTGCCACAGGACTCTTTACTTCCTTTGCTGAACTAGACTAACACGGCTGCTCCTTTGGAACTGATCAGTAAAGTTTTGTTATCCATCTGAAGGGCAGCCCATTAAGGGATTATTAGGATTCCTACACACCAGCCCATACACAGGAGTTTACCTGAAACAGGGCCAACTCAAGGAGTTGTGGTGCCCTGAGCCAACTTCTCCATCTTTCTGCCCTACTGGCAGCCCAGCACTGGTAAGGGGAGTGGGGCCAGCTGCCCTGAGGCCGAGCTCTGAGCACCCGCTTCACCCTTGGGCCTGCTAATCTGCCCTCAGGGTTGGGGTGAGCCAGCCCACAGCTTGAGCTGTCTCATTCCTACCCTGCCCCTGGGCCTGCCACTGTGCCCCCGGAGATGGGGCAGGCTGTCCATGGCCCGGCCAGTTCAGCCACAGAGTAGGTGGGAGGGCCTGAAGTTGAACCAGAAGGCGGACCACGCACAGCAGTCAGCCCCGGGGCCGGCAGCTGGCCAGGATGAAGCCAGTGCCCCTAAACTTCAGCACCCCGAGCCAGTGCCACACTGGCTCACCCCTTAAGCCAGCCCTGACCTGAAAGTACAGATTTGGAGACACTTGAAAATATGGGCATCAGCACAAAAGAAAACTACAGCAGTGAACATCCCCTGAGAGGAACATTTTTTGCTGGATGTTCTGGTTGTGGTATGGAAAGAAAAAGATCTTGTTGACCATTTTATTTTTTTAAAGCAAACAAATATTTAATTCTATTTTTATTCTCTATATATTGATTACTGGAAAAATGATTGTGCTGGCAGCATTTCATTCTTCATTACTCAAAGAGATCCCAGTCCTGACATCAATAGGAGTTTTGAGTAAGTAGGGATTGTAGGATGGATCCAATGTTTTTGTGGGGAGGGCAATGAGACTGTTTAATATAAATGGATTCATTTACATTTAACATCCTAAGTACCACATAAGTCCTCTTTTTCATCAATTCTATGTTTTCCGTATGGATTTGGATCTCTATGGCACTAGCTTTTATTAACAGTTGATTTCTGTGTAATGATGTGATCCACCTACAGCTTTGTTAAATTTCTTTACAGGAGCTCAACAAACAAGGAGTCTGGTGGCACTTCTAAAAACTAACACATTTATTTATCATATGAGCTTTTGTGGGAGAAAATTCCCACTTTGTCAGATGCTCACAAGATGGGGAAGTTACAGAATGGGAGCAAAATAAATGCAAGAAGTATTAGTCATCGGCAGGGATGGTCTTAGGGATTTTAGGGCCCAGGGCAAAAGTAAAAGATGAGGCCCCTCATGCCATCCTAGCCTTGACTTTTGCCTCCTTGGCTTCATTGGGGCCCCCAAGATTCCCTCCTCGGCTGCTAGTTCACCCCCTTCAGCCTCCCCACTGCTTTCCCTTTCCCCCGTGCCCTCCTGCTGCTCACCCTGGCCCCTGAAGCCTCCCCCAGTCCCTCTTTCCCCCTGAAAACTCCATTCTTCTTCCTTGGACCCTTGGAGACTCCCCGCTTCTCCCCTAGGCCCCTGCAGACTCCTCCTGCAGATTCCCCACTTCTCTTCCCCTTCCCCTTGTGGTCTCCCGGCTGCTCCCTCCAGCCCCTGCGACCTCCCCACACAGCCTCCTTAAGCCTCCGCACTCTCCATCTACCACCTGGCTGCTGCCCACTCCAGATCTCCACTGCTCCCCAGGCTTATACGTATGTGGAAGGTGCACACAGCCAGGATACATTAAGGTGCTATACTTAAAGTGGTAGTGCTGTGGGGGCCCCTTTTCCCTGGGGCCTCTGGGCAGCTGCCCACACTACCCTCCTGCTAAGACCACCTATGACTCATAGGATCATGTCAGAGTGTTACAGCAAATCAAAGCAGTTGTTCAGCTTCAAACAGTGGAGAACAGCAATTAGAAGCAGGTGTGGGGTTTGAGGGAGGAAGGCAAAATTACCTGTTGCAATGGGAAAAAAACCCATAGTTTCTATTCAGTGCTAAGTTAACAGTCTCAAATCTGAACATGAATTTCAATTCTGCAGTTTCTTTTTGAAGGTTTTGATTCATTATCCATTTCCGTAAGTACAGCTACTAACAGATAATTGATGTAGTGATCAGGAAGATTGAAGTGTTCCCCTATTTATTTTTGACTGTTGTTGTTTCTGATGTCAGATTTGTGCCCGTTTATTCTTTTGCACAAAGACTGTCCTGTTTGTCCAATGTATAAGGCTGGGGGAGATGGGGCTTTTCTGAGACATGATGGCTTAAATCAAATTGGTGGATGGATGAGCAAGTGAGTGAGCCCTTGATGGAGTAGCTACCTTGATTAGGTCCTATGATGATGTCGTTTGTGCAGATATATGGGCAAAATTGGTAGTGTGGTTTGTTGCAGAGATAGGTACCTACTTTAATGTTTCTGTTGTTAGGCCTCTAGTTGCTGGTGAGTATCTGCTTAAGGCTGGGAAGCTGTCTCTAAGTGAGGAGAGGCTTGCTGTCCAAGGCCTGAGAGAGTGAGGGCTTATTTTGTAGGACAGGCTGTATGTCCTTGATCATGTGATGTAGAGATTTGACTTGGGGTTGTAGGTGATAACCAGTGGCATTCTGCTGTTTTCTTTCTTGGGCTTCTACTGTAGTAGTTGACTGCTGGATATCCAGCCGGCTCTGTCAATCTGTTTCTTCGCTACTCCAGGTGGGTACTGTAGTTTTAAGAATCCTTGTCTGTCTCTGTCTGAGAGCTTGGCTGTAGACAATAGATCAAGTGTTGTATCCTCAGTGGAAGCTCAGTGGATGAAAGTAACTATAGCGGTCTGTAGGTTTATAGTATATGGTGCTGTTTATATGTCCATCACTAAGTTGTACTGTAGTGTCCAGAAAGTGGATCTCCCATGTGGAGTTTTCCAGGCTAAGGTTGATTGTGAAGTGGAAATTGTAATCTCTGTTGAAAACTTCAAGGACATCCTTTCTGTGGGTCCAGAGGGTGCAAATGTCACCAATGTAGCATAAGTAGAGGAGTGGTTCTTTGGGACGAGGCTGGAGGAAGCATTGTTCTAAGTCATCCATAAAAATGTTGGCATATTGTGGGGCCATGTGGGTACCCACGACAGTGCTGCTGATTTGAAGATATAAATTATCTTCAAATCTGAAATGGTTGTGGGTAAGTCCAAAGTAACAAAGTTGAATCACGAAATGTACCATGACATCATCTGGGATATTTCTTTCAATGACTCATAGTCTGTCTTTGTGTGGGATGTTGGTCTATAAAGCTTCTATGTCCATAGTGGCCAGGATGTTTGTTTTCTGGAAAGTCACCAGTGTATTGAATCTTTCTCAGCAAATCCATGGTATCTTAAAGATAGCTAGGAGTGTTGATAGTATTGGGTGAGAGGAAAGAGTTCACATAGCCAGATAAACCCACTCTAAGAATGCCAATGCCTGAGATGAAGGGACGTCCAGCGTTTTCAGTTTTATGGATTTTTGGTAGGAGATAGAATATTCCTGATTGGGGTTCTGGAGGTGTGCCTGTCTTGATTTGTTCCTGTGCTGCTCTAGTATACCTTTTGGTATTAGAATGCTGTGTTGGAGAGTAATCTATATTTCATGTTCAAATTTGCTGTTTTATGTCACACAGTACACCTGCAGGGTCTTCTGTGTCACCCACTCTTGATTTATTGCAGGTGCCACTTGCCACTAATGCTTGTTATATTTCTGTAACTACTTATTTGTTTCTTACCATTATAAATAAAAAACCCTCAGTTTTTAATAAAATACACACATTTTCACAGCACAAATTTGACCACATATAAGAATATTATGGATAAGATATAAGTTCATTGTGGTTAAAGCCAAAATGTATTCTACTAAACCACCATGTTAAAAGATCAAAACTATTAAAGGGGTTTTGTAATGCAAAAGTGTAATCTTTTTTACAGTTAAATGTAGTTTCTTAAATGGCCACTATTGGATTGCATGTGTTAAACGCAAGTATTTATTTAAACAAAAGTGTCATTATAAACAAAGATCTGGGCTTGAGTAAGGGCTGTAAAAGTGGGTGTAGCAAGGGGGCATGGTCTCCTGCTGAGATTGATAGGAAAGGACTGCCACTCAATCCCTGGATGGTAGAGCCAGGGATGCTTCACTTACCAGGCTGGAAGCAGAGGGGCAGAGCCAGAACAGGAATAGGAAGTATAAAGGGTGTGTGCTACAGCTCCATCAGGCCCAGCTGCTGCAGGAGAAGGATGTCTTCTGCCTGATGCTGGAGGGCAAACCAGTGAGTCCTCTGGCTGTTTCAAGGACTCACTTGACCCCCGAAGTAGTGGGACAACCCTGACAGTGAGGGCTTGCTTGGTCTGCTGCTGGTGATGTACTTCAAGGAGGCAGATGATGACCCTGGTCACCGGCACAGGCACGAAGGAAGTAGCCCATGGATAGCTGACTTATGTCTGATCAGGATCAGGCTTGAGCAGCTGTCAGTGGATATTGGCTGGATTCCTACTGATCCAGTCATGGAATGCTTTGCCACTTTAAGGGCCCTGGGCTGGGACACAGTGGAGTTGAGGGGCTGGTGTCCCCCTTTCTTCCTTGCAATCTCAGTCTTTGGGTGACAACCTCACCCTAGCCTATGAAGCCTCCCTAGGCTGTAGACTGTTTGCTTGCCCCACCCTACCTGAGGGTCAGTGCTGTGGACTTCTTGGCCACCCTGCCATGCCTGAGTGTTGAGGTCACTAGCCTGCTTGCTTGTCTGCCCTTCTGGAAGGCCAGGGATGATAACATGTGGAGAACTAATCCTAGCTTGTCCCCATAAGTGTGACTGAGAGGGGGGGACATGGCTTCCCTATGAAACTGACAGGAGGGATTGGCCACCTCCTCTACATTTGGCCTAAGGTCAACGTTGACCAAAGCCATAGTTTTGTCAATAGCTTCTGTAGAAGCACAGATCAATACAAACACACCAATGAAATATTTTTTTAAAATACTAGTGGAAACTGTTTTTATAAAACCACCAACAAATATATCAAAAGCAAACTTGCCTTTGTAATACAAATATTGCAGCATTGTGCTAGTGAAATGAGAACCTTCAAGTAAACTGATGCTTTGCAAATTGAAAGTAAGTGGTGTACTTTCATTGTTCAATCTGTGCAATGTAAAATACAGAATCACCATAACTGCAACAAGTAAATTATCTGTAAAAATCCAAGATTCATAATCAAAAGTGTATTAATACCATAGGAAAGGGGATTTATTTTAAAAATATTTCTTTTTAGCATAACTGTGTCACTTTAAATAAAACAATGAAAAAGAGAGCATATCGCCCAAGGAGCTTTTAACCAAACATGCTATAAAAAGTTTGCTAGGCTAAACATATAAGTAGATTTAAGCTACTCCCAGTGAATGTTCATTTTTTGAAGAATGGTTAAATAATGCATTAGGATCTTGAAAATGAACTCCAACAAAATGAAAACCTAGATTAAATCTGAAATATTAGTTTGAATAAATGAAGTGGATGTTAGCATAATGCTACTCAGTGTGTCATTCCACAGTTTGTGTGAGCAAGTGCTACTCTATGCGAGTAAAGATTGCAGACTCTGGTGATAAATCAGGATGCATATAGTGTCCTTGCTTCCAAAAGAGAAATGTCACATTGATGCCAGCATTTACTTGTATATCAGCACAGATTAGAGACAGCAAATACTTTGTCTTCAAAATCAAAAACCACAAAGGCTATGTTCACACGTAAACTGTTATTTTGAAATAAATTATTTTGAAATGAGTTATTTCAAAATAAAGTCCTTATATAAATATAAATATAAATATAAATATAAATATAAATATAAATATAAATATTTTAAAAATCACTCAAAGGGAAAGAGCATGTCCAAAGACAGGACTTGCTATTTTGCTTTAGGAGAGGGGCACCATGGGAGAAGTGGCAACATGGCCTCCTCCCTGAGCCATGCCCCTACCCAATAAAGGCTAAAAGGAAGGCACCCTGGGAAGGAGAAGGGCAAAAGTGTTATTTTGAAATAATGGTTCTTTCAAAATAACACGTCCGAATGCTGTTGTTTTGAAACAACTATTTCGAAACAACGGCTATTTCAATTTCATGTGAGGTTTTACTGTTTCGAAACAATGGCAGTTATTTTGAAACAACAGGTCCCATTGTTTCAAAATAATGGAACGTCGTCTGGACATAAATTTTATTTCAAAACAACGACTGTTGTTTTGAAATAAAACTCTCGTCTGAACACAGCTAAAGGGTATGTGTACACTATGGGCTTGAGTTGACTTAATAAGGCTTAAGACAACTTAAGGAAAGCCCTGGCCACATTTGGAGTTTCTTAAGTCGAATGAAAGACTTTCTTAAGTTGACTTAATAACTCCTGCCCTTAAAGTCAACTTTAAGGGTTAAGTCAACTTTATTAAGTTTACTTAACACAATGTGGCTGTTTATGTCGACTTAATAAAGTTAATAAAGCCGGCTTTAAGTAGACCTTATTAAGTCAACTTAACTGAGCCCTATAGTGTAGATATAGCCACAGTGAAACAACTCTTCCATCGAGTGGACTGATCCTGGGCACAGATGAAATGTACAGAATTATTTCTAACTACTTTTTTCCAGAGATAGTAAAAAAATGAAAACAAACAGATAGTTCTATAATTGTTTCTTGCTTCTTGGGTCCTCCCCCCACCCCCCGCAGATCTTACCCTTTTATTTTTTTATTATTAAGATTTTTTTCATAGGGACATTTTATTATTATTATTGTTGTTGTTGTTGTTGTTGTTGTTTCAAGTAAAAACATTCCTCATTATTTGTTCAAGACAAAGTGAATATTTTTTTTTCTGAACTCGCTCATTCAAGGACATTAGAGCTCAAACAATGAATTGGGACTTGAGCACTCATGCTCTGCTTTCATATGAGTGTTTGTAAGTTAGAGCCACCCATGGTAGCTTTTTCTTTAGGAAACAACTCACAGCGGGTTGTGTCACAATATTCAGAACAGAATATGATATGGTTTCATATCCTAATATCTTTAACATAGTTGGTACCCCAAAGTTTAAAAAGCAACAAGTAAAGCTCTAGTAATCCAGGGGCTGGGTAGGAAAAAATGGTAAATTGTAATATACTCATAAAGAACACATGTATATTGCAGATTATTAGTAATTTTGAGAAGAGGAATGTAGACTATTGCACTAAAGTTATTCCTCACTAGTAATGGCTAGTCTCTGGCAGTGACAAAGCAAGTTGTTCAGTTATCTATTCCAGTTCCAGACTGTCTGTCTCACAGGAATGAGATTGGGGAGTGAGTGGGTGGGTAACCTAACATGAGACAACTTGCTCTATTGAAAGTAGATTAGTAGTGTGGGAGCAGCCAGAAGTGATCTTTCCCTATGCTGCAAAGACTAGAAGATTGTGGATAATGGAGTGTTAGTTTGGAACATGAGTGAATTTTAGTATGTTTTCAGACTGGTAGTGAGGAATGAGGGGAAGAAGAGAAAGACCATGCACATGTTTGTGCATAGCATGTGGACAGAGAATGTTTTAAGAAAATATTTAAAGAAGGAAGGAGGAAGTTCTCTTGGAGGGCGTGGATGTTTGTATGAGTGTCTCAGAATTTAAATAACATTTGTAGTAATTTCTGAAGTGGAGTGGCATGGCAACTGCACTGATGAATATGCATGTAGTGGGTAGAGAGAAGGGGATTGCCCCTATGAGTGTGAAGGGTGGCAGGAAAAATACTGTGCGGAGAATGAGTATATGGCTGTTGGAGAGAAAAAGATCAGCTGGAGTTGGGAGCAGCAGGAAGGTGTGGCTTGGAAACAATCAAGGAGGAACAGAAGGAGAAAGGAGTAGATGGAAGAAGGAGGCAGAGGTGAGGAAGCCAAGAAATACTTGAGAGAGAGTAGGAAGTAATGAGGGGATACATTTTGGTTTAAGACTTCTCAGTCCTAAGCCAAATTAAATGTCACCTGTTGAGGCCCCTGCTTTATTCGTCTCAAAAGTGCTATGAGATCCATCCAGTACCATCCAGCCAGAAGTTATCCAACACTGTCCAGCATATGCGGGCAGACAGGACCTCAGTTTCATGACTAAACTGCTGTATGATGTTTCACAGTTTAGCAGCATTCTTGTGTCATAGCAAAATGTTAGTAAAACCAAATCCCAGTGCAGCCTAATTTTCAACATAACAGAGCATATGAACCTCACCTACCGGTACATCAAAAAGAGTATAAAACTTGCTAAATCCTGTAATTAACAGTCATATTCTTCTGTGCATGGAAGTTCTCACTGTAAAATCCTTGCTTCTTTGGCACAGAGGCTGCCTACATGTAGTATTCGGCAAACTGCTGAAGAAAGGAAGATATGTAGAATAGCTGTATGAGAGTGGGAAAGGATAGTTGCTTTTTGAAAAAGGGAGGGCAGTGTCTCTTTCTTCTTCCATTTCCTCTCTATAATTCAGACTTCACTGTTGAGTGATACTATCCCCAGACACATGGGTATTGGCAGTCACTATATTATTAGCATTGGAACCAAGTTCTTCGGGGTCATTACTTAGCATGCAAACACTGGAAGAAACTGCTACAGTGAATGTCATTGCTATCCAGTTGTCTTTGACTGAATAATTTATATGAGGTCAAGTTCACTGAATTACAGTGAAAGTCTGGGTAAGGTCAGAACAGTGGTTGTTTAAAATGGCAACATATCCCCTCTGTGTGTGGATGTAGTCAGAGTCACGCCTGTGGACTGCAGTCACAAAACGCAGTTTAAACTGATTTTAATAATGTCATTATTGCAGAGCCAGTGTAGATATGGGAGAAAGAGCTATATTCCCTCTGTCTGATAGGTGACTAGTCTTTTTAAGATCTAAGTGTCAATTGCAGAATGACTTCCCGTGTCATTGACACACCTTTCCAACTATGGCTTTGATCTAACTCTCACTGAAAACAGTAGGAATCTGTTAACATTGCTATTAAGAGGAGTTGACCCAACCATAAGGAGATGGCTTTCTCTTCTGTCCAGTTCACTGCAGTCAGGAAGCCAGTTTTCCTTCACTTAGAATGGCTTATAGCACCCACCACAGCTAATAAGTCCACTATTATCTTAAATAAAACCATTTTTTTCATGTTTGGTGGTTGGATTGCTTGTGTAACTACCTATTAACAGCATAACTAACAAATTGTGTATTCATTTGTAAAATTAGATATCTACAGTTCAAAATTTACATTTGAACATATTCACCTTGAAAATTCACTCTTCATGTTGGAAGCATAGTCAAAGTAAATAGGTTTAGAAATCTTAATAAGTATTAGTGGAAAAGATTAAGGTATTCAAATACTCAGCTGACTGGGACCTCTATGTGACCAAATAATAAAATGAAGTAATAATAATCAGAAATAAGACATAACCATATACTTAAGTGATCTAGAAAATATGTGTGTGTGTATACATACTTATTAAGGTCATTCTATTAAGTCCCAGATCTTGGTATCAAACTCTGATCATATAGGCAAATCCCTCTCCTTCCCGCACTTCTTGCTATGTATAGCCCAGAGACAAGAGAGAGAGAGAGAGAGAGAGAGAGAGAGAACGAGCACATTCATTGGGCCTGGTGCAAGATCTGAGGCACGAACCAGAGGCTGTGAACCTAAGTCAGGCCATATATTAAAACAGATAAGCATCCAATACAGGAACTTGGTGAGGTTGTTAATAGGCTATTTGGTGCTATATAATTCTGTATTTATATTCAGCTAACATAGATATTTCATAATCTAGTACAAGATGAGATGATTTGACAAAATGGTGAATAGGGATGTTTTGTTTGAGGTATCAGGAACAAGGGTTGATAGAGGTCATGAAACTTGTAAGGTGGTATGTGTTTTTCTCAGACTATAAAAATTGGGGTCCCTTGCACTAGCCATTGGTGTGGCTTAGGGGACAGCTGAGGTTCCTGCTGTTCACTGAGCCACTCCTTGCTACTGGGCACTCATGACAGTGTACCTGTAATCAAGGAGCCAGGGCAGTTCTAGTGCCTTGAAGTCAGTAAACCTGGTCTAGTGTCATTGCCACTGAAGTGTGCACGTGGTCTCTTTTTATGAGTAACTTTGAGAGCAGCTGACTTAGCAGGCTGCATTGTCTGTTGTTAGTACTGATAATGTAGGATCTCCAAGAATAGAAGTACTGAGCAGCCTGAACAGCATTACAGATGCAACATTCCAGCCTTGAGCACTTAACTATACTGTGGAATAAGTCTTCAAGAAAGTGTAGAGATTCCATACTTCCTGTAGATGGTAGATGCAATGTTTGGTTTCACGTGACACCCTTCTTGATGGAGCCAAAATGGAGAAATACAGGGAAAGGCAGTCATAGGCTGCAGCTATACAAACTAATGAGGAATTTGTTACTTCTTTGCGGTACATAATTCCTGCTCATAACGAAGTGCTAATCTTGACACCAATAAGCTCATCAATAAGCTACTACATGGTACCAGTTGGGTGGGAGGAGCGGACACAGAGTGCTGGCATACCCGAAGAAGCTGTTGCAATGTCACCTTTCTACAGAGCCTGTGCAACTGTACATAACTTACAGATCAGTCCTGAGAATTAGCGGAAATGCTGAAGATGCCTGGAAATGGTTCAAATAGTAATTTGAACATATATGACAGCCAGAGGGCAACAAACTAGAGGATAAGCAAATGATCGCCTTGTTCTTAGTGTCATATACAGATGTTTTAGTGTATACAATGCATTCCATATAAATGGTGGGAGGAATGAGAGGAAAGCTTTGCAGAAATAATAAGAGTATTTGGGAACCATCATGCCTAGGAAAAAAGGTAGCTTCTGAGAACTATATGTTCAGGTTGAGAACACAGGATGAAGGGGAAACAATAGAGGAACTTGTCATGTGAATATGGAATATAAAAAGGCTCTCTAAGTAAAGGCCAAATTGTCCTTTGTGATAATACTAAAGGAGTCTCTGAATGGTTACTAAAAGATATGGATCTGATACTGGAAAGAGTAATAGGTCTATACCAAACAGCGTAACAAAAAGGAATACAAGTAAAAGCTCAAAGAAGGGCAAAGAGTCTGTGACTGGGAGTGCCACAGCTAGACCAACAAGACTCAAATTCACAGAAATTAAATGGGCCAGAAACAGAAAAATGGAAAGGAGCAGATAATGCCAGTGATGTGGTAACCAGCATGAGTTAAGAAATGCCCAACATTAGGCAAATGTGTGAAAAACAACAATAAGCCCAGCCATTATGCCAAAATGTACAGTGAAATAGAAAAGAGCATGTATTAGGTGAAAAATGGATTCCTCAGGTGAAAAGGAACATGTTTTTAAGCATAATAATGGAAGAGACTGAGAACTCAAAAGCTTAGCTAATTAAAATGTGCACAAATGCCATTTATGTGTCATACATGCTAGATACTGGGGCACAAGTAAATGTCACAGAAACTGAGAGATGTAAGGAAAACATAACAAACAAGGAGTCTTGTGGCATTTAAAGACTAAGAAGTTTATTTATCACATGAGCTTTTGTGGGAGAAAATCCCACTTTGTCAGATGCTTTGAAAATGGGGGAACTTTCAGAATGGGAGGGAAGTAAATACAGGGAAGTATAAGTCATGGGATCAGGTCACACTATAACAACAAGTCAAAGCTGCTGCTAAGCATGTAGAGAAGTTGAGGTAAAATCACCTACTGTAATGAGAAAAAAATCCAAAGTCCTTATTTAGCCCTGAAGAGAGGCAGTTAAATTTGCAAATAAATTCCAATTCTGTAGCTTCTCTTTGAACCCTTGAGCGGTTATTCATTTGTATGAGCACAGCTATTAGCAAATCATCAATGGAGTGATCAGGAAGATTGAAGTGCTCAGCTACTGGTTTTAAAATGTGATTTCTGATGTCAGATTTGTGCCCATTTTTTCTTCTGTGTAAAGACTGTCCTGTTTGTCCAATATATAAGGCAGAGGGGCATTTCTGGGGCATAATGGCATAAATCACACTGGTGGATGAGCAGGTGAATGAGCCTTTGATGGAGTAAGTGGTGTTATTAGATCCTGCAATAATGTCTTTTGTGCGGATATGTGGACAAATTTGGCTGTGTGGCTTGTTGCAGGGATATGTGCCTGCTTTAATGGTTTAGTTACAGATTAGGTCTGTAGTTGATGGTGAGTATCTGCTTAAGGTTGGGGGCTGTCTGTAAGTGAGGAAAGGTCTGCCACCAAAGGCCTGAGAGAGTGAGGGAATGTCTTGTAGAATAGGCTGTAGATCCTTGATGATGTGCTGTAGAGGTCCTACTTGGGGGTTGTAGGTGATTCTGTTATTTTCTTTCTTGGGCTTCTCCTCTAGTAATTGACTTTGGGGTACCCACATGGCTCTGTGAATCTTTTTTTTTCATTTCCACAGGTGTATACTGTAGTTTTAAGAATGCTTGACAGAAGTCCTGAAGGTGTCTGTCTCTGTCTGAAGGATCAGAGCAAATGCTCTTGTATCTTAGGACTTGGCTGTAGACAATGGATTGTGGGGTGTGTTGTGGATGAAAGCTTGAGGGATGTAGGTAATATACCAGTCAGTAGGTTTTCTGTGTAGGGTAGTATTTATGTGTCCATCCCTATTTGTACTGTAGTATCCAGAAAGTGGATCTCCTGTGCAGAGTGTTTTGGGGTAAGTTTGATTGTGAAATGGAAATTGTTGAAATTGCTGCAGAAATATTCAAGGCCATCTCTACCATGGGTCCAGCTGATGAAGGTATGATCAATGTAGCATAACTAGACGAGAAGTGCTTTGCAATGAGACTTGAGGAAACATTGTTCTAAGTTGCCCATAAAAATGTTGGCAGAATGTGGGGCTATGCAGGTAACCATAGCAGTTCTGCTGACCTGTAGGAACAAATTATCCTCAAATCTGAAATGGTTGTGGGTGAGTACAAAGTCACAAAGTTCTGCCACAAGGTGTGCTGTGGCATCATCTGGGATAGTTCTTCTAATAGCTTGTAATCCATCTTTGTGTGGGATGTTGGTGAAAAGAGCTTCTACCTCCATAGTGGCCAGGGTGGTGTTTTCTGGAAGCTTACCAATGGATTGGATTCCACATAGAATATCCACTTTCTGGACACTAAAGTACAAATTAGGGATGAACACATAAACACCACACTATACGGAAAACCTACTGATCGGTAGTTATCTACATCCCTTGAGCTTTCATCCAAAACACACCGCACAGCAGCAGCGCAGGGGCAGGGGCAGCAGCAGTAGTAGCGCAGGGAGCATGCCTGGCATCGCCAAGGGGTTGCTCTTGGTGCAGGAGGTGAGTGATGGCGGCAGCTGCTTCCAACTTCTGGGAGCGTGGATGTGGACTGGTTCTGTCTCCTGCTCTGTGCCCCCCCCCCATCCATCCCAGGAGAGGGGCATGTCTCCCACTTTGAAAGCTACAGTTCTAAAGACAGTATCTCATTTCCCATTCATTCTGCTGGGACAGAAGCAAAGAACCAGGGCAGTCACAGTAGAAACTGTTGCCTTATTCTGTCCCTAGTGCCTTACCATAATCACGATAAGCAAACAAGTGTTAAGATACATTCTTTAAGATACTGCAATCTCCTCCACTGTGGAACCCTACTGAACAAGCATGGATTAATTTAGCTGCACTTACAGATGGTCTTCAGTCTCAGGGGAGGCCTCCATCTCTGTCAGGTTTGCCTTGCCTGTCCTTCCCTCTGTCATGATAAGGGGTATCTGGGCCCAGTTTAAAGGACCTTATGGAGACACACTGAAGTTTTTCCTTATCTTCATGCTGTGAGGAAAGCAAATGTTCAGGAGTGTTGAGGCAGGTCAGCCCCACAGGACAGAAGTGGTGGAAGGACGAATGAAGAGCCTCTCACCATCACCATGGGCCTCACAATCCTTGGAGGCAAGACCGGATGCAGATCCTCTTGCCTCCCCTCCCCCAGAGGGATAACCAGCTCCTGCCTTCTTTCCATCTTGGTGGCAGGACTTCCCTCCCCCCACAGTGCCTCCAATTACAGGGAAAGTCAGGAGTACTCCAATTTCCATAGTCTCCAGGATGCCAAACTTCTTTAATCTGGCCCTCCCTCTGAAGTCAGAGAGGCTGTGCATGACTGCACTGTTGCAAGGATGATGTGTCAGATTGCAAAATCAAGGCCCCATTCATATGTATGTTGATCCAGACACCCATCTACCTAGTTTGATAATAAGAGTTTTACTGTTTCTCCTGAATTGCAAACTTAACTTAGTGCAAGGTTGGTTCTTTGTGAAGAGCTCTGTTCCGTTGGAGCCAGTTTCTTTTTTTAATTAGCAAACCTAAATTGAACCTGTTTGAAATAATTCTGCTCTTGTGTTATGAATCACTGATGTCTCACATCTCACTAAGTATCACAAGACAGAGTATTTTTATAGTATTAGGATTGGAAAACCCACAGCAATGTTTTCTCTCATGCTATACTATAGATACGCAGTTAGGGAATAGAGGGTATGTGAGGACAGGAAACTCTAATGCACTCAGCTTGCCATGGTGGACCCACAGAAAAGCAAAAAACCAAAAGAACTCCCACCCCCCTGTAACACTGGCTGCCTTGGCACAAAAGTGCAGCCACAGAGATTTGAAAATTGACGTATGAATACAAAATTTTAGACAAAGCGTATGCACCTTATTTAAGTGCACATATTAAACAAAGCCAAACTGCAATCTGTAGCCTTCTCCACTGATTCATTTAACGTGAAGCATTCAGTCAGACTGAATTACCATAAAGAGAATACTGATTGCAAACATCTGTTACAAACATCTGTTATAAATGAAAAGTTGTAATAACTAACAATAGAGATTAAAAATTAGATCTGGTACACAGTCCTGGTGCTGGCCTACACTGGGGAGAATTTCACATCTTGGCTATATCTACACTACAGGGCCCATTTAAGTTGACGTAATAAAGTCTACTTAAAGTCGACTTTAAATAGATCTTATTAAGTTGATTTAGTGAGACCACATTGCATTAAGTTGACTTTATAGAGTCAACATAAATGGCCCCACTGCACTAAGTTGACTTTATTAAGTCAACTTAATAAATTCGACCTAACCCTTAAAGTCGACTTTAAGGGCAGAAGTTATTACGTTGACTTAAAGAAGACCTTAAGTTGACTTAATGAACTCCAAATGTGGCCAGGGCTTTACTTAAATTGACTTAAGCCTCCTTAAATTGACTTAATCCTGTAGTGTAGACATACCCCTTATGAGCACCTGTAGCCATCAGTACTCAGAATGTAGCTTGTAATGGTGCAAGTAAACTGAGTCTACCTACTCATTTCACACATGCAAATGACTGAGCATAAAACCCTGCACTGGGCGAGCTCTTTCTCGAAATGTGGCCTTAGTGTGGCAGTTTTAAGCAAGGACAACTTAATAGGCATTAGAGTTTGTGTGTGGGGTGTGTGTGTCTGTAAAGATCATTTTCAGTAGAGTCTCTATTGTAATTCAGCAGTTACTAATCAGACCATTATTTTTAGGGCTATGCAGAGGAGGTGCTGGGGCGGGGAGGGACCCGGGGCACAGGTCCAGCTCCCACCCCCAGCAGCCAGCCCCAGCCCACAGCCAGAAGGCCCCGCTCCCTGGCCAGGGATAGGGCCTGGGGGGGGCCGCGCTGCCACGGGCGGCTAAGCCACAGTGTGGCCTGGCCAGAAGTGGCCGCTGGAGGCCGGGCCTGTGCCCGCAGCCACCGGCGACCAGGCCCCAGATCCCCAGTGGGGGACGGGACCACCACAGGCGGCCAGCCAGGCCCCACATCCCTAGCCGGGGATCCAGGGCTTGGCCACCCATGGCCACAGGCACGGGCCCAGCCTCCAGCGGCTGCTTCTGACCCGGCCCCTCTGCAGCCTAGCCGCTCGCGGCTGCATGGCCTCCCCCGGGCCCTATCCCTGGCCAGGGTGGGGACTGCTGGGCGGCCAGCTGGGCCCCTGATCCCTGACCGGGGACGGGGCCGCTGTGGTCGTGGCTGGCAGGGGATCGGCTGGCAGGGGTTCGGGCCCCGGATCCCCGGCCTGATTGGGCCGGAGATCCGGGGCACTGGCGTTGGGACCCGGGGCATGTGCCCTGGCATGCCCAACCCCAGCGACGCCCCTGGGGCTATGAACAAGTAAATAAAGACTAGAATTTCCAATTCATTTAGTAAAGTGTTTTTTATGCATCTCAGTTCGATGATGTATGTAGATCTTCAGCTTGTAAATTTCTGTAGTTCCACTGAGTTCAATTTGTTTATATGCATATATATTCATTTCTTTGTGGCTTAGGCTCTATCTGTTCTGACATCTATGCAAAATGGGGTTGAAATCAATGGAACTGCACCAGTGTAAATGAGGGCAAAATTTGGATTTTATGTATAGTAAATACAACTTTCACAGTATGTGTTGTAATGATAACTTGAATATACAGCCTTCTTGCACACCAATAACCATATTCAAAGCAGAATAAACTTAGAGACTGAAGGGTAAGCTATTTGTAATAAAATGTGATTTGTAAAAGACTGCTCTTTATTTCCCGGTCACTCCTATGGCAAAAGTTTATATGTCTGCCATGTGGCTACTATTATAGTATATAATATATTGTAAGAACATTCTAAGGTTGAGGGCTAATGCTTTTAGTCACATCTAAAATGGATATTGTTGACTCAACAGGAAGTATCTTTGAGCTATTTTTTATTTTGCTGACATTTTTAATACTGAAATTCAGCTGAATAGAGTGAGAAATTGAGGTGGCACCCTTGTTGCTGAGAAACAACTTCACAATTCTAAGGCTTAACAGTTTACACTTATCAGGAAATTCAGCAGTAGACTAGATTACATAATTCCCGTTGATTTCCTAACTGTCCTTTAGTGCACAGTCTCCACAATGCTGCACTGACAGAAAAAGTGTTCCTATTAACACACCTCTATGCTTTTTGAGGAGGTGGTTTAATTGAATCAGCTTCCAGATCAACTGAGCAGGTCATCATTGCAGCTCAGTCAATCTGGATAGACTGGTCTGGCAACAGTGAATTTGCTACTATCAGTGTGAACATCCCCTGAGTCAAGGAACAAATCAGAGCAGCAAGACTACAGTAATCAAAGAGAAGAGAGGTATTTGCATATTTACTATTAAGTTATTAAGAAACACTTGAACTGTTATGGAAATACTTCTATTAGACAGTCAAAATACCTGGAGCTACATACTGTGTAGAGTTATTGCAAACAGCTGTAGGGATGATGCAACTCACTACCCACAACCAGATTTTAGGTAAATGAATAACTGATATATGTGTGAGAACTGTACAGTTATATACTTGCACTATGAAGCCTTGTCTACACTGCTGATTTTCTAAAAAACCCTCCACAGTTGCTGTAGTGCTTTATTTTTTAGCATTCAGAACAATGATTTATAAGAATTCCGAAACAGAGAGAGAGAAAGCAGGCTGCTCCATAAAAACTGAAAGGTACGATACACCCCATCTTCCTAGGCTGATTGTCTGCAAATTGCCTCTAGTGACTCAGATCACATGGCTCTTCATAGCCTCCATAGATTGCAAGCAAGACTACAAAATTCTTCACTCTTGAAGAGACAGCTTGTCATTGTTGA
Organism: Podocnemis expansa; assembly: GCA_007922195.1. NCBI lineage: Eukaryota > Metazoa > Chordata > Testudines > Podocnemididae > Podocnemis > Podocnemis expansa. Next base: position 70,449,064 of record ML681963.1, read on the forward strand.
TACCATTTCCTTTGCAGCACAGCTACTACTCTTGCTAAAGCCAGCAGAACAGCACTGGTTCTTGTGCAATGGTGGGGAACTTTTCTAATTTTCTCAATGCAAATGCAACCTAACTGAATAAAACAACTGCATTTCAGTAGACTTTTAGGTAGAAAATAATAGAAAAGTTTCAAATAATGTTTTAACAGAGCAAAAGCCAGAAAAAAGTGGAAGTTAAGAGAATTATCAGCGTGATCAAAGGACTAGTTCCATGATAAAGCCATTCATATGAAACAGTTGCAATGCAAATTATCTCTACAAAAATAATCTGTCAACACATATGCAAAAATGGATAACGAGCAACCTCTGTTAGAAAACACTGAGACTAAGAAAAAGATATCTTAAATGGTGTATTTGTCTGTTCAAAACAGCATCAGATATTGAGTCCAACTAAAATAGATTTCAACCTTGCTAATTACTTGGATAAACTTTGAATTTCATAAAACCTTCCATAAAGAACAAGTTTAATAACAGTATTCTTTGTAAAAGTAGATTTCTATTATATGGTGTGAAAATAGCTCTTTTGCTATACTTCTTTAGATACCATTTGTCTTCTTTTTAAAAATTGATCAGAAATACATTTTCATTTTGGCCTTTATTTACAATATAGCTTTGAAAATATGGGATCAAAGTGACTTTTTATTATTTTTTAATACATCAGAAAAACACATGGGCAGCTGAAGCAGCATATACTTAGGAAAGCATAAAAACACTATTCTGTAGTGGTAATATGAGTTCTCCTTTGGCAGAACATTTTCTACCATATAAACAAAATCTCTCTTGTTTGCAGTTCACTGGGCATGAAAGGTAATGGTTCCATCCCAGGGGTGGTGATATAGGCAACTTGCAGTATTGGAAAAGAGAGAAGATTTTGAATATTTTTAAGACACCTAAAAGCCAGATTCTAGAATAATAAAAGATCCTTAATATCATTACAATTAAACATATCCAGTATACTCATGCTGTTCTCACTGCAGAGGACCAGAAGAGCACTCCCTTCATATCCTCTTTTCAATGCAGGCTTTTCTGTTCAAACCAGGTTGCCCCCACTTCATCAACATATTTTATCTAGAAGCTTAATTATATTAGATATAAGCGAGCCACACCGTAACTTCACAGTAGTCAGTGAATATTTTACCCTACATATTTTTCTCTCATTTGTTGCACAAGGGAGCTTACTATGTTAAATGCATGTTAATTGTCCTGACCCTCAGAGAACTTCTGTACTGAAATGTTGATAGCACAGCTGGGCTCAGCAGCTGATCTGCTGTTGAAAGATCAATTCTTTACGATAGATTTGCTTTTGTTAAGGCTACATGTAGATTTCTTTCTACACCTTTGTTTCTAGCTCAAAATATTCTTCTTTTGATTTGAAACTTTCTGAATGCTGGAAATGTGGAAGGATAATTTTTTAAATGAATGATGACGTTTTAAAGTTATTCATGTGTGTGATCAATATGAATTCAAAAACAGCTAAATTGCTCATCCTCTTTGCACTTGGATAGCTTAAACTATGAACTCTAAAAAGATTAAACTACCTGCTGACTATTTTTTAGTTGAAATATCACTGTTTTGCATATAGAATCATAGAATCATAGGATTGGCAGGTACCTGATGAGGTCATCAAGTCCAACCCCCTGCTAAAAGCAGGACCACTCCCACTAAATCATCCCAGCCAGGGTTTTGTCTAACCAAGCCTTAAGTGTTTCCAAAGATGGAGATTCCACCACCTCTCTACATAACCCATTCCAATGCTTCACCACCCTCCTAGTGGGAAAGTTTCTCCTAATATTCAACCTTGATCGCCTCTGCTGCAGCTTGAAACCATTGCACCTTGTTCTGTCCTCTGTTACCACTGAGACCAACCTAGCTCTTTCCTCATTGGAGCACCCCTTCAAGTAGTTGAAGGCTGCTCTTAAATCACCCCTCAGTCTCTTTTCTGCAGACTAATTAAGCCTGGTCCTTCAGTCTGTCCTTGTAAGTCATGTGCTCCAAACCCCTAATTATTTTCATTGCCCTCTGCTGGACTCTTTCTAATTTGTCAACATCCTTTCTGTAGTTCAGAGCCCAAAACTGGACACAGTATTCCAGATACAGCCTTACCAATGCCGAATAGAGGGGAATAATCACATTCCTCAGTCTGCTAGCAACATTCCTACTGTCGCAGCCCAATATGCCATTGACCTTTTTGTCAACAAGAGCACAGCCCAGTATGCTAAATAGGATTAAGTTGGACTACAAAGATAAAATAGGATTTTACAAACTCATAACATGCATTACTAAATATTTTTTATAAAATTTTAACATGAATTTCTTTTTAGATTATATTGTTAATTTCTGTACTTTTGTCATTATCTTATTGTTTGGGGAAAGGGCTGAGAAGTTGTGTACTGTCTGTTAAAGAGGGCAAACTGCTAATCAGAATAATTGAGTCAAGACCTCCTCTCCTAATAACTGCTATATTATCCCAGGTAAATATAAAGTCACTCTAAGATCCCATCCACTTCTTCCATAGAGGGTCCATCTCCAAAATGCAGATGAGGAACACTGAGTGGCGGTGCTGAAACTGCAGGAGGGCCTCCAGGGCCAGATCTGGGATGAAAGTGGGATATTAATAAATCAAAGTACAATGATACCACTCTGAAACATCAGAAAGCCAGAAACTGGAAGAATCATCATCCTTTAATTAACAATTTATACAAAAATTTTTTAGTTTGAAGTACACATTTAGGTCTTGATCCCAATCTCTTCAGGATTTCTTTTAATAACCTAATAAATTACATTGGTGTGATCCTCCTGGATCCTGTTATTGGGGCCTTCCCCAGTTAAAGTAGTTGATAGTCTTACAGCCAGTTCAGCTCTGGCACTGTATTGGATCACATAGGACAGTGTAGAAGTTTTCTTAAGAACCATGTGTTGTTACTGGGGCCTCACTACCCAAACTCTGATACTGGCACAATAGTTTTCTACTGATCATTCCTAAATCTTGATTGTTTCATGACTTTAAAAACATCATGCAATTATGCCTTTAACTTGACTAATATCTTTTCTCAGCATTGTCCCTTTTCATTTCTGGCCAGATCAAATATTGGGTAAGGAATTATCGATATTTATAAGTATGTCCAGATATATCATTATCTTTGAAAACTTGTGGCAAATGGGGGAGCTCCCGGATTATTGGAAGAAGGCAAATATAGGACCTATCTTCAAGAAAGGGAAAAAGGAGGTTCTGGGGAACTACAGACCAGTCGGTCTCACCTCAATCCCTGGAAAGATCATGGAGCAGGTCATCAAAGAATCTATCCTGAAACACTTGGAGGAAAACAGAGTGATCAGGAGCAGTCAGCATGGATTCACCAAGGACAAATCATGCCTGACCAAGCTGATTGCCTTCTATGATGCGATGATTGGATTTGTGGATGTAGGAATAGCTGTTGACGTGATATACCTTGACCTTAGCAAGGCTTTTGATATGGTGTCTCACAGCATTCTCATCAGCAAGTTATTGAAGTATGGGTTGGATGAGTGGACCGTAAGGTGGATAGGAAACTGGCTAGATCAACAGGCTCAGCGGGTAGTAATCAATGGCTCAATGTCTAGCTGGCAACCAGTAATGAGTGGAGTGCCCCAGGGGTCGGTCCTGGGGCCTGTTCTGTTCAACATCTTCATTAACGATCTTGATGATGGGATAGATTGCATGCTCAGTAAGTTCATGGATGACAACAAGCTGGGGGGAAGGATTGACACACGAGGGCAGAGACAGGTTTCAGGGAGACTTAGACAAATTGGAGCAGTGGGCCAATGGAAATCTCATGTGGTTCAGCAAGGACAAGTGCAAAGTCCTGCACTTGGGACGGAAAAACCCCATGCATTGCTACAGGCTGGGGACTGATTGGCTAAGCAGAAGTACTGTAGAAAAGGACCTTGGGGATGGGAAGCTGGATATGACAAACTAGAGAGTTCAGTGGAAGGCAATGACAATTATTAGAGGGCTGGGGAACATGACTTATGAGGAGATACTGAATGAACTAGGCTTATTTAGCCTGCAGAAGAGAAGACTGAGGAGATTTGATAGCAACCTTCATCTACTTGAAGGGGTGCTCCAGAGAGGAGGGAGATAGGCTGTTCTCAGTAGTAACAGAGGACAGAACAAGGAGCAGTGGTTTCAAGTTGCAGTTGGGGAGGTCAAAGCTGGATACGAGGAAAAACTTTCTCACAAGAAGAGTTGTGAAGCATTGGAATGGGTTGCCTGAGAAGGTCTGGTTAGCAGGGCCGTCCTTAGGGTAGGGTGAGAGGGCAGCTGCCCAGGGCCCTGTCCTTTGGGGGCCCCGTGGGGGTAGCTGGAGGAAAGATTCGGCCAGGTGAGGCAGGATTGGGCCCAGTGCCACACAGGATGTAGCACCTGCAGGATCGGGCCTGCACTGCAGCCAGAGAGGGGGAGAGGAGCAGCAGCATGGTTCTCCCCCTGGCCACACGCACTGCTTTCATTCTGTGCCAGAGCAGCGGGGAGGTGGTGGAAGGCAGCGCAGGGTCCATATTGCTACCCCCCAGCTGTACTGGCTCCTGTGCCTTCCCTGATGCTCAGGCACAGAGCTGAAAGCAATGTGCTGGTGGGGGGGAAGGGACCATGAGCGCTGAGCCCGGCGTGCTTTTCGCCGGCTTGCCCAGTCACAGGCATGGGACGGCTAGAGCAGGGGTCTGCCCCTCCCCTCAGCCAGCCGGCCAGCCCTGCCCACCAGTGCTGGAGGAGGGGTTACTGGTGGCCCTGCAGAGGGTAATTCACCCAGGCCCTGTACCCCCCTAGGAATGGCCCTGCCTGTTAGACAGCACTGTGGCTGGAATGATTTAGTGGGAGTGGGCCTGCTTTGATCAGGGGGTTGGACTAGATGACCCCATGAGGTCCCTTCTAACCCTATGATTCGATAAGCATTAAGACTCTGATTCTACAAAAAGCTTAATTTTAAGGACTTCAGTAGTCCCATTGACTTCAGAAGACTACATCCTGACTTCAAGTTAAGCATGTACTTTAGTATTTCATTGAATCACAGAGGAAAGGCAAGAAATGTGAGGTGAGAAATGTAACTTAATGAACTGACCCATACCTAGTACTTGGTGTGCATTTACTGCAAGGTTTTTCATACAGGGGCCTGGAAATTTGGCTCATTAGCATAGCATGTCAATTATAAGTTCTCCCCCACTTCTTCTTTTATGTGTCTTAAAACCAGCAACGTTAGATGTCTAAGTCTAGGGGGCTGGTGATCCAATTGACTGCTACAGGTGATGTGGAGTGGATGACAGAGATTCCATTAGGAAATGATTGTTTGGGACATTGATTGTTGAGGTGGTCCATAGTTTGAAGTCCACTTCTGAAGTCATACATAGGATTGTGTCTCAGTCCCTATCTATGAAGAATATAGGGGCAGCTGCCATGTAATGGGGTGGATGTGGTCCAAAATGGACCATATTTTCTATGGGAGTGAAAAGTTACTGAATTCGTCAACTGGATCTTAAGGAGCTATTTATTCAGGACTTTGATGTCCCTCTACCTTGCTTGTCATTGATCTTATGAGGAAATCCCAACTCTTTCAGCACTTGTGCTGCAAACCAGAGAGATTTTCTAGATTTGAATCACAGTGTTGGTATGTTATTTAGGTCTTGTATTGGAAGATCCTTGTTCCTTTTGGATGCAATGGATCTCCCAAAGGATTCTCATGCTGAGAAGAAATTAGGGGGTGGAGGGAGGTGGATGTGCACCAGCATGGGAAGGCACAGTTATGGGGTTGATTTTTACTGTTCCTGAAACAATCTGCGTGATGTTTAAGTTGAGAAATGACAGGTATTGTGTGGGAGCTGTCCATCCAGATACGTGAGCAGTATTCTGTGGTAAAGTATACAGGAGCATGTGAAGATGAATGGCGTTTCTACAGAGGTTCCCCAGGTCACTCCTGTGCGTTTCTGATTGAGATTTAAATTAATCTTTATCTTGTCTTTGATATTTTTCAGGTGCTTGTGGTATGTGAGCCTTCTGTCTAATGTCACACCAAGTTATTTCAGGGTGGGATTGTGTCTTAAATCCTGACACAGAAATCTATATGTAGTTCCTCTTACTATGCTGACTTTACAAGTGCTTAATTTCAGCTTTAGCTCCAGTTTAATGAAAGGGTTTTTTTTGTGTTTGGTATAGCCTGAAGTTTTTAATAGGTTTTGTAAGAATTTCATCTCAATCTTTGGCATATCCATAGGTTTCAAAAGACATATATATGGTCTAGATACCCATTTGATATTGATGTGATATTATCCCACTAATAAAGGTCAGTTACTACAGTAGAATAGAGACATGGATTTAAATGTACTTAGCTTTACTGAGAAAGTTAGCTGATGCAGAAATCTAAAGACACCCAAGCCACAGTGACATTGACAGAGATTTTAAATGATTCAGCTACAACAGTAGTTCCCAGCCTTTTTGACTTGAGTGTTACAGATATCACTTCTACAACCCTGAGGGGCCATCAGTCTCCACCAGAAGCCCTCCACCCCAACTGCAGCCACGCAGAAGGAATTCAGGGAGGAGACTGTCTCCTTACTGATCTTCTGTCTCCCTGGCTGCAGTAGGGAAATTATCCCTGTGTGCTCTGCCTCAGTCCCTAGGTAGTGACTCCCTTCTTTAGTGAGGGGGACAACAGATCAGTGCTCCCCTCCCTCTGGCTCCAGCAGGAACCCCAGCACTTCGGGATCCAGGCAAAGTGCTCTGCTTTCTGCTGGGGCCAGGGGAAAGGAGCGCTGATCTCCCCTCTCTCTAGCTCCAACAGGGACCCCAGTGACTATGGACCTAGGCAGAGTGCTTTACCATGCTCTCTGCTACAGCCAGGGGAGGGGAATGCTAATGTCCCATCTCCTTGGCTTCAGCAAGGAGGCTGCACTGGGCCTTGTGGACGTGTACACTACCTGAGTTATTAGGCAGCAGCTCTCTTCTACAGTTAGCAGGAAGGGAGCAACAGACCATTTTGAAAGCCCCTGTAGGCCACTTTTGGTCCCCAGGCCACAGTTTGGGAACCATTGATCTGCAACATAACATTCACATTGGATAGCAGCACCAATGTTGGCCTTTGGAAGTCAGCAATGGCCCTAAGACTTATGACATGGCTGCTGTGAAACAGGCTTTAGGAAGCCAATAACCACTAGTTTTCCAAAAATCAGCAAATGAACTGGATCTTGCCAAGGCCATGAGACTACAACAAATACGGAGTTGCTTGACCAATCCTTTATTGCGCTATTAGAAGCCAAAATATTAGGCAAGTTTTCAAGAAATTCAAACACCTTTAAAAAAACCCCAAGCACTCCTATCTCCAAAATGCCTTATCCAATTTGCTTCAAACACCTCACAAAAATTCCACCCTGGAATAGGATCATACAGGCAGGGCCAGATTAAGACATTCTGTGGCCCTAAACTATGTCAAGATTCAGAGGCCCCATACACTTTTTTCTCCTTATTTTTATGATATTACATTGTAACAGAAGGGGTAATGAAAAAATAAGTGATAAACTGTTGTATTTGCATATATACACAGACAAAGATGCAACGAAAACTGACTAAATAAAACATACATCTTGCAAAAAGCCTTATTTGCATTATCAATTTCCATTATGATAAACCTTCTTAGTTATCTCTGACATATTTAGAGGCCCCTCACAATGTGAGGCCCTGAATGGCTTACTTGGCTTGTGCCTAAATCTGGCACTGCATACAGGTAAAAGTTAAGTCAGTTTGATTTGATTTTGGCTTATAATAGTTGGCTAGCTTCACATGTAGGTAACCAGTAGCTTCACCAAATCATCCATCTTCACTGATGATTTCAAAGTTTTTCCTTACTATTTCAAACAATTCTGCTTATTAGATGAAACTCAGCATGTTCCTTATGCATGTAATGTAGCCATTTGTGAATATATTGCCTGGATACACATGAAATTGAAATATGCTTGATGAAGTGCTTTTGGATCCTCCAGTCTTGAAGGTGTTATAGAAATATAAAATATTAGCAGCACTCGTGTTCTAGAAAACACGATAATGAACGTTTTCTGATACCCTCTCTCACTGCTTTCTTATTTAAAAAAAAATTTTTTTTTTTATTGGCTGCATCCACAAATTATTAGTACAGTCATTTTAAAATGTACGGGACATTGAAGATTTGTATATACATAGCTATAGGTCAGATTCCTATATTCTTACGCTTGTTATGTGTTACCTTAACTCCACAAATAGCTCCATTGATTTTTAGTGATGTAAGGTGCTATTAATCGTGAGCATGAGTATAGAAAAATCTGGTAGTATATGTGAACCAACCCTCTACTAACTTTAACCAAGAAAGGTTCTGGGCAGTGAATAGGAAAACATGTATTCAAGATTTCACAATAAATATGTGAAGAAATAGTATGCCCACATATTATCATTGTTTTCTATTGCCTACAAAACTAAACTTCTTCAAAGCATCTGACAAAGTGGGAGTTTCTCCCACAAAAATTCATTCAGTAAATAAATTTGTTAGTCTTTAAGTGCCACAGGACTCCTTGCTTCTTTTGCTGGACTAGACTAACATAGCTGCCCCTTTGGAATTTGGCAAAACTAAACTTTGTATCTGAATCTTCTGAATAGCAGTGCTTATTCCTCTAGGACAGTGGTTCTCAATCCACAATACACTTGTGGTTCAATCAGCACACATTTGAACAGAGGTGACATCTTCAGGGCCATACCGATCAGGGGTTAAAGTGGGCCGGAATGCACTGGAACAGCATTCTGGGGCCCACTATTTTTAGGAGGCCAGCATTTCGGGGCCCCAAAAAAATAGAAAATTGAGCTCGTGCATTCCAGCAGGGCAGGCACCACTCCAGGAAGAGGGGAGGCATGCCTGCCCTGCTGTGATGTGCCGGCCGACACTCCTGTGCATGTGCAGGCTGCGCAGCCTGGAGGGGAAGAAAGGGACAGTTCTCCCCTCACCCTGCACTGGCAAGCCCGTGGGGAGTCTGTACACCGCTTAAGGTAAGCCAGCGTGGTGCAGGGCCCGGCCTCCCTTTGGGCAGCTCAGCTTTGGGGGGGTGGGAAGAAGTGGTCAGGATGGTGGGCTGGGATGGTGTGGAGAGGGTTGAGGGGCTGAAGGCGATGAAGTAAAGACAGGGGAGCTGAGGGGTGGGGGGTTAGGAGGGCTGGAGTGGGGACATGGGGGCAGGGAGCTGGGGGAATGGGGATTGGGGCTGAGGAATACATGGGGAAAGAGAGGTCTGATGGGGGTCAGGTATTTTAGGGACAGTAGCTGGAGTGGGGGGGGGTAGTAGCTGTGGCGGATAAAGGGAGCCCGGACATGAGTGAAGGGGACTCGGGCATGTGTGAAGGGGGTCCAGAAATTTAAGAGGGTTCTGGTGCCTGCCAAATTATACTTTAACCCTTGATGCGGATAGTATATATATTGTGTGGATGCAGCCCATATAACACATAGAAAGCTGCATATATGGCCCACAGTGGTAAATAGATTGAGAACCATTGCCCTAAAAGGTTTCTGGAAATGACAGGGTATTATAGTTCTGCTTGATCAGCATGTCCTTTGCTGCCTATTGTCATTATTTTACACAAGGCATAGTACAAGATGATGTGGCATCTGAACACACAACAGTTGCACTGCAGGTGGTCGATATTTTATGAATGAACATTAAACCAGTGGTTCCCAACCTTTTTCAGGCTGGGGACATCTTTTTAACAAAAAAATTCTTTGCAGCCCCCCTGACTGATTATGTAACCTGGCCCGCATGGGCAGACTCTGGCAAACACCACTCTGGTGGTGCCACTGGGACACCTGGCGAGCAGTGCTGCTGCGACCATGGCCCATGCTGCTGGGTAGCTGAGCTGTAGCAGTTATGGCCCCTTGCTCTTGCCCCTGCCAGGGAGCTTCTGCAGCCCCACCCCCCTGCCAGGATCCAGCCATGGGTGGGGAGAGGCAGCCCTGGTAGGGAGCATCAGGGCTGTAGCTGGATTCTGGCCCCAGTAGGGAGAGGCTCTGCAGACCCCTGCAACATGTCTGCAGACCCTGGAGGTCCCCGGACCACAGGTTGGTCACCACTGCATTAAACCAAAGCCTTTAATACTGTTAGAACCTTCGTTTCTTATGTTAATATTCTAGTAAGTTAGAAAGGAAGAATAACTCATAAATACCCATATCTTGCTTCAGGTGTCTATAGAATGTAGTAAGACCTATCTAAAGAAGGGATTCTTGCGACCAGGACCAGTTACAAGTTAGGGGACATATTTTGAACTCAAATAGAGTCAGCTATAAAATTACATTTAATCCATATGGTTTTGTATAACACATGGAAATTTTGATTCCTGTGTAACCTGGAAGAAAGCTACACTTTAATATAGAAATAGCTCAGCTAAAGTGTAGGATTTCTCATCATACAAGACAAACTAGTTGAAATGCAGTTCAAATATGAACGAGTTGGTGGTTTGTTTTAAATGCTAATATGAGGCTTCTTAAAAGATTCTGCATGTTTGTTTAAATAAGGTAATGCATAATTAAGTAGGAAAAGGAAGAGCAACTGGAAAGTGTTTACGGTTGGGCTGAGCTCTTCTTCTTCAAGCCTGTAAATGGAATAATTTAGTCTTTAAACCATACTTTCAAATTGTGGATTTTTGCTGGATGAAAGACAGTTCTTGTTCACTTTAACGATATTTTACTTAATCCCATTATATAATTTATTTAGCTTTAGTCACGTGAATGAAATACACTTTACAGTAATGTTGTTGGGTGCCCAAGAGTTTAAGCTGCATTATGAATTCCTCAAAGATCATTCTAGACTCTTTCCAAACCATGTGAGGCAGAGACCTGATGTTTACAGTTGCATACACTCTATGGTCTGTTTAGTTTTACTATTGAAAAAGCCTCACTGAACTTAATACAACAGAAAATTCCATCTCCTTTGATCTCCAAAAGGAATGTTTAAGACTACAGATGATACCATTGCCAGCTGTTATTGTAAGTTTCCAGGAGACACAGTGATATATGTTCTATGGAAATACTCCATACATAAAGGATTTTGAGAAGTGTGTGCTAGGAGTTCCTTCACTTACCAAGTGACTCCTTCACTCCATGGTGGGCAATCCTCAGGATTTTAAGGACTGTCAAGAACATTGGCTTCTCCATGCCTCCCTGGAGGCTACAAAATTAATATTGAAAACATGGAAAGCTTCAATATCCCTACGCATAATGGACTGGATGTGTGAATTTAGTGATTTGGCTGCCTAGGAAAGGACTGCATGCAGATGCATACAATTTGAAATCAGATTTTTTATATTCCTCAATATGGATGGTAATGATTCATTATATTGTACACTCCAGTATCAAACTTTAACTTGATGTGCTCTTCATTACTATACCTTGTGAATCACTTTTCTTCTTTGCATCTTCTGTTCTTTCCCCCTTTCACTTCTTTTTCTTTTAAGCAGCTGTATATGCTCTTCATTGGGTTGCTTGTATAAAATCCAATGCACACTTTTAACTTAAAAGAAAAAAAAATATTTTACTTTCTCAATTTGTTTGAAGATTTTTACATCCTGTTTTTAATTAAAAAAATATTCAAGAACACTTCTCATAATCTTGATAAATGGAGATGAATTCATACACAGTTGCCCTCTTGTTATTAATCCTAAAATACTTTTTTTTTTCCAAAATGCCAGCACTTCATCCAACAGCTAGAGGGAAAAACTGGCAGAATAATACTACATTTAAGTGAAATTCTCCCATCATGTTGCTTGGTGGTCTGGAAAGAAATAATACTTGACAGTTTATAATATTCACCAATAAGCTGTTCAACAATAATACAGACAAATTCAACTTCAAAAATTAGACATAATTTGGAAAGCATCTACCATGCTATGTCAAGTTGCCACATTTCTGATGTCTTGGTGCTATACACAAATGACAAGCTTTGATGACTGATTTGGCAGAATTGAAAAAGCCCAGTTTTCTTCATATTCATATCACATGAAAGCAAATTTTGATATTTATACAGAGGTGGGAGGAAGCTAAACTACTCAGCTGAGACTCAAGAGCTTAGGGTTCCATTTCCTAATTAGAGACGCTTGTTGGTAAATGGGGAGACACTGAAAATAAGCTCATTCAGCTTGTGGACAGAAGCTAGACAAAACAGTCCTATGTTACTCTGAAGTTTAAAGGATTTTTGTTAGAACTGAGACAATTTTAGGAAATGTACCTACCATGCAACCTGTGACTCTTCTGTTTTTTTCCCAGGCTAGCAAAATTTATCTAAAGCTAGTGGAGAATTTCAAGTATGGTGACCGGATGTCCTGATTTTATAGGGCCGATTCCAGTATTCAGTGCTTTGTCTTATAAAGGAGTGTATTACCATTCATCCCCATCCCTATTTTTCATCTAGTCACCTAATTTCAAGTGTGTGTGTGTGTGTGTGTGTGTGTGTGTGTGCGCGTGCGCACCCTCACATGCACTCATTGGGGAAGGGTCAACTTCAAACAACAGTACATTACTAGGCCTAGGACATAGCCCTCCTCAAACAACTGTACAGAGGAGGTGGGCAGGAAAAAGGAGAGAGGGAAAGGAGCATCCCACCCGTCTTGTGTGGCTCATGTATATTTGATCCAGAATTGCAAACACCAGTGCTCAAGAGAGCAGAAGCCCTACTACTCACAAGCAAGGGAGTAGGGAATGGGCAGAGCCATGGTGCCAATCCCTACCCCTCCATGCATTGAGAGGAATGTGTTCAGGGCTGAATTTAGGGGCAGATGACCATCTGAGGTGCCAGGTTCAGTGTGATCTTTTTCTTGAAGTGACAAAAAGGAAAATAGAATGTTTGAAGTAAAAAAAAGCATTCAGGTATTCCATATGTGGATTCATTTTTTACTAACTTCCTAGAATGTTCTGGACCTTTGTAGAATCTCATGGAACCAACCTTTCTAAGAACTACGTTTCCCCCAAACCTCCTAGAATGTTGTCAGCCATTCTTTGAATTTATATAAGGACCAGGTATCACATTTGGAGACACAAGCCTGAACTGAAGTAAGAACCCAGATGTGATGTAATGAACCTTGTTTTATTGTGAAAGTGTATTTGTGTTTTAAGACATGAAAGCGGTGACTACTAGTGGACATATTTAATAAGAAGCCAAAGAAATGTACTGAATCATTGTTTATGCAACAGTATAAAAAATGCTGTTACTTCTTTTGCCATGCTTAACACAGAATGTCTGATGATTTTCAAAGTCTGTGAAAAATAAAATTATGCGTTCTCTAATACTGACTGTTTTCCCTCATAGAAAAATAAAAGATGCATTCAAAGAAGCCTTTAGGAGCTCAGTATAGGAAGTGAAAAGCTTTGAGGTGACATAACCTATATATAAAAACATTGTAACTAGAAAAATTTACTTCTGTCCAAAATGGTGATTGTAATTGTGAAATGTTCAGGGAGATTAGAAAGGTTACAAAAATAGAAAACTCAGTAATAATGGGGGATTTCAGCTACCACATATTGACTGGGTATGTGGCATCTCAGGATGGGATGCAGAGATAAAATTTCTAGACCATATTCAGGACCACTTCTTGGAGCAGCTAGTCCTTGAATTTGCAAAGAGGAGAGGCAATTCTTAATTTATTCCACAGGGATACAAAGAAACTAGTTCAAGATGTGAATATAGTTGAACCAATCTATAGTAGCAAACAGAATGTACTTATATGTAACATCCTCATGAGAGGTGCAGGAAGAGGGAAAATACTAAGGCAGTCCATAACATTAGCATTTAACTTCCAAAAGGGTAGCTACACAAAAATGAAGAAGCTTGTTAAATGGAAATTAAAAAGAACAGTCACAAGCTTTGTGGAAATGTTTTAAAAACACCACAACAGAGATTCAAACAAAATATATATCAGTGGTGGCAAAACTTATGGAACTCAAGAACCACACGAGTTGATTATTAAACCTTCAAGAGCCGCATGGAGGCATATAGCCATATACTTTTACGTACTAAATTGATTTGCTGAAGTTCTTCCGCGAGCCGCACTTTTTCATTTAAGAGCCACATGTGGCTCCGGAGCCACAGTTTGGCCACGCCTGATATATACTTCGTACGAGAAATGCCATTATCTCTAAAAGAATAAAAGAAGTAGTTAAAGGCCAAAAAGCAGTCTGTAAAGATTAGAAGGCACAACCTATTGCAAAAATTAGAAAAGTTCAAACTTTAACAAATCATGTATAAAAGTATAATTAGACAGTTCAAAACAGAATCTGAAGAGCAGCTAGGAAAAGACACAAGAATGTACAGCAGAAAAAAATATTAAGTGCATCAGAAGTGAGAAGCATGCTCAACAGTTAGAAGGATGATCATGGTGCTAAAGAAGCACTCAAGGAAGACAAGGTCATTGTGGAAGAGCTAAATGAATTCTTTACATAGGTCTTCACTGCAGAAGATGTAAGGACGATCCCACTCCTGAACCATTCTTTTTAGGTGGCAGATCTGAAGAACTGTCCAAACTGAGGGGGCCAATAGAGGATGTTTTGGAACAACTCAAATACAATTAAACAATGATCAGTCTCCAGGACCAGAAGGTATTGACCCAAGAATTCTGAGGGAACTCAGGTATGAAATTGCAGAATGATTAACTGGTTTGTAACCTATCACTGGAATCACTCTCTATCAGGAGATGGGAGGATAGCTAATGTAGTGCTGAAGTTTTAAAAAAAAGTTTCAGAGGCAATCTTGGCTGATACGCCTAACTTCAGTATCAAAAACATTGGTTGAAATTATAGTAAAAAACAGAATTATCAGACATATAGGTGAACATGATTGGTTGGGGAATAGTCAATTCAGATTTTTATAATGGGAAAAAAATGCCTCACCAATCTATTAGAATTCTTCGGAATGTGTGTGACTTACACAAGGTACAAGGTGGACTGATGAACATTTGTCCCCCCCACTCAATTTTACAACCTGAAGTTGTTTTACACTGCAAGAGCTCCCACTCTTAGGGTATGTCCACACAGGATTCTTACTTTGAAACTACAGAGGTTGTTTCGAAATAAGAAGTGGCACGTCCAAACGATGTTCTCTCGTTTTGAAACAACGGTTATTTTGAAATGACTTGTTTCGAAGTAACCATCACCCGGACATGTTATTTTGAAACAAGCGTTGTTTCGAAATAACAGTCTGACCTGGGTGTGCCTGTCAGGCAGTGTGCCTGGAGCCTTCTTTAGGCATGGCATCCCAGGCAGGCACTGCTGCTGGGGGGTGACGTAGGGCCCCTGTCTTGGACCCCCAAGGAGGTTCGCTGCCTCCTCGGGATATGGCAGCAGCCAGACATCATGTCCTGGTTCCAGGCCTCCCACTGGAACTGGGACATTTATGCCAACATTGACACCAAGGAAAGGCCAAAGGGGAGGGCTGTGAATTGCAAACGCTGGGATCCCCTGAGAAAGCAGAGGTAGCACCTGTGATCTGGCCTGACTGAAACGTGGAAGTACATGTCCTTCAAATTGAGGGCAGCGAACCAGTCCCCAGGATCTAGAGATGGGATTATATGGTTGAGGGTGACCATATGGAATTTTAACTTGTTTAGAAATTTGTTTAGGAAATGCAAGCAAGGATGAATCTCAAGCCTCCTTTTGCTTTGGAGATTAGGAAATACCTTAAATAAAAACCCCTTCCCTCCTCCACCTTTGGGACCCACTCTATTGAACCTAGTGTTAACAGCCTCTCTGCTTCCTGGTCCAGAAGTTGTTTGTGAGAGGGGTCCCTGAAGAGAGACTGGAAAGGGGGTGAGACATTGGGAGGCTTTGAAACAAACTATAGGGCACAACCATTGTGGATTGTATCTAGAACCCAGTGGTCCAAGGTAATCAACGTCCACGGGGGGAAGAATGCCAAAAGTCTGTTAAAAAATGTAGGGGAGTGATCCTGGGTTATCTGGCACAAAATGCTGCCCTTGAGCAGCACGTCAAAAGGGCCTTCTTTGGTTGCTTGACTGGCAGTTACAGCTGTGGTTAGACTTGCTCACAGAGCCCATGCATATGCCCCTAGGGGATCTTGTCCTGTCTCTGTCCCTTTGCCTTTCTGGTCTAGAAGAGGGAAGTTGCCTGATGTACTGGAGGGGCTGAGATCCCCATGGCCAGAAGGACGGCGAGAACCCTGTGGTGAGTATAATCCTAAGGAACAGAAGGTTGCCTTAGGGTCTTTCAGCCCATGCAGGTTGACGTCTGATTGGAAAAGAGTAACTGACCCTCAAAAGGAAAGTCCTGGATGGATTGTTGGACCAGAGGAGAGAGTCCTGACACCTGAAGCCATGCTGCCTTATGGAAGCAGATTGCTGAGGCAATGGCTCTTCCTGCAGAGTCTGCTGCATCCCAGAAAACCTGGAGTTCTGTTCTTGCCACTGCCATACCCTTGTCTAACAGTGTGTTGAAATCTAGGTGTTGATCTGGTGGAAAAGACTCAGCAAAACAAGCGAGGGAGCTCTACAGGTTGAAAATACATCTCGCCAGGAGTGCCTGGTGATTTGAAATTCTAAATTGCATAGTGGCTGTGGAATAAAATTTTCTACTAAAAAGGTCAAAAGTCTTTGCTGCTTTGTTCTTTGGAGTTGGGGCAGGTTGACTCTGTTACTCCTTCTTGTTAATGGCCTCCACCAGCAATGAGGATGGGGTGGGATGGACTTACAGATATTGAACGGGTGCCTCTGGCACATAATATTTCTTCTCTGCTCCCTTAGAAGTAGGTGTTATTTATGAGGATGTTTGCCAAAGTGATTTAACAAATTTCAGAACGTCCTTGTGGACTGGAAGCGCCAACCTGGTGGGGGCTGCAGCAGCTAGCACATCAAATAAGGAGTCAGAACTGTCCTTCATTTCCCCCACCTCTAGGCCTAAGTTGGAGACCATCTCCTTAATAGGTCCTGGTGGGCCTTAAAATCATCCAGGGGGAAGGAAACCCTTGGACTACTGCCTCGTCAGGTGTTGAAGACAAGGTACCAGGGCTGACAAGGGGATTTCCCTAGAGTCCTGCTCCTCACCCCAGATCTTTCTTGATGGACTGTTGGTGGGTCCAGCGCACCCTTGGGAACCAGAGAAGAACAACGGGGATGCTCCACCTGATGGATAGATCCAAGGGCCCCCGTAAGGCCAATTAGAAGGCCAACCATGAGGGGGTTGGGTGCCTGGAGGCAGCAGCTCGGTCCTGACAAGGGGTTGTTTGTGACCAGGTCTGGCAGCCTTATGCAAAGCAAAGGAAGCTGAGCTTGAAGACACAGAGGCTGGAGAACCCCTTACTCTCCTACAACTGTGCTTAGGCCTTTTATATGGTTGCTCACTAGGAGACCTTGAATAGGACAGACGGTGCCAAGGAACCCTTCAATGCTATCCCTTTGGGAACTGACAGTATTTAACAGCTAACTACTCTAAACAAAAACAAGAACTGGTATCTAAAGCTAGACTAAGTAGGCTAATTTATAGATAAGGACACTTGCAGGTGCAAGGATGTTGTAGTGACCATCATGAATGGTGGAAAGAAGGAACTTGAGGGAGAGTGGGCCAGTGGTGGCTGTTAGACTGGGGCTCACATGTGCCATTCCAGGGGGCACAGCTGCTGTCCCTATGGGATAGCCTAAGGGCATAAAGCTTTCTGGTGGCTATGCATGGTGGTGCGTACACACCAGTAATGGAATGCATGTGAGCAGCTGCTTGAAGAAGAACTAGCAGGATCTTATTCAAGGGACAAGGAAATATGACACATTTATGATAATAAAACACCTAGTACCTATGCATACACAGACACCCCCCCACCACCACCAAGAATATATTCAGCAGTTTCTAAGGTATAGTTACCTGTCCTGATCATTGCTTGAGATCACAGCTTGAGTTTGTTGCTGTAGTTCGCAGCTCATGGAAGCTGCCTGACCGGGAAAGCTGGGCATGAGGAAGAGTGGGGTCTCTGTCAGGCACACAGCTATGCATCAATGCTCTTGGGCTGTGCAGAACACAACCCAAAGCTGTGCAGTCTCATCTAGCTTTGATATCTTTTTGCTCATGGATGTTTTGTCCACACTGCCTCAGGGTATTGTATGACCATGAGTCATCAGTTAATGGCAGATGTGACTTTGATCTTGTTCTTGATGGGGCTTTTTGTCCCTTTCTTTCTAGGATGGATTCTTCTTGCTTTTACAGGGGGTTGTCTGAATTGTTCCTTAGCCATTAAGGCAGTGCCTGCAGTTTGTCATCAGAACAGGCTTGTGTTGGAGACTGATCCCACCCCAGTCCCCCCCATTCACATGTCCAAATGAAGTTCACACATCAAAAGAAAGTTTCAGCAAAATTTAGTCTGAGCAATACAAAATGAAGTAAGCAATTCAAAATGAAGTTTTGGTTACAATATGGCATTACCAGTGAAAGAATGAGTATGGCCTTTTCATCAATGAATATTCTGTGTAGAAAATTCTATTTGAAGCAATGCAATGGTGTAAATTCATCTGCAGCCATACACCAAGGGCTTGCTGGATCTGCTTTATCCAGTTTGCAAAGGGTGTATGGTGCTGGGCAGTACTCAGAGGATGAACAGGCATTTCCTTGAATCCTGAAATGGGCCCAGTTCACTTTATGGAACCATCTTCCTCACCATACCTGAGGCAGCTTAACAACTCCTCTTCCTCTTGGGAGAACAAGCAGAGCCCAAGCTTGGAACTGGATTAGATGACCACTGATCTTACAAAGACCTCAGTGCCAAAGTGTGTCTCATGGCCTGCTTGAGAAGTTTCATGCTACCTGATGCAAGTCTCATACTACCTGAGATCTCTGCTTACTAGCTTTTGGCCATCATTCCATACTTAAAGGTGCTTTTCATCCTTTAGATTCACCAAAGCTAAAATATTTCACCTGATACTTCAGATCTGCAGTACTCTTGCCAGTGTATTTTTTTTTTCTGGAAAATATGCATGAAATTAGAAAAGGCCTTTGGGAGATTTTAGTGCTCCAGAAAAAAAATGAGATGATCTCACTGCTTCAACATTTCCCTAACTTTTTTGGCTCTTCACAACTCCAAAACATCTCTGCATAGAAACTCCAAATGGGTAGTTTGATTTATTTTTGTTGATTTTGGCAAGTATGGGTGATTTTGACTGGGCAACAGTTAGGCAGTTGTTGGTGGAATTATTGAGTTGTTAAAAGCAGTCTCCATGTACTTATGGGCTCCAAAAGCTCATAAACAAAGCCCAAAAGTAAACTGAATTTATATTCTGTGGCAATCTGTGGAAATCTTGCAGCAATTTCAGACAAAATAAAAAATAGCCCTTTACACTGAATTAAATTAAATGACTAATACAATCAGCAAAATCACCCCTGAATTATTTTAATATTAAAATGAGTTTATTTTTGATGGCCCCATATCTTCAGGTTTCAGTAGTGTCAGATTGTTGTATGTCAAGGGAGAAGTTGGATGTGCTATTATGTGGGCCTGGGATAACTGCAGGTTTTGATACCTGAAGATGTATAATTTAAAGCAACAACTAGTTTCTACTAAAAAGCTTGGCAATGAAACAATTACCTTTGATGATATTCTGTTGTCATATTTAGTTTTCAGAGTCAGTGGCCTACTGAAAGGGCAAATTCACACCTCTTAGAATCATTGATTCAGGCTTTCTCTGTTTGGGAAGACTGCTGTCAGTTTGACCCATGTGTGCACTCTCTATGCTGCCCCAGCCCTGCACAGACAATTTGTGCAGCAGACCTCATTAGATTACAACCTGGCATCAAAGACCACCAGCACCATTCTGTGACAAGAACACTTGGTCAAGTGTATTGCCTGCAAGACACAGTCCCAGGATTTTGGCTCCATCGTAACAGGTGCACAGACACAAGTGACAAGGAATAGCTCAGTCAGCAACAGGACTTTCTGCTGTCCTCAAGGCCAAACAAAGAGTTAAGGTGAGGCACCCCACAATTTATAGTCTCAGATAACTCTTAGACCATCTTCTGCATATAGCTACTTGTTATTTCTCCTTGTGTCATGCTCCAGGTGTCTTGGGCACAACATTCCTATTCATTATTTCTAGTAGACCCTCTTACTTGCTGTTAAGCCAGAATGTCCTGATTTAATCTTTTGGAATGTGATCTCAAACGTACCCATAGCTATTGCTTCTTAAAAGTGCCTGTGTTTTAGCCATGCTAGCAATACTTTTGCCAAGGTCATATAGTGAATTTACAAATATCGACTTCAATACATGATCTACCTTTGATTTACAGTCTCTGGTTCAGGAATATTGTTCATGGCAACTTCTTCCATAGCAGAATTGTGGAATACAGGGCACTTCTTTTGAAGTTTGCAGGGCTTCAATGGAGGACAGATCAGAAAGAGTACCAGTCTGTGTGTGGTGGGTTGGGAGAAACATGTATGTGGAGGTGGCCAATCAGAGAGGTCAGTAAGTTCATCTGTCCTTTAGTGACAGCTTCCCAAACAAGTCCACTTCACTTACCTTTCCATCCATTGCCATTTGCAGCGAATAATTTTATTCAATTAATTTGGTCACTTATTCTATTTTTGAATTAATGAGAGAATTTGTTTGATTCAAAGTTCTTCTGCTAATGCTATTTGCAACTTTCTATCATTATTGCTTTCAACAGTCACTATTTGCAATGGATTAGTTATTGTGCATCACTTATCTTGTAACTCAGATTATGTGACTTTGTTTCTGCTCCCTGACTGAATGACTCCAGAACCCACAAAGAGCTTTCAAGATAGTCACTGAATACTTTCGGCAGGAACAGTTTTGCAAAACCAGCATGTCATAAATATGAATATTTTTAAAAATCTGAACAACAAGGGCTCACAAGTATCACAGAAAATATGCTCAAGTTTATAATTAGAACACTTGTGTGTACTTATCTGCAATATTTGCCAAGCTCTCTTCAAACTTAGTATACGTCAACACTAGTGATTGTTCATGTGTGGGCATTTGCCATAATGGTTTTTCCCATTTGTCCATATTGAAGCTGCAGAAGCTTGAGTTTCAAAGTGAATAGGAGGTGCTGGTCTTCCATTATGATGAGATTTTTGTTCAGTTCATGTTAGGTGTTGTATCAATAGCAGTACCATGACACTGGTTGTGTTTGCTCCCCAGGTTGGTAACACTGTCCTGCTCTGCAAATACTCATTACTGACAGGCAGAGGCATCTCTGGCCTGGGGAGGGACCAGGGACATGGGCCCAGGCCCCGCTCCCGGCCTGCAGGCCGTGCCCTCTGGCTGGGAACAGGGCCAGAAGCCACCACACCGCCGCGGGTGGCTAGGCCCCGCATCGGCATGGATCCCTGGCTGGGGATGGGGCTGCCGCGGCAGCCGGTGGCTGGGCCCCGGATCTCCGGCCCAACTGAGTCAGAGACCGGGGCCACCAGATCTGAGGCACCGGCGCTGGGATTTGGGGCACATGCCCCGGGTGCCCAGTGCCAGCGATGCCTCTGCTGACAGGGGGGAGCACATGTGAACTTGCTGAAGCTGTTCAATATGCCATCTATAAAAAGTCCATGTTTCAGAACCTTACAGGAGAGATGTCAGGCACACTGGCAGATCTTCTATTTGGTGGAGAGACTTTTGCTTGGAGCCAACCAATGGCCTGGCTTACTTTGTTGATGCTGGAGGCAGTTTCCTTCAGTCACTATAGACGGTGTTGCCCAAACACTTGAAATGATTCGTATTTTTCAACTGTGTGCCTTGGATGGAGAGGGCTGAAGCTGGGGAATTGAAGTGAGATGGTGGTAAAAATAATACCTTTGTCTTACCAAGACCAATGGTAAGGCCAGAGAGTTGGGATGCCTCAGAAAAATCTATCAGTGATGGCTTGAAAATTGTAGTATGTATGGGTCTTCAGGACAAAGTCATCTACAAAACTTGTCTTGACAGGAAGTCTCACCAGTAGCTTAGTCTTAGCATTAAGTTGTAGATGTTCAAAAAGGGGGCCATTGATTTGGTAGCAAATGTATATCCCCTGAGTAAAGTACCTTGGGGCATGGCTCAGGAAGCAGTTAAATAACAAGTTGAACACACTGGAGCAAATGCACAGTCTTGCTTCATTCCATATGAGATTTCTAATGCATTAGAAAAGTCACCGCTGGAGAGCACTTGTACTGTCATGTAGTCATGTAGCAGACAGATGACTTACATGAACCTTCCTGGGCAGCTCCATTTATGTAGAATAGTCTCTACAGCAGTGGGCCTCAAACTTTTGAGATCAAGCCCCATCTTTTCTTGGCTCTGCCCCCATCCAATCTTGTCTGTGTGCTCATCTATGGGTCCACAAGCTGTGGCTGGGGCCAGGGTGAGGGTTAGACTTGCAGCTATGGTATCTGGCCTGAGGATCTGGCTTGCAGATCTGGGACTCTGGATGAGGCTGGAATCAGGCCCCAGGCCAGGAAAGGGTCCCAGTCCATGGCCTGGAGATGGGGCTGGACAGTAGTAAGGTGTGGGGACCAGGCATGAGCTGTGACTATTAGTTGAGGGTGGGTCTACAGCTGAGGAACAGGGTTGGAGGAGAGATGGGAGCACAGCATGGCTGGGTGGTGTTTCCCCATGGTTTCCTGAAGGTTCCTCCACAGTTTGGGGATCTCTGTACTAGATGTCTTCTGCTGACCACATCAAAGCAGATGTGTTTGCAAACCAGAGATGCCCCAAACCCACTTAGGATGGAAATACTCTCAGTAGTAAAGGGGTCTACCATCAATCAAACCCTAACCACGCCCCTTTTCCACTGGAAATCCCTCCCACTGATCAGCCCCCACAACATCTGATCCCACCCCCTGCCCACCTGTCACTGGAAGTCCCGCCCCCAGCTGTTCACCTGACATGCGGTCCTGCCCTGTGGGTTTGACTTCCGGCTCAAGACGATGACCTGACCAGAAGCAAGTGGCTTGACGCCTCCCAGAACACCTCTGCGCCAATAGGAGTGGGATTTGCCCCTGAGAGTGGTATTGGCCCCAGAAGGGCATGTGGCAGGTCTGCCCTCCCCAGAAGAGGGCCACGTGACCCTCCACTAATAGGAAAAGGGTTTAGATTGGCCCGGAGGAGCCGCATGGGCCAACTGGGAGAGTTGGAACCCTGCACCCAATCTGTGGGCCTTGACAGTTGGTGGCAGGTGGCTCTGCCCTCTGGAAGTTTGGGCCTTTAAAGCCGCACGACCCCTGGCTCATGCGCAAGACGTGTGGTTCAGAGCTTATGCGGAACATAGATGCCTTCACCACCCCCGCCAGGCCTTCGGGATTGGTTTTGGCTCCTATGGCCCCTCAGCATAGAAAGCGGTGTGACAGTAACAGTTTGGAAGAGGAGAGCCCTTTGGCTCAGCCTTTGTTCGACACTCCAGACTCTGAAACCCCAGAGATCTTGTCTCAGCCTTTGTTTGACACCCTGGACCCCTAAACCCCTGAGATCTTGAGGCAGCTAGCTGAAGGACTCTCTCCAACACCAACGGTGCAGGAGAAAGGAGAAGATGAGGCTCAGGTAAAGGAATGGGGAGAGTAAGCGATCTGGTTGACATGGCTCTAAAAAGAAAAAGTCAGAAGGGTAGCAGGCTTACAACTTTTTTGTTCTTGAAACATTTCTTGTTTTTCAGGAGCTCCAGGCCAGCATTGCAGTGGGTGACGAAGATGAAGCGGAAGACCACACGGTTCACAGCTTATGCAGAACACGGATGCCTTCACCACCCCCCGGCAGTCCTTTGGGATTTGTTTTGGCTCCTAAGGTGTTGGTCTGGTGTAGATAGTGCTGCATCAGTAGCAGTTCGGAGGAGAAGGAGAGCCCTTTGACTCAACTTCCGTTCAACACCCCAGAGATTTTGAGGCAGCAGACTGAAGGACTCTCACCGACACTAACGGAGCGGGAGAAAGAGAAAGATGTGGCAGAGGTAAAGGAATGGAGAGAGTAGCTGGTCTGGCTGGTATAGCTCTAAAAATTCAGAAGGGTGATGCCCAGCAGCTCTATTGTCCTGCTTTGGGCGGTCAGGTTTGCACACTTCACAAACCCTAGATTCTCACCGTCCAGCTCCACAGCTTCGTGTTTTCCAGGGGTGTCTTTATAAAATAGGCCGGTGGAAAATTGCGTGGCGAGAGTGTCCTTGCTGTAATTGAGCACCGATTCTATAAAGGCCCTGTAGGGGTAAAAGTTGTTGCTTTGACTTATGAGGCGGTCCCCCAGTGTGACATCCAGGTGACTGAAAATAGATGCCACAGGATAGTTCACCAGACCCACCTCAGCGTCCCTGTGATCGCGGTTCCATCTGCTTTGACAATCTTGCAACGAAGGTAAAGAAGCGTTTCAACTCCTTGTATGTATACACGGATATAATGGAACACCAGTTTGTGGGGAACTTCTCCGTACCCCTGTTACACTCTGTCCCCGTCCAAGGAAGGAACAACAAGTTTGTCACCATCACCTACAATAAACCACATTACGTTCCCATCAGTAAGCACCACATCAACACCGTCGCCATTGAAATAAAGACATGTTTCCTTTTAAGGTGTTCAGCGCTATTTCTGAGATGGCAGCTACTAAATTGTCAGAAGCTGCACACAGTATAGCCTTCCTTTGTTGAGGGGACGATTTGCTCAGTAATTTTAGAAGGGGTAGGTTTCTTTTCATGCGGCTAGACATGTTTTCAGTCGGCACTATCCGCTGTTAAAAAGGACTAGCTGACAATTCTTCTCTTTTTATACCTGGCTGATCTTTTTAAAGAGTAAGCCATAGGCCAGTCTGGGGGGAAGAGAGGTCTGGAGCAGCTTGTACAGTACGTACCATGTTCACTCCCATGTCTAAAAGGTCCTTAGTTACATACAGACATTTCAAAACATAGCCCATGGCAATGGCAGCACTTAACAAACTTTCAAAACACAGTTTAGCATACAGGTCCCGAAATTTGCTGTTTATATCCTCTGAAGTCCAAGTAGTGCTGTCATGGCTCCGCTGGCCTGAAGCATCTATGAGGCAACCTTCACAATGTTCATGCATAATTTCCTTAAGGCAGTAATCAAGCGTAACAGAAACAGCAATACTCATAACAGATTGCATGACTCTTCTGCATTGTTGAATAGGCACTGGCTCAACCTTATCCAGGCAGAGATATCTTGCAAAATTCTTGTAGACCTTTTCCTCAGTCAGATTCTCTTCCACGCGTATAGGAGTTAAACAATAACAAGATGGGCCGGCTTCATCTTGATCACCCACTGCAATGCTGGCCTGGGGCTCCTGAAAAACAAGAAAGATGTTTCAGAAAAAAAGAGTTGTAAACCCATCACCCTTCTGACTTTTTAGAGCTATACCAGCCAGATTGGCTACTCTCTCCATTCCTTTACCTCTGCCACGTCCTTCCCTTTCTCCCACTCCGTTGGTGTCGGTGAGAGTCCTTCAGTCTGCTGCGTCAAAATCTCTGGGGTGTTGAACGAAAGTTGAGTCAAAGGGCTCTCCACCTCCTCTGAACTGCTGCTGATGTAGCGCTTTCTACACCAGACCAACACCTTAGGAGCCAAAACAAATCCCAAAGGACTGCTGGAGGTGGTGAAGGCATCCATGTTCTGCACAAGCTGTGAGCTGTGTGGTCTTCCACTTCATCTTCGTCACCCACTGCAATGCTGGCCTGGAGCTCCTTAAAAAACAAGAAAGAGGTTTCAAGAACAAAAAAGTTGTAAGCCCGCTACCCTTCTGACTTTTTCTTTTTAGAGCCATGTCAACCAGATCGCTTACTCTCCCCATTCCTTTACCTGAGCCTCGTCTTCTCCTTTCTCCTGCACCGTTGGTGTCAGAGGCTATGTTCACACACAGGGGGTTATTTCAATACAAGTGATTTCGAAACAACTTGTATCGAAGTAATGCCTTATTTCGAAATAACAAATAGTTATTTTGAAATAACAAATAGTTATTTTGAAATAAGGAAAAAACGGGAATCGAAATAGTATGTTCACACTGTGGGCTTGCTATTTCAATTCAGGGGCAGGGCACCATGAGAGGTGTGGCAACATGGCCGCCTCACTGGGCTATGTCAGCAGCCATGTTGCCAGCCAATCTCATAAAAGCTGGCCCGGACCTCACTTCCCTGTCCACTCAGGCTAGCAGCGTGCTGCAAGCAATGGACTTTGCCCGGCAGCCCAGACAGTGCCGTGTGACCCAGGGACCCTCTACCCACGTTCAGACTTCCCTGCACATGCGTGACACTCTTTTCGTGGACCCAGAGGGTGCCCAGCTTCCACCCGAGGCTTTCATCCACCTTGTCCTCAGGGCAGACCTCATGCCCCCTGCCCCCCTCCGTGCCTCACCAGGTCTGGGCTCGGGAGACCAGCCCAGATTGGTGGGAGCGGGTTGTCCTGCGCACCTGGGGCGATGAGAACTGGAGGTGGAACTTCCGCATGACCAGGGCCAGCTTCACTGTCCTGGTCATGGAACTCACCCTGCAGCTGCACTGCAGGGACACCCCCATGAGGCCTGCCATCCCCGTGGACAAAAGAGTGGCCATCGTCCTCTGGAAGATGGCCACTCCGGAGTCCCACAGGGCAGTGGTGCACCGCTTTGGGGTCGGGATGTCTATCATCTGTGCCATCCTCTGCGAGGTCGCCAGGCCCATCAACTGGGTCCTGCTGTGACGCCTGGTTAGAGCAGGGGAGCTGCAGGACACCATTCCTGGGATGGCCGCCCTTGGCTTCCCCAACTGTGTGGGGGTCCTTGATGCCACCCACATCCCCGTGAGAGCCCTGGAGCACAGGGCTGCCAAGTATCGCAACCGCAAGGGGTACCACTCTATGATCATGCAGGCCCTCGTGGACTACCGGGGCCTCTTCCAGAATGTGTATGTCAGATGGCCAGGGAGGGCCCACAACACCAATGTCCTCCAGAACTCTTCCCGCTACTGGGATGTGGAGGCGGGCACCTTCTTTCCCCCTCACAACATCGATCTCAGGGGAGTAGAGGTGCCTGTCCTCATCGTGGCCGACGTGGCCTACCCCCTGCGGCCCTGGCTCATGTGGCCGTATGCAGGGCCCCTGGACCCGAGCCGGCAGATCTTCAACTGCCACCTGA
Source organism: Podocnemis expansa (assembly GCA_007922195.1). Lineage (NCBI taxonomy): Eukaryota > Metazoa > Chordata > Testudines > Podocnemididae > Podocnemis > Podocnemis expansa. The sequence goes on from ML681963.1 coordinate 70,476,200, forward strand.
CCAGCTGCCACCAGCTGGTGGAGCGGGCATTCGGCCGCCTCAAAGCCTGCTGGAAGTGCCTCCTCACCTGTCTCCACCTTGCAGAGAGGACCCTGCCCTAGGTCATCAGTGCATGTGTGGCCCTCAACAACTTCTGTGACCAGCGGGGTGAGCCTATCCAACCAGCATGGGAGGCTGAGGCCTGAGTCCTCGCTGGGGACTTTGCAGAACCCAGACCCGTGCCCACAAGGGAGCAGCCATCACAGCGAGGCCTCTCCATGCGTGACGCTCTCCGGATCACCTTCACTGAGGAGGAACTGTGAGGGCCAGGCCTGCCCTGCCCCACACCTACCTCTCCCCCGTTCACCCACAGCCAGCCCCCACCTGTCCACCTGCACTGCCAATTACCCCCAATAAAAACACAAAGGTGATTCACCGGGGGTTTATTTACAATGGGGGTTTGGGGCAGGGAAGGGGTACTTTGGGGGTTTTGGGGAGGGGGCAGCAACTTGGGAGGGGAAGGGGGTGAAAAAGTCCGGGGGGCAGAGGGGAGTTCAGGAATGGCCTGTGGGAGGCTCCGGGGGGGGGGGGGGTGGCAGACCCCGCCCGTGCCCACGGCTGCCCTTTTCCCATTGTCACCTCTGGGGAGGGTGAGGCAATGAAGTCTCGGTGTGGTGTGGTGGGGCCAGCCGCTCTGCCAGCTCCCTGATGGCAGCAGCATGGTCCTGTATGGTGGCTGGGAGCTGTTCCGCCAGCTGCTCCAGCACTGGGGCCAGCCTGGTCTTGACGGCCGCAGTGAGCCTGTCCTCCGTGGTGACGCCCCACTCGCAGGCACAGAGAGTGGCCTCCTGGCACCATGCCTGGTCCCTCCTTGCGGCCTGGGTGGCCGCGTGCATCTCTCAGCCGAGCTCCTTGAGGCTCTCCAGGAGCTTGGCACACGACCGGGGGGTCCTCCTCCGCCACCGGGGTCCCCGGGGGCTCTGGCATCTGGCTGCTGGTGGTGGTGGCAGCTGGCGAGCAGCTCTGTGACCTGCTGGAGGGAAGCAGAAAACACAGTTGGCCCCTGCCACCTGCTGGCCCTGTCTGTTTGCGCCTGTCTGCAGCACACACCCCTTCCCTGACTGCCAGCAGGTCCCAGGATCCCGTGGGACATTGCCCTGGGGTGGGGTTCCTGGTCCCCAAAGCCTCGGAAGGAGGCCAGGACAGTACCCGACGGAGGACATTGGAGGACCCTGGGCAAAAATGTTGTCTGACTGGGGTAGTCGTCAGGGTTTAGGGGGCCCTGGACCACCTGCCTGTACAAATCAGTATTCTATGGCATTGCAGGCTCCTTCAACCCCTTCAGTAAAAAGCCTGACAAACCCCTGTATTTTAGACAGCCTGCCAGACTGGGACTGTGAGGATAAAAAGAACAGGACAGTACAAAAGGGACCAAGGCCTCCTTCTTTCCGCTATCTGGTAACTGTACCCTGGAGACACACATGCTAGTGGTGCCCACAGGAGTGAGTTGGACTCAGCCACGCCGCTATCTAGGGGGTCTCCCAAGGCTACCTGCCAGTGGTGTGGCCTGCATGCTGTCCACCCCACCCAAGATGCGACTGCATCTTTGACACCCAGCCCCTGTTCAACATCCCCAGGCACGCAGGGGCCTGTGACCCCAGTGCCACCTGTCTCTCTGGGACCCGTGGCCAAGGGGGAGGGGCCTTTGCACCTGCCGACCCTGTGCCCTACCTGTCCCAGTGCCCAACCCTGGCTCCCTTGCTGCCCAGGACCTGCTGGACAGGCCCAGCCCTGTGTGTCTCATTGGCGGGGAATACTTACCCACAGGGGCTCCAGAGGTCCGTCGTGATGTCCCTGGCTTGGTGTCGGACCCAAGGGCAGTGCTCAGCCCCCTGGTCCTCCGGGCTGCTGTCTGACTTGGGCCCGGGGAAGAGGTCAGGGCTGCTGGGGGGTAGCCTCTGCCACAGGTGGTGGTAGTGCAGCCAGAGGCCCCCCGACGGAGATGCTGGAGCCTGGGGCGTCTGGGCCCAACGAGAGGCTCCAATGGCCTTCTGAGTCCAGAGCCTCAGCAGGATGACCACTGGGCTCTGGACCCTGGAAGGCATGGAGCTCCTCAAAGTAGGGGCAGGTGGCGGAGCTGCCTGCTCCCTGAAGCTCCTGGGCCTCCCGGGTCTGGGCATGCTCCTGCCGGAGTGATTTTACTTTGCTCTGGGCCTGCTCCAAGGTCCAAGGATGGCCTGCCTCGGACATCGCTGCGGCAATATCCGTGTAGATGTCCCGGTTCCAGTGTGAGGACTGGAACTGGGACATTATGTCTGGCTTCTGCCAGACACCCAAGAGGCAGTGGATGTCATCAGGGGTCCACACAGGGCCCCTATGTCACCCCCCAGCGGAGGTCCCTGCCTGGGATGCCATGTGGCTGTCAGGCTATAGCCACATTGCCTGCCAGGCACGCCCAGGCAGGAACTTCCTGTTCCCCGGGGTGCTGAGCACCCTGGGAGGAAGGTCAGACGGTTGTTTAAAAACAACCATTGTTTCGAAACAACATGTTCTGATGGGATTGTTTCAAAACAATCGTTTCAAAACAATGTTGTTTTGACACCAAATGCGGTTTAAGTTGTTTTGCAACAATGCCGTTGTTCTGAAACAATGGAACCCGTTGTTTCGAAACAACGGTACGTCGTGTGAACGTGGCGTTTCTTATTTCGAAACAACCTCTGTTGTTTTGAAATAAGACTACTGTGTGAACACACCCAGAGAGAGGCCTTCAGCTAGCTACCTCAAGATCTCAGGGGTTTCGAGGTCCAGGGTGTCGAACAAAGGCTGATTTCCAAAGGGATAGCCGTGTTAGTTTAGTCCAGGAAAAAAACAACAAGGAGTCGTGTGGCACTTTGAGACTAACAGATTTATTTTTCACATGAGCTTTCGTGGGAGAAAATCCCACTTCCTCAGATGCTTTGAAGATCTCTGGGGTTTCAGAGTCCGGGGTGTTGAACAAAGGCTGAGCCAAAGGGCTCTTCTCTTCCAAACTGTTGCTGTCACACCGCTTTCTATGCTGAGGGGCCATAGGAGCCAAAACCAATCCCGAACGCCTGGCGGGGGGTGGTGAAGGCGGTCAAGCCACCTGCTTCCAGTCAGGTCATCGTCTTGAGCTGGAAGTCACACCCACGGGGCAGGACTGGATGTCAGGTAACCGGCTGGATGTGGGACTTCTGGTGACAGGTGGGCAGGGGGTGGGACTGGATGCTGGGGGGGGGGGGGGGGGGGGCGGGGGGGGGGGGGGGGGGCCGCCTGGTCAGTGGGAGGGATTTCCAGTGGAAAGGGGCGTGGTTAGGATCTGATTGATGGTAGGGACCTTTACTACTACTCTCTTTTTTTCCCCTCACAAATGTGCGGTATACAGCAGAGATAATGATATGACTTGCATTTCCCACATTTTCAGTAGCCAGGTGAATGTATGTGCATCACCAACAAGCTTCCAATCTATCAAATGCACAGGGTACAGAGATTCTGCAGCTATTTAGTTTTAAATTGTCCTTTTCTCAGGATCATTCATGGGGGGTATGGTTTCTTAAGCCAAGGCAGGAGTGAATATGTAGGGTTTATCAAAATAACAATTGATGCAGCTACACTATGCAATATTGTTTCCACGGTGTAAGGCCCTTCCTTACACCCTTTCATGTACATTCTTGAGCTCCTCAACACCCTAGCATCATGAGCCTTTCTGATGTTCCTCACATTAGTGTACATGAGTCTGCCGCAGTGCTTCAATGAGCCTTGTGGAATGTCATGGTGGGCAAACTATTTTGATGTAAGCACAATCAAAGACTCCTGTATCATTCAAACACCCAGATCTCTGACAAATGCGCTATTTTCATCTTGAAATTTTCATATGCTGACTATTATAAGTAAACTGCAATGTTGATTGATTGCATCGAAAACTTGCACTGCCACTTTCCTAACAGCAGGCTTTCTAACCATAAAGTGGCTTGTAACAGACCTATTGCTATTTGGGGGTAGTGTGCCTGTGAAGTGGTATGGCTTTCATGAATTGTGTCCTGCCACTGGAGTGTTGGAGCAAGCTCCTCATGCAGCTCCATCAGGGTTTTTTTCCTCATGCCAAAACTTTGAAGCCACTGCTGATCAACTCAGGTTTCCAAGACAATGTGATCCCTCCACATCATTCTGGTGTTCCTACAGCAGAAGCGCAGTCAATCAAAGGGTCTAGCATGGCAATATTAGCCTTCAACATATTAGTCCAGCATGACTTGAATGAATTCTTTTTGATCCTTAAGGTCAGCCATATCTGATATGTCAGAAAATGCTGAACAAGCTCAATCTAGTATCTCATCAAGAGTCTACTCCAGGGCATAAATATTTGTCCTGCATTAATGAACAGCAAGACTGTCATCCAACTGATCCACATCTTTGATTCAGTTTTGTAGGCAGGGAATAAAAGTCGGGGGGGGGTGATGTGATTGGGAAGCACCATTAACAAATGTGTTAAGCAAGAGTATGTGAAGTGCCACCAACACACACCAAAGTAGTTCCTAGAGCACAGAGTCTTTATGTATTGTCAGGGCCGGATTAACACAGGGGCTAAAGCCCCTGGCCCTGGCCTGCAGGGGCGACCCAGGCTCTAGCCCCCATGTTTCCTGCCAGATCCACCCTCCCTTCTTGCCCTGTTCATCCCTCACAGCACATCAGGGGAACACTGAGAGAGCCCTTGCCCCTGCTGGTGCTGAAGTGGGTGTGGGGGTGGCGCTTGGCCAGAGGCTGGGCTCTATGCGCTTGCCATGTCCCTGGACTGACTGGTTCACCCTCAGGGCAGGCTAGTGCTGGCCCTGTTTGCTTTGCTCCATTATCCATTCTGGGGACTGGGCTGGTGTGCAGTATGGCCTCCAGTGCAGCCTTTCAGGGCCAGGGCCCTGAAAGGCTGCACCAGATTCACACCAAGTAACAGCCAACCCCCAGTCTCACTCCCACCCTTAGAGTGGAGTGAACAAGGCTGGTCCGCCCTGCCCATGGGGGCAGTCCAGCAGTCGGGTGAGTGCGTGGTCTCTGTCCCCTGCAGCGCTGGCCCCGGTGGGGGCCTGAGGCCAGAGGAGCCCACAGTGGTGGGGCAATCATGGGCCCCGAGTCCCCTTAATCTGGACTTTGTGTTCTAGACTTTGAAAAGGTGGCTGGCTGGTGGATTATAAATCCCAACGAAAGAATTTTACCAGACAATCAAATCTATAATTTGAATAATTAAATCTCTTAGTACTGAAACCAAATTGTTACCTAATGTCTGGAGCAACACCAAAAAAACCAAGTACATAGTGTCTGTCTTAGAGTTTAATTCTTATGTGGTGACTCTCTGTCCTCTTCCCCCAACAGAAATATTATAGTCCAGCCTTAAACAGGGCATTCTTGATGCACAAAAGTTTGACAATGCTTATTTACCAGGAATTGTAGATGACAATCTTAAGTCTCACAGACTTTTTAGCCATACCACATACTTCAATTAATATTTTTCATTAAACACTATTTAGGGCTGTTTAAACCTAAGAATTGTTTCCTTCTGGTGCCGTGTCCATGGCCATATGGGTGCATTCACACACCAGAGTTTCAAACACTAGAAAGGCTGGATTGTCTCCCAGTTAATAAAAACAAACAACACAAAATTGGAAATGGAACAGTAAAATACTTAAGATAATAGCTTTGCAACTCTTTGGCTCTCTAAATCCTCTGGACTCCTATGATGTAGAAGCTAGCTGTGTACTCAAGGAACTACACAGTGAGACTCTGCTGGTACAGTGCTGCTTGCCCAGGGGCCTAATTCAGGTGCAGGAAGAGGCCACAGACTGAAGCAACCCAGTTGTTGATGTTATGACATCCTTTTTCTACAACCATGCTCGTCAGTCTTCCCTCAGGTGACTTGTTAACAAGATAGGCAAGGCTTCTTGGCCTAACCTTGACTCGTATAAATTTTCTTGCTTGGTGTTGCAGCATCGGTCTTCAAGATTGTGGCTAAAGCAGGTGCTGCTACTTTGAAACACTGCATCTTGGTGCAGTCAGGTTTGAAATAGCTCATCACTAAAGTGAGTCCTATATATGACAGTAATTTAAACAATAATCCATGTTTTACAGCTCAGAGATAATTGGTCAGTGAACTCCCAAAACTATCAAGTGTCCACATACCACTTTTGATAAAGCCATAATGGTTCTATCTGGATGAAAGGTTTTTAAGATGATATTATGGCACCAGTTTATGGAAGGAACATTTGATCTAATACCTTATAGCCATAACTAATAGGAAACATCCTAACTCATATTCAGTCATCAGGAAAAGTTCAATAAATTCAAACTTAAGATAAATTTGGTCACCTCCAGTTAAATGTTCTTAATCTTATTACAAACAAGAATTTCATGTTTAGACTTGGACTACAGGTCACACAGTTTAGCTTTTGAACTCTAAATCTTGTACCGTCTGCAATGGAAGAAATGTAACCAACCACTCTGTGTGGTGGTAGAGTAGAGAGAATTATATGTGGAAGTGGCTGATCAAGGAAGCAATATATGGAAAGGAGGCATGACAGCGAGCAGCATTTGTGTGAGCTGAACTATGTACATGCCTGCTTTCTAGTGTTTGGGTTTATAAGTGTAACCATAACTTTTAATTTTATGGTTTTTCTAATATTTTTGGGGTTTGAGAAAAGATCTCAAATATTTTCCCCTTAACTCCAGCTTCATTCATGGTTTAGGGGTTTTATTTTTATTTTTGCTTGTGAATCAATTTATTTATTTTCCTACTAAAGCTGTGGTTCCCACCCTCCCAATACTGGTAAGAAAAATACTTGCTTTTCTAGCACTCACAAATGCCACGCTTCATCCTAGCGATGTATGATTCAAGTAGCGAGCCCACATGAGTTAAACACAGTGGAGCCCATTTATATATACTAAACCAAGCATGCATAACCTTTGCCACAAACAGTTTCAGTTTAATGTGCAGCCAGCTCCTCTACTGCACAGAGACTCTTGGCTCTACAACAAATAGGATGATCTCTTTTCCAAACAACATCAAAACCCCCCAAACTAAACAAAAGGGATACTATGATGGCTCAGCTCAGTATAGAAGCCCATTGCTGTGCATGTTGACAGCATATACTCAAAGGGTGAATGCCTGTTTTAAAAGGCTATTGCCACAACTGATAAATTGTATTTGTAAATTTCATATTATGTCTTTGTTCAAGACTCTCCTGGGCTATGTCCACACGCAGGGCGTTGTTTAGAAATAAGTTATTTCGAAACAAGTCATTTTGAAAGAAAGCCCTTATTTCGACATGACTTAATTCGAACTAATCAAAAAACCAAATCGAAATAAGGAAAAGCGGGAATCAAAATAGCATGTCCACACTGTGGGCTTGCTATTTTGCTTTAGGGGAAGGGCACCATGGAAGGTGTGGCAACATGGCCGCCTCCCTGGGCCATGTCGGCGGCCATGTTGCCAGCCAATCCTATAAAAGCTGGCCCCAACCTCACTTCCCTGTCCATTCTGTCTAGCAGGACTCTGCAAGCGACAGACATGGACACTGCCCAGCTGCCCAGCCAGCACCGTGCAACACAGAGACCCTCTGCCCGCCTGCAGAGTGTCCTGCTGATGTAGGACACTCTGCTTGCAGACCCAGATGGTGCCCAGCCTGTGCCTGAGGCTGTCATCCAGTTGGGCTGCAGAGCACAGCTACTGCCCCTGCCCCCTTCTGTGCCTCGCCAGGTCTGGGCCCGGGAGTCCAGCCTAGACTGGTGGGAGCAGGTAGTGCTGCAAACCTGGTGGGATGACCAGTGGTGGAGGAACTTCCGCATGAGCAGGGCTCGCTTCAACCTCCTGGTCGCAGAACTCATCCTGCTGTTGCGCTGAAGGGACACCACCATGAGGCCTGCCATCCCTGTTGACAAAAGAGTGGCCATCGCCCTGTGGATGATGGCCACTCTGGAGTTGCACAGCTCTGTGGCACACCTGTTTGGCATCAGGAGGTCCACCACCTGCAACATTCTGTTAGAGGTCACCAGGGCCACCAACCGGATCCTGCTGCGATGCCTGGTCACCCAAGGGGAGCTGCAGGACACCATTCCCGGCATGGCCACACTGGGCTTTCCCAATTGTGCAGGGATCCTGGACGCCATGCACATCCCCGTGTGAGCCCCGGAGCTGTGGAGTACCAAAACCGCAAGGTGTACCATTCCATTATCTTACAGGCCTTTGTGGACAACTGGGGCCTTTTCCAAAACTGTTATGTGGGATGGCTAGGGAGGGCCCATGATGCCAGGGTCCTCCATTATTCTGCCCTGTACCAGGGCATGGAGGCAGGCACCTTCTTCCCCCCGTATAAATGTTGGGGGAGTAAAGGTGCCTGTCCTCATTGTGGCAGATGCAGCCTATGCCCTGCGCCCATGGCTCATGTGGCCGTACGCAGGGCTCCTCAATCCCCAATGCCAGATCTTCAAGTGCTGCCTGAGCTGCTGCTGCCAGGTGGTGGAGCGGGCATTTGGCCGCCTCAAGGCACACTGGAGGTGCCTGCTTACGCGCCTCCACCTTGTGGAGAGGACAATGCCGCAGGTCATCAGTGCATGCGTGGCCCTGCACAACTTCTGCGAGCAGCAGGGGGAGCCCATTGCAGCTGCCTGGGAAGCTGAGGCACAGCTCCTCGCTGGGGACTACAAGGAACCCAGACCTGTGCCCACACGGGAGCAGCTATCCCAGAGAGCCATGCCAGTGCGGGATCCATTGATGACCACCTTCGCCCTGGAGGAACTCTGAGAGCCAGGCCTGCCCTGCCCAACACCACCCTCTCCCCCATTCACCCACAGCCAGCCCCCACCCATCCACCCGCACTGTGAACTACCCCCAATAAAACCGAGAATGTTTTTCAAACATTTATTAACAAACAGGGGTTGGGGCAGGGAAAGGCTCGGGAGGGTTACAGGATGGGGCAATGTGGGGGCGGTCTGGGGAGGGCAGCAACTGGGAAAGGGGAGGGGGAGTTCGGGGGGCCAGCAACTTGGAAAGGGGAGATAGATTGGGGGAGGGGGTGGGGGAGTCTGGGTGGCAGGGGAGAAGTTAGGCAGGGCCTGTGGGGAGGTCCAGGGGTGGTGGTGTTACCCACCCCTGCCCATGGCCACCCTGGGTCCGGGGTCGCTTCCGGGCAGAGCAAGGCAGCGGACTCCCTGCAGCTGCTGGAGGGGCCATCTGTTCCACCAGCTGGCGGAGGCTGGTGGCAATTGCCTCCACTGCGGTGGGCAGGCAGTCGTTCAGGCGGTCGATGGCCTGCGCCTGGGGCTCCAGGGCAGCGACCACTCGGTCATCTGCTGCTGATGCCTGCTGCAGCAGGCGGAGGGCCGAGTCCTGCTGCCTGGCTTGTTCCTGCCGCCAGGCCTGGGTGGATGCCTCAGTCCACTCCCCCATCTCCTTGAGGCTGTCAAGGATCTCTCCTTGCGTCCGGGGGGGGCCCCTCCTCCTCCGCCGTGGTGGCCTCGGGCTGAGGCGTCGGGCAGGTGGTGCGGCACGGCGAGTGGCTGGGCGACCTGCTGGAAGGAAGCAGAAAACACAGTTGGCGTCTGCAGCCTTCTGGCCTTGTCTGTGTGCAGCCTTTCTGCAGCACATGCCTCTGTCCTGACTGTCAGCAAGACTCAGGACCCCATGGGACATTGCCCTGGGGTAGGGCTACCAGATCCCAAAGCCTCAAAAGGAGGCCAGGGAAGTACAAAAAAGAGGACATTGGAGGACACATGGGAGAAAATGTAGTATGGATGTGAGCCCTGAAACACTTTCCTGTACAAATCAGTATTCTATGACATTCCAGGATACTTCAACCCCTACAGTAAAAAGCCTGACAAAATCCTGTATTGTAAAATGCCTGCCAGACAGAGCATGTGCGAATAAAAAGAAGAACAGGACAGTAAAAAGGGGACCATGTTCTCCTTTTCCCTGACATCTGGGAACCATACCCTGGAGGCACAAATGCTAGTGGTGCCCACAAGGGTGAGCTGGACTCAGCCACGCCTTGCTATAGGGGGTCTCCCAAGGCCACTTGCCAGTTGTGAGATGCTCTCCACCCTGCCCAAGATGCGGCTGCATCTTTGACACCCAGTCCCTGTAAACCACCCCCAGGCACACAGGGGCCTGTGACCCCAGTGCCACCTGTCTCTCTGGGACCCGTGGCCAAGGGGGGGGCCCTCTGCACCCACCGACCCTGTGCCCTACCTGCGCCGGTGCCCAGCCCTGGACCCCCTCGCTGCCCGTGACCTGGACAGGCCAGCCCTGCGTGCCTCTGCGAGAGGGGAATACTCACTCACAGGGGCTCCAGAAGTCCAGCGTGATGTCCTGGGGTCCGTCTACGAGTCTGCAGGGGCTGGGATGGTGTCAGGCTCCTGCTCCTCGGTGCTGCTCTTCACCTCAGGGCCAGGGAACAGCTCTGGGGTCCCAGGTGTAGCCTCCACTGCTGGTGGTGGTGCGGTGGGAGGCTCCCCAATGGACACTTCCAACCCCATCTCCGCAGCCTCCGGTCCAGAGGATGGGCTCTGGCGCTCCCCAGTCCACGGCCTTAGAGGGAAGGCCACTGGGATCCGGACCCAGGAACTGGTGGAGCTCTTCATAATAGGGGCAGGTAGCAGTGCTACCTGCCCCCTGGAGCTCCCAGGCCCCCCGGGTTCTGGCATGGTCCTTCCTGAGGCCCTTGATTTTTACTGCGGACCTGCTCCGTCATCCACTCGTGCCCTTGTTAGGACGTGGCTGTGGCAATGTTCGCATATATGTCTCAGTTCCAGTGGCTAGCCCGGAACCGGGACATGATGTCCTCCCTTCTCCACCTGGACAGCAGACAGCGGACCTCATCTACTGTCCAGATGGGGGCACGGTGTCGTCCCCCCAGCGGTGTTGCTGCCATGTGCTGCCATGCTTTGAAGGACTTCTGGCCATGCTGGCAGGCATGCACAGGCTGGGACTTCCTGTTTCCCTTGGGTGCTGTGCACCCTGGGAAGAAGGTCAGACTGTTATTTCGAAACAATGCTTGTTTTGAAATAACATGTCTGGATGATGGTTATTTCAAAATGACTCGTTTAGAAATAACTGTCGTTTTGAAACAGCATGTCCCAATGGCCTTATTTCTAAACGAGTCGTTTCGAAATAACTGTCATTTTGAAACGGAAGGGGTTTAAGCCATTTCAAAATGATGGCTCTTGTTTCGAAACAACAGAGCCCATCATTTCATAACAAGAGAACGTCGTGTGGACATGCAGGTTTTTATTTCGAAACAACCCCTGTTGTTGCGAAATAAAAACCTCGTGTGGCCATACCCCTGATGTGTTGAGTCACAATATTCCCTTGTATGGCTGTTGGAACTGCAGTCCTCTACTACCCTGAAATCAGGAGGACTCCGCCTAGAAGAATATCTGTGACTAGGGCAGAGAGCTAACTCATACAATAACAAACCCTATTTTTTAAATAGACATTGTGTAAGTTTTTCAGGATTATTTTATTTTGCTTCTGCATTTGTATTATGATTTGAAGGAATTTTCTCCTCATTTTAAATTGTATTTGTAAATGAAGCCTTAAACCTGTGAGGAAAAAATTAAGTCGAGAACAGGCAGAGAGGTAAGGAATCAGGGAAGAAAACAAGAATGTGGGCAGTGTGGATGGGCTGCCTAGTGCAAATTAACAAGCAAACGGCGGACATGATCAGTATTAATAGAAGCTTATTTTTAACTTGTCTTTTAAAATTTAATTTCACAGCAATGCACCAAATGTGCCCCCAGCATGGACTTGGCTTGAGGTCTCGGATCCTATGTGGCAAGGAATCTGTTCTCATTCAACTCTCAGCCAGCAACAGAAATTGCGATTTCTACAAGAAAATATCATGTGCAATGGTTGAGAAGGGCTGCAACATGGGCAAGCAGCAGTGCTGCATTAAAATCACAGAGGTGAGGCAGGTTTACTGGTGGATGAGGGAGGCAAAGAGTCATTCAGGCTTCTCATCGCCAAAGACATGCTGCTGTTATGAGGAGCTGCATGCAACTCCCAGTGGTGACCCCCCCCCCCCCGCCCACTGTACTGCCACGCAGCATTGATACCTCCAAGGAATCATAGTCTAGGATGAACAATGATGGCTCTGTGGACAAGGAGGACAGAGACCATGAGAGCAGGATATCCATTCTCCCAGACAGCCAGGATCTGTTCATCATCCTGGAGCATCCCAGCCAGTCACAGGATGGTGGCAGTGACTGAGATGCCAGGGAAGGCACATCTAGTGAGGGCATTCAGCTAATCTCATCGCTGTGGTTATAACCAGAGTTATGAATCTATGTTTCAAAAAACCAATTTCATTGGGTGGGGATGACATTCTTTGGTGTAGGTAAACTTCTGCATAGGATCACATTACAGAAACAAACTGCTGATGTGCAAATCAATGCTACAAGAATCCTCCATGGGTATCTCCAGGAAACATTCATTAAGAACTTTTGAATCCTTAGCAGAAGTTTTCTGGGGAGGGCAGCCTTATATCGTCTGCCACAATAGGAGCCTTTTCTACACTACACTGCTATTAAAAGAGCAGACATCATCAAAGCACATAGCTTAGCAGCATAAGGGCCCAGGCTATACCCCACTGCCTACAGCAAGTCTTTACTTTTTGTCAGCTTTACCCTCAGGAGACTGATGTTGCAGATGGTCACCTATGTCAATGGGGCTGTATTACAGTAATTGAGCAATGCCTTTTTCATTCTCCACCCTGTTCTGAGTTCCTTGGACACCGCATATCATGGCATCATTTGCATAGACCTAAAGATTCCCAGCAGTGGTTGCCCTATGTTTGTCGCTGCCTTAATTTGCCCAGAGCCACTTATAATCTGTTTTGCCCACTTTCTGCCACAGTACACTAAAGGGGGCATATCTACACTGGAGCCTTAGGTCGACTTAATCTGCCTCAAGTTGACCTAAGCAACTTCATGTCCAAATTTAGAATTTATTTAAGCAGTTGCTTAGGTCAACTTAATAAAAAAAAAAAAACCTGTACTGATAGGCGACTTAAGCTTTTAAGTTCCCCAGTGTAGACATAGCCAATGATGTTAAGGGCAAGCATAATTATCCCTCTTCTTTCTTATTTGTGTAAGGGTGAGCGCTGCTGTAAATCTCTATAAATGAGTGCAAGGGACCCTGGTTCACCACGTCCAGAGCAGCATTTCGAACGCCACAGTACATGCCCATTGGAATACTGTTCTGCCTTCTTGCTCTGCATAGTCAAGTGAGTTATTGCAGCAACATTTTGTGTTTTAGACTATGCTGGCTCATCAAACAATTTGAACTTTTCTTCTAATACAGTAGACTTTTGATCTCAGGCCAGCAAACTCCCAGGAGTGACTTTCCTAGATTAAGAAGAAGAAAAAAATTCAGAGATAACATGTTAAGTGAGCTGATGACCATCTATCTCTGCAGCAGCTGATGTAGAACTCAGAGCCTGGAGGCTGGCTTTGTCAGAGAACTTGAGCATGAACAGGGAGGCTAGAAGGGCAGTGTGGGACCAGGAGCATGAAACGTAACAGGAGATATTGTATATTATGAGGGGGGTCAGTCTGACATGCTATGGTGCCTGGTGGAGGTCTAGGAACAGCAGCGGCTGGACAGAGGCCCCCTGCAGCTCCTCCAGAATGCACAGAAGGCCATGATACCCCCCACCCTGAAGTGTTTCAGGAGACAGCTGAGCTGGGGCAGTACATGTTGCACTCCATATCGATGGTGGCAAGCAGAAAGAGGTGAAGGCCACTTTAAGAACTGCACCATTCTGCACCATTCCTTGTCTGCTTGCCCCCCCCCAAGAGTAATGAATAAAACTGAACTGTTTTTTTTTTAAATCTATATTTATTCAATCATAGCCTGGCCATTGTCAGTGTTGAAAGAGCAGGGCTGTGCCTAGGGAAGGGTGTGGCCCAGGGCCAATCAGCCCATAGGATGGGGGGGGGTACTACCTGCGCATGCTGCAGGTCTGGGGCAGGCTGGCTAGTCCTGCACCTCACCTGAGCCAGTCGCTCTGCCCCTGCAGGCAGAGTGGGTTGGCCTGGGGGCTGGGCTCCACCCTCCTCCCCTGCTTCTGTGCTGGCCCTCCCCAGCCCTAGGGCAGAACAGCCAGCCCAAGGGATGGATGGGTGAGCAGATCCTAGTCTCTGGGCTGGCCTTCTCAGCCTCTGGGCTGGCTGTTCTGTGTCTTAGGCGCAGGGCAGTCTGATACAGAGCAGAGGCCAGGTTCCATGCTCCCCCCCCCCCCCCCCCCACCCTCTGCCTTTGGCTCCATGCTGAACACAATGGGGCAGGAGGCAGTACAGCCATGGGGGTGGGGGGGCAGCAGTGTGGGCCCTGCACTGCGCTGCACTCAGCAGGACAGTGCAGGGCCCATGGACCCGCAGCATCCGGGGCAATCGCTCCTCTCATTTCCCACCCCCAAGGATGGTTCTGGTTGGGAGGTATGGTGAGGGGTTTGGAATTCAATGAACAGTATACACATTACTGCTTCTCTTTATGAAACTGGATTGTCACTGCTTCCCTGATAATACAGTGCTCCATGGTTCACTCACAGTGTAACACTGGCATCTGGCTGCTCAGAATTTGCAACCCAACCCTGAGGGACCTTTTCACAGTGTGTTTCACATGAGTTATGGAATACACAAATAACCAGCAATATATTCTTTTGCTCAAGTCAAGCATAGTGAGTAGGCTTCTCCACCTCCCCTTTAAATACCAAATGCACTTTCTGCCACCATTTGGCATCTACTGAAACTATTATTGAACCATTCCTTATCAGTGTCCAGGTACCCATTATATGGGTTCATTAGCCAGGGGAGCAAGCCTTGAGTAGAATCCCCCAGGATCACTTCAACATCCACAATAAAAACAATGAGGGTTCAGTGGCACCTTAAAGACTAACAAATTTCTCAAGCAAACTTGACACGATCAGGCTAGGTCTGACTGGGGACTGGGAATGGTTGTCTCATTACAAAAGTATTCGCTTGCTTCACACATTCTCACCTTCTAATCAGCTGTTGTGAATGGGCCTCATCTACCCTAAACAAATGAACTTAACTGGCACTTTGCCTCCTCCTTGGAAATGCTTCTCACCCACCCGTGTGTGTGTGTGTGTGTGTGTGTGTGTGTGTGTATATATTAAATATATATATATATATATATAGTAAAAAAAATTTTCCCCTCTCACCCCTAGGGGTGGTATGTGTCATCCTCAACCTCGGGTCCTCTACCAGGGGCCTGGGAGTTTGAGGGTTCTGCGCAGTATCTTAGCTGTTCCTAGCACTGCACTCTTCTGGACAGAGAGCTCTGATGTTGTTCCTGGGATCTGTTGGAGCCACTCTCCCAGCTTAGGAGTCACAGCCCCGAGTGCTCCTACCACCACCGGGACCACTTTGGCCTTCACTTCCCACATCCGCTCTAGTTCCTCTTTCAGGCCCTGGTACTTCTCCAGCTTCTCATACTCCTTCTTCCTGATGTTGCTGTCACTTGGCACTGCCACATCTATCACCACTGCTGTCTTCTGGTCCTTGTCTATTACCACGATGTCTGGTTGATTGGCCAGTACCTGCCTGTCTGTCTGGATCTGGAAGTCCCACAGAATTTTAGCCCTGTTATTCTCCATGACCTTTTGTGGAATCTCCCATCTGGTCTTGGGAGGGTCTAGCCCATAAACTGTGCAGATGCTCCTGTACACAATGCCAGCTACTTGGTTGTGCCGTTCAGTGTATGCTGTTCCTGCCTGCATCTTGCATCCTGCCACTATGTGTTGGACTGTCTGTGAGGCCTCTCTGCACAGTCTGCACCTTGGGTCCTGTCTAGTGTGGTAGACCCCTTGCTTCAATGGATCTGGTGCTCAGTGGCGCTCTTAAGGGTCCTTAGGCAAAAAGACCCTGAACACCTCACTTGCCTACCTCGAATATGAGAGTGACACGAACTAGGAGAGTCATGCTGGCTCGGACGGTGCCTGGATGAACAAGGTCCGTGCCAGATGCTGGGGAACCAGGCCAATCTGATGATAAGTCAGCTACTGGAACAAACCATGCATGAATGAGACAAGAGAACCTGGAATTGATGAAATGCTACTACAACAGTAGACCTAATGAGAGGAGATATATGAAACATATGAGGGAACAATGGGTGGACAAAAGACCTACATCCACACTAACTGAGAAACAGCTAGTTACCCAACACTTCAACATAATAAAGAGGCAGCTGCTCTCACAACTGGAGATAGACCAACTCCACATAACATCTCGGACTCAAGAAGAAGACCCAGAAAAACAACTAGATGTGCAGCCAACACCTGAAGCTGGAACTTCACTGCCACCCCCTCCATTACAGAGCCCAGCAGCTGATATGAGGCATAAGATCATGGATAAACTAGCTACAGCCAACCCTTGAGACTGATTACTAAGGCTCGTTGGAGAAGTACCATCAGATAATATGCTAGAAGATGCCAATAGAGCCCTAATGACAATTCCTACTACCACCATCACTGAAACCAATGAAAACTGGTATACGCTACAGCCTCTGTAATCCTGGAGATGCTTGGCTACACGATCAAGAAGAACAGCAGTACATACCCCCCCTGGAAAATGAGGTTGGAGAATAAGATCAAGGCAACCCTGAGAAGTTAGTCAGCTGGTAGAACTACAGAGGGGTGTAGAGATTAAGGATAAGACTTGGCTACTGAAAAAATACAAGGGCCTGACTCCATCTGAAGCCCTAGAGACTGCTAAACAAAGGCTCACAGCACTGGCTACCAGGCTAAGGAGATACACTAGAGCAGCAGAGGCCAAAAAGATAAATGCCATGTTCGCCAAAGAACCATCCAAGGTGTACTCCCAACTGCAGTGCAACAACACAATAACAGCAGAGCCCCCAACAGCAGAAACTGAACAGTACTGGAAGAACATATGGGAGAAAGAGAAGACTCATAACACCAGTGCAAAGTGGCTGCAGGACCTGAGAACAGACCACAGCAATCTCCCAGAACAGGAACCAGTCACCATCACAGTAGCAGACATCCAACAGCGGGTCAAGAACATGAAGAGCTGGGCAGCACCTGGACTGGACATGCTCCACACCTACTGGCTAAAGAAACTAACAGCAGTGCATGAACGTCTAGTAGCACAGATGAACCAGCTGCTAGCAGCAGGCTCCTACCCAGACTGGCTAACACAAGGAAGGACAGTGCTGATCATGAAAGACCCCCACAAGGGAACAGCACTGTCCAACTACCGGCCAATAACCTGCCTCCCCACAACATGGAAGGTCCTATCAGGCATCATAGCCGCCAAGCTGCAGGACCACATGGGCCAGTACCTGAGCACAGCTCAGAAAGGCATTGGGAACAACACCAGAGGCTCAAAACACCAATTGCTCATAGATAGAGTGGACACCCGAGACTCAAAGTCTAGACAGACCAATCTGAGCACGGCCTGGATTGACTACAGGAAAACCTATGACTCAATGCCGCACACATGGATCTGTGAATGTCTGGCGCTATACAAAGTCAACAGGACACTACGGACCTGCATCAAGAACTCAATGGGACTGTGGAAGACAACACTGGAAGTCAACTCAAGACAGCTTGCACAAGTGGCCATCAAGTGCGGCATATACCAAGGTGATGCGCTGTCCCCGCTGCTGTTCTGCATTGGCTTGAACCCCCTCAGCCAGATAATCACAAGGACTGGATATGGATACAAGTTCAAGAGTGGAACTACCATTAGCCACCTCCTCTACATGGATGACATCAAGCTGTATGCTAAGAATGAACAAGACATCGACTTGCTAATCCACCTGACACGGATCTACAGTGAGGATATTGGGATCTCATTCGGACTGGAGAAGTGTGGCCGGATGGTAGTAAAGAGAGGGAAGGTAGTCAAGACTGATGGGGTGGAACTACCAGTAGGCCACATAGCAGACATACAGACCAGCTACAAGTACCTTGGCATCCCACAGTCACATGGGAACCACGATGAGGAGGCAAGGAAGACAGCAACATCCAAGTACCACCAAAGGATAAGACAGGTCCTGAAGAGCCAGCTCAATGGGAAGAACAAGATCCATGCCATCAACAGGTATGCCCTGCCAGTCATCAGATACCCTGCCGGTATAGTGAGCTGGCCAAAGGGGGACATGGAGGCTGCCGATGTGAAGACCCGGAAGCTCCTCACAATGTACGGAGGTTTCCACCCCAAATCCAACACCCAGAGACTGTACTCCAGCTGGAAAGAAGGCGGGCGGGGGTTGGTGAGTGTCAAAGCCACTGTCCTGGATGAAACCCAGAGCATCCAGGAGTACATCAGTAAGATGGCACCCAAAGATGAGCTGCTGAGAGAATGCCTGAGGCAGCAGCAGACATGGGAGGAAGATCAAGCAGAAGAAGTGCCATGGCAAGACAAGACCCTGCATGGGATGTACCATTGACAGATAGCTGAGGTGGCTGACATTGGGAAATCCTATCAGTGGCTAGAAAGGGCTGGACTAAAAGACAGCACTGAGACACTGATCATAGCAGCACAAGAACAGGCACTGAGCACCAGATGCATTGAAGCAGGGGTCTACCACACTAGACAGGACCCAAGGTGCAGACTGTGCAGAGAAGCCTCAGAGACAGTCCAACACATAGTGGCAGGATGTAAGATGCAGGCAGGAACAGCATACACTGAACGGCACAATCATGTAGCTGGCATTGTGTACAGGAGCATCTGCACAGTGTATGGGCTAGACCCTCCCAAGACCAGATGGGAGATCCCACAGAAGGTCGTGGAGAATAACAGGGCTAAGATTCTGTGGGACTTCCAGATCCAGACAGACAGGCAGGTACTGGCCAATCAACCAGACATTGTGGTAATAGACAAGGACCAGAAGACAGCAGTGGTGATAGATGTGGCAGTGCCAAGTGACAGCAACATCAGGAAGAAGGAGTATGAGACGCTGGAGAAGCACCAGGGCCTGAAAGAGGAACTAGAGGGGATGTGGAAAGTGAAGGCCAAAGTGGTCCCGGTGGTGGTAGGAGCACTCGGGGCTGTGACTCCTAAGCTGGGAGGGTGGCTCCAACAGATCCCAGGAACAACATCAGAGCTCTCTGTCCAGAAGAGTGCAGTGCTAGGAACAGCTAAGATACTGCGCAGAACCCTCAAATTCCCAGGCCTCTGGTAGAGGACCCGAGGTTGAGGAAGACATATACCACCCATAGGAGTGAGAGAGGAATTTTTTTTTTCATACGCGTAACTATAGTTTCCACGTCATGCAGCTGATAAAGTGGGTTGAAGCCCATGAAAACTTGTCTGCAGAAATTTGAATCTTTAAGGTGTCACAGAAGTCTCATTGTTTTTCTTGTTTACAACCTAATGTGACTATCTGTCCGGCATGTGTCAACATCCTCAGCACTGTTACCTCTAAGCTGTGTGGCTGCACAGTTAGTTTCACTCGCCCCCCCCCCCCCCGCACCTTTATTGGATGCCTGCACGGTAAAATAGGCAGGTGTGGTGTTATGTAGAGCCCTGCATGGATACAAAAATGCGGCTCTGCATCTGAGCCGCAGCTGCAACAGAGTCGCATCGACATCTGCTCAGTAACGGTATCTATCCAGTTTGCACTCCATGCCATGTTTTATTTAGATCAGGGGTCTCAAACTCAAATCACCATGAGGGCTGCATGAGGACTAGCAAGGGGCCACATGAGGATTAGTACAGTAGCCTGAGGGCCGCACCACTGAAACCTTTCTATGCAATGATATTGCAGATATCAGTACTGATCGTGTCATTGTGGGCCACAGGAAATAGCATTAGGGCCTGCATGTGGCCCGTGGGGGCACATGTTTGAGACCCCTGATCTAGGTCCACAAATGCATCCTCAACTGAGCTTGGGTTTAGAGTCCATTTTAGCCTTTGATTGACTCATTCCCCCCCCCATGTGTCCCACCCACTTGTTTTTCCTTTTCTTGTTTGTGGATTGCATGCTATGCTGTCAATCAGATTTCCTTGGCCACCAATGACCTCTGATTGACAGCACAGCATGTGAACGGCAAACAAGAAAAGGAAGACGTGAGCAGAGAAGTCATGGGCAATGAGCCAATCAAAGGCCAGCATGATGACCAAATGACAGTGACTGGTGATTCTTCAAGCACTGTCCTGCTGTGACTGAGACTCTGATTGACTGGCAGCTCACAATCAGAGCTGAGGTAGGAATGGCGGAGCACATCCTTGTTCCCCAGTGCGCTGGTGACACAGCTCTCTGCAGCAAAGGATCGCACCCTGGTCAGATTAAAAATAGAATCTGCACCTGTGTTGTGAAACTATCTGGGGCTAAGGGCTTGTTTATGATTATCTTTTATATTAACATTTTATATTTGCAATAATCCATATGTAACATTGTGACACTGTATGGGATGGTTTATGATTATTTTTATATTAATAATTCATATTTACAATAATCCATATCTGATATGCCATGTTTGGTATCAATAGAAAGGCTGTAAGCTGCTAGGAATGATTATATGATTTATATGTAGGTATCATATTTGTATTAGAATCTAGGAACCTTTTTTGTTTGATGCTTGTTCCAAGTTGTTTGAGCTGAGGCACTCCCAGACTGGGCATCTGCAAACTATTGTCCTGTTAATGGCCCATCAGGTGGGGGCTCTCAGCTACAGTGGGCCCAAGAGAAAACTGGTTTGACCAGTTACCCAGACTGACCAGGTGGCCCACCTCCATTTAGATCTGGCAAGGACTCTGTGATAAAAGGCAATAGCCCATGCTCCATGTCTTTAGTCTTCAGTCTGTCTGTAACTGACACCCTCCTCTGAAACTATTCTCCTGGGACTGAAAAAGGAGTGAGACCCACCCAGCTGCTGCTGCTGGGTGCATGTGAGAGGAGTGGGGCTAATCGTCAAACTAGAAGACCTTCAAGGATGTGCTTTCTATGGACTCTAAATCATTTGTATGTATGTGATCCACTTTGACCCTTTAACATTTCTCATATTTTGTTTGTTTGCCTTTTATATTAAACCTTTAGTTGTAGTTACTAAAGGATTGGCTGACAGTGTGGTATTTTGGGTAAGATCCAAGCCTATATTGTTCTGGGTGATGTGGCTGGCCCTTTGGGGTCAGGAGAACCTATTTCTTTAAGAGACCCAGTGGCTAGAGGGGACCATAGGCACTGATGTGCAGTAAGGGGGCTGTTTCTGCTTTGTTATGCTCAGTGACGACCAGAGTGGGGGAAATCAGGCGCATGTTTTGTTACTGACTGGGAGACTGGTTTAAGTACCACACGTCAGTGGTTTGGAATTTTGGCCCCTGGTTTTGCACCTTGCCCTGATTTTGGCACATTCAGAAGGTTATCTCAGGAAGCCCAGATCACAAACATGCCATGTTTGGTACCAGTAGAAGGGTTGCAATCTGCTAGTAAGGACTATATGGTTTATAGGTAGGTGTCCTATCTGTATTAGAAGTTAGGAATATGTTTATTCTATTTGTGTTCCAAGTTATTTGATTTTAACGCACTCCTGGACCTGGTGTCTGCAAAAACCATTGTCTTCTTAATGGATCATTAAGGATGCTCCCAGCTACAGTGGGCCTAGGAAGAAACCTACTCGATGAGTCACTCAGAGTGACCATGTGACTTAACTCCATTTCGATTTTTTGCAAGGACTTTGCAAAGCATGGGGAAGGCCGAGGTGATAAAAGGCAGTGGCTCCAGCTCCATTTTTGTCTTCAGTCTCCAATGTGCAACCAAAACCTACCTCTGGAACTATTCTTCTGCAACTGAACAAAGGACTGAGACCCAGAGGAATTGGACTAACCTGCAAATTCCAAACCCTTCAAAGATTTGTTTTCTATGGACTCTCAATCATTTGTATGTACATGATTCACTTTGATCCTTAATCAGCTCTCCTATTTTGTTTCTTTTCTTTTTATGTTAAACCTTTAGTTGTAGTTATTAAAGACTTGGGCTGGCAGTGTGGTGTTTTGGGTAGGATCCAAGCCTATATTGTTCTGAGTGATGTGGCTGGCCCTTTGGAGTCAGGGGAACCTATTTCTATGGGAGACCCAGTGGCTAGGTGGGGAAAGAGAAGCTGATGTGCAATAAAGGAGATGTTTCTATTTTGTTATGCTTCATGATGATTGGTGTGGAGAATCAGAAACATGTTTGGTTACTGACTAGCAGACTGGTTTAAGTGCCACCCATCAGTGGTCTGGAGGGTTTGGCCCTTGGTTTTGCAGCTTGCCCTGATTTTTTTGCACATTCAGGAGGTTATTCCAGGAGGCCCAGGTCACATGTGGGTCAGTCTACAGCACTGGGTCTGCAGTTATCCATACCTGAATTCACAGATGTGGATACCTGCAGAGCTCCAGTGGATGGCTGTGGATCTGCAGGGTTCTATCACCATGGGAAGGGGAGCAGAGGCAGCGGAGAGATGGGGTGGGCTAAAAATAATTTATTGCTAGTGACTACTTTATAGAGCTGTGCAGCACAGTATGCTTTTATGATCTCAGTCAGTGCATGAAATAGTTATAAATGAACAAAAGTTAACTGTAGAATTGTTCATTTTGATGTATACTGTAAACATGTAATCATGCCACTTGCCCATCAGCTGAGCTTGCTATTGATACTGACCCTCTGGCGGTGGCATTGGGTCTCTGCCCATCCCACTAACACAACTTGTATCTACAGGTCAGGTCACTAAGCACTCCACTCACTATATATAAAAATGAGAGGGAACATAGATCCTCAGTGTTTATTTTTTGATCAGGGGAAAAAGTGCCTGCATGTATCTTTTTAAACAGGCTGGAGGTCCTAAAGCCACATGTATCTTCCCAGAACCACACCACACTGACATCAGTGAAATGTCCACTGTGGGCAACAAGGGCCTACAAGATCATTGAGAAGTACCCTTTGTGTTTTACCTGCTATTTGGCAAGATGCTCTGGAGCTAAAAAAAGAATGTGTCCCATGTGTCCCATATATGCCCCCCCCCCATTTTGGGAACATCAGTGCAGCAACCCGTTCTATATGTCCTGCAAATTTCCCAAAGTCCCTACCCTATGCAACAGAAGTCTATTAATGGCTCTTCAGACTGGCATCACAGCAGCTCCCATAGTGGATTTTCTCACTTCAAATTGATTTCCAGCTGACTGGTAACAATTTGGGGTTGCTAGTTTCTACAGAGTGGTAGCCACTTGTTTCTCCACTGTGAGTATCTATGTGCTGCAATGTTGGGGCTACTCTTTGCACAGTTCAAGGAAAGTGGCCTTCTATAGACAGATATTCTGTAGCCACTGTTCATCATCCCACTTTGTCAGCGTGATGTGGTCCCACCAGTCTGGGCTGGTTTTTGGGGCCTAGAGCCAGTGCTTCTCAAACTGAAGATGATGTGTGACAGCCTGCAGCAATCAGCAATTGTCTTGCTCTGTCACTTGTAGCAGTGTGGCCTCAGTAACAGCATAGTTGCCTGCCTCACGAGGCCTATTGAAATACTGCAGGATGAGGCATGAGGTATTTATAATGCTCACAATAATAGAGCTGTGCTGAGTTGGCTCAATTCCTCTCTGGGCATTCAGCAGACAAAAAAAGGCATGAAAGACAGTTTCCTGGTTTTTTTTGGTTTGTTTGTTTGTTTTTTTTTTTGTTTGTTTGTTTTTTTTTTGTGACAAGAAGGGAGCATGTTGCATCATGGGAGAATGACATCTTTTCCACATGCTTCTGCATTTAGTTGCATTGTGGGATGGCTACCCACAGTGCACTGCTTTCAATGTCAAACTAACGGGGATGCAAAAGTCTTGCATAAGGAGCATGGTGTGACCATGCTTTTTATGGCATCCCGAATTCAGTGGGTAAAAGTTGATTTAAAATACATCAAATTCCTGATGCAGCGTAGCTATGGCCTTAGAGGCAGGCTGCTAGACTAGACAAATTTTTGGTCTAGTTGAATTTGACAGTTACTAGTTCCTGTATTTGACTGAGTTCAGTGGAAATAGATAGTGGAAGAGCAGTTTTGAAAATTCCAACACTGTACACATTATGTCTTATTAAACCAACTAAGCCATCTGCTAAAGCACAGCTTTGAACTTTCCTTGCAAAAATTTAGAGCACTGTGAAACTGCATGATTAAATGATAATGAAATGAAATGCAGAAGAGTCAGGAGATTTACACAGTTTTAACGGTATTACATTGTTAAGGTTAGTACGCCAAAAATGTAACCTATATTGACCATGGAGCCATTTATAAACCCATTAGTGTAGATGCCCACCTTTGAATTGCTTTCATAATTTGTCTGGAATTGTACAAATTAATAAACTATAAAAGGCTGACACTTTTAAAAGAATTGTGCACGTGTTAGTATACCATATGTGTTCTAAAATTTGTGACTAGAAATAGCATGAAATGACTTCCTAAAAGTTAGGGAACAATTTATATTGTATTCATAGTGACACCCATGGTAAATATTCTCAAAGGTTAATATATATTTTGAAAGTTCTATTTTCAAGATTTGTTTTTGGTGAAATCTAATTCATAGTTTTCAGAACTCTTAAATTTAGACATGTTCCAGAGGGCTAGCCGTATTAGTTTAGAACAAACAAGGAGTTCTGTGGCACAAAAACTAACAAATGTATTTATTGCATGAACATTCATGTGTGGAATCCCACTTTGGCAAAATGCAGTTCAAGCATCTCACATGGTGGGATTTCACCCATTAAAGCTCATGAGATAAATAAATTTGTTAGTTTTTAGAAGTGCCACCAAACTCATTTTTTTTAAATTTAGATTTTTGCTATACATGAATTAAAATAATCGTATGAATGTGATCGTTAAAAACTGTATGGTTTTCAGGCTTTCACATAAGATGCTAAAGATTGTCACAAACACTCCTGTAATACTAGGATAGGATTTTTCTATCAAGGATTGGTATTTGGACATGTTTATCAATGTGACACAAATGCATACATTCACACTCACACTGAAGAACTGGATGCACTGGGCCAACAGCAGGCAAAGCATGAAAGGGCTCTTTTCCCAGTGCTTACCAGGTACAAAAAACAAAAAAGCAGCACCACCAGTCCTAAGCAATTTTTAGTAACTCGATACCAGCATTTTAAATACGCCACAAAGTGTGTATTTGAATATTTATAAAGCAACTGCTGTGTTGAATGCATTAGGAGTCCAAAAATGTTGTTTGGTATCTCCCTGCAAAAAACCCTAGTTGTGCAGAAGCACTGGGGCTACAAATTCCTCTTCCTTACCCTTCATTTCAAGTGGTGATGGGCCATAAACCAGTGGAAACACTTCAGCTCTGCTGCATGGAGAGCAGGACACATTGCAAAGCAACCACACAGGAGGTTTTTGGAAGTGCTGCGGCTAGGCTGGCCTAGGCGTGTAGCAGACAAAATGGTGGGGTGGGGGGAAGAAGTGTCTCTGAACTGCATTTTTGTGCTGCCCACGTGTAAGGTTTTCCAGGAGGCAGACACTGTGGCCCCTTCTAAAGACTGCAGTAGAATGGCCACAAACTGGCCACGAGTGGTCTGGTGCCAGATTGAGCGGACTCCATTTGTACCACCAGGATTCTTGTGGGAATTAAGTTAATTGTGAATGAATTCATTTAACAGATGAGGCAGATTTCCCCCTGAACTGTGCCACTGCTTCAGTACAAGGCTGTTTAAAATGAAGACTGTTGAGAGGTCACCTGTAGTTCACGGCATCATCATTCATTGCATGAAGGCCAGTCCTACAGGAAGTTCATTCAGCCACCTGATTGTTTTGAAAATATTTTCTTAAAGCAAAAGCTTTTATTCTGTCCTCGCAATGCTGGTTTTGACTTCATGTGAAATAATTATTTCATGCAGGCTGCAGAGCAATGTATGAAGAATGAATAAGGCGAGCACTCTTTGTTCAGTCCCTTGTTTTTCCTGAAACAAAAAAGTCTCCAGCCACATAGTTTAAGATCTTAAGTATATTTAAAAAATGATAATTTAACCATTGTAGCCAAAACAGCTCTGTTCTGAAACAACTCACAGCGTGATCTTTAAAACAGAACACCCAGCTACTGAGCTGTTCAGTGGCACCTCAAAAACATCTGCTGAAAAATAAGTGAATAATAGCCACATTGTTCTAGGATGAGGATGTGTTGGCTTTTGTTAAAGGCTTGCTAAATAGCCTGTGTTTAACTCCAGGAGAATAGGGTCCTTTTCTCTTACCTCAGCAGAAAGGATCCCTACATCAAGGATAATGTAATTTTAATGACACATCAGTCATTTACCTGCTGTTTATGGCAACAATGGTAAACGCTACTGTGGATACTGTGTCAAATTTCTCAGCTTCATACAGAATATCGGGAAAAAAGTCATTATGACAGAATGTCATATCGAAATAGGAAACTATGAGGGAGGTGGGGCCAGGCAGGCCCCTCCGCCAGCTGCCAGACATCGTTAGGTTCCTTTTAAGTCAATTTTAGATTTTACGTCTTTGGTGTTCCTCCAATGAATCCAGAGTAACCAGTAATGTCAATAAGTGTTCAGAACAGTCATCCTGTTCCTCTTTACATCAACCCAAATTTTACTGCAAATCCTTGTCTTCAATGGAAGTCAGACTGAGGTGTGGGATCTGCAGTAAAGGCTCAGGGCCCTAGAGATTACAACTGTTTATTGGGAAGTGCTATAGAATAAAAGAACTTTCATTTATATGGTCAGTTCTCCACTCTCTTGCAGCTCCTTGTGGCACACTCTGTTTTCACTTATTCCCCATCTCCTCCCCGCCCCACTGTGACTGCTTCTCACTCTGCCTGCTTCTCACTCTGCCCTTAGGCTTCCCTGTGTCCTATGGTCCTCCTACAATCACTCACATCGCTCTTTCCAAGTAATAAAATAAGTAGTGCATTCCAAGCCACACTGGCAATGTGTTGCTTCCCCAGCCTCACCAGAAGAGCACAAACATTGGCTGTTCAGCAGTTCAGTTAATTAGTCTATGGTCCCCTGTGTTCTCCCCCTCCAAAAAGCTCCCCAGGGCTCTCTCTCTCCAAAAATATCAGAGCCCTCATGGGGTAAGTCCACACAGGCTTCTTATTTTGAAAAAACAGAGGTTGTTTCGAAATAAGAAGTGGCATGTCCAAACGACGCTCTGCCATTTCGAAACAATGGGTTCCGTTGTTTTGAAACAAGAGCCATTGTTTCAAAACGGCTTAAACCCCTTCCATTTTGAAACAACGGTTGTTTCGAAATGAGTCATTTTGAAACAACCCCATTGGGACATGCTGTTTTGAAACAACCCCATTGGGACATGATGTTTCGAAACAATGGTTGTTTCAAAAGGACTTGTTTCAAAACAACCATTGCCCAGACGTGTTATTTCGAAACAACACTTGTTTCAAAATAACCATCTGACCTTCCTCCCAGGGTGCACAGCATCTAGGGAACAGGAAGTTCCTGTTAGGGCATGCCTGTCAGGCAACATGTCCACAGCCATTTGCAGCCATGGCAGCCCTGGCTGGTACAGTCACTGGGGGGCAATGGAGAGCCCAAGTCTGGACCCCCGAGGAGGTTCAGTGCCTCCTCAGGATCTGGCAGAGGCCAGACATCATGTCCCAGTTCAAGGCCTCACACTGGAACGAGGACATATACTCAGACATTGCCGCAGCAATGTCCAAGGCAGGCCACACCCAGACTACCGAGCAGATCCGCAGCAAAATCAAAACACTGCAGCAAGACCATGCTCGGACCTGGGAGGCCTGGGACCTCCAGGGGGTAGGGAGCTCTGCCACCTGCCTGTACTTCGAGGACCTCCATGCATTCCTGGGTCCAGAGCCCAGCGGTCTCCCCGCTGAGGATCTAGCCACAAGAGTCCATCATAGCCCCTCGTTGGGCCCGGCGGCACCAGGGTTGGATGTCTCTGTTGGGGGACCTCCAGCCGCAGCACCACCAGCGGCAGAGTCCACCCCAAGCAGCCCAGACCTCTTTGCCAGCCCAGAGGCACTGATCAGCCCAGAGGACCAGGGGCCCACCACCATCTTGGCCCCTGGGTCTGACACGGAGCCCAGGACATCACGCCAGACCTCTGGAGCCCCTGTGGGTAAGTATTCCCCTCCCAGTGGGGCACACAGGGCTAGGCCTGTCCAGCAGGTGATGGGCAGTGAGGGGGCTAGGGCTGGGCACAGGGGCAGGTAGGGCACAGGATTGGCGGGTGCAGAGGCCCCCCCCCCCCGGCCATGGGTCCCACAGAGACAGGTGGCACTGGGGTCACAGGCCCCTGTGTGCCTGGGGGTGGTGAACAGGGGCTGGCTGTTAAAGATGGCAGCCACATCTTGGGCAGGGTGGAGAGCATGCAGGCCACACCACTGGCAAGTGGCCTTGGGAGAGCCTGTCCCAGAGCAAGGCGTGGCTGAGGCTAGCTCACCATCATGGGCACCACTAGCATGTGTATCTCCAGGGTACGATTCCTAGATGTCTGGCAAAAGGAGAACGTGGTCCCCTTTTTCTGTCCTGTTGTTCTTTTTATCGTCACATTTTCTCTGTCTGGCAAGCAGTTTAAAATACAGGATTTTGTCAGGCCTTTTACGGTAGGCGTTGAAGGATGCTGGAATGCCATAGCATATTGATTTGTACAGGAAAGTGTCCCAGGGCTCCCTATGTAGAGTTTTAGGGGAAATTATAATCCAGTAAGGAGAGGCAGCATATTCAGAGCTGTGTAAGGAGTCTTTATTGAAAGAGAACTGAGAGAGAGAGGACCGACACACAGGTTTCCCTAGCACTTTAACGACCCTCCCATTTATCACTATGACAACCTCAATGACCCTAGGTAGTCCAAAACACCACATATTCCTCCCCCTCTAATGAAAAAGCCCCCCCCCCCCGAATAAGAACTAAACTAAGAGATGAGGGTAGCCTGCCCCATCTCTGGCAAACCCCCAGGGAATTATTCTGCCCCATGAAGAGGGGGTCACCACTAGCTAAAGATCCAGCCAATTAGGAGACCTTCTGTCTTGAGATAGATTACGGCGAACTTCTGGTGTGCCCACACCACAAGTTGGTATTGGTGATGGTGTGACCACAGCTACTGGGGAAGTAGCCGGAACCGAAGAGGATATTGTCTCCGGTTGGTCCAGGGAGGCTGAAGGCGTTGAAGGGGTGGATGGAGCAGGAGAGACAGAAATAGTAGTTTCATGCTCTGATGTTGTATCATCAGTAAGGGTGAAGTCATATGTCTGCTGGAGATGCATCTTCTGGATGGATATGGTGGAGAAGCAACTGATCTACATGCCGTTGCCAACCTAGGCCACTCACTGTCTGGACAGAGTAGGAAACAGGTCCTGTCTGGGCAATGAACGTTGTTGGGACCCATTTAGCTCCTGAAGCATAGTTTCGAGTGATAACTGGCTGTTCAACACTGAAGGTGCGGCCCTTTGTTCTTGGTGAATGTCTGAAGACCTGGTCCTGCTGTTGGTGTTGAACCACTTGCCGTGTGTCTCATGGTTTCAACGAAGCAAAGAAAGAGTGCAACTGCCATCCCATCATAAGAAAAGCTGGAGATTAGTTGTAGCCTGTGAAGTGTTTCTGTAGGACAACAAGAAGTTGTCCAGACGCTTTTGAAGAGGTGAACGTCCCTTTGCAGAGTTTAGAGCTTGCTTCATAGTCTGTACGAACCTTTCAGCAAGTGCATTGGTGGAAGGATGATACGGTGCTGACCTGATGTGATGAATTCCATTGGCCTTCATAAAAGTTTCAAAATCCTGAGAAATGAATTGTGGTCCATTGTCACTCACCAGCTGTTCTGGAAGACCATAATGACTAAAAAAGCCATGCAGGGTCTGAATAGTGGTTTCCGTAGTAGTGGACTGCATTACAGAGACTTCTAGCCATTTTGAATGGGCATCCACAGCAATTAAAAACATACATCCTTTAAATGGGCCAGCAAAATCAACATAGATACATTGCCATGGCCTTTCAGGCCAGTCGCACGGGTGAAGAGATGCCAACTGAGGTGCGTTCTGGATGCTCTGGCATGAGGTACAAGCTCTAGATGTTTCTTCAATGGCCCTGTCTAAGCCTGGCCACCAGAAATAGCTCCGTGCAATTTCTTTCATGTGCACTATGCCTCAGTGGCTTGAATGGAGCTGTCCCAACAAACGTGGTCTTAATGAAGGTGGGATAATGACACGCATACCCCACAACAAACACCCAGATTGGGTCAATAACTCAGTCCTCCTAGACACATAGGGGCGGAGGTCAGGAGAGACCTGAGAGTCAGGTAAGAATGTTCTATGCATCACGAAATCCATGACTTGTGAGTACTGGGTCAACCCGTGTTGCTTTCTTCACTTGAGTAGCCGTGATAGGTGTGTTTTCCACCTATTCAGAGTAAAAGATTCCTTCCTGACCCTGATCCTGATGGTGTGCCTGTAAGGGTAGCCTTGAAAGACCATCAGCATTGCAATGCAAAGAGGATTGCCTATACTTGATTTCATATGTATATCCAGAAAGTATCAATGCCCATCGTGGCATCCGACTAGCAGCCAAATGTGGGATGCCTGTGTGTGGCCCCAAAATTGATGTCAGGGGTCGATGGTCAGTGAGAAGTGTGAACTTCTTTCCCCACAGGTACTGGTGAAATTTCCGAACGCAAAAACAATGCCCAGTGCTTTGCATTCAATTTGGGCATAGTTAGTTTCTGCCTTGGTCAAGGAGCGTGAAGCTCTCTTCACCAGAAGGCATAATATGTGACAATACAGTCCCAACTGCATAAGGGGAGACATCACAAGCCAACTGTAGGGGCAAAGATGGGTCAAAATGTGTCAGAACCTTAGAGTTTACTAGTGAGCGTTTAGCTTCATTAAATGCAACATCACAGGCTTCAGTCCAGTTCCACGCCTTTTTTGGCCCGAGAAGCTCATGTAGGGGTTTCAGGAGCGTCGCCAATTGTGGAATAAACTTGCCATAAAAGTTTAATAAGCCTAAAAAAGAGCGAAATTGGCTTACATTCTGAGGTAGCGGAGCATCCACGATAGCCTTAACCTTGGCTGGAGACTTACGGAGACCATCAGCATCAATTATATGTCCTAAATATTCAACTGAGGGCTGGAAAAACTTACATTTGTCTCTGTGAACATGTAGACCATACTCTTCCAGTCTTTGCAGAGTAGCTTCCGAGTTCGTAAGGTGTTCCTCCTCATTTTTGCCCGTGACCAGGATGTCATCCAGATAGCACTGTACTCCTGATAAACCACTCAAAATCTGATCCATTGCCCTTATGTGTTACGACTGTCAACAGTTCTTGAGATTCTTCTTCAACATGCATCTGTAAGTACACTTGACTCAAATCAATCTTGCTAAATTTTTGTCCTCCAGCCAAACCTGCAAAGATGTCCTCAATGCGGGGAAGAGGATATTGTTCTGCACATAACACTGGGTTGACAGTGACCTTGAAATCGCCACAAATCCGAATGGAGCCATCCTTCTTCACTATTGGGACAATGAGTGTCACCCGCTGGCTGTGAGTAACTGGCACCAAGACTCCCTCCTTGACTGACCGCTCCAAGTTTTCTTCCACCTTGGGTCTGATGGCAAATGGCACCATCCTGGCCTTCAAACAGTTTGGTTGGCAATCAGGCTTTATATTTAATTTCACAGTGATTCCCTTCATGCCGCCTAAGTCTTCACCGAAAACAGCAGCGTGTTTCGTTCGTACCGCTGCTAGATTCATTTCTTCTTTAGTCAGCTGATGCACTTGTGACCAATCGAGTTGGATTTTCCTGATCCAAGATCTTCCCATTAGGGCTGGGTAATTCCCCTTTACCACAAACAGTAGTAGCTTTGTGTTCTGTCCATTGAGTTCTACTTTCACATCAATAGTACCCAACAGGGGAACAGTCTCTCCAGTATATGTCTTCAAAACAACTACTGTCAGCTTAAGTGGCAGATGTCTAAAGTCCTTCTCATACACCATGTTAGAAACTAATGAAACTGCTGCACCAGTGTCCAGTTCCATGCATGTAGGTTTGCCTTCCAACACAGGTGTTACCCAGAATTTACGTGGGCCAGCTGTTATAGACAAAACATGGAGGGACTTGGCATCTTCCAATTGGGTGTCACTATGATCACCTGTATTCTGCTCTACTGTATGCAGAATTTCCCTCTTAGTCCGCCAAACCAACAGCCCATTTTTCTCAGGTCTGCCTCTTCTGTTTGGCTCACCCTTCCTTTGTTTGCAGGCATGTTCAATGTGCCTTCTTACCAGATTGTCGACACAGTAGTTCTTTAAACTGGCACTCAGATGCGAGGTGGTCCTGCTTCCTACACTGGTAACATTCTTGTCGCCCTGGTGCCCTGGGGACAGGTTGTAGGGATACTTTATGGACACTGACCCCGATCTGTTGCATGTCTTGGGTGACGTGTTCCATGGCAACTGCAATTTCCACAGCCTTCTGCAAGGTGAGATGACCTTCAGTCAATAGGTGTTTTTGTGTTGATTCACTGTGCAGGCCACACACCAGCTAGTCACACAGCATTTCCTCTAACCTGTTCTTGAAGTCACAGTGTGCTGCCAGCTTCTGTAGAGCTGCTACAAATTGTACAATTGATTCACCTTCACCTTGGTTCCTTTGGTAGCACCTATACCTCTCTGCAATTACTAGTGGCTTTGGGGAAAAATGTGCTCCCAGAACTTCCACTGGGTCCCCGTAAGGTTTCTGGTCTGGCTTCTCT
Organism: Podocnemis expansa; assembly: GCA_007922195.1. Lineage (NCBI taxonomy): Eukaryota > Metazoa > Chordata > Testudines > Podocnemididae > Podocnemis > Podocnemis expansa. Next base: position 70,508,931 of record ML681963.1, read on the forward strand.
GGATAAAGCAAATCACATAGCAAATTATAAGTCTTAACTCTAATGACCGTTAGAAAAACTGGTACCTTCGTCTCATTACTTATGTCTTTTGCTATTACAAAATTTTGAAACTGGGCTGCATATGTCTGCCATGAATCTGCCGAATGAGCATATGCTTCAAGGGTTGTACTAAATAAAGCCATGTTGCCCTCTTGTGGTTATTGTTTGTCTCGTCACTTAACAGCAGGCAGATCAGCTTTCAGAATAGCCAGCTAGCCCTTAGGCAAACAGAGCCGCTTTCACAGCTACACCCCCCCCCCCATGCAAGCAATAAAATAAAGTTTTGCTTCTTACATTGCATTCTGGTTTTCCAAAGTTGCCAGGATTGTTGAGGATAGCCAACTCCATCACAAATCCCTTCCTCTGTCACCAGATGTAGAGTTTTAGGGGAAATTATAATCCAATAAGGAGAGGCAGCATATTCAGAGCTGTGTAAGGAGTCTTTATAGAAAGAGACCTGCGAGAGAGAGGACCGATAGACAGGTTTCCCTAGCACCTAAACAACCCTCCCATTTGTCACTATGACAAACTCAATGACCCTAGGTAGGCCAAAACACCACACCCTAAACACCGACAACTACCACAGCCAGACAACAGTTTTGCCTAGTGTCCTCCATTGGGTACTGTCCCGGCCTCCTTCCGAGGCTTTGGGGGCTGGTAGCCCTACCCCAGGGCAATGGCCGATGGGATCCTGGGACCTGCTGACAGTCAGGGCAGAGATGTGTGCTGCAGACAGGCTGCACACAGACAGGGCAGCAGGTGGCAGGAGACAACTGTGGTTTCTGCTTCCCTCCAGCAGGTCGCCCAGCTGCTCACCGTGCCGCACCACCAGCCCAGTGCCTGAGCCCCAGGGCACCCTGGCAGCGGAGGAGGGTCCCCCGGTCATGCGCCAAGCTCCTCGAGAGCCTCAAGCTGTTCAGGGAACGAATGGAGGCAGCTACCCAGGCCTGGCACCACGAGCAGGCACAGCGGCAGGACACCGCCTGCTGGGTCCTCTACTGGGTCAACACGGCAGATGACCGGGTGGCCACAGCCATGGAGTGCCTTGCGGACCAGCTGCCAGCTGCCATCCGGGAGCTGGTGGACAGGATGGCCCTGTCAGGGTGCGCCGAGGGTTTGCTGCCTGGCCTTCCCCGGAGGCAACGATGGCCAGAGGGCAGCCATGGGCACAGGTGGGGTATGCCGCCCGCCCCCCCCCCGGACCCTCCCACAGCCCATGCCGGACCTGCCCCCTGGACTCTTTCACCCCCTTCCCTTTCCAAGTTGCTGCCCCTTCCCCAAAGTCCCCCTTCCCCAAAGTCCCTCTTCCCCTTCCAAGTTGCTGCCCCCTCCCCTGGACTGCCCCCACATTGCCCCATCCCGTAACCCCCCAGCCCTTCCCTGCCCCAACCCCGACTGTAAAATAGATGGATAACTTGAAACTTATTTGTGGTTTTATTGGGGGTAGTTGAAAGTGTGGGTGGAGGGGTGGGGGCTGGCTGTCGGTGAACGGGGGAAAGGGTTGTGTGGGGCAGGGCAGGCCTGGGCCTCAGAGCTCCTCCTCGCCAAAGGCAGTCCGGAGGGCGTCGCGCACAGACAGGGCTCACTGGGATGGCCGCTCCTGTGTGGGCACAGGTCGGGATTCTGCATAGTTCTTGCCGAGGCCTTGGGCCTCAGCTTCCCACGCAGGTGCAATGGGCTCACTGCACTGCTCACAGTAGTTGTTGAGGGTCACACATGCAGAGAGCACCTGTGGCAGTGTCCTCTCTGTGAGGTGGAGGCGGGTGAGGAGGCACCTCCAGCGGGTCTTGAGGCAGCCGAATGCCCACTCCACCACCTGGCAGCAGTGGGTCAGGTGGCGGTTGAAGATCCACCACGAGGGATTGAAGGGCCCTGCATTGAGCCATGGTCGCAGCGGGTAGGCCGTGTCCGCCACGTGGAGGACTCTACTCCCCCAAGATTGATGATCTGAGGGAGGAAGAAGGTGCCTGCCGCCATGCCCCGGTAGAGGGCAGAGTTCTGGAGGACCCTGGTGTCATGGGCCCTCCCTGGCCATCTGACATAACAGTTCTGGAACAGGCCTTGGTGGTCCACAAGGGCCTGCACAATGATGGAGTGGTACCCCTTCCTATTCTGGTACTTGGCGGCCATGTGCTCTGGGGCTCACAAAGGGATGTGTGTGGCATTGAGGACCCCCGCACAGTTGGGGAAGCCGAGGGTGGCCATGCCTGGGATGGTGTCCTGCAGCTCCCCTTGTCGCACCAGGCATCACAGCAGGACCCGGTTGATGGCCCTGGTGACCTTGATAAGGAAGTTCCCAGTGGTGGACCTCCCGCCGCCAAAGAGGTGCACCACTGACCTGTGGGACTCCAGAGTGCCCATCTTTCAGAGGGTGATGGCCACACTTTTGTCCACAGGGATGGCAGGCCTCATGGGGGTGTCCCTGCAGCGCAGCTGCGGGGCGAGTTCGGTGACCAGGGGGGTGCAGCTGGCCCTGGTCATCCTGACGTTCCGTCTCCAGTCGTCATCCCCCGAGGTGCGCAGCACGACCTGCTACCACCAGTCTGGGCTGGTCTCCCGGGCCCAGACATGGCGAGGCATGGAGGGGGGGGCAGGGGCAGTAGCTCTGCCCTGCACAGGAGGTGGATGTAAGCCTCGGGCAGAGGCTGGTCACCCTCTGGCTCCGCAAGCAGTTTCCCACATGAGCAGGACACTCTGCAGGAGGTCAGCGTGGCTGGCTGTCGCACGGCACTGTCTGGGCAACCAGGCAAAGCCCATCGCTTGCAGTGTGCTGCTAGCCTGAATGGACAGGGAAGTGAGGTCGGGGCCAGCTTTTATGGAACTGGCTACCAACATGGCCCAGGGAGGCAGCCATGTTGCCACACACCCCCCATGGTGCCCTGGCCCTGAAGCGAAATAGCAAGCCCACAGTGTGGACATGCTATTTCAATTCCTGCTTATTTCCTTATTTTGAAATAACTTTTTGTTATTTTGAAATAAAGCATTATTTTGAAATGGCTTGTTTCAAAACAAGCACGTGTGTGTGGACATAGCCATGGTTCTTGCCTAGATCAGGGATCCCCCCAAGCTCAGGGCAGGGATGCCTGCAGACAGTGTGGGCTCTTTAATGACAAACTTTCAATGTAAGCAGTTGGGTTTACATTTTCGATATAAATCATGATATCTTCGCAATGACAGTATGAATACTTGTTCAAAAATGGAAACTGAGCTTAGCTTTGACATTTACAGAGTTCCCACAATCAGAGGAGTTCTCTGGAGATGGGGTGGCTAATACTGAAGGAGGCTCCTATGACTCCTCCTCTTGAAAATAGAACATTGACTATAAATGAGCCAGGTTTACATCCTGCTTACAACCATAGCTGCTGGAGATTGAACCTGGAAACATGGCCCTGTGTGCACAAACTGGAAATTAAACATTGCTGCTGCCAGCTGCTCAGTGGATAGTTTAATTTAGATCATACTTGGGAAATGAAAAAAGAAAAAATGAATTATGCAAAAAGCTTTCTTCAGTTAATCAACTACTGACAAATTACATTTTGCTTAAAGTACACATTATAATGTTCAACTACCAATCAATGTTAACAGAAATAGCCTTCTAGCTATTCATTTCATTGGGTGACCCTTGGTTCTTAGGTCATGTGAAGGAGTAAGCAGAGCCTCATTTATCTTCTTTTCCCCGCTGTATTTTCTCTCTCATGTCCTTCAGGAGTTGAGGCACAGAACCCAGCCCTAGGTTTCACTTAATACCATCTTGCTTTCTTCCATTTTCCCCTCACTTCAAGGACATGATATGGACAGCCATGAATTGTTGGTGAGTTACAAGTTAACATTTACACACTCAAAAACTGAGTTTCAGGCTTTGCTCCTATTAGTAGTTTTTGAGATACCAAAGGCTACAAAATAATCACATTTAAAATAGTATGTAGCAGTGCAACAAGGAAGGGAATGGAGGGCCCAGTGTCCCTCTTTGGCCCCTGATTGGCACTGGAAATTTGACTCATTTGCCACATCACCACAATGCTAAGTGGCATTACAATCCTGTGTTTCTGCTTGCCCCCTCCATCTGTGCAGTTATTCTTGAATCCATGGGCATCAGGGACTCCCACTGGCAGAGAAGGGTCACCAGGTACCTGTAGCCCCGAGAATGGTGAAGGGTAGGATCCAGGCTTTTGGTGCTTTCTGGGGAAATGTAGATGTAGGAGTAGGAAAGGGTTTGGGGCTCCCTGAACCACCTGGAGTCTGGTAGGGATTGTGCCCTTCAGCTTGACTGTCTCTCTGGATAAGAGCTTATGGTTGGGCGCAGCATGCAGAGACCAGAGATTTGTGTGCAAAGTGGAGAGCATGGGCTTGTGTGCAGAGGTGCAGGAGGGAGAAGTATGTGGGGCTGGGTGCAGGCAGGCGTGTCACTGCCCCGGGAAAGACCTGGGATATGGGCATGGGCCCTGCCCCGCCCCCCCCAATTCTCTGCCAGGGCCCCATCCGGCCTCAGACTCCTGCCACCTCCTGCCTGGCCCTGGATCCCCAGCCAGGACCAGGCATGGGGCTGGGAGAGGCTGGCGCTGTCTCAGGCGGCCCGGCCTGAATTCCCAGCTGGGGACCAGGGTGGGAGCTGCAGACGCCACTGTGGCTGGGAGAGGCAGGCGCCGCAGCCGGTAGCTGTGCCACAGATCACTGCCATGGGATGGGGCTAGGGGATGCAGGGGTTGCCGCGGACACTCGGGGCACTGGCACTGGGACTCAGGGCACATGTCCCATGTGCCAGGGATGCCCCTGGGTTCATGGCAGTGGAGAGAGAAAGCTGTGTGCCCTCTTTAGGAAAACTGCTGTTGTGCACCCGGTAGTAAAATAGCTAAGATGGAATCCAGAATGCTGATGACCCATGAAGCTGGCAAAATATGCTTTTATTCCACTGAAAAATATCTCTACTGTGGGCTAGTACAAAGTGTGTGGCTGGTCTTGGCAGTTTTGGAAATACTGAAGCTTCACTGGTCACTATCATACCTGGACAACTTCAGTGCTAGTCTTAGCTAGTATACAATAAGATCTTGGATTTTGGACCAGTATGTGATCAAGCCACATAGGGAAAAGGGGACTATAGTAAAATGGGAATGCAGTTTTGGTCCATGTATGTGATGCATGTATTGATATTTACAATTGGTAGGGAATGAACAAATACGTCCATTTCAGCAACCTTTTAAAAAGGCAACATAGGAAAACAATACTACCCATGAACCAATCCTCAGTTTTGCTAAGTGTTTTCTAGTTACTGGGAAATTGTAAAGAACAGTTTTAAACATATGTGAAGTATTAGCAGACTGACGAGGACAAGGGACAAAGGTCGTTTGCTGTGGAAATCTGATCTTTGGGGGAAAAAATAGTCCTTATTTCACCTTCTCAGATCAAAGTCAGCCAGATCCACTTTGTTTCCTTTGAATTGTTTTTACTCCAAAAGTGGTAAGTTGATTAGAAACAGGAGAACAAAATACAGGGTTCTCCTGTGCCAAAGGACTGTCTCCGGGCACTGAATCCATTTCTACGCCTGGCGTTTCAGCCTCAGGAACTTTGGACGCAAAATCTCTCTGTGGGTTTAGGAGGACAGCTGCCTCATTTCTTTGATCAAACATCAATACGGGCATTTGGAGGGCTGAATCCTTGTTCCTATTGAGACACTGGAAAAAGCTTCTGACATCCTTACGGAATTTAGAGCTCATGCCCATGTAGATGAATGGGTTGTAAAAACTGGCAGATTTGGCAAAAAGGCTGGCTAGGACACTGGTAAGTGCTGGCACTTGAAACCCACATGCTGACCACATAGAAATTACTGCATAAGGAGACCATGCCAGGAAAAAGGCAAAACAAATTACAAATGACACCTGAGAAGGAAAAAAGAATGTGAGAGCATCAAAACCATAAACACATTCGTAATGTCGTGCTTCTAGAACTACTTCAGTTTTTGGAAGAACTTCTGCATTTTATAACTTAAAAAAAAAAAACCCACAACCTGCTAACACAATAGGCATTTTAACAAAGCTTTAGCCATTATCTACCAAAATTAAAGGCAAATCCAGCCTCCATTTCTTCCTCCTTCCCTCTCTCTCACCTAAATATATTCAATTTTAAAAAGCTATGGAAAAGTAACTGGGTCTACTTCAAAACCACTTGAACTATAATTTTGATCACTTATTCATATTCCAATGTCTTGGAAAAGGGCTTGGAAAAAGAGGACATTTTAAATGTTAGCTACAACGAATAAGAGAGAGTGTCCATCACAGTGATGTGCACTGAATACATTAGAATTAGATAAATACCACTGCAATGCCTTTAAAAATGCATTGATTTAATAGACCTATATGGGTATTCAAACACACATGCTACTTTTTTTTTACACCTACTATAGTTCATAATCAAAATGAGCTACACTACAAGAGTGGAAATAATAAATCGAAATTTTACTGTGGACACATGTTCTGCGAACAGTGTGTGCTGTCATGTAAAAAATGTTTCAGGCGCTATATGGAAATACAATACGTTGTTGGTGATGAAGCAGATATTGATAACCTCTTAAGTACAAAGAACATTAAACAGGCTAATTTAAACCAGAAATGCAAGGATTTTCAGAGGTAGATATGTCCATTTGTAAAAACAGTTCTTTGCAGCAAAAATATTACTTTAAAATGTGTATATCTGATTGATTTATGGATTTCTACTGTGGTCATCACCACAGTATCTAAGATATGATCCAACTGGAAGGTTTTTTTTATTCAAACCATCACATCAATATAAGAGGGCCTGGATCTTTTCTCTGCATTTGTGCCTTGTATTCACTGATATCTAGTTTCATGATTATTATCTCCAGAGAGGATGAGTGAGCAGGGGTGAGCTAAACAGAAAGCAAAATGAAGGGATAGGGTCCTTTGCAGGATGGAAGGTAGGACAGGACAAGGGAGAAGAAAGTAGGATGGTGGGCTGTGCAGGGAGGATGAGGTGGAGGACTGGGAAGAAAAGGGATGGTTGAAGCAACCATCAATAAGCACTGGGCAGCAAAAGTCCAATCAAAACTCATTCTCTGATTGACAAGATGACCCTGCTTTGACTGCTTCTGCTCTTGTCCACTGGCGTCCTTGGCTAGTTCCTCTTTGCCACCTGGATTTGGGGAGTCACCAACTGGATCTTGGGGCCCCCAAAGTTGGTACAAGGTCTCCTTTGCACGGTTCTGGGCCCAATATGTTGCTGGGGGAAGGGAAGTCCCAAAGGAACACCATTTTACCCCACCAATCAGTGCAGCTATTGCTGCTTTGCCTGCTTCTGTAGCTGCATCTACTTGCTGGGCTCTCTGACTTTAGCTATTTTCTACTAGAAACACACTGTGTAAGATTTTAAGAAAAGCATAGTATAGATTGAAGAAAGAGATGAGGGCTGTCCTTCAGAGATTTGAAATGCAGAGAGACATATGAAGTCAGCTAGTTTATTTTCACGCCATTACAGGATTCTTTGCTGAATTTCAGAGTGCTTATGCCAATGTCAGTGATGTGACTGTAGCACGTGTAGCTAATTCCAAGCCAGCTTTGAGAAAATAGCAACCTACACATGGATGAGGACTGGGTGGATGTACAGAGATCCCTTTTCCTGCCTGAGGAGTAATAAGGGCAGGCAGTGGTGGTGCAGAGCTACCTGCAGCAGAGGTGGCTCTGACTCATCCCCAGCTCTGGCCACTCCGTGCAGGGGAAGAAGGCGGTGGCAGCCCATCTCCTCCCTCAGCTCAGCCAGGACTAGCAGCTGAGCCCAACACAGTGTATGAGCCATTGGACGGGACATCCTGTCTTGCCACCGTCCTCTCCCCATTGTCCCATGGTGATTTATGTCTCTGCCAGCTGCTCTGGGCAACTGAAAAGACAAATCTGCTCTGCTAGGGAGAGGTGCCTGACTGCTATTGTGGCTTCCCTTTGCTTCTCTATCAGAAAGTTGTTCTTATGTAAGGAAGAAAAGAAATCTGCAAAGGACATGTACTCTGTGGCTATGTCTACACGGGGAGTGCTTGTTTCGAAACAACACGTTTCGAAACAAGCTGTTTCAAAATAATGTGTTATTTCGAAACAACTTATTTCGCTGGACAAAAACCATGTCCGCGAAATAAGGGAGTGAAATAGCAGGTCCACAGTGTGGACCTGCTATTTCGCCTGGGGAGGGGACTGCAGGCACCCACCATGAGAGGGCGGGGGGGCACCTCACCCCGGGGGGCTTTAAAGCCCCCCCTGCCCCCAAACCTGGGGGTGCGGCCCCGGCGCGCGGCTGGAGACCACTGCTGCTGGGGCCGGAGTGAGCGCCGGCGCGGAATCCCCACGCCGACGCTCCTGCCGGGGTGTGTGTGTTTCGACAGGTAACGGGGTTTAAGTTATTTCGCAAAGACCACGGC
>ML681963.1:70517782-70724598 GCA_007922195.1 Podocnemis expansa
CCCCCCCCCAGCCCGTGGACACCCCTCAGCACCCTGGCCAGGGTGCTGAGGGGTCAGCCCTTCCTCCCAGGGTGCTTAGCACCCTGGGAGGAGGGGCACATGTTGTCTCGGAACACTTTGTTCCGAAACAACATGTCCGAACAGGGCTGTTTCGACACCTCTGTTTCGAAACAACCCTGTTTCGACAGGTAACGAGGTTTAAGTTATTTTGCAAAGACCACGGCCATTTTGAAAGAAGCGGTGTGTGGACATACCCTGTGTGTACACAATGGCACAGAATTCCCCCAGAAGTGGTCTTTGTATCTTCTGATATTACTTAATTCCAGCTGAGGAGTTCTGCAGACCAATGTCCTCTCAACTGTCCCCACAACCCATCACAGATACTGCCCACTACATCACAAAGGTAACCTCCAGATTGGTGGTGACACAAGTTGAAGAAAATGGGAAATGTGTCTGGTCTTGTATACCTACCCGTCCAGAGATTCCAAAGATTTGTGGGTAACATGCATATGTTTCTTATGGTCCAGTGTTATTTTCATAATTTCTGCTTTGAAAAACTGGCTTGAGCACCATGGTAAGTGACTGACAACTATAGTATGTTTAGAACAGAGAATCCAAAGATACAGATAAGGAAGACCCTATTTCATTTGGGTCATTTAAAAACACCTCACCCATGTAAGGCATTAGATAGGTTAGGAGGTTCAGTACCAGGCTATCTTTCCCCTAGGTCACCAGTTCAAAACTGATGAATCAATTGGGCCTAGGGTTGTTCAATGATCTAGATCAATGGTTCCCAATCTGTGGTCCGTGGGCCACAGAGTTACTGCAGGAGGTTGGCGGACAGGCTGGAAGCTGGGGCCGGACACCACTGGGGTCTTGGCTTGTCAGGGACACCCAGTCTTCTGCCTGACAGAGGCTTCCCCCAAGCTGGGAGTTTTTAAAACTCCTGCCCTGAGCTTGCTCAGTGAGAGTAGTGTGTGGGATGGCCAGGTGGCAGCAGCTCTGGCGGCCAGGTAAGGGAGGAGAAAAGGGGCCTTGGGGGCGGGCTGGGGATGGGAACCAGCGGGGAGGGCGGAGAATGGGCCAACGGGTGGGGAAGTCTGGAGGGGGCAAGGGTGAGGGCACATGGCCACAGCAGGCCCACCCCAGGGCAGGGGCATGCAGCTGCAGCAGCCCCACCACCAGGCAGGGGGAGGTGGCCATTGCTATGGTGGCTCAGCTCCCTGGTGGCATGGGCTGGATTCTGCCTATGTGCCATGGCAGCAATGGTGCTGCTAACTGGCCACCAGAGCAGTGCGGGACAGATTCTGCCTGCACTGTCACCACTACTACTTCACAAATCCAGCCGGGGGGAGGGTGCATGGGTGCAAAGTGGTGGGGGTTTTTATTTTTTATATTTATTTTTGTTAAAAAGGGATCCCTGGCCTTAAAAAGGTTGGGAACCCCTGATCTAGATGAAATGAAGTGGTAGCTCGAGTTCAGGTCTCAGACAGGGTGCCACATCACAACTGGTAATCATTAGCATTCTTGTTGGCAGACTCAGGAGAATGACTGAGGATTTAAGGAGCAATGAGATCAAATTATCCCCTTACCTTTAAAAGGACTAGGATATGTTGACAGGGTAATGTGGGGGAAATTTTGAAATACTAGTGGTGTGCCCATTCCAGGGATAACAAAAAGATTTTAGTTATCTGTCAAATCTAGCATTTGTTTTAAGAATTAAATTATATAAAATATGCACGCTATGCATTATAGTGTAGGTGAAGAATAGTGTATTACCCGTGTAATATTTCGTTCCATGATCCGCTGCCTTTGGCTAATTTTTTCACCTCTTGTGGTCTTGTGACTTGATTTAACAGTCTTTATTATAGATATGTAACAGAAAACCACGATGGAGACAGGAATAAAGAAACCAAATATAAAGACTCCAATCACATAGGACTTGCAGACAACAGAAAATGTTGCTTTGATCCAATCAATTTCACATGTTCCATATTTGCGGTCTGGAAAAACACAACATATTAAGTATGAACAAATCCCTTTATCTCAAACAATTATGGATTCTATTAACTGATGTAAATTTTATGAAGTCTTCAGAGAGCCTTATAGAAGAAAAAACTGTGTTTCTCATCACTTCTGTACTTATCACCTATGCAGGGCTGGTCCTACTGTAGAGGAGACCTAGGCAGTTGCCTAGGGCATCAAACAGCAGGGGGTGCTAAGAGTACTCCCCAGAAAAGACAAGGGCCATCCTTTGGGGGGGGGGGGGGAAGAGGGGCTATTGCTCTTGGTGCTGCAGTTCTGTGGGTCCTGCACTGTCCTGCTGTGAGCAGGGCAGTGTGAAGCCTGCACTGCTGCCCTCGATAGCTGCACTGTCCCCCGCCCCCAGCCCACTCTGCCCCCAGCTCAGGGGAGGGGCAGGAGCATGGGGAAAGCCTGTGGGCTGGCCTGTCCCTCCCCAGCACAGGGGTGGGGAGGGGCCCCACAGCCTGATTGCCCTGGGCCCCACACTCCCCTAGGGACGAGGCACCAAAATCACAGGCACTTGGGTGCCAAAAAACCTTGAGCTGGCTCCCTAGTTAACATGTACAGAAAATGTTATTTTCTGCTATTGACAAACCGTTTTCAAAACAAAATTCTCATTTACATGAAGCCTTCACTTTAGTAGTGTAACAGAACCATAAAGAGGGCATAAATTAAGTTTAAGCTACCAGAACAGTGTGGAGGGGGCTTGTAAATGAGTTTTGGACACTTTTGTCTTTATGTACAGAACATTATGCATAGAAATGTATGTTAATTCCCTGTTCTTCTTTTCATCAACTACATTACTCAACTTTCAGAGGAATGTGGCATGCAGGAAATCAATTACCTATTTGTTTCAGTATATATTTAAGTTATTCATTCTCATACAGTCCAGTAACGTTCTGCAGAGTTGCACAATAATTACTACTGCTCTTAGTGGACTCATGCTAGAGAAGATATTTCTCCATATACATAATTCTGTAGAGATGAACACTCACCTGTATAGCTACCCCACCCTAGAAGAGGTGCACTGGCCCAGAAAAGAGCAATTGCCCATATCACCATCATGGTCAATATAGTATTTTTTCTATCAATTTTATGAGCTGTAAGTAGAAAATAAAGATTACAAATTTAATCTCCAAAGTAGATTAACAAGAAAGATGGTTTGCAGTGATACCTGAATTTTAGGATAGAATAATTTTTAAAGAGAACATCATAAGAAAACAGACATATTGAATTGTGAAATGTAATAACCATTAAGAGCAGAGAGATATATTTCTTCACTTAATTGGTCATATGAAGAAGAGCAGTTTCATTAACAAATAATTCCTCCTTTTTTTGGTAAATACAACAGTCCAGATGCTCATTGACGCTGAAGCCCCTCTATACTGCTTTGAGAGTGTGCAAAGGGCGTAAAGGGGTCTGGGGGTGTTTAAATTTACAGTAAGAATATTATGTAAATGTTTGTTACTCTTGCTTTACAAATGATTAAACAAAAGGGGGCTTTTTGACTGAACTTGCCAAGATTTACTTCTAAGTATGTTGTGATAAATTTAGATCTGGAGTACCTGTCAGATGGTGAGATTGTTAGGCGGTAACAAATGGAGAATTTTAACTTACAACAGGACAGCATTTAGAAGAAATTTTCTGGGAACTTGCTTGACAGTGAGTTGCTTTTATTTCCAGGTCCTATCAGTAATATTGCCCACTTAGGGACCCTTTACCTTTGCATGTGAAAAGGAAGAACATGCTCTTTTTGTCACATATTGTATAGGAACTCTCGTGTTTGGGGGTGGTTGTGGTGAAGAGGAATTTAGGTTCCACATCCTGCCAGGAAAGTATCAGAAAACTGCTTGACTGTATTCAAAGAAGTGCTGCTCTTCATTATCTCCTTTGGGAATAGATGATCATGTAACTTTCCTTCCCCAAATCTTTCCCTAAAAACATCACATCTTTATCCTAGTTTTATGTCCCCGTCTGTTTTCTTGTGCATCTTCCTTGGCAACTGGTCCCCTGTACTTTGTGAACAGCTCTCATGTCAAACCTGACAAAGACATTACACCAAACATGTATTGTGCAGGGTATTTGTCCATAATGGATCTCATTTGAGGTATCTACAGAAAGTTCATAACTTGTTAAGACTCAGTCATTTCAAGATGAGTATATGGGCAGCATCTAAGGAATAACAAAGTTTTCTTTATAGACTTGGTGTTGAAATTAATCACTAGCAGTCTGTGTTGTGCGAATGACCCATGTAAGCAAGAGAGAGTTGTTATTGCTCCTTAATCAGGTGCTGAGCTAAAGCAAGGCTCAAATGATCAACCTAGTTTCCTCCAAAAACCAGCAATGGAAAACCATCAAATTCACACCAAAACAATTAAAAGCTTGAGGTGAAAAAAAGGAATGATACAACAGACAGATTTTCCTTGGCTGTGACCAGAATCCAAAGGCTTTTTTCACAATAACACGACGGAAGGGGAAGCACTCTCATAGGCAGTCAGTGGTGGGCAGTGTGGGAAGCTGCCCAAGCCCCACTCCTCCCAGGTAAAGGGGCCCACACCCCTGCTGCTTTAAGTATCACCACTTTAAGTATCCCGGCTGCGTGCATGTTACTTGTGTACCAGGAGAGTGGTAGATGGGTGGGGGGATTGCAGGAGGCCTGGGGGAGGCCACAGGAGGGAATGGAGGGCCAAGAGAGGGAGCGGCGGGGAGGCTGCATGGGGGAGGAGAGGTTGGGGGGAGGCCACAGGGGCCAGAGGGATCAGTGGGGAGTCCACAGGGGGAAGGATGGGGCCAGAGGAGTGGCAGGGAGTTCACAGGGAGGAAGGCGAACTAGGGGGGAAGCTGTGGGGACCAGGGGTGAGTGGTGGTGTGGCTGGGGGACGCCACGGTGCGGGAAGAAGGAGCAGTGGGAGGCCCCAGGGGGAACCAGTGGCCAGGGGGCGCTTGGGGGCCATGGTGAGGCTGAGAGGGCCTCACACATGGCATGGGGGGCCCCATCCTTGACTTTTGCCTCGGGACCTGGAATCCCTGAGACCACCCCTGATCACTCTTGATCCATGCACTGAGAAAACCTTGTGATGCTTTAATGGTTGTTAGGGTCGTGATTCTTGTGAAACCAGCCAGCTCTGAAAAAGACTGAACATTCTCAGGAAAATCTACTTTATTACGTAGAGAAGGGTCTACACTTATCAAGTTCACATTTTATGATTTGTTTTATGTTGTTACCAGTTGTTTCCATCTCTTTCTCTCATTTCGAGTTAGATCTTTATTGTTTCCTAAATAAACCTACACTGGTTTTATGTTAAGTGCTCACAAGCGTCATTGGTTTAAAGAAGTATTGGTTTAAGGTAAACTAGGGTACACTGTAGCTCTGGGTGCATGGTATTTGGAATGTATGTGAGTAACCAGTCTCAGGGCGTTGCTTAATATATTGATTGTGTACTGGTTATATTGATTACTTAAAATTCTCAACTAGCATTCTGACGTTTTATGGTTTCTTTTTCCAAAAACAGGCTCAGTATTATTCAAATTATGTTTTAGTTGAGAACATCTATTTGTATGGCAATGGTAACACCCTAAGACAGGAAAGACTTTTTGAATATGTAAAATTTTATTTTTACTATATAGTCTCTAATTCAAACAATCAAAACAAAAAAGATCAAGTAATGCAGGAATGTAATAATTCCCAGCACCATCACATATGCATATTTATTCTATCCCTGGGAAGGATTCAAAACGTGAGACAAATCTTAGTCTGACTCAAGAATCAGTTCCATTAGCCTAACCCAGTGGTTCCCAACCTATGGCCCATAGGTTCTTTCAAAGTGGCCATATCTCTTCTCCCATTGGCTTCAGAAGGGAGCTGCTGTCTAAGGACCCAGGTGGATCATGTTTCCGGGGGGCTGAAAGACCACTGCAGGCTCCTTGTTATAGTCAAGGTTTTGGAAGATCAGTTCTCCCCTCCCCTGGCTGTAGCAGGGAGCAGATCAAAGCACTCTGCCATGGTTCGTAGGCGCTAGGGTCTCTTTAGGAACCAAAGGAAAGGAAAAGCAGAACTCCACCCCCCCAGCAACAGCAGAGATCAAAGCACTGGGCTGGGGTCCCTGCTGGAGCCAGAGAGAGGGGACCACTGATCTTCTGTCCACTTTGCTGTAGAAGGGAGCCACTTCCTAGAGACACAGGTGGAGCATGGTGCTATGAGACCTGTGTGGTTTCCCTGCTGCAGCCAGAAAGATAGGAGATGAGTGAGGAGGCAGTCTTCTCACTGAACTCCTTCTATCTGGCTACATTGGAGGTGGGGAAAGACCGGAAGATGCTGGCAGAGATTGGTGGCTCTTTAGGATTGTAACAATGATATCTAATGCCCCAAGTGGCATACACGGAGGCTATGTGGTGCCCAAGGGCAAAGTCACACTTGTCTCCCCCTCCTTCCTGCCTCATGCACCCCCCCCTGTGCATCTCCTCCCTATACAGGGAAGGAAGGGTCCCAGTGGCTGGGATCTCTCCTGCTGTGTGCAGAGGGGTGGATGCACGGGGTGAGGGAGGACACAGGGCACAGGGGGGAGGCAAATGTGACAGCCCCATGCAGCAGAGAGCCTCTGCTGGGCTGCAGGGGGTGCACCAGGGCCAGATTAGAGAGATCCTGGCGCAGGGTGCCTCCTTTTGGGATGCTGGCAATTGCACAAACCAGAGGCAGCAGGGCAGCCATGCTGCAATCCTTGTTGCTGGGGGGATGGGGGAGTCAAAGCTGGGCCCAAAGGCTTCTCAGGATGTGGGCTACAGGGGCTGGATATAAGAGAGGAATGAATCAGAGCGATTCAAGGACTTTGGTGCATTGATTATTAACCTGCACGGTAAAGAAAGGACTGGCATTAAGCCAGAGAAGAATACTTGAGTGGCTGAAAGGTTGGCAGTGTCCAAGAGCTGATACCCAACTACTACAAGAAAGACTCCTTTTTGCTAGATTAGGTAGTGATATGGTGACTCACAGTCCCAGGTATCCTGACAGTCACCTAACTCTCATTCTGTACATTCTGTACTGTAAATTTTCAGGAGCAGAGATCAGGGACCAGACTCCTATTTCACAGTTATAAACTGCACTGAAATAGGAACAATTACTAACTAATGTTTTACATTAGTGTTGGTGGGATCAGAATCAACCCCATGTCTTATTCTGCACCCACAGAGCACAATATAATTAGATAACAAAAAACTCTGTTTAAACTATGTTATGAAGATTTAATTTGCTAAGTTTTCAATGCCTGACTTTGCAATTTTAATAACATTCTTTTGACATACAAAAATTGATATAATTGCCCAGTCGTTAAAGAAAGAAAAAAAAATATTGTTATGCACTTGACATAACCTTCCATAGGACCTATTCCTCCCAAAAACAGATCAGCAGAATTTGAACCATTGATCTACATACACTGCAGTTCAGACACCTTCGCTTGAGCTAAAGGACTATCTGTGGTAGATGGCAACAGGACTAGATGGTTGTCCTGCATGGACCAGACACTAAGAGAACAACATACAGCACAACATACAGGAGGTTGAATGAGTAGCCCCATTCTACAGTCACCATGGAGAAGGATGCTGCTAGACTGTCTGATAAGCTGTGTGGCTAACTGCAGAAGACTTGCATATAATATATTAGAGACTTGGGTTCTTTTTATTGCCAGTGCTTGTAAATTTGCCATGGGATATGAGACCTTGCTCAATAAATAAGGATTCTGAAGGACACACAATAAGTAACACTGACCAGTAGAAGAGGTGAGTCAAAAACTAATGGTATGGTGGCTCACAGCTCTGGACTACAAAGTGGAAGGAATTCTGTACATGTCCCTTCTGGAGACTGAGCTCAGGGAAGTGTTTCAGAATAACTCAGGGAATCACTGGGGAGTATGCACGGTGCCACTTGGGGGCAGTATGGTATGTGGAATGTTCAGCCATTTCAGCAGCAAGTCTACAAACAATTATTAAGCGTAGGTAAATTAGGAATTATTTTAATACCTCATACTTTGGCCATATTTGAACAGGATTTTCACAGACACAGCAAAGAGCCTATCTCCAAATCCAGGACCATTGCCCTGCCAAATTTCAGATTCTTGCTCCAAAACAGAGGCAACAAGAGCTCCTAAAAGTGGTTTGGAAATTTATTTATAATGGGAGGTGTTACTACAGCACCTTAATATAGCAGTTATCACCATATCTCCTATAAAAAGAGTTTTTGAGAGTGGGACAATATTTAGATTTTCATAAAAGAGTAAAGCTTAGCATTGTATGAGTGCACCTGTCAGAAATAATTACACTGGAAACATGAGTTTTAACATAAGGAAAAAGGCCATGGTTCATATATTTTCAATCTAATTCTTAGGCTTGATTTTAACGATTTCAAGTATATAATATTGTCAATACATTTAATAAAATATGCCTTTGAAGTAGCAATTAGCTGTTTGGCAAAGAAAGCTAACATACCATGGTGAGGCTGGCATCCTTTAATATACCTGATGACACTTATGGCTGTCAGAGTATTAATACTGATTAGACCAAAAAAGAGTATTATAAATCCATCCACCTGCCAAGAAAAGGGTAGAGAGAAGGAAAAAAAAAACTGAACTCTTGGTGTAAAGGTAGAAAACACAGAAAAAAATGACATTTATTAATACTGAATATATTTCTACTAAGTATTTTGAGAGTTATTTTTAATATTTTATTCACACTTTTGATTCTAGGCTAACTGTATCTGACCTTGCATGCACATAAATAGCTTACTTAAGAACAGCAATTAAAAATGATTATGTTTTTCCCAGGGGGAAAAACCTAGTAGCAAAATTAAAACTAACCCAATTGTTAAATTAAAAAACAAAATTATGGGAGTCTTTATGTTCTCCTGTCTCTGTGTTTGATTCTAAGTATTTGGAAAAAGATTAATAATCTGGAACTATAAAGCATGCAGTTACCTTGCACGTCCATACTGAAGTGATTAGAAAGCCATCGTCTCTAAGAACGTTAAATAGCTCTAGAATGCCCCTTGAATAGCCAAATAGTGAAATGCCTGCATCTGAGACAGCGAGATTGATGATAAGATAGTCCTGAGGATCCAAAGAATGTCGTTGGTTGTACATGATGAAGATCACCCCTCCATTGCCAAGCCAAGAAAGCCAACCTATGCAATAAAAGTAAACGTTATAGGACAACTGAAGAACAATTCAAACAAAAATGTTAATTGTCATTTTTACCTCTTCCTGGAAGAAGAGAAGGGTCATGTCACTGAATAATGACTCATACCTTTCATTAAAGTCATGTCATTGACTGACTCTGACTTGAAACCCCATCGGTTTTGAGCTACAGGATGATGGTTGTGACAGACCAAGTTAGACAAATATATTGAGCAATAATGGAAGGAATTCTCTGAAGTCTGAGAAGAACAGGAATAACTTCAGATAGTTATAATTAATAAAATTAAACTTTCATTGCAAATCTCTTAATTCACAATTTATGATGGAAATTTAAGAGATACAAGCAGATTAAATATGTAGAGCCTGGGATAATCTCCCTAAGACCTCTAGCCTCTCAAGACTTTCTGATAGTGTGCCCATCTTACCAGTCATATGTGGGCATTGTAAATAACCTATTTACATAAGCGTATATCTGAATGAAGCTGGAATGGTTCTGAACAGTTTATATTACATTGGACATCTCACAAAATATCCTGTTTTTCAATTTCACAAACAAAATATCAGTTGATCAGACCCTGCCCAGTAATGAAGGACAAGAGAAGTATCAGGAAACTGACATTGTATTTCTGATTTCAACTGTTATGTGTGGAATAGTCACTGTTGTAAAACAGCTTTTTTTTGTAACAATGAAACATTCAGGGAGGAGTTTCCAGTACTTAAAGGGCTTTTCAGAACCTATTACTTGAAGACTCAGCAAAGCAAAGGAGTCTAAATGGATTTCCACATCTCTAAACTTCAGTAAAAGAATTAAAGTCTGTTGGGACAGTTTTTGGGGAATCGAGCAACAGCAAGAGAAGCCTTTCCATCAGGCTGAAACATCTAGAGTGGACATCCACTCTAGTAAAATAGAAAGGGGTTTCTAGAAGTTTGACCAGAATGAATTGGGCTTTTAAATACATAGACCAGGTTTATAACCCCCCCCCCCCAAACCAGAACCACTGTTGCAGAACACCTGGAACAGATTCCATTAGTATCTCCAAATATATTGTAACTTTGCAAGTTTGTTGTATGTATGAGAACAGGCATCAAAATTCTCAGCTCCTTGCAGTCCAGAAGTAATGGGTAATCCAGTATGACTTCTGATTGCCCATATATAATATTTTGGCTTTGCCTGAAACTGTTGAGATTATAGGAAGGGTATATTTTTAATCTTGCCTCATTCACAGTTGGCAGATAAGTCCATATTTTAGGCAGACACTATGTATTTTTGCAGAAGATATTGGTTTCTGTAAACTGGAAATTGTCTGTCTGCTGTTGCTTGCAGAGTTTATTAAAGAGTAATGGCCAAAGTGGAATTTTCCCATATCCAAATCAATGAATGTAGAAGCTGTTCCCATTTGGGATCTCAAAAATTAATTAACTTCTTTAGAGATCATGCCCCCAGTGTGACTATGTTTAAGGAAGACAGTGAAGTCATATTAATAGCCTCACCAAACTTGGCCATAAAAACAGACTACAGTTAAAAAGTTACCATGGCTACGCTAAAAGTAGAAGGAGCCCTAGGGAAATAACTTATTATAGACATTGAGAATCCAGGATTAAAAGGGGCAGGTCAAAGTTAATTAAGAAAATAAAAGGCCTTCTCAAGTTAATTCTGAGTCCAACTCAGTCATGGCATTTGGCTGGGGCAGCCACGAAAGAAAAAATGGTTTCCATATATTCCAGATTTGAAAATACTTATCCCATGAGTTAGAAAATAATAATAAATTGTAGTTCTCCATTACAAACCATGTGAAGTTAAAAATATATGAGTAATTTGACTTAAAAATGTGTATTTCAAGACAATGAATAAATTTCTTCATTCAGACTAGGTAGGAAGGAGATACGGAGTTTTCTGCTTTATTATTTGTAGTCAAAATCTTATTAAATTTGTCTCAAAATCTTATTAAATTTGCTGGAATTTTCATTCCCTGCATGGAATTAAAATAGGTTTGCATTTACTGCTTCATGAAACTATTCATGCCTGGTGCTATCATTTATTATAAGTAACTGGAAGAAAAAGTAACACTACTCATAGCTCAGCATTCACAGGACTTTCAGAATCAGAAATGTTTGATCCCATCTAGAACAAAGATCTATCCTACTAACAGCACTGTGGGAGTCTGGTTTGTATTTGGAACAAAATAAGATGTTTTTGATAATCTGTTCAGGTTATCACAGATACAAATAATGCGGAAGAATCCCAGGAGTTATGGATAACTTCTTATTTTAAGGGGAGCAAAGAAAATTTGATTTTATCATTGTCAACTCCTTAGGATGGTGTGGTACTAAGAAGAGCATGCATGCAGAGAACTGGTCTTCATTTTCACTGGCCCCGCTGCAAATTCCAGTTTCTATTTTACACAACTGCATTCATATTTTAAAGCTAGACTCTTTCTCAAAGATACAAATTTCTCATTTATTTTAGCTTTTTTTTTTACAGTGATAAATTAACCTGAAATCTCTTCAGCAAAGTATACCCACAGAGCAACAACAGGCAACAAGAAAAAGGAGATACATGATCAGTTTGAAGCTGTGAATTAGTATCTGGATAACATATATAAAAGTTTTATAGTAAAGATAGCCTACTTCCTTTGTTTTTAAATAATTGCAATTTCTAAACATACATAAGATTCAACTCCCCCCCTTGGGAAAGCACAGGATTCCCATTTTCCACAAACACATGATGAGCAGACTGCATGTCTCTCGTCAAAGCAAAGAACAGACAATAATATTTGAAACACAGCCTGAATATGCATTTTACTTACCCACTATGAGCAAATAGACCCCAATGATGGTTTCCCAATCCTCTGAGATAGCAAACTCTGACTTGTTGCTATGCATTAAGCTGGAGCTGTCCATCAGCACCATTCCCTCACCTTCTGGAAAGTTCTGATTCAGAAAATGCAGCAGTGAATACAACTATTTTTTTTTATAAACTTCTCTCTCTCTGTCTCGAACAAAATGTCTTACAGAACTTCCTTGATTCTTTATGGTGCAGCCACAGCAACATGGGAAGTGCTAGAGAAGATACAGAACAAGGAGATTAGGCAGTGCTGACACTAACTGAGCCACAGCTGACACTCAATGTAATTAGCAGCAGCAGCATAAGTGCTGGGTTACTTGGTTTAAAGTCTCAAGGTTTGATCCACATATGGCCCAGATCTGTCTTTCAAGCAAAGGGCTTTGAGACAGACACAAAATAGAAGGTGTGGAATGTCTTAAACTTGAATATCAAAGTGTGTGTGTTATGGAGGAACAATACATTTATTTAGAAATATAGTGAAGCTTTATTTAGAATTAAAATACAAGCACTAGTATAGTAGCAAATGGCAAAATACATACAGCAACGCTTTAATGTACAGCTGTGAAGCTGTGTATTGAGGAAAGCTGCTTCTAGATCAGTGGTTCTCAGCGTATTCACCAGTGTGGGCTGCATATGCAGTTCTCTATGGGTTATGTGGCATCAATGCAACATATATACTACCTGTATACATATTGGATAAAGGTGTCACAAGGGCTGCAGTTGTGTGCTCATTGGGATGCAAGTGGCCTGCAGGCTGAAAACCACTGCTCTAGATGCTTGCAAAATAACAAACAAGTTTATTGAGTATTTGACCACGTGTCTCATGTCTGAAGATTTAAACATCCTCTCTCTTCAAACTTATTTGTGTGAGAAATAACTAAAGAAAAGGACATAGCAAGAAAATATCCCTCATGGTTGATTTCTATTAAACCAAGTAACTAACCAAAAAAAAAAAATTAGAATTTATAAGGCTGCACAGAAATGAAAAACAGTGGCTATCAGAACTGAAATCACAACTGTAAATGCTTTATACAGTACTAATTATCAAATACTGGGAAGGACATTCCTTAGAAGTGTAGCAGAAGGTAATCAGGCTCAATTCAGCCTGCAGAAAGGAGTGGTAATTATAAAGAATGGTACATTGGTTGTGAATGCTTGGTTAACTTGGCTACACGCAATTTTGGAAAAGAATGACAGTGCGAATCAGATGTGCAGCAATACATATCTCCAGAACACAGGCAAATTAAGTTCCATTTCACAAAATGTGGTTGAAATATTTAACAAAAAATTGACAAGAAATGTCATCTAGCTTAGATTAAAGTTGATGAGAGTCAATTTGGAGCTGAACCCAACAAAAACCAGAGGTTAAGTTGCTGGATCATGCAAAGCATTTTGCAGAGTTCCAGTCACACTGCAATCTCATTTAGTTGAAGATACTCACCCACAACTGGTCGGTTTGGTACATAGTTTAGGAGTGCTCCTGGGTTCCATGCTGATGCTAAGTGCTAACACAATACCATGAGTAAAGCTCTTTGTCAGCCACAGATGGCAAGAGTGTCTGTCCTTCCCTGACAGATTACATGGGCTCAACCTCCCTTTGTCACTTCTTGACCTGAACACAACCACATCTACCTTTACATGAAGCCATCAGGCCTCAGGACAGTCAGATTACTGTAGAATGTATAAGCATATAACCTTCAGCAACCTGGTTTACAGTGAACATGAAATTATCTTCTGTGCATTACACTCTCTACCCATGGAATAGAACAGGGATCTCCAAAGTTTTCCCCAAGGGCTGAATCTGCTTTTACTTAGTTACTAGTGGGCCAGACTATCCAAAAAAAGCTCAGTCAACAAACAACAAAGGGTATTAGATGTTGTTAAATACATTTTGTTCTATATAAGTTATATCAATGTAAAAAAAAAGAAAAGAAAAAAACAATCGTGACTTATAATTTTTGAACTATTTTGTCTTCCCTGCTGTCTCCCAGATACCTCTGGGTCCCTTCCCCACCTGCCTGCTCCTCAACCCCTGTGAGCCTTCCCTGACCACCCACCTGATGGCTTCACAATCCTTCATGCGCCTTCCCTGACCCACCCACCTGCCAGCTAACTGACCTCCAGATCCATCCCTGCCAGTTCCGCAACCCACCCCCCGCGGTCCCTTCCCTGCCTGCTGGTTCCCTGACCCCCCCCCCCGGGTCCATTCTCCACCCACTGTCTCCCCGACCCCCCTGGGCTGTTTCCCCACCTGCCTACCAGCTATCTGACCCCTTTCACTGACCCACCTACTCACTGGCTCCCTGATCCCCCTGGGCCTTCCCCACCGGCTCTCTGACTCCTTGCCTGCCCACCATCGCTCCAACCCTCTAGGCCCCTTCTCCACTGGCTCCCCAACCCCCTGGGATCCTTTCCCCTTACCTGGCTGGAGCTGCAGGGACATCCTAGTCGCTCCTTGGTCAGACTGCTCCCACCCTGAGCACACATCTGAGTATGCTCAGTGCAGAAGATTTGAAAACTCCCCAGCTTGGCTGCAGCTCCCTGTAGACTGAATACAGTACCTGTGCTTTCCGGGCCGGATATGGCCTGCAGGCTGTAGTTTGGAAAGTCCTGGAATAGAATGTCAAATTGAAGATGTTGGTCCCTTTTTTCAAGGTGCTCAATAAGCTGAACCCTGGGTATCTAAGAAATTACTTAACAAGCTAGTATGAAGTACAGTATGTCCTCAAAAATCTCACTCCTCATGCACTATAGAGCTGTCCACCATGAAGTTAAAGCTCATCTGTGCAGGAAATGGAGACTTTTTTCAAAGGCTCGCCTAAGCTCTGAAACAAACTTCCATAGGAACAAAGCTCTGGAACGAACTCCCACATGAATTAACATCCTATTTTGACCTTGTGTTCACTAATATTCACTAGTATAAACACAATGTAGTGTGTATATAATTTATAAAAAATAAAAACACTGCACATGCAATTCCCCCCAGGTAGAGAATGAGAGCAAGGAGGAGCTAAACATAATAGATGTTAATCATGCTGCTTAAATCACTATTGGTGCTCAGATACTATAAGGATGAAGTTAGTACAGAACTGGAATAGAATAGACTTTGCTGAAGATTAGAAGTGCCAGTAGTTATAGATACTAGACCAGTGTTTCTTAACCTTTAGTGGACTGGAGAACTCCTAAATGTATTAGTTATTTCATGTGGGCCCCCTTGATTAAAAAAACAAACCCCCCACCCCCAAAAAGCTTGGTACATACTGTTTGTAATATCTGCTTATTATGCATTCTTGTGAAAACGATTCAGGGAACTGAATTAAATGCAATTTTATAACACACATTTATTTGCAAAAATAGATACATACATAATGATTATGCACAGAACTTAAAAATGAAAATGATATTACTCAAGTTATATGGAAAGTTTGGGCCTGCACGTTCAAACAAAGTTAATTTATTGTTGCAGTAAGGTTCATCAAAGAAAGTCTTACTATTGAAGTTATGCCCAAGTGATTTTGATGCTTACTTTTTATTTCAGGAAGCACTGAAAATCCACTTCCACATACATTAAGTATTTTGACAAAGAAGGAAGGAGGGCCTTTAGTACCTTATCACTCAGTTGTGGAAATTCTTTGTGGGCTTTAATTCAAAATGTTTCAAGAAGAGAATTATTTTTCCAAACTTTTACCATACTGTCCAAAGTAAGATTAGCCAACAACTCTTCCTCTTTGTCAGTAAACAAATCTAATAGCCACAGACCACCTTTTCTGGGATCTTTGTTTGAAAGGAAAAAGACTTGTCAAACTTAAGACAAAGCACAGTCAAGTGATTAACAAAAGTTGAGTTAAATTCTGTAGGATTATAACCTTTATCGTCTTTTGCCTCATTAATAAATTACAATAAAGCAACAAACATATCAAAGCAGTTGTCTTCAGCTCTGTTAATCCACAACTTCGGTTTCTTTTTTAAATCCTTCAATTTTACTATGCATGTGAAACACATATTTTAGTGGTCCTTGAAGAAACAACTTCATTCAAAACCAGAAAAACATCTTTAAGGTAGCAAAGTTTCAAGTTCCAATCAATGTCTTCGTAGTATTTGACAAGACCAAGATTTTTGCTGGACAGAAGTAAGATTACTTTTTCCTTAAGTTCACATAGGCTTCTTAATACTCAACCTCTGGACAACCAGCGAACTTCCGCATGCAGTAATAATGTGGTATGTGTGAACTCCATTTCATAGCATAACGTTGCAAATGATAGGGAATTAAGAGTCCTGGATTTTATGAAATACAGTTTTGACAGCTACTGCTAGCATTTGATTCAACTTGGCACTTACTGTAAGCATTTAGTTGTCAATATTTCTTGGTATATAATGCAGTTTGCACTTTGGATAGCTGGTGCTACTTCCTTCAGTTTTGCAACTGATCCCACATACAGACCAGTCATATTTGCTGCCCCATCAATACAGATTGAAACAGTCTGTTATTTTCAAATCTCCTTTGGAGAAATCATCAGATATTGCCTAGAATATTTTGGATCCACCTGCATGTTGTGGCGAGTCAAAGCTTTTCATAAAGTCTTCTTTAATTACTTCTTCAACCCAGTTAACATATCAAACATACATAAGTGTCAAAGCTTTGTTAACCATAGTGGTTGAAGAGCACATATTTTTGATTTTCTTACTTTTTCTAAAAATTACTGATGAACACCTTCCTTCATCATAATGATACATCTGGAAACAGTATCATTAGAAAGGGGAATTGTTTTAATTTTTTTTGGAAGCCGTATCACCCAATAGTTCCTTGACTGCATCCATCAAACAAGAGATAATTAAATTCTCCCCTATGGTGAAAGGCTTTTGATATTCAAAGTGACATTTCAAGTGCTGCTTCAATTACATTTCCAATATTACAAATTCATTTAATCTGGTCTTTCAATACATTCTGTTTTCTTTTAAACTTGTTTAAAAGCTGATTTGTTTAGATACTAAGGGTGTTTTGATATTAAATGCCTTTTAAGTTATACTGGAACCACAGTGCTGTTAGACAAAACTTCTGAGCAAACAACACACTGTGGACAGTTTCCTTAAGATCTGAAACTGCATTCGGGACCAAATTTTTGACATGCAACTTTCTGCTTTTTCCATTGTGGCAAAGTTGAGCCACACGGTTGATAACTGGCAATATTTCCTGCACGCATGAATAGCACTGACTCCTCAACATTTGTTTCTTCATTCACTTCTGTCTTTCCACAAATAAAGTTAATTTACTGTTTGTTCATTCTCCTTGAATTCAGTTATTAGCAAAATTTCTCAAATGAGAGGCAGACCTACCCCAATGTCAAAGTTTACTCAAAGCTCAGAAATGGTGGGGTTCTGGGGAAATGAGGAAGGGGAACCATTGGTTTGGCAGGGAAGCCCCACAATTGACATAACTGAGTGAGCTTGGCTCCTGGGGACAGGCTGGGGATCCTCCCTGTGGCTAGGTGTTTGTGTGCGTGCTGCATTTAAAATCTCCTAGACGTATTTTAGAAATAAAAATTTTAAGAACGTTAACAATAGATCTCCCCTGGTCTTCCTATATCTCCCAAGTGTGTGTCAGCTTGCCATGTTGCTCCTTTCCCACTTAGCTCTCCTTCCACCCCCAACGGTAGGGGATGTGGAACACAGTCACTATATCCACAGAGACTGGACAGACTGCTGACCTGAGATGATAAAAGAGTAAGTTTATTTTCATAAAATGGCTCTAAATGATGCACATTCTTTTTCTTGTATTACTTCGTACTTATGTTTAAGAAGTAGATGAACTGCACTTACTTGTGCAGGGATTTTTGAGAATTTGCTGGCATTGAAGCAAAGGATTCCCTTTGAACAAAATTAATATTACAAAAGAAGGGGGCTGAAAAATTTATAAATTCTGGGAAGAAGCACCCTTAAAAAAATTCCTACAATTAGAGCAATGAATCCCAGAACCTCAAAATTCTTAAATAAACATATTAAAATATGTGTGTGGGTGCACACACCACACACATCAAGAAAGTTGCTTCCCCGCCCTTAAGGAATGCCACTTTTTGAGGAAGTGGAACCTCCCATTTGCTACAGTATGTTGTGTAATTATTTTACTGGAACACGTTTGGGCCTCTCAAACTACATTACTTTAGCCAGATAGCAATCATGTCTGTATGGTAGGGCAGGTAGTGCTCAGTAACCTTCTGTATACTATTTTGGGGAAGTGGCGATATTAATCTAGAGATTACAGGGCTGCTCTAATTCAGAAGCTCCCCTGTGTACTAACTGGCTAAGTCCACCTTCTAATTTTGCATTTAAAAATTCCTCTGAATCAGTTCCAACCAGTCCCCTAAAGTTCTATAGTTATAACGTATTCAAATACTGTTTACAAAGTAGTAAGAGCTGTACTATGATTTTGCATTAGTGTGCATGAAGAAAGTACATTTTAAACCTTTTCTGTTACAACACCCAGTAAAAACAGCTACACATTTCATGATGATGCAAAAAAGATAAATGAGTTAAGAGGATCATGGATTCCACCATTTTCATGATGAAATTTTGAGCTGGCAGGTACATGAATGAGCAGGTGAATGGCTTTAAAAACTTCCAGAATCTTAATATCCAAGCGAACTGCAATGAAGGCTTCTGACAAACTGATTAGTAAAGACTGCACAGACAAAAGGACTGCATCCAAGACTTGTAACTGGGGTTACTTACAAACACAAGGCTATGCAGGACTAACAGGCAAAACCAAATATGGAACTATAGAACTCTGTAAAAACCAAAGAAATTTGTGGGGGGAAAAAAAATCAAAATAAGTATGTGTCTGTAATGAAGGCTTTTGCAGATGGCGGATGGGAAGTAAATAGACTCTCAAGAGGTCATGAATATTATGAGAATAACACTAGAAGCATGGAAAAGCTTCCATGTGATAAGACTGAAAAGAGTGGAACTGCTTACATTATAGAGGGTCATGTAAAAATTAAACAAAACAAGGAATGGTCTATAGACAGTAGATTGGTATTTTCAATTCATCTTTTCAAAACACATGAAAAAGGGCATATTCACTGAAACTGCAGGAAGGAAAATTTAAAAACTGATAAAAAGAACTGTTATTTCAGGGTTTAAAGTGACCTCTATTGCAAATCAGGAATACAAAATTTCTCTGAGGATAGATTTATGCCATAGCCTGCTTTTGCCGAGTTTTTTGCACCTTCTTCTGAAGCAGTTGGTTCAGACTGTGGTAAGAGACAGGACAGTAGAGTAGATGAATCACTGAGTTGTATTCACTATGATAACTCTTACGTTCTTATTAAATGCTTAAAACATTTAAAGCAATTTTCATTTATAGTTGGTTCTGAAAAGTTAGTCGTGTTTCTACAAAACATATTCATGAGGTTTTTTTATGATTTTTGCTATTTCTCTGTCTTGTGACACTGTGCCTGGAATTTTCTCCTGACCGACCATGATAAACATGTCAGCCTAAAAACGCAATATTGTCTTTTTCCATTTTCTTCCATAAAGATGGTCTGACTTTCCATAGGAGAACATTTCTTTAAGTTAAGCAATTTTGTCTTAATTTTTGTGTAAAGATATTGTGTCAGGTATAGTAACAAGAACTAAGGGGTACACTGAGTACCTGATAAACGCTATTATAGGTATGTAGACCATGCATATACTAGACTTTCTATTTCACTGAAGTCCAGATATAGCACAATTACATGGATTTATAATCTAATGATCTAAAATGCATCAATCACAGAAATGAAGACAGAATACAGATTAAATTTTATTTTCTGAAATGTTATTTTGTTATTCGTATACATTATATGAGGTACAAGCCTTCCTTAAAAATTATCAGATTAATGGAACTGTTTAATTCTTAATGTTATAATGAGGTTAGAGACATGAAAGTGTCAATGGGGTGTTGTCATCTTTTTCTTTATGCCTCCAAATTGCCAGGTAGTTTCAAATAATGATGTTTTCCAGTCCTATTTCTCTCCAAGTTGGGACAACTAAACAGGAAGAGATACAAAAGAAGAAAATCAAATTACCAATATTATTCTTTTTTCCTAAAAATTCAATTCACAGAGCAACCTTTTGTTTTGTCACAATCTTTGGTTGCTGCTTCAAATAAAAGCATTATGGTCAAGAGAAAAATGTAACATATAAAAATATATTTACATTTAACCATCAGTTTATTTTTTTGTTCTGAAAGTTCAAAAAAATTGAACAGCTCTGTAAAGTCTACTAAACCAAGTCAATCTTCCATAAAAAGAAAAAGCTATAGTTACACTGTTGAGTGTAGTACCTCAGCTTTACACAACGGTGTACTTAGTTCTGCAAGGTGTGTATTTGAATAATGATCTCCTCTAATGACCATGAAATAGCTAACAAAGGAAGATATATAGGTGATGGGAGGCAATGCCGTGCTAAGAAATGCTCAACAGTGTTAGCTAAGATGGGCACTGATACATCTTTGGAAAGGAGGATGTAGAAATTGATATTATTATTAATTAAGTATGTCATTTAAGGGCTGACTCCAAAAAGTACAGAGGACCTGCTGCTCCCATTGCACTCCACAGACGTAGTACTCGTTCAGTATCTCTCAAGGTCAGGCACTAAATGTGCAAAGCTTAGGGTAAGCTTTCAAAGAATTTTCTGATGGCAGTGTTTGCCCCTGTGGGGATAGTCAACAACTAATATGGACTGACACACTACTTTAGAAGCATTTTGTGAAATCAGTCAATCCTTTCCGTAACAGTTTGTGTTATTCAGAGACATTTAATTAAAACAGAGTTTCCCAAACTGTGTTCCATGCAATGTGAATAGGTGTTCCATGAAAAAAAAAAAGTTGATGCTAGTGATATTTTTCTTTCTAAAATATTAAATATGAAATTATTATAAATCAACTTTTAAGCAATATATGCAGCAATTTTTTGGTATGAACACCCCCTCCCCAGACCAGCTTGTATGTGTTCTGTCTATATTTTTCAAGCCCAAGAGTGTTCCATTCCCTAAGTTGTTTTGGGAAACACTGAACTAAAGCATACTTGATTACAAACCATATTATCTGTTACATGTGTGCTTGCTAAATGCCCATTTACAATTCAAGAATCTTAAATTTTAGTAGAAGTTGTTTACTTTTACCTATTTCAATTTGTACAAAACTGTGTTTAAAACAGTTCAGTTTCTACAAATGAATACAGTAAAAATCAGTGGTGGCAATTAACTAAAAGCACTGAAAATTTAAAATGGTATTAGTGGTAACATACCTGTTTTATAAATTGTGAAGCATTAAAAAGTTCACTGCAGCCATACAAGACATGTTTGCCTTGTTTACCCTAGGCAAAGAAAAGAAAGAAGAGATCAGTTTTAATAAAGCAACAGTTAGTGTTGTTAATGAGTTGCATACAAAACAATAACTATCACAGTCAAAGTCCTTCTAGTATAAAACCTATATTCCTGATGAAGGTAGGAAAAGTAGATACCTCCCAAGAAAATAAAAAAATGTGGCTGGTTAAGGATAAGAAATGGGGAAATGATGAGACAAAGTCAGAAAGCAATGAGAAATAAGGCTTTCTTCACATGCTTAAATCAATTAAATAGAGGGCTTGTGTACACTAAGAAATTAATTTAGATTAAGGTAGAATGTAAATTTATAGAAGATATGATGGAATAATTTCCTGTCTGGATTATTTTATTCTGGAATAAGAGGGCCTCATTCTGAATTAAGGTTTATCCACACAAGGACTAAAAGGTGTAAATTTAAGAATAAATTAATTCAAATTAAGGCCATTTTAATTCCAGATCAGAACATTAACATATGGGGATAATGCAGTGTAACTTTAAAAGTTACTTTGGATCAATTTCTTTAGTGTTTCCATAGGGACAGCCCCTAAAATGAACAAACTAAGCTCAGTTAGCATAAAAGCTTCTTGTTTTGGAAGACCAATATCTGCACAAGGAATTAATCAGAAACAATTAATAAGGAGTGGCTTCCCATACAGATAAATCCAGAATTTAATTGCAAATTCTTTGTTACAACTCTCAAGGATATAAAATCTCTATCAGAAGGGCCTCCTCCCTACTTCTCCTAGAAAAATCACACATTTTATAACATTACGAGGCAGGGGTGGCCAAACTTACTGAACCCCTGACACCGTGCACTTGGCAAAATCCTTTAGCCCTACAACACTGCTGCTTGGCAGAAGGGACAATCTCCCCACCCCAGTCTGGTATATGGACGATGGAGAGGGCATAGGGAGCTCTGGAACTGCACTTTAACTGTAAAAGAGCTGCATGCACTCATGAGCTACAGTTGGACACCCCTGTTATCTGGTACTGTTGAATGGTAGCAATGCATTATCACTTACATTACAGTAGAGCCTAAGGTCCCCAATCTACAGCCCAGTTGTATGACAGGGAAAACTCTAATACAAGAGTACATTGTTTCTAGATAAGGGTTTTTATTGTCTTAGATATCACACTCATGCCAATCTATTACACGAGTCTTGCCCACCTAAATAGAGTAACTTTGGATACAACATTTTCAGTTTGCAGTGACTATAAAAGTCTTTTGTTCCACCAATATTTTCCTAATACCACAAGTTCCTAAGACTGCAAAATCATCCTGATGCTTTGATCTATAAAACGTGTAAGAAATACAGAAGTAAAATGAAAATATCATTTCCAGTGTTAGACTGTTAACCAAATCCCTTCACAAATTAGACACTCAAGTGCAGAACTTTTGGTATTTGTCCATAATTATACTGATGTTTGTTAGTTTGCTTTTTCCTTGTTTTACAACCTATTCGCAGTGACTATGAGGAGGGATTTACCTCACATTTGTCGTCTTCCACCTATGAAAACATCTGGGTCTACAATGACTGCTGAAAGGAAAAGTGGTGTGCTAAACCTCAGGGTGGAGACAATCTGATACCCTGCTAAGACCTACCATTTTTTAACGACAGGTTGCTAACAGGACATGCCTTGCAGAGAGTTAATTAGTTAAGGACACTGGGCATCCAATATGTATTTGAAGGTTTGCAAAATACAAACATTGTCCTCTGGGACATTGCATGTCTCACAATAAGTAAGATAATGGAATGATACCAAGTTCAAAAGGGGCAGCCGTGCTAGTCTAATTCAGTAAAACAAACAAGGAGACATTGCTTTAGGACTTAATAAGGACATTGGATTTTTCTCTCATTAACAGGTGATTTGAACTCATCTTCCTCTGTATGCTGTTCCCCAGCATTTGAATCTTTGTAACTGTTTTGATTTACTGTTAGTGTGTGTGACCTGTTCCCATGTCTTATGCTTCCCTGCATTTATGTTCCCCCATTCTGTAAGTTCCACCATCTTCAAAGCGTCTGACAAAATGGGATTTTCTTCCATGAAAGCTCATGCAATCAATAAATTTGTTAGTTTTTAAGTGCCACAGGATTCCCTGTTTGTTGTAATGGAATGTATAACCTTTCACACTCTAGCTGAAATATAGGTCACTAGTCTGATTACTGATATTACCATGAGATTTATTGCTATTTGACAACTGTCTGGTGTGGCTTTTTTGAGTTTGGGTCCCAGTCCAGTTTCTTACTGACATATGCCCACATCATAAATATTTCTGAAAAGAAACAAAGGTGGCACTAAGAGGACTAACAAATTTATTTATCGCATAAGCTTTTGTGGGAGAAAATCCCATTTTCTCAGGTACCTGAAAAAGGGAAACTTACAGAACCATCGTCAAGCATCAGACGAAAGTGGGATTTTCTCTCAGTTTACCTAAGCAAGGATCATAAAACTGTTTTTCCAATGTTAATGTCCAATCTGAAGGAAACAGTGATCACACAATGGTCTGTAAATTTGTGTATGGATGATCATATGGCTGTCCTACAAATGTCCAGTATGGAAACGTCATTAAGGAACACCAGTGATGTTGCCTGTGCTCTTGTTGAATGTGCCTGTATCTGCTGAGGAGGCACAGTTGATGCTATCTCATGTGAAGACTTGATGCAAGATAAGCAAGGAGTCTTGTGGCACTTAAAGACTAACAGATTTATTTATTGCATGAGCTTTCATGGGAGAATATCTTACTTCATCAGACGCTTTGAAGAGGGAGAACTTACAGAATTGGATGAAAATAAATACAGGGCAGTGTAAGACATGGCATCAGGTCATACTGCAACAGCAAATCAGAGCATTTGTAAGGATTCAAACTTTAGGAAACAGCATACAGAGGGAGGGTGAAGCCAAATGATCTGTTATAATGTGAAAATGTGAAAAGACTATGGATTCTTTTCACATTATAACAGGTAATTTGACTTCACCCTCCCTCTGTATGCTATTTCCTAAAGTTTGAATCCTTACAAATGCTCTGATTTGCTGTTGCAGTATGACCTGATGCCATGTCTTATACTCCCCTGCATTTATTTTCATCCAATTCTGTAAGTTCTCCCGCCTCAAAGCATCTGATGAAGTGGGATATTCTCCCATGAAAGCTCATGCAATAAATAAATCTGTTAGTCTTTAAGCACCACAAGACTCCTTGCTTTTTTTTTTTTGCTTTACTAGACTAACACAGCTGCCCCTTTGGAACTTGGCTTGATTCAAGATGTTATCCATCTAGAGATGGTTTGCACAGAGACTGTATGTTCTTTTATGTGTTCTGCACAGGACATGAAAAGATAAGGCAAAACTTGAAGACATTCAGTCCTGTTCAGATAGAAGGCTAGAAAGTGTCTAACACTTAGCATATAGACGCATTGCTCCTCTCAGGAGGAATGCAATTTATGGAAAAATACAGGTAAATATATTGTGCGGTTCAAGAGAAAGAGAGAGACCACCATGGATACTCCAGTTGTGGCCAGAGCATCATCTTGTCCCTGGAGAACAGCAGATATGGAGGTCTAGTCATCAGAGCCTGAAACTCTCACACCCTCCTGGCACAGGTAATAGCTATCAAGAAATACAGTCCTCTAAAGCAAGAGGGGCAACAGAGAGGAAGCAAGGAAGCCCCCAATGGAGGCACTATCAGAACCGCTAAAGCCATGTTCAGCTCCCCCAAAAGAGTCAGAAAGCTCATGCAAAAAATAAATCTGTTAGTCTTAAAGTGCCACACAACTGCTTGTTGTTTTTTTTTTACTGGACTAGACTAACACGGCTATCCCTTTTGAAATTGGAGGATGCAAGCAGAGGAACTCTATCAGGAATCTTGTCACCATAGAAGAGAAAACCAATTTCCCTTAGCTAGGGGTTATGAAACATTGCTGCATCCTTGGAGAACTGAGAGCCAAGCCCGATTCCTGAAGGTACTCCAAGATATCCTAGACTAAAGTCTGTATCAGAATGGACTCTCAGACCATGAACTATACACAAAACCTCTTCCCCACTTTGTCAAGCAGGCCATTCTAGTGCAAGGTTTACTACTGTTAAGTAGGTCTTGTTGGGTTGCTTCCAAAAATACTCTCTCCTTGTTCAGCCATGCAGGGGCCATGCTGCAAGGTGCAGAGAGCTGATTGCTGGATGCAGGTGTGGCCATGGTACTGAATGAGGGGATCATGCTATAAATTCCTATGGTTGCAGCAACAACCATACAGAGCTTTGATTTGAGGTGAAGGGCTTAAGAAGGAACTGAGAAGGGTTGGGACACTGCTGCTTCAGACAGCCAAGGGATTGGCTAGTGGTCAGGGGTGTGAGTGCCACCCCCTAAGGGGTCTTCCTAGGTAAAATCTTCTGCTTCAGTGTGCAAACACCTACTTGGAACAGATTTCTACTTCTACTTGAAGAAGAGCCTCAAAACACACTTCTTCTTTAAAATTAGGGTTTCCATGCTACCAGAATCCAGTGGTGCCACAATACAGGATTTGGGACATCAATGTTTTTACAGTGGTGATGAGTTCTGATTATATAAATATTAGACTGAGGTATCAATGAATGGATCAGGCAGAAGCTAAGAAGAACAAAGTCTTAGAAAATAATGTTTCATTTACACAGACAACTTGGGAGTGATTGGAAAGAAATACATGGTATTACATTGTTTGAATAGCATTTTAACAAAATATTAGGATATGAATTTTTTAAAATGACTGCAAATGAGATTACTGAGGTCTAATTTGCATACAGTTTAGTGTCTAATCATTTACTTTGCATTAAGAGCACTTTAAATAAGACATGTACATGCATACATAATTGTGTAAGTGCAAGCTGGAAAATTTATTCCTAAATTTGTTCAAATATTGCTTGATCTGTAGTTCTTTAAATACACAAACTGTATTTAGCAATGAATTTCATTTTCAGCATAATAAAGTTTCATTGTACTACAAACTAATCTGTCAAATCTGAAATGTTTCACACAGACATACCAGTTTTGCTAGGGGCTTGGGGCGGGGAGAGAGAGTCATTTATTTCATGTTTAGGGCACTAGCCTGGGATGCCCTGGTTCAAAGTTCCTGCTCTAACTGATTCATCTAGGATAAAAAACCCTTAAGCAGGCATGAGCCAAATCTTCCACTTCCCAGGCCAGTGCCTTCAACACCAGACTACATCCACACCTTACCAAACAGCTCAGCTCAGATTTTGACTGGGAAGTGCATGTTTAGACAATTCTGTTTTTCACAACAAATAAAAGGTTCTGTGTTCATTCCAATGCAGAATGAAACATTTCAAAATCACCGAAGTTGCCATGAAGCTGTTGCCATGAAGCTGTACCACACACACACAAACAAACACATGAATATCAGTTTAAATACATCTGTAAGCATATTTTTAAAAAGTTAATCATTGTGGTTTAATCATCAAATCTAAGACCAAAATACTAAATTTATTCTCCAGTATTTGGTTTAGACATTCAAGCCACGATTTTTTAGCCAAATAATTATTGGAGATTTATTTTAAGCTATATAAAACAAGTTTGATGATTTTCAGATTAAATTCCAAACTCATTATGACAATCAAAATTCTTAATGTAAAATTATATGGTCAACTACACTGGATTTAAATCTCACGTGATACAGTATACCACTTGACAGAGCAAGGACTTAAACTTAATGCTACTCACTCTTGTAAACAGGGATATAGTGTCTTAATACAGTTTAAGACTAAGAGCCTTACTACTAATCCCTAGTGCACAAGAATTCGTCTTTTAAATAGATCATCAAGACTAGCAATCTGCAGAGCCAATGACCAGAAACTTTTACAACAGAAAACACAGGGTGTCTTTTTAGAGTACTGAAAAAGATACTAGGGACAATACTGTGCTTATGCCAAATAATCATTCTTCTATTTCCATATCTGCACCGGATTACCGTGATTCCCTCTTATCCCTGAGGGCTGATATTAAACTTCTTTTGAAGCTTAGTTAATGCTGCCAGAGGCAAATCAGAAACATGAACAAGGCAGAGCTATCCCTTCATCGGAGCTGAACAATCCGTCAGGCTATACAGAAAGGAGAACAGGACACACTGGATGAGGTGTAATTAGACTTTGTTCCTAAATGTTTGTGAGTATCTGGCAGATGAAAGATAAAACCTTCCCCAAAATGAAGATTAAGGGTAGATACAAAGCAGGGGTTGACTGGCTCCCCGTCGTATCAGTCATGGAGCCCTGGAACACCCCATTTCCACTCCTTTAAAGAATACCTCCCTAAACCTGGACCAAGTCATTTTATCTCATCACTGTATTCCTTCCATACAGAGTACCTATACTAGACATCTGCCCTATGCTGACATAATGAGTTGTGACATCAGAGCCTAACTCCCCTTTCAAGTCCACTCCAATTAAGCCCCCAAGAGCTACAGGGACGGTGGAAAAAACCCCTTCTTGCCCTTGGCAAATCTGTCAGTCAGTGAAAAAATTTCTTCTCACACCACCCCAGGAAAAAAATTACTGGCATAACACCCACAGGGGACCATGACTACTATGTCCAGGGGTGGAAGAGTGGGTGCTACTTCTCCTGGTCCAAGTAACAGAGGGCTTTTCCTGCACCAGCATGGACCTAAACAGTCTCTCCCCTCTAAGCATCCATGTGAGGGATGGGTCAGCATGCCCACGTTGACTTCCTAGTCTGAACCTGCACTACAAATCACTTTCTAGCTCTCTAGCTCTTAAAGAAGCCACACACATTTTCCAATAAGCCAGACAACAGCCCCCACTGCTTAATGTTAGGCGGGGTCATGCTCAGAAGTCTTCCAAGATACTACTTGTTAGGGTAAGAAACATGAATCTGATCTTCTGCTTGGTTCTATGGGACCTGTGCATAGCTGAGGTTCTTTGTTTTTCCAGTCTTGAGAAATCAGAAAAATATAGTGTTGAAATGGGCAGAAATACTCTGCTCTTCTTCTGTTTTCTTTGGAGAAGTCTGCACAATTTACTAAAGGCATTTTGTTTATTTGTTACTATGCAGTATTTTAAGATACATAGGAAATAAAACATTTGCAGCAGAAGGTGCTTTTATACTTGAACATTGTTTTATCCATTGGTTATTTCTTCTCCATGAAAATGAAGATAATTATAACACAATGCTCTGTTTATACTAATTAACAACATAAACCAATATGGCTGGAAAGTCTCCCAATTATGAGGGGCTATAACAAATGAAAACCTGATCTGATCTATAGAATTTGTCCATCACCTTTGATATGAATTATGTCTTTTTTGTGGCATAGGATCTATTGATTGACATACCAGCTGTGTATCTCTAAGAATCTACTCTCCCTTTCAAGAGGGCTGATTGTTCCTTAACATATTTTCATTTGATAGCCATACAGCAGGGGTGAAGGTAGCTCCTACTTTCTGGCTGGGTACCTGACTCTCCGGGGTGGGCCTGGCAGTCCTGTTTCCAGCCATGTGATCATACGCATCCCACAGATGCTCCAGTTGCTAGGGGAGGGGGAGAGACAGCCTGGCCTCTGCTGCACAAATGCTGTAGCAGCTGCCCGGCGCTGGAGCTGTAGGCGGAGAAACCCACCCCTGCCGATCTTGCTGCTGCTGACCAGTCCTGCAGCGGGTAGGGGTGGGAGGGCCTGCCAGCCAACTGGGTGGGCCCATGTCCACATATAGCTACGCCCCTGTCATACAGAATGTCTTGAAGCCTTCTTGGTGATCCTCACTTTGGGCTCTCATTTGCTGCTTTACACTGAAATGTCTAAAACTAAGTTGCTGCCAGCAGCCCAGTCCTCTCAGCACCCTGACTTAAACATAGTTTCAGAGAGACAATCTTGCAGGGAAGCTATTGCTCTCAAATCCCTCAGGTAATTTGCAGCAGGAGTTGGACTGGCAGTTTTCATGTTAGCTAGGTTCAGGTAAAAAAAGGAAAATATAAGGAGTTTATTTTCTTTCAAAGCCTTTGAAGCAAAGCCATTAGTTGTGGTATTTCACCCCCCCTCCCCCCAATACCTGAGATAAGTAGAAATGTACAGGAGAATCTCAGCTTTAATTTAAAAACTAGTTTTTAGATTCTTTTAGAGAACACAGCCCTAAATGCAGTGTATTGGTAAGCTAATCACTATAGGGCTCTACTTCTGCAAAAAGTGACTGAGCTCAGCGCTACTGTTTTGCCCATTCAAAACATCTCATGTAAAATGAGTCAGTTAAGTTTAAGTTATATCACAAAGAAAACCTTGCTAAACTATTAAGGAGTTCAGACTCTTAACCGCTAAGATTCAAACAGCTTCAACTGCCATTTATTATAATTGTCCTCTATAATATCATGACAATCTTTAGCATCTTCAGAATATTTCCTTTATTCCCCTCATGTCCATTCACGACTGATTCATTCAAAAGAGATTAGCTGTTTTTGTGCTCGTTTCCCAACAACCTGTGGGGCATGACTGATCTGGTTGAGATCCATATCCAACAGCATGGCTGTAATCAGTCAGTCAAACATGAACCAGTACTCTTATTTTAAATTTTCCTTTTCCAGGCTCAAGCAACTGGAAGCTAATCTATGTTGTTGCAGTATATAGTACAAATGGAAAGCACTACACGACCATATCATAGTTTCTTCTTTGGCTAAACCAAATGCAATGTTTTTTGCACAAAATCATACAAACAATTCAATAAAGCTTTCTAGAACTATGACCTCAATAAGTATATTAGTGGGTAAATGTCACCACATTTACTACTATGCTATAATCGTGATGCGTTTCAACAGTTTGTCTGGTGTTTGCAATACAGTCAGCGTTTGAAACACAATTTATTCAGCATTTAAACTGCAATATATTAAGTATGTGAAACACCAAAATAAGGCAGTTGTGGAACAAATCCCATTATCTGCAGCTCTTGCTCTGAGCAGAGCACATGAGCAGAGTCATTCACTGACAGCAGTTTGCTAATAAGAGCTTCTGACATTTCTTTTGATGCATGCAGATTGAAGTCACTGAAGAAATTTTTTGATTGGCGTCTCATCTAATCTAATCTTTACTTACAGGTGGTTACAGCTGCTTTATCTAATTACTACCAATTGAAATTTGCCAAACAACGTTGTGAAATAGCACCAAATGTCATGGGAATTGGGTATATCCTGTATGGAGTATTCTAACCATGTCATGAAGATTTCATATAATTCAAGGTCTCTTATATACGTCTCCATATTGCGTCATATTTGGTGATTAGCAAAGCTGACAGTATCGAAAATATTTGACAGAGCAGTACAATTATGTGTAAAGATCCCTGTTCCCTGGACATTTCTAACAAGTATTAAGCAGCAAATATTATTTTAGTAGACATGTGCTGTAAACGAAAAGTGCACTCTGACTCAAAGCACCCATGGTGGTGTTTAGCAGTGCACTAAGAACTTGACAATATTGCTTGGAATCTACATTTAAGTAACTCCTCTACAATCACTATTACTCTTTGAGTGTTTGTGGCTATAAAGAGTGCTAAGGTCAGAATTTTATCTACAAGGTACTTCCTCTGTACTCTCAAACAGTAAAGAAAAATGAGATTAACAATCAATTCATCACACCTATATTTACAGATTTCAATTTCTCCATCATGTAAACCACTCTGATACAAAACAATGGAGAATGTAATTTCATAGTCTGTTCCTCAGCCATATTGCAAGTTTAGTGGCAACAAAACTGCAGTAAGTGCTAATATGCATTCACCATTTCAAGATTAGAAATCAAATTAACTATTGATGTTTTTCCCACATACTTTTTTTTTCAGATTGTATATAAACACAAGCATTTCAGCTGAACTGACTCCTGCAAGACTGAAAAGATAAATTACATAGGTACAATCAGTTATAATCAATCAATGACAAGTTATAATTGGCAAAATATGCCTAACCTTTATGTAGTCGACAAGATTTTGATATTCAATGTAGTTGCCTCCTCCAACTACAAAAACAATTGCCTAAAACACAACAAATACAAGAGGAGATAATTAGAATATGCAATCAAACTCCTGTAAGGTATCGAGTTCAATAAAAAATGAAATGGAAACCAGTTTTATTAACAGAAACTTTCTTACATGGAGATTTCAAAAGCAAACAAATAATGAAGCAATAAATAATTTGGGCCATCTGTTAATCTTACAAATCTAACTCTACTTAAAGTATCTATGACTAAGAATACTACTTGAATTTGGAATACTGCAATTACTGCCATTTAGGGCAAAGAAAACCACTGGCTTCAGACACAAAACGGCTGTCAAATTTTCCTGATCTAATTTACCTGCTCAGAAGCTTTTGACATTTCAAGTATTTCTTGGTAGAAGAAAATGTAATACATACAGTTTTCAACATGTGTTACTAATTTTTACTGAGGTAACCTTCCACACTGATTAAAAATATTTCTAGAAATGGTTAAGAATTAATCTGATAAAGATGTTCTATTTTCTAACACTGCTGTCATTATTAGGGTATTATAGTCATTTTTATTTTCTTTCAGACACTTTCCTTTAATGTTTGTAGATTTAGTAATACTAACAATCACCTAAGAATAGCAATATTTTCTGGATTATGGTCAAGAAAAATTGGAGAGATGGACTACTGGTCCTTTTATTTCCTATTCATGAATTATCCATGAACTGATAGATTTGTATTCATCTGTTCAATTTTCAAAATTATTTGAATATTTTATTAAATGTGAACATACTTCAGCATGTAAGTTATCTGCCATATACTCACTTTGACTATTTGCTATTTAAGATGTTTGGTTAGTCAAGTCACACTGCATTATTTTTAGTCTCCAAGTGAAAACCAAAGACACTTCATGACGGCTCTCCAAGCACTTTTGTCATGAATCAAAGCATAAATATGTTAAAATAAGTATTCATGAGATTTTTTTTATTTAACAAAAACCAGTGTGAAAATTAAAAAAAAAACCAAACAAACCAACCAACCACTTCTCACGAGTTTTTATAGAAAATGATTTAAAAGGACAGCAAATGCTGAAACAAAATTTGAGTTGTTACTGGAAATACTGTTTACAAATACTTTTTCGTAGTATTCATCTCTGTATTAAAATTAATGAGGCACTGTGTTCCAAAGGGCTGAGTATAGAAAGATGAGTTTAAATTGCTGAGTTCTAATTATGGCTCTACCATTAAATCACTAATAATTACCTCACAGGAGTTATGTGAGGAGTAGTTAATGCTTACATAGCCCTTTGAAGATGAAAAGAGCTCTCCAGCATAACTGCTAAGTATAAATTAATAAAGAATGTAATTAGACTAGTGATTTTGCAAACACTCTCTCTTTTTCTGAAATCATGATCATCAAATTACTAGAACTTTAAAAAATGCTAATATTTGAATACATAGACCCTGACTTGGAAAAAAGTGTTTGTTATTTTTAAAGCATGACTTACCTCCTGGAATGGATTTTTGTTCCTTGGAACTGAGCTGTAATAACAATGAACTGCATTACAAATGGAATTCATGTTTTTAACTATTGATAGAAATGCAAAAAAATATTAAGTATATGTATGTGCACAAGATTTATAGGGTACTTGGTGGCATTTTGTTTTTAGAGAGAGTTATAAAGAGACACTTTGAAAAATCATATTTCTCTAAAGAGATTTTATAAAGAAATTTCATTCACCCATCCGTCCATGACTGAAGCTGGTGGTACTAATAAATTCTGTGAAATAAATCAATAGTGTTCTCGGAATTAGTTAAACATATGATCCTTCCTTTCAGATATTGGGCTTCTGATTCACATTAGAAGGGTTAATAGCTTTTCCAGTCCATCAAAGGAAGAACTGATGGGTCAAATTAGGCTGTCACACACCAGAATGGTGCAAGGTATTTCTGAAAACAACCTCTAAATCACTGTAGGATGTTGGATCACTGAGTCTCTGGAAACAAAACCCAGGCATCAGTATCTCTGATTCATAATGGATAGGAGAACTGAGGAACAGTGTGTGGTTGAGTTAGTAGGCCACACTTGTTGAGTAGTGGTTTAGAAAGTTTTCTGGACTATATTGAACATATACCCAGGCAGAAGATGGATGAATGTAAGCAGGTTAATCAGGTCACATCAGAGACTAACAGATGAAGGGATGTTTTTAAAACAGATGGCCACACCTTTATTAGCTTTTTTAAATCTTTAATGTTTGGGTGAGAGAGAGTGAAAAAAGCCTTTACGTTTACTTCAATCCAGTGTACATGTTAAATGGCCTCCATGCCAAGTAACCTATATTAATGGATGGCCCCCTAATTCCTAGTATTTAGCCCACCTCAGGACACTCTGGGACTCCCTCCATCAAAGGCGATGGAGGAGAACATGAGGGGTACCTCATTCTGCACAAACTTATGGTCTCCCAGTCTTAC
Source organism: Podocnemis expansa (assembly GCA_007922195.1). Lineage (NCBI taxonomy): Eukaryota > Metazoa > Chordata > Testudines > Podocnemididae > Podocnemis > Podocnemis expansa. The sequence continues at coordinate 70,551,623 of ML681963.1, forward strand.
TGTAGGCTAACGGGAGCCACAAGTTATCCCCTGCATCACTTGTTCAAGTTGATCTCTTACCCACATTGGACACCAGTTGCACAAATGCCACTTATAAACTTACAACTTTTAAACACCTGTCCTTACTCTTTGTTAATCTGAAACCAGGCCTCCAGAATGCTCCAAGGAAGGTAAAAACAACTACTGGGAATCTTGCCTTGGGGGAAAAATTTATTCCAATGTCTGTTGTCTGGAAATTTGCTAACAATACAGAAAAGAACAGGAATACTAAAGAAAACTAGTGGAATCACAAACACACAGATAACACAGCTCATTCTCCTACATACTGGAATCAATCCTCTACAATAGGGGAACTGGCATGCTGGCACAAATGCTGTAGCAGCTTCGTACACAGTGTTGCTAACACAGTTCTTCCTTATTTAAATATGATCTAGTAAATTCACATATATGCAACATCACTTTTTTGGACTACAAGCCACACAACTACTGATAGAGGTGAAATGGGGAAGAAAAAGTCAGGTTTTGCTGTGTCTGGATTAGATTAAACATAACTCCTGCATACTTTTAAAAGTAATAGGGAGAAACTCCAATAGCCCACACAAGTAATGGGTATGTTGGAATGAAATTAGTCTTGTATTAAGGAATACCTCAAAGAAAAATTAATAATGGTTTTTCAGTCACACTACTACCTAACATCAGTATTTCTTATTTGAGAGTTTTTTGACAGCTATGTAGATGGAGTAGTTTCTTGGATTATTTCCTGCTATTGCAAGACTACTACTTGATATGCCAAGTCTTGCTCAGAAGGTACAGCTAACTACAAACAAAAGGCTCTGCAGCCATACTTATTTGCTGTCTCCTTCATCAGGCCTGCTTTAAGATGTGTGGGAACCTCTAGCATAAAGATTCAGTAGGTAATTCACTGAAGAGTAACATATGCAGACCAGATTACATACGTCTTCTAGACATATGCATAATATACATGTTCAAAGTTGTTCCAATATACTTTATGAAAGGAAGAAAGAGACAACGAGTTATATCTTCAAGAGCTAAATTTTTCTGAATTATGTGCATGTAAGCTTGCATCCACTCTGCATGTGCCACAGTATTAGCTTGCATGAAAGCATGTAACTTCATAACAAATTGTAGCATGCACACACATAACTGTGGGTGTAAATTAGGTATTAAAATCAGTGTGTATTTTGGTCTGAGCAAAAAAAAAAAAGTCAAGCTTGGATTGATTTTAATAAGTGAAATTATTTTTGTACTTAGACAAAATTGTACTGAAACCAGATGTTCCACAATAGCAGAATAAAACAGTCTGAAAGATGCTGCTATATTTAAAAAAAAGAACATAACACTGCCAATTTTTACTTTCAGCACTTACTTTTAATCCTTAAAGCTACTTTTGAAAATGTGTGTGAATGTATAAAACAGATACTTATACTCTGAAAATCATTTTTCATTACTGTAAATGCTTGTCAAGAGTGAAGAACACTGGAAAGGAGACAGCTGAAATTCTTACTGAAGGCAAATGGCCAAAGACAGTGCTGGCCCTGCCTTCCCCTTATTATTCTAATGATAAAAGCCCTGGAATTTAAATGATCTTGCTATTCTTTCAGAAGTGAGTTGGTGGTTTTTTTTTTTTTTTTTTTTTTTTTTTAAAGTACATTAAAACCAGAGACAGTTTTCATTTCTAGACAGTGTTATTGATGCAATTATCAGCTACAGGTATTGTTCATAAACATAGCAGTTCAGGAAACAGTTTATGACATTTTTGCTATAAACTCTATTTCTTCCTTTCTGCAAAATTTCTAGACAATTCCACATTTCAGACTCAATTAACAAGAAAATCTATGCCTTACTACCAACATAGTTCACAGAACTACTGTGAAGTTGCATCAAAATTTCATATTAAAATGGATGGAAATACTTACTTTAATAGGTATGGAAAGTTAAGTGTATTAAGAACTGTACACTTGTCATTTATAGTGTTAGGTAAGTGCCAAAAATATAGAGAGGAACTGCAAAAATTTTGCAGAAAGTATTCTTGTATTGATTTCTGAAAGGTGAATGCAATCTCTAAATTTGACTCCTATCCTAACCCATACCAGGAATAGATGAACTGCTGACTTGACAAGCAGCTTGATATACCACCACTTTGGAGCTAACAAAAGGGTACTGGCAAATCCCCTTGATATCAGAATCTTGAAAGAAACCAGGTTGTACAACTCTCTTGTGAAAGACAGCACTTTCTGTAAGTTAATGGAACTAATCTGGTTATGTTACGATTCAAATACAGTACAAAATTCTTAGATTAGCTATTTCGATCTACAATCATCTATAGTAAGAAAAAGAATCATGGCAAACTCACCTGTCATTGCCTCGCAGCATCTTGGGGTCAAAATATCTGTAGTCATCTGTCTCCTATTAAAAAGGAAAATTATTCAAATCATTTTTATCTTAAACACTGTGAATTTTTGGGTAAAATTTAAATAATTTACACATCAATGTATTTTTAAATTTAGAAACTACATTACATAAAAGTAATTTAAAAATTTGGGACCTCCAATATATTTTCAACTTTAGTTTTTCACTGAAATAGCACTGTATAAATACTCATTCTCCCACAGCAATAAAGATGCTATGAAGGGTGCTACTGAACTCAGTTTCTGATTTTGGCTCATTTGAAATTCTTTGCTACCAAACCATCCAAAACATACTGGTTGCATAATATGTCCCAACAGCAAGAGCAATATGCAAAAAGAAAAATGAAGCTTTAGGAACACATACTGTAGTTTGTTCCAAAAGTTAAAATTTTTCCAAGCCACAATAAGACCTATTATCTATTTATAATAATAAAAAAATCCTTATGGCACAGGTTACTAAAAGAGAACAAAGATCAAATTATCAAGTTTCCATTATGAAATTTACAATTTCCTGTTATGATTTATGGCTGCTATTAAAGAAAAATTAAGTTTGTATACAAAATGAGAAGAGTTATACAATGGCTTGAAAAGTTCTGACTGGCTGAATATATTATATGAAAGGATTTTTTTTTCATTCTAAGTATTTCCAAGACATAGCCAACATTTTCATTGACAGCAAGCAAGACATTCAACAACTATCAGAGGGGAAAAAAGAAAAATGCCAAATTCTACTTAACTGTTTTTGACAATTAATTGGCTTTCATCAACTTCCAACTAATGTTCATCCTCGTGCTGCAAGGTGTAATGTGTGGATTGATAACTGTAATCGGGCATGAACCCTCCCCCCGCCATTAATTTTACAGGGTATGTCTACGCAAGCAAATTAGTTCAAATTAAGGAGCCTCAGTTTGAACTAATTTGAGCCCTGTCTACACTAGGCTTTCCCTAGTCTGAACTAAAATAAGTTAGTTCAGCTGGTTAGTCTGAACTAATTACCTGTTTTGAATTTATTTTGAAATTTAGTTCGAACTAGCACAATGTAGTCATGCTAGTTCTAACTAGTGGTTAATTCAAACTAAGCAAGTTTTTTTAGTTCAAACTAACCACATTTTTTAGTTTAAACTAAAAAGTTAGTTTGAACTAAAAAACTGTAGCCAGTTCAAACTAAAAGTTAGTTTGAACTAAAAAAACTGCACTTCGTTCGAACTAACTTCAAACTACTTAGTTTGGACTAAGTATGAACTGACCTTTTAGGTGCAGACATAGCCACAGAGGCAACATGCAGACACAGAAGTTTAACCATGTGGTACACACTGCTGGATTGGGATTACTGTGTCCTGTTGGTTCACTATAGCATAACTACTCCTGACTTTCCCCAACAATCCTAACACAGTATTTTATGTACATATGGACATAAGGTATCTCAACTTCTTTATATTTAATAAAATGTTTATTTTCCTTAAGCACTACAGAATAATTATACAAGCTGAAAATATCTGATCCTAAATATAAGGCTCTCACAACTCAATTTAGATCTCCCATCTCTTTGTGGTTCTGCATAGAGCTTTAATATATTCTACTGGGAAATCAAGCAGCATATATGGGGGGTCTGCCAGAATTCATTATTTTGGCAAGTTCATATATGCAGCTGGTTCACCAATTTTAAAGTAATAATGTAGTCTAGAAATATCTGAAGCAAGGAGTCCTGTGGCACTTAAAGATTATCAGATTTATTTATTGCATGAGCTTTCGTGGAAGAAAATTCCACTTTGTCAGGCATTTTGACGAAGTGGGGTTCTCTCCCACAAAAGCTCATGAGATAAATAAGTCTGCTAGTCTTTAAGTGCCACTGGACTCCTTGCTTCTTTTGCTGAACTAGACTCACATGGCTGCCCCTTTGGAACTTGGAAATCTCTGAATTCCGAACTCTAAAACCAAAAAGAATTAATGAAACTTTAACCCTAACAGAGACTTTCATGTTTCCTGCTAATTGATTAATGGTAGGTCTAAAAGTATAGTTTAAAAAAATACTATAAAGATTTCCAATAAGATTATTATTGTTGTATGTTCAGTATGGCATTCAAAGAGGAAACAGCTGATGAAAAGTCAAACATAAAAAGCAAATCTGTGGATTAGAAAACTGACTGGCTAAAATAGTTTAAATAGTGTTTACCCTAATGCTGATGAAATCAGACCTTTGCCGAGAAAAAGTTGCTCACTCTGTGCAGTACCTGAGGTTCTTCAATGTATGTGTCCCTACATGAAATGTGTAATGTAATCTCATTAGAAAAAGTAATTGTCCCTGTTTATACATTCTCACCTTCTAATCAACTGTAGTGAATAGGTCTCATATACTCCAAATGAACTGTCTTTGTTAGCACTCGCCCTCCCCATTGTATTGTTTCTCACCCTGGCAAGAACATATATACCTCCCAACTACAGTTTCCACTTCATGTGCCTGATAAAGTAGGTCACAGCCCATGAAAGCATATGTCTGAAGAAACTTGTAGGTAAAGGAATGTTCACTGAGGGAACACTGTCTACAGCAGCCTCCTCCTAATTTCTTCTCCTTCCTAAGTGTTCCCCACCCCAACTTCTGCCCTGGGCTGCCTGTATGAGGTGCCGGGGTATCTACCGCCACCTAGCCCTGCTCTCAGCCTGGCGCCCCTCACCCAGCAGGTGGAGATAGTTTCATCACTGTTAAGTTCAGGGGGGCACTGCTCCCATGTCCTCCAAACTCTGCCCATGGCACCCTCCCAATCCATTTTCATGCTCCCAACCCAAATGGAGAACACCTGATGTAGAGGCTTGCAGGATGCCAAGTAATGTCTGTTGCTGTTCTCTCTTTCTCTAATGCGCACACTCTCTCCAGATCCGTCTGGAGATGGTGAATCTGCAGAACTGCCTAAAATCACCTCCTGATGTTGGAGGTGGTGGCATGATGGCCTCATCACAGGGAAAGGAGAAGTGGGTTAGTGGCGTAGGTTTTCTTCCTGCTCCTTTAGCAGTTCTTTTTTCATGACATTTGGTCTAGAGACTCGTGAAGACAGAGATCATATTTGTGTCTGTTGCTGCTCTGGTCATGGTTTAGAAAAGTGCTTTACTCACAGCCTCTGGGTCCCAAAAGGGACGATGTGCAGGAATTGGCATGTTGTGTTGCGTCCATGGGGATTTGTACTAGAAATCAGGATCACTTTTGATCTCTAGATATTGAAGACAAGAATATAATTCTGTGTGGCTGCCTTTGATATGAGGGTGAAATGTGTTGTGCAGTGGAGTATGTCTCCTCTTCCTCCTCTTCACTAGAGAAGGGTGATACAGTCCTTACTTGTGAAGGGAAGTGGTGTTATGACTCTGGACAAGAGCCAGTGAACTACAAGGAGTTTGCTATCAAAAAGCAGTTACTCTGGAGCATCACAGATGATCTGGTCTCGTGGCTGCCAAAGCTCCTGTGATACCAGCAGGAGCATCATTGGCACCACTGACTGTGTAGTGGTTGAGGACACTTCTGATGATGAGGACAGAGTGCATTCTCTTGAGCAGCCAACAGTTACTGCCAACATTGTATCAGTGCTGACAGCCTGCTCAGAGCCAAAGTCTTGGCTGGCACCAAGGATTTAGTCTTTGCCACGGCTCTGAGTTGTTTTAGTTGGAGGCTGGTTCTGATTTTGAAATTCTTTCACTGTCTCTATCTGTCCCAAGGCATAGAGTTTCTTCCTGTAGTGCTGCCTGTGTATACTCTTTGCACCTCTACTCAGCGCAGATATCAGAGGTGCCAAGACGATTGTGGGAGCTAAGTCTCTGCTGAGGATGATAAGGACCCCACAGGGGACATTTGTCTCTTAGGAAGCTCCTTAGGAGGTGAGCTAGTCACCATTTTTTCCCACCTCTGTGGGAGAGAGTACATTTCCTCTTGGTACTGCATGGCAGTGAAAGTTTGCTGATGATGATGCCAATGTTGATTATGGGTCCAAGAGGTATCAGGGCTCGGGTCTGAGACCAGATGCAGAGATTTCTCCATTAGTAGAAGTTTTAGCCTCCATTCACAGTTCTTTTTGGACCAGGTCTTCAATTTAAGGTAGTGATACATAAGGGAGACCTTGGCAGACCAACAAAAGAGACCCTTGAGCACTATTGATAATTGACATGTTGATTATAATGCTTATTGCAAAAAGTAGTTAAAGGCCTCTACAACACCCTCAGAATATCTATGCAAGAAGCCAGGAAGGGAAGATGATGGGGTTCATGTGTGCCTGACTCCTCTGTACCTTCTGACAAGATCTCTGTTGAAATAGCTGAGGAATATGTTTTGGAAAAATAGGAAGCTTATCTATATCTGCCCTTGTTGATGCGTATGTCAGGGCCCTCAAGACATGTGAACTCTGCAAAAACACACTTGTTGAACTAACGGTTTGGAGAAACCTCTTGCTTAAACTTAAAGTTATTTGCTTAACAAGTTCTTTCTATTGACACATTGTTGCTAGACTAATCCAATAAATAAGGGGAGAAAGTATGGATTAGTGAACTCTTTAGTGATCACTTCATGGAAACAGTTTGGGTTCCCCAATGGCAGATGAAAGATGGGCCACTCAGACAGCTACTGTTGTACCACTCAAGAGCCACACTAAACTTTGGTAAGTATTGAAGTTTGGGGGTGTTTTATTAATGTGTTGCAGAGACATGTAAGTGCTTGAGACCAAGTAAAGTAGAGCTTTAAGTGAGACCACTCTTATGTTGCACTGTTTGTGCCACCCATCTATTGGGCAAACAGCTGTGTCTCCACTGATTTATTTCCTGGCACCATCCTGTGCAGAGTAAAGTTACCAAGAGCTTTGGATTGAAAGAACCCCGGGTAACAGCTGGTATGCTTTTGAGAGACAAGCCCCTCAATGGCATAGATTATGTACTTTGAGTGACTGCTGCCCACAGGTATGGCTTCATGACCCAAGAGTCACTTCGTGAAACTGGGGGACCCAGGCATAACTCCTAGAAGGGAGAGCTTCCCATCTGGGAATGGTTTAGTGAAAGGAAACCTATGGTTAGTTAAAGAATATTGAGGCAGAAAAAGCAATGATTTTTTTTTAAGGAGGAATAAAAAAAGGAAACGGCTAATATCTTTAAAATTATGAAGAAAATATTACTAAAGGTTATGGATGTCTCAGGATTCTGTCCCAGACCAGAGCAGACGAAAAGGAACTGAGGGTGGTTGGACAACACAGTGCAACATAGACATTGCTCATGGCATGAGACAGGGAGAAGCCCACATGTGGTTCAACAAGCACTGCTACTGATGATTTCCAATCCTCGGAATGGGGGCGCTGGTGTACCTACAGTGGAGCAACCACAGGGACACTACTCAAAACGAATTGATAATCTTTGTTTAAAACAAAAATCAAGGGAAACTCTTCAAAGTTTCAGTAAAGTCCATTCCACGCTTGTTTCTTTATGTGCATTTGCATTCAGTCATTATGTGACTTTGGCTTAGACACTTATAATGTTTCTACCTTCCTATTAGGCAGATAATTGTATTAACATTCTATACTGGAAAGGAAAGAAATGCCTAGAAGCAGGAAACTGCCCCTCCCATGAATGACTAGAATTAACTATGGTCCTTTGTACTTCCTGTCTATTCCCTGCATATCTTTCAGTAATCCAATATATCTATTGATATACAGAATATTCATATACAGCAATATAAGAACTATTAAACACTTTTGGTACATCAAGTACTTGAGATATATTTTTTCCAGCTCCTTTTGGCAGCTAACTAAGTAAAGGAAAGAAATAGATAAGAGGGGATTAATGTTCACCTCTTTTTAACATGGGATTCACGCTTCAGATTTTGTCTGTCTAGTCAAAGGAATAAGATACGACAAAATCACTGTGAGATTTCTTCAAAACAAGAAACTTGATTTCAGCTTCTGAGGTCATACAGGCTACTTTATAGAGCTTCATGAGCACAGCTTTAAAAACCTAATGTTAAAACTTCCAGAAAGCTAAACAAACAAGACTTTCTCTGTTGCAACATACTTCTGGAGAAGAGGGTCCACATAATACTGAATAAATATTGAACAAGTGCCAGTTGCCGTCTAAAAGTAGCACTGAAATACAGCTTAAAGCAGTTCAAAATAAAAATTAAGACTTATGATTACAATACCCCAATTTTCAAGATAAACAATTTCTTTTTTTTTTATAAAAACACAAATATTCTTCCATTTCAGATTGAAAAGGTTTTTCTAGACAAGAAGTTCTAATACCAAACACTAATCTGACAAAAATAAGCTCACTGTTTTTAAAATAAAATTTTCCAAAGGGGCAGCTGTGTTAGTCTGTGTATAGCAAAAGCAGCGCGAGTCCTGTGGCACCTTATAGACTAACAGATTTCTTCAAGTGTAAGCTTTTGTGGGCTACAACCCACTTCATTAGATGCAGGCAAAGTGGACTGTAGCCCACGAAAGCTTATGGTCAAAGAAATCTGTTAGTCCATAAGGTGCCACAGGACTCTTGCTGTTTTTAAAATAGTTCTTTTAATATAAAGAGGAAATAAGTATGCCATGGAAGGTGCATAATAAATCTGAATTAATTGCAAGGGTTAATATTTTGTCTAAGTCATATTCTTGAATACGATCCCATTCAGGTATATCTCTGTTTTAAAAAGCCTTCACTTCAGGTATGTGGCTAAACAGAAATGAACATAAATATTGTCTTTTGAGGGAAAAATACATTTTATCTTGACTTCATCCTAAAGTAACACATCCATGGGTTACTTATGAGGCCTAATAGTACAACTCACATGCAGTATCACTTCCCAAATCTCAGTCAAGTTATTTACCAAAGGGACTATAATCCTTTGACGGTGGGGAGAAGAGCTAAACAGTTGAAAACTTCCTTCTCTTTGACAGGGTAATTTATGACTATATTATCTTTTCTTAAAAAGTGTATTTGAATAAACTTCATAATACTGATTAAACTTACAAACATTTAAGGAAATAACTCCCAAATAGTATCCTACAGTAAGACTGAGGGGTAAATTATCAAAAATTGTCTCATAAATCAAAATCCTGATGTTGTGACTCTTTATTTACACTGATATCTAGGAAATACATGACTGTTCTGAAAATCAAGAAAGTGTATTTTAAACCCTATTTTGATCAAACAAACGTTAAGACCCAAGAAAACTGAACAGCTCACTCTAAGGTCATCAACAAACCAAGTTACTGAAGTAAGGTGTTAAAACATTCTAAGAGTGAAGTGCCACTACAGTCAACCAACCTGTCAGTTAAAAATATTATAGGGTAGTGTCATTGCCCCTAACAACTGATCTTCAGTTCTGGTTTCTGCGGAAAGGATCAAAAACTATAGGCATGGGGCTCATTTCTCTTTCCTGGTAGCTGTCCTTTGAGAGAGGACGAGCATTTGAGCAAAAGAGAATATCATATTGAGGGAGATTTAAGAGAACTCTATCTATTTTACTCAGGAGTGTTCTGAAAGTCCACCTAGCCAAAAAAAATCCCCCCCAAAACCAACCAAACAAAACCAATCAACCAACAAACCACAACGAAAATCCTTCACTCTGAAATATACTCCAGAATAATTTTAAATTACAATTGGCAAAGTAAAATTTGTAGACACTACTAGTAAAAAAGCTATAATATTTAACATTATTTTTATGCCGTATTTTATATTCAGTATTGTGATTTGAATATGGGCATATAAATCAAAATGATGAGTGCACCATTTCTCTTTAAATAGTATTTTATCTTGTTTTATAAAAGACAGGCATTTATTACCTATGTATATTTTATGCATTTATTATAGGGCCTACCAGGTAAGGGTCAATGCACTGCTATGTAGATACCCTTAAATCCTGTGTAAAAAGTCAGCTTTTCAGCTTTCTTTTCTGTATGGTACCTTTTACCAGTACAGCAAGTGGCTATTTTTGCCTGTTCTGGGGACAGAAGGACCCGGCATTAGAACATGAACAAAGGCCAGACTTGTGTTCCAAGTCTCATTCATTTTCTCTTCCAGATACAGTTTTATCAGTTGCAGCTCCAATTGCAAGCCCAAACGCAGGGCATTCTCTAGCGGCTACTTAATGCCTTTCCTCAGACCTAAGCGAGTATTTGGTCAGCAAAGTACATGCAACCAGAAGTTAAGAGTTGCTTTTTGGGGCCTGCCTGGTCTCCAGGGGCTTGGGGAATGGAATTTCTGATTTTGGTCTGGAACAGTGGTCTCCAACATGGAAGCAACTCATGTTGCTAATCTCCACATGACTGACTCAATAATCCTTGTATCTTAATATAAACTAGTGACAAGGTCAACATGTACCCTGAAATAATCTAAGTGATATTGACTACCCTCCATGACAGTACAATGTGATAATACCAAGCAAGGAAAAATAAAATATATGAATTGCAACCTTTTCCAAACCAGTTCTTAAATTTATAGACTAAGGAAGCTGAATATTTATCCAAAACTTTCCAGTTTCTGTTTTTATTTGCTGGTGAGCACTATTTCTTACTTATGGTTCTCCACTTTAATGCTCTGAGTGACACCTGCTGGTAGATTACAGAAAAAAATTCTATAAAGTACCTTGCTTTTAGAAGTTACTAGCAGGTCACCTATACCTTTCCTGAGAGAGAACTTTCTTTCCTGGCTTCATTCATTGAGTGACTGTGTTAGCTCAGTTCCAAACGGACAGCTGTGTTAGTCTAGCTACAGGACTCCTAGTTTGTGTTAGCCAGAGAATTTGCTTTTATTGTTTGTGATCTAGCTGTCAATTACATTTACAGTAGGCTAGTTGCGGTGTTTGTTTATTTCCCGGCACACGTTTTGATTATTTCCATCCTAACCCCAACATGAATGATATGTGGATGTGAGGAGGGACTGCAGAAAAATAAAATAATGTTTTCTGAAGTTTACTCAGTTAACCATGCTGGAGGCCTGGTACAATCCGAATTGCTTAATCATGGTTTTGAGGCCTAGCAGCTTGATATCTTCTGGTTGGCAGAGACAAAAATCACTGAGTAACCTTGTAGATGTCTTAGGTTCTGCATACCATGGTACATACGACGAAATACATAACATGCATCCTTCTAGCTTCTCACAGATAATAGCGATGGGAACAATGAGTTATCTTTGAACATCTGATGTACACTTTTTCATTGCCAAAAGGCATATTTTTACACTGCCCCTTGTATCACAAGATGTTGTTTTGATGACCCCAATTATCATAGTGAGAACTGAATGTAAACAAGGGTAAGAACCCAATGCAGATCATCATCATATATGATAATGAGAAGAGAGGTAATTAGGTGAAAGCTGTTTATGGAAGGGGATAAAAAAATCACTATTTAGACAAAGGGGCATGCTCCTCTGATTCCATGACAGGTGCTACTATTTGGACCAGAGGCCACTGACTCCCTGGCAGGGCATGGGAGGAAAGCCATTCCTGTATACAGTCTTCTATGTGACTGCTTAGGTCTCCAGTCTTAGTGAGTATGATGTACTGTAGTTAATTTAACCCTTTGTATGTTAACTAGTATATCTATAGAAAATCTTGCATATAAAACCTCACTGGTTTGCAAACTGGACATTACCACATCACACTGGTACTCACACTGATCACTAAGGGTATGTCACTGATGGCAGCAATTTTGCCACCATCAGTTCATCCTTCTGGGAGCGGTTGGCATTGAGTATGAACTCGCCATGCCGTTCCAGGAAGTCCTGGGGGCCAGGGAGTGTAGGGGAAAGACGACCGCGAGTGATTTGTGGTCAGCTTTTCCCTAATTTGTAGCAGCAGCTTTAAAAGTCACCACCAGTTAAGCAAGGAATTTTATGCTCCTTGCATAATTGGTGAATGACTACCACCGAACTGCCCTCAGTATAGACTAGGGCTACGTATCAACACACTACTCTGTAAAAGAGGTGGAAATGGAATGGTGGGTATAAGCAGACTAATTCCGAGCTTCCCCAAAACCATCAATTCGTAGAGGGGGATAAGTCCCTGCAAAGGGTCTAGCTAGTGGTTCTCAGCCACTAGTGCCAGGACACATTAGTGTGTCACCATGGGCCAGGGAGATGGTTAGATTCAGTCTAGGAGGGATCGGCTGGTGTATCCTGTGGGATCTACAAGACTCTGCTAAGTGTGTCACAACCTGTAAAAGGATGAGACACACTAACTTGGATTTTTAAAGCTTTTTTTTTTTTTTTTTTTTTTTTTAAGGAATTTGGTGAATGCCACATGCAAAAGTTTGCTTAGATGTTCTCTAGGATACGATAATTTAGCAACATCCAGAAAAGATTAAGTTAATCACAGGCAAAGAAGCCCCCATCTTCTCATCAGTTTGAATAATGTTTTTCAGGAAATATTAAAATTCTCTCTCAATATATTTATCTTTTTCTGTATAAAATCCCACCTGGCTTTACAGGCAGAGAAAAAGGAGTAGTAAAAATACATTTTGAAAACACTAAAATTTCCACGGTAGTTTGCCTGTAAAAATAAGTAGTACAAACAGAATAGAATGGTGTGGTACAGGAGGAGTTCAGTTAGCATTTGTGAGTGACCTAGGGCTCTCTCAAACTGATGCTGAAAATAAGCAAAATGCTGAATCACACAATACTAAAACACATTAGTTACACACTATAGCGGCAGATTCCAGATTATGGAATTTTTTTAAAGCAAACTCTGCTACTAGTGAGTCATTGTAGGACAACAAAGGTAAAGAGGAAAACCATTCATTGTCTTTTGAACACTGTCATATGTATACTCTGATTTTCACTTCTTTCAACCACACCGCTTTCTGATATTTTGTTCAACACTGTTTTAATCTATACAACTTGTTTGATTTGCTGAAGTAATCTGACGTGATGCAGTGAAGCAGGGTCACAGGATTTATATTTTTGTCTCATATTTTTATGTTTTCCATTTTCTAGCATCTGACAAAATCAGATTTGTCCCATGAAAGCACATGTGAAAAATAAATTAGTTAGTTCTTAGAAGTGGCACAGGACTCATTGTTTTAGTGAACTGGACTAACAGAGCTTCCCCTCTGGAACTTGTTACATACAGATTCATTCTCATTTTTTTCCAGTACAGAATGTGTTTGATGTTTTTTTCCTCCTTTCAATTTTGTTTGACTGTCAGCCTTAGTATCTTTATCTCAGTTTTCCCAGCATTTCTTTTTACTTCTCTGTTAAACAACATCAATGTGGCAAAAGCACGCAAAAGTTAGGAAATGCCATAGTTAAGGTAGCCTGTACAATATTATTTTGGCTTCTGTATTCATATACACTGTAATAATCTTTAAATTACTGCAGACTACTTAATTCAATTACAACCTATTTTTCTGCAGAACCCCTAGAAAAATAATGTAATAATTGTGAAAATTATTGTAGTTTAAAATCAAAATACAGGAAGACCATAATTAATTGCTATTACATTAACACCACTATGTCATAGCAATATTATGTGTATCACTGCTGGGAAAAAAGATCTGGTTTGCCATTCCTCTCTGACTACAATAAAGGCAATCATACTCACAGGATTTGATTTCATCTCCATAAGGTTGTCGAGGATACGTGTGACTGGTAAATTCTGTGGAAGAGAATTTGAAACTAGTAAGTTCCAAAAATGTTTATTAAGAAATATGCAGAAGCTGTCTTATAACCCAACTATTTTAAATGGAATGTTGAATTTTATAATTTGCAGCACATTTAATTCTCCTATTTTAAGCTCTTTTACTGTAATATTTTCTAGGGAAAATAGCTCTTCTAGGTTATTTTCTATACAGATTTGTTAATGGGTCCCAATATTTTAAAATAACTCTTATAAATACCAAAGTCTTTTTTAAAAAGGAGTATGTGAAATTGCTTTTTAAAGAATGAACATATACTTGAAGTGTAATTGACATTTTAGATTAAAAGAAAATGAAACCATGAAGAACTAGAGTAAAATGCCCACAGAAGAGCACAGTGCATCTCCTCTAGCAGAGTTCATTTGAGAAACATGTTCCTTCCCCACTTCTTTCGCTATTCTTCCCTGGTCAAATGAACAGCTGCCTTCAGCAAACAAGAGAGACTTAAATTTAAATGCATTTCCAACCCAAGCCACTCGTCCCCAATTATAACTTTTACACGGGTACACCAGTCAAAACCAGGGAGACCTGGAAGAAGAGTTGGAATTTGAGGGAAACCGTGGCTGTAACAGCATGGACAAAAGAGAGACTAGTCAGAATTGGGGGTTGGGATGGGAGAGTGGCAGGGGGATATCAAATCAGTATTTTAAGTGTTTATACACTAATGTGAGAAGTATGGGGAATATCCATGAAGAACTCGAAATGCTACTAGCTAAACTCAACTATGACATAGTCGGCATCACAGAGACTTTGTGGGATAATGCACATGACTGGAATATTAACATTACAGAGTATAGTTAGGTCTGGAAAGATAGGCAGGGGAAAAGGGAGGTGCTGTTGCCTTGTATATTAAAAATGTGTATACTTGGACTGAGGTGGAAATGGCAAAGAGCAAAAAAAAAAAAAAAAAAAAAAAAAGGGAAATAAGGACAACCCAGGGAATTATAGATCAGCCAGCTTAACCTCTGTATCAGAAAAAAATAATGGAACAAATAATTAAGGAATCCACTAGCAAGCATCTAGAAGAGAATAACGTACCAAGTGATAATCAGAATGGGTTTGTCAAAAACAAATTGTGTTAAACCAATCTGACAGCTTTCTATGATGGGGTAACTAGCCTTGTGGTAGAAGAGAGGCAGTAGATGTGGGCTATCTAGACCAGGTGTGGCCAAACTTACAGAACTCAAGAGCCACACAAGTTGATTATTGAACTTTCCAGAGCCAAAATGAGGCATATAGCCATAGACTACGTTTAAAATTTATTGCACACTTTAATTTTCTCATAAAAAGAGGACAAATATCGATCCTACTAATGTCAGATTCTAATAATTACTGAAGATTACAATGAAAACTAGGTCTATACAATAAAAACTTAGCTGTCACTCGATGTAGAAGACAGCAGGCTAGTGACAAGGTTTTCAGAATCCTGACCATGCCACCCTTCTCCCTGCCATCTCCAACCATGCTGCACTTCTCCCCACTGTCCCTGACCATATCACCGCTTCTCCCTGCTGTCCCAAGCACGCCACCACTCCTCCCCACCATCCTGACCCCCTCCTAAACCCCCAGCCCCTGGTGCTGGCTCCTCTGGTCTGACCCTCCCCTCTCCAGGACCCCCTTACCTGGCCACTCCAGTGGCTAGGCACAGGCTGGGGCTCCCTCCACCCCCAAGCATGCTCAGTGTGAGAGATTTAAAACTCCTAGGCTGAAGCTGCTTTCCTAAATTGATTTTCTGATGTTCTTCCATGAGCCATACTTTTTCATTCAAGAGCTGCATGTGGCTCCCGAGCCACAGTTTGGCCATGCCTGATCTAGACTTTAATAAGTTTTTTGATATGGTCTTGCATCATCTCATTAGACAAGTACAAACTAGGTAAGCACAGCCTGATTGGATAACCACTCCCAAAGAGTAGTTATCAATGGTTCACAGCCATGCTGGAAGAGCATAACGAGTGGGTACTGCAGGCATCGGTTCTGTATCTGGTTCTGCTGAATATTTTCATCAGTGATTTAGATGATGGCATAGAGAGTATACTTATAAAGTTTGCTGATGATACCAAGCTGGGAGGAGTTGCAAGTGCTTTGGCAGATAGGATCACAATTCAAATTGATTTGGAGAAACTCTTGAAATGGTCTGAGGTAAACAGAATGGAAATTCAATATAGACAAGTGCAAAGCACTTCACTTAGGAAAGAACAATCCAGTCCACATATACAAAATGGGCAATGACTGCCTAGGAAAGAGAACTGCAGAAAAGGATCTAGGTGTCACAGTGGGCCACAAGCTAAATATGAATCAACTGTATAACACTATTGCAAAAAAACCGCACACACCATTCTGGGATGTATTAGCAGAAGTATTGTAAAAAAGACACTAGAAGTAATTCTTCCCCTCTATTCTACCCTGATTAGGCCTCAACTGGAGCACTGTGTCCAGTTCTGGATGCCTCCTTTCAGGAGAGATGTGAATGAACTGGAGAAAGTCTGGAGAACAGAAACACGAATGATTAGAGGTTTGGAACACTTGACTTATGAGGGAAGACTGAAAGAGATGGATTTTAGTCTGGAGACGAGGATGCTGAGAGAGGACATAACAGTTTTCGAGTACCTAAGAGGTTGTCACAAGGAGGGTGGAGAAAAACTGTTCTCCTTAACTACTGATGATAGGACAAGAAGCAATGGACTTAAATTACAACAAGGGAGGTTTAAGTTGGACATCAGGAAAAAATTCCTAACTGTCAGGATGATTAACCACTGGCATAAGTTCCCCAGGCAGGTTGTGGAATCTCCATCACTGGAAGATTTTAAGAGCAGGTTAGACAACCATCCACCAGGAATAGTTTAAGAGGGTATTTGGTCCTGCCATCGGTGTAGGGGACTGGACTTGATGACCTCTCTTGGTCCCTTCCAGTTTCCATGATTCCATATCACATTCTTGAAATTATTTGCCATACTATAATTCTGGTGAGGTTGGTCTTATACAGCAGTTTTTAAACAGTGCATGGACATGTCATAAACCTGCAGTTTGGTTCTCTAGATCAGTGGTCCTCACCCTTTTGCAGGCTGCAACACACTTGGTGGCATATCGTGACCACAGAGAACACAGCAACTGAGCTCCCCCAGGCTAAATCCAGCCAACTCCCTGGCTCTCTGCGACACACTTACCACTGTGTGGTGATGCACTAATGTGTCCCAACACAATTTTTGAGAACCACTGCTTTAGATATACAACAATTAATCCCTTCCCCCCACCTTGCTGGTTTCTGGATCCTAGTGCCTGTTCTATCCACTGCACAGTTCAAGGCAGTCCTGGATTACTTTGGCTCGTAATAGCCCCTAACAGACTGATATGGTGGTTGAGGATGACAACCACCTCCCTCCAATTTGTTACTCAGGGAAGATGTACAACCTGAATTTTCCTGAGGAAGGAGCCCAGAGCTCTCTCCCCGTTGCATGTACACCCAAACCCTGAGCTGTCACCAGCCTTGAGCTTTTTCAGGCTCTCTTTACAACCAGAACCATGTTTTCCCCACTGTATCCAGCTCCACACATATTCCCCTCCTGCTGCCCTCACTCTTCCCCAGACAGTGGCCAGCAACTAGCACCAAGCTTTTACCCAGATGGGTCGCCAGGTTGAAGAGCATCACTCTCACCAGGGGCCAATCAGTTCTAGTAGCCACACCTATCCTACATCTCTACTGCCCCAGGAAGCAGCAAAAGCCTGGATCCAGTACTCCCACCCTCCTGGGGACTTGGGAGTCTTGGTACTCTGGTCTGCCTCCTCTGAGGTAAGGGTACCCAGTGTCTATGGGCACTAAAAGAAGTACAAGAGTTGGAGGGCCAAACAGCCATATTGTGTTGCAGGGTATTCAAATGTAGCCTGTTTCCCCCTCTGTCATGATAGAGGGGTGGTTAGGACAAATTTAAACAAATAGTGTTGTGATCTAGTTCAAAGGGTTGCAACACCACTCAAATTTGAACCAGCGGTCCTTTAGGGATGCTATTACACCACTCAGCTACAACTGGAGTTCTCTGGCTTTCCTCTGCCTCTTGTTTTGTTACATCCATACTCCACAGGCTTAAGGAGACAGGAGACTGTGGCACTGGACATCTCTCCTATGCCAGAAAAATTCTCATATGACAGCTCAGGATAGCAGTGGGACTAGAAAAAGGCCAACATCTTCTGTCAAAAATTATAAAAATTAACAAAATGTACTATCAAGTTTATTACTGGTAAATATGCTCAGGGGTCTCTGATGGGATGGGTTCTAAATTACCACAGAAAATTCTTTCATTTTGTCTGGCTGGTGCATCTTGCCCACATGCTCAGGGTTTAGCTGACCATTCTATTTGAGGTCAGCAATTTTCCCCAGGGCAAACTGCCATAGGCCCCCCCCCCCCCCCTTTTTTTTTTTTTTTGCACCTTCCTTTGCAGCATGGGGCACGAATCACTGGCTGGTGGATTAGCTAACCTGAGAAGTCTTTAAATCAGGGGCCAGCAACCTTTGTCGACCACCATGTCGGCCCCTCCTCCTCGACTATCAGCCAGTGCTGGTGGCTCCCTCCACAAAAATAAACGCAGAGGCTGCCTGCAAATTTGGTGGCAGCCATGGCTGGAGGTTGGCGTGTAGGGAGAGGGGCGTCTCCTTGGCATGTGGCTGAAAGAAGCCACTTGCGGAAAGAAGCTGCCAGGAGTGGCTCCTCTTGGTAGCATGCCTGGGAACAGGGGTCCCCAGGGATGCCATGGAAAGAAGATGCCTGAAGCAGCTCCTCTTGGGGGGTCCCCAGGCATGCTGAGGAAAGAAGCTACTCAAGAGTGGCTCCTTGGCTGCTGCACACTATGGAAAAAAGCTGTTTCAGGCATCTTCTTTCCACACCATACCTGGAACATGGGCATGGTGGAGACCCTCCATGCCCCAGCTGCTCAGAGTGTCTTTCCCAGTGGCAAGGAGCCACAATTTCTATGGCATTACAGAGGGTGCCACATGCCGCTCTGAACAGGCTCTCATGCCACTGTTGGCACATGTGCCAGGGGGTTGCCTACCCTTGCTTTAAATTGTTATTTGTGGACGTCAGTAACTTAGTTTTAGATTAAGGGTCTACTGGAAGAATGGATGGATGAAGTTCTGTGACCTACATGGAGCAGGAGATCAGAATAGATCATCATAATGATCCCTTCTGACTTTACAGTCAATGAGTCTAAGAGATAGACATTTATTTTTCAGATTCTTTCATCATTCATCTTACAGATGGTTTTTGGATAAAGAATAAAGAGAAGTTTCATGTAAATTTGCTACACTGGCAGAAGATATAACAATCAAGTGAAGACAATGCTGATATACTAGATGTCAACACTTTTACATAATGTGCTACTGTTGAGCTTCTCCTGTAGGTCAAATGGACTGAATTGCAGGAAGTGTGCGCAGCCAGCTGAAGGATCTGATGTCCACGTCTATTTACAAAGTTCTTTTCTAATGGCCAACACAAATATGAGCCTGGAGCATAAATTTAACTGAACAGCTTTAATTCTATTTGCTGAGGATGAGCTAAAAAAGGACACAAGTTCTCACCTTGCAAAATAAGATCCCCTTCAATTCTCTTGATAGACCATTATTTTTGCTACTACTAGTCCTAATTCCCTCTCAATAGAAGGGCAGTATTTAATGCTGTGTGATTATTTAAATATTAATTTTTTTTAATCTAACACTGTAAAACAGCAACCTACTGATCTTTTTACTAGTTCAAGATTTACTTTACTACTGATTCTTCTCTTTACTGCATCAATTATAAGGCTCTTGGTGAAAGCCAGAGATTGATTGTTTTGGAGGTCTTTGTTTTCAGTTTTTATTTTTAATTAGAGCACAATATACTGAAATGAAAAACCAACTGAACAACGTAGGATGCGATTCTGAGTGAACTCTATGATCCTTATGATAAAATATTAAACATGCAGTATAATTCAAGTTTTAGCTAACTTTTTTTTTTTTTATCTCTTAACTTTCCTAAACTTACCACATAGGTGGCAATATAAAATGTAGCACAAGGTTCTGGAGTTTATCATACAATTTTGACTGCCTCATCTGTATTCAGTTTACTAAGTCATACAAGTGAGACAACAAATGAAATCAAAGTGGCAACAAGACGACCAGGGTAACAGGAACAAGTGATAAAGAGTTAGAAACACAGGACAAAAAGATTTTTTTTATTTAAACCAAGCAGAATCCAGTTCAAAAGCATTCACTCGTACAAGTTATAGCATCAAGAAAACATACAGCTAAAGGTTAAAGCTAGCAACCAAGTCCTTTAGATCAGTGGCTCTCACCCTTTTTGGGTTGTGACACACTTGGCAGCATACAGCGACTCTACAGGGCACACTAGCCCACGCTCTCCAGGCCAAACCCGGCCATCTCCTTGACTCTCTATGACACACTACTGTGTCACCAACAGTGGTAAATGTGTCCTGACACAGTAGTTAAGAATAGATGGTTGCTCACCTGTAGTTACGGACGTTCTTTAACGAGAGGAGAGTGATCTTAGATTTGGTATTAGTCAGTAGTGAGGACCTCATAGAGGAATTAGTTGTAGGGGACAACCTAGGTTCTAGTGATCATGAGCTAATCCAATTTAAACTGAATGGAAAGGTAAACAAAAATAAATCTGTGACCAGAGTCTTTGACTGCAAAAGGGATAACTTCAAAAAATTAAGGGAATTAGCTAGGGAAGTGGACTGGACCAAAGATTTCATGGATATGGACATGGAGGATGCTTGGAACTGCTTCAAGACAAAGCTGCAGGAACTATCTGAAGCCTGTATTCCAAAGAAGAGGAAAAACTTGCAGGCATGGGTTCTAAAGCAAGCTGGATGAATGTACATCTTAAACAGGTAATTAGGAGGAAACACAAGGCATATAGAATGATTTGGATGACATTGTAAAGCAGAGCATTAGAAATAGGATGAAATTCAACAATGGGAAGTGCAAGGTCATGCACTTAGGGACCAATAACAGGAGTTTTTTTTATAAGTTGGGAATGCATCAGCTGGAAGTGGAGGAGGAGAAGGACTTGGGTGTACTGGTTGATCACAGAATGACAATGAGTAGCCAATGCGATGTGGCAGTGAAAAAAGCTAATGCGGTCCTAGTGTGCATCAGAAGGGGTATTTACAGTAGAGATAGGGAGGTGTTAGTAACATTATACAAGGCTCTGGTTCGTCCTCACTTGGAGTATTGTGTACAGTTCTGGTCACCCATGTTTAAGAAAGACGAAGTCAAACTGGAACAGGTGCAAAGAAGGGCTACAAGGATGATTCGTGGAATGGAAAATCTTCCCTATGAGAGACGACTTAAAGAGCTTGGTTTGTTTAGTCTTCTCAAAAGAAGACAGAGGAGATATGATTGCTCTTCATAAATACATTAGAGGGATAAATACAAGGGAGGGAGAGGAATTATTTGAATACAGCGCCAATGTGGATACAAGAACAAATGGATACAAACTGTCCTTCAGAAAATTTAGGCTTGAAATTAGACGCAGATTCCTAACCATGAGAGGAGTAAAGTTCTGGAATAGTCTACCAAGGGAAATGGTGGGGGCAAAAACCTTAGCTGCCTTCAAAACCAAGCTTGATAAGTTTATGGAGGGAATGATATGATGGACAGTGTAGCTTGGCCATTGTTTGTTTTTCACTACTGGTGAAGGGTATGATAGGGACGTGGGAAGGGGCACTGGATCGAGTGGGTTCTGAGTTATTACAGGGAAGTTCTTGACTGGCTGTTGTGGACTTGCCTCATGCTCAGGGTTTAACTGATCGTCATATTTGGGGTTGGGAAGGAATTTTCCCCCAGGGCAGACTGGCTTGGGCGCTGGGGTTTTTTTGCCTCTCTCTGTAGCACTGGGCATGGTTCACTTGCTGGTTGATTCTCTGTATTAAAGTCTTTAAATCTCCTTGCAGATGTGACAGCTACTAGAAATGCTACTTTCATTGACAGATGGTAAACAGAGCAGGTTGCCATAGGTTCAAAGGGCTCCTTAGTTAGAGTATGGAGGGCTAAGTTGAGGCTCCATAGGATAGTTGGAGATCTTATGCTTGGGTAAAGTTTTTGTAGGCCCTGCAAAAAACAAAAAAAAACAAAACCAAAAAGAAAAAAAACCCAAAAAAACCCCCCAAAAAACAAAAAACAAAACCAAAACCAAAACCAAAACCAAAACCAAAACCAAAACCAAAACCAAAACCAAAACCAAAACCAAAACAAACCACACGCTTTACTGTAGGATGATTGAACATTGTATCATTGGGCATGTGGTCATGAAAAACCGCAATAGCTGACAAATGTACTCTAATGGAGCTATTCAATAGCTTGTTAGTTTTCACAGATAGTAGATAATCCAAGATTTGTGGAATTGTTGCCTGGTTGGGGATAATTTCTCTAGCTGAACACCAGAACTGAAATCTGTTCCATTTGTGTATATAAGATTGTCTTGTAGTCGGTTTTCTGCTGTTTAGTAATACAAATTGTACTTGTTCTGAGCAATCTAAATCTGTATTTTGGAACAAACGAGGTACCGCGCTGTGAGGTGGAGTTTGTGTATTTCTGGGTGGTGTGCTGTTATGTTGCACTGATATAATGGGTTACTGCTGATGGGTAGCCTGATTGGTTTGCATGCTGACAGATTGATAATTTGTGGGAACTAATCTTGTCTGGGCCAAACTAGTGCTATCATGATCACCGTGGCATGGTCAATTTTTATCTTTTGTATTACCTTGTGTACCGGGGTATTGACGGAAAAGCGTAGACCAGGTTCTGCGACCAGTCTATGAGAAAGGCGTTGCCTAGGGAGTGCAGGTCCCCCCCCCCCGCCCCGAGCAAAAGACTGGGCATTTCTTGTTGCGTGAGGTGGCGAAGAAATCTATTAATGGTAAGCCCTATCGTCAAAACAGATATTGAACAACTGTGTTGTTTAATTCCCACTCATATGGGGTAGGAAAAGCTCTCCTTAGAGTATCAGCAGCGATGTTTTGTGTGCCTGGAAGGTAAACAGCAGATATGGCAACATCGTTGCGGATGCAACAGTTCCATAGTTTTACAGATTCTGCACATAGTGACCGTGACTGCTCTCCTCCTTGTCTATTTATGTAAAACATGCAAGCAATGTTGTCTGTCCTGATTAGTACTGATTTTCCTTGAATTAATGTTAGAAAGTGCACGCAAGCATACCTGACTGCTCTGAGCTCTAAGGCGTTTACGTACATGGTTGACTCTGTCCATGACCATCTGCCCTGAATAATGTGCGTAGCAAGGTACGCTCCCCAGTCAGCTAACGAGGCATCTGTTATTATGAATATGGAAGGCTGAGGTTGAATGAATGAGATTTCGCGAAGTAGGTTGCCTAGGTTTGTCCACCAGTCTAGCGATGACTTGATCATTGATGGAACAGATAGCTATCTTCTCAGTGAGTGTATGTGGGGCCTGTACACTGTATCAAACCACGCCTGCAAGGCTCTCATCCGAAGTCTGGCATTTGGAACAACAGTGGTACAGGCTGCCATGTGGCCTAGAAGCTGGAGGACTATTTTTGGAGTGAGTGTTGGAGCCATTTGGATGTAATACACTAGGTCCATTATTGCTGTGGCTCGAGCGGTTGGCAGATACGCTTTGCTTGTTGTGGAGTCTAGGATGGCATCGATAAACTCTTTTCTTTGCACCGGGTGAATGTTGATTTCTGAAAATTTATGTGAAAACCCAGACTTGTGAACATCGCTGTTGTTTGTGTGATATGTTGTAGTGAATCTTCCCTGGAGTGAGCTGTGATCAGGGAGTTGTCTAGATAAGGGTAGATTTTTATTCCCTGGATGCGCAGATGAGCTGCCATGTCTGCAATAAGCTTGAAGAATACTTGAGGTGCTTTGGAAAGACCGAAGGGTAGAACCTTGTATTGATAGTGCTGATTCTCGACCACAAACCTTATAAAACACCTGTGGGAAGGATGAATTGTAATGTGAAAGTAGGCTTCCTTGAGGTCAAGGGCTGAAAACCAATCCCCCTGTTGCAGCATAGCAATGACAGTATTCAGTGTTACCATTTTAAATGTTTGTCGTCTAACATACTTATTTAGTGGCCTTAAATCTAGAACTGGCCTCCATCCACCTGTTCTTTTTGGACTACAAAGTATCTGGAATAGAATCCTGACTGTCTAAACTGATGTGGGACAGGTTCTATAGCGCCCACATTAAGGAGTTGTTGGATATCCTCAAGGATTTGTACATGAATGGAGTCCCTAAAAAGGGGCGGGGGAGATGGGTGGTGTGGGGGCATGGTGGTAAAAGGAATTGAGTAGCCTTCCTTGATAATTTCCAAGACCCACTTACCTGTGGTAATGGAAGTCCAGATTTTATAGAAGTTTTTTTAGACAAAACTCAAATTTTTATTGATCTGTGCTGCCTATTTCTGCTGGTGGTTTTTCAGACCCGTGACCAATTACTCAGAATTGTCATTTTGCTGGAAGAGGTTGCGGGTTGGAAGTAGATTGAGCTGTTTGCGTTTGTAGGGTCTTTGCCTGCCCCTTTGGTGCTGTTCGTATGGCTTGGCAGTATATGCAGATTGGTACTGCGTTTGGTATTTGCAGTTATAGGGTTGGAAACGAGATTGTTTCTTCCTGAAAAAAGGAGCATAAATTCCTAGGGTGCAGAAGGTAGCCCTAGAATCTTTCATAGAGTGTAATACCACATCAGTTTTACCCAAAAATAATTGACGTTTATCAAAAGGTAGGTCTTCTATTTTGTTTTGCAGATCTCTTTGAAGGGCTGCCGCTTGGAGCCAGGAAACCAGCCTGAGGATGACTGCTGGGGCTGTCATCCTGGCCACGGTGTCAGTAACGTCCAAGGATGCCTGGAGTGATGTGCGAGCCACCAGCTGGCCCTCAGTAAGTAAGGCTCTGTATTGTTCTCTTTTGTTTTCTACCATGTCTGAGGTAAGTTTTAACAGTTTTTCAAATACTGAATGATTATAGTTGGATAGAAAAGCTGCATAATTCATTATTCTCATAGTTAAGGTGGAAAAGGATAAGTGAGAGTCAGGATGTGAATTGTGCCTGTAGGAGGAGCAATGAGCAGAACACCACAAGCTAGGAAATCTTGAGAGATGATGGCCATAAGTGTGTGGTGGTGAGATATTTTATTTTCTAGCTTGTTTCCGAGATGGATAGCTGCTCTGGTGGTGTTGCTGAATCGCAGAATTCACATCATAGGAAGCCCGTGTCTTGCTTGGTACCGGTGTGGTGTTTGGTTGGGGCTGCCCCGTGGAGTTCAGTTCTGAGCGGTTTTGATGTGCCACCGGGGTGTTAGAATCTTTAGAGTGTGCCACGCCCTTCTTAGGCACCGATTTGTGAGCTAAGCCTGTGGACAGTGCCGATAGGCGCTGTTGGTCTTGCTTATCTTGTCTGAGTGATGCTGAGCGTTCGTTAATTGCTGAACGCTTAGCATGGTGAGGTCTGTCATTGTCTCAGCATGTTTTCAAAGGCCGACGGTTGTTAGTATCGTTATCACCCAAGGATCCTAACACCTCTGGGGTGTTTAGTTTAGGAGACCTCCTTTTAGATGCATGAGCTCTGCTAGGAGTGGATTGCTCGCAGACTGCTAATGACTGTTTAGCAGGGTCCTTTTGGCTGCTTTGCCGAGTGACTGGGACTTGAGGCAAGTTGCAGTTGCAGCAATTTCTCCATTAGGAGAACTTTGAGCCTGAGCTCCCAATCTTCCCAAGCTCTGCTGCTCAAGTTGGCACAGTCTGCACACTTTTCAGGGATGTGAGACTCTTTGGGGCATCTGATACATAATGAGCACCCATCCGACGCAGGCACTGCCTCTTTGCATGTCTTGCATCTCTTGAAGCCCAGCAATGATGGCATAATTGCTTCGGTTACCTCCTTCTTGTAACGTCTGTGCAAGGTTATCTAAAGTATTGATGTTATTTGAGTGGAGTAGCAGTGAGGTAAGAGATGGAGAAATAAACTTCCGTCGAAAGGATTTTTTTTTTTTTTGGCAAAAAAGGGAAAGAAAGGCAAAATAGTGAGGTAAAGGTAAGTAAAAAGTGGTTTTCTTTCCCGCAGGAGGAGTTGTTGCGTTTGAGCAGACGGAGAGCAAGAGAAGCCATGGTCAGTCAGAGACAGTTAAAAAGGAACTGAGGGGAAAGGGCACGCTCAAGCAAAAGCCGCACATAGCCTGCCACGAGACCTCTCTTCTGCACAAGAGCGTCCTCTTGAATACTGCTAATAGCATGCCGTGGATTCGGTGCAGGGACCCAAATGCACCTAAGGTGGAGCAGCACAGGACACTACTCAATGAAGATCCACTGCTTTAGGTGGATAACAGAAAGCAGCCAAGGTTTAATGATGACCCGAAGATGATCAAAAGCAGCAGTTCTGAGGCACTGGAGTGCAATCGTTAGATGGATTGAGAGAGGACTCAGTAGGCCATAACCAGATGGCTAAAGAAAACACCACTGTGAATGGCCGGTTCTGAGTAGGATTTGCTTCTTCTCAACTTCCTATGGAGCTAAACGTGATCCATCCTCACACACAAAACATAGCAGAGCTCGCACCTTCCTCCACTCATACAATGTTTGGCTCTTGAGCAGAAGTAGTGATGTGTCACACTCTAGAAGAAACACTGCCTCAGAGCTGCTTGTTGTATGAGCAGCCACCTCTTTCCACCTCCAGCCTTAGTACACATAACTAATTTCAACTAGCAGCTAATTTCTACAACTCCTCATTAGTCCCCAGTAATTTCAATCACATTTCCTCTGACTTAGAAACCTTCACCCATTCCTCTGCCTCACTGCAGGCAAAGCGTCCTGGAGAAAAGGAGATGGTAAGTCTGCTGCTGGATGCTTGTCCTTTAATTGCACAGTAATATAAAAAAGCCAAATTTAAGATTAAAATGCAGCTACCTAAAGCTAGGAATACAGCACAAAAATGTAACCTAGTATTAGGAAAGGGTGACAAAAACTAAATGCAGCACTTGGAAGAGAAAGGATAATTCTCTTTCGAGTTCTGCTGAGAGAAGGAAGGATTGGTAAGTGGTTAGGGCACTAGCCTAAGACTTGGGAAACTTGAATTTGGCTCTCTGCTCCACAAGAGAGACTCTTGTACGATGCTGGGCAAGTCAGTTAGCTTCCCTGTGCCTCAATTCCCCATGTGCAAAATGGAGATAATGGCATCTTCCTACCTTATAGTGAAGTTCTGAGATTAAATACATCAAAACTATGAAGGGGCCATATAAGTAGAAGGATAACTGTTATTAAGGTGAGAGTAACACAGCTTCACTGCTAGAATGAGGAAGGAATGGCAAAAAAAAAAATTGAGTGAGATAAAGCTAGAATGGATTGATAATGATGCTGATAAAAAAAACAAACATGAAACAAAATATTTCAACAGAAGTTTAGACTATGGGGAAATGTATTCTGCTTAACTCATGAAAATGTTTGATTTTGGGATAATTTAAATAAAATGATTTGACAGCAACCAAGTTCCTCAAATTCTAAAGCAGAAGTCTGGGATAAAAGAAATCCAAAGTGGCTAAAATGGGGGGGTCCTAATATCACGACCCCTGGGCTTTGTTCCCAGCTTTGCTAGTGATTCCCTGTGATCTGAATTTTGTTTTGCTTTTAGCACTTTACCAGATCTGTTGCTTTCTAACTATTTTTTAATTTTAACATTTTATTTATTTTTTTTAATGATGAGATTTAGATAAAAAAATGTAAAGTTAAATTTGAGGGAAATATGAAAGTAGTACCAAATGTAAAATTGACTACTAATCAGCAATTTGAAGTTTATATAAACAACTCTCCATTTTCAAACTTCTTAGTGGGATAAAAATACATAACAGTGCCATCCAACAGAAGGCCACTGATTAACATTTACAAAGTTATTGTTTTCTAGTTCTACAGACATTTTTGTTTTATACAAGTAGTAAAATTAAAAAGGAAAAACCGATTATGAAACTGATAGAAAATAACGGAATATTTCTCAGTAAAACTGACTGGTTTGAATAAGAACAGATATGAATGATATGACTATAAGGACAAGGAAAACATTAAATTTATTATTAGTATGTAATTTGACTTATGTTTTAAAAGCACCTATCTAGAAAAGTGAACTGATTGGTAACATCTGTATGTTTTATTTTAGTTATCACAGAAATGGCTGTTTTTTGTCTATATTATCTGTTATTCTTCATTTTACATGAATTAGAAACACCACAAAAGTATCAATTTATATAAATTGTAATACAAAACTATGACACTTAAGAATAAAATACTTTTATTAGTCACCTTCTTTACGTTAACCTTAGAATATAAAGCAATTTATGTACGAGAATGTTATTTTAGCTAAATGATATTTAATTGGTTCTAAAAATGTTAATACTAAAGTTGTAATGAAATTCCTGCTTATGACAGGAGGCCTGCAAAGTTAGGTTAATTATAACTATTAAGGGTGGTAATATCAGTAACTTGTATTTCTATTACTTAACATTGTACTTAAATTGTTTGTGAGTAAGCTAATTTTTCATCACTGAATAGAGTATTGAGGATTTAATTTTTCATCTTTTACTTTTTATCAGGCTTACAGAGCCCACACTCCTCTCTTTAACATCTTAAGTAAAAGTGGGCTTTTTGTTATTATTTAGTATCTACGTTACAGCAGTATCCAGAAGTTATGGTCAAAATCAGATGCCAGGCACTATACAGATAGACAGACATAAGAACTGCTCTGAAGAGTTTGCAATCTAAGAAGCCAAGTAACACATTAATCTTGGCATAAAGGTTGCAAATATACACAATCTAGGGCCATAGAAGCTAGAGATTAAAACATTTATTTGTTATTTTACATTTTTTAGTTTTACAGTTACTAACATACCAACTGTCACTGGTTCGAGCCATTCAAAATGGCTGGATTCTTTTATGTGTGGTGGTAGAAATAGGTCTCAAGCAGAGAACCAAGGAAGAAAGGACAGTAGCCATACAGGTCAGTTCAAGGGTGATGGTGCTGATTACTGCAAGTGTTTATATTATGATGATGTCCACTCCCCACTATACTGGGAACTATATGGACAGAGGTAACAGGCCATATCAGCACTGCAGACCTTCAATCTAGAACACCCCAAACACTTTAACATACTGATGAATCAGCACAGCTTTGTTAGTTACATCTTGTTTTTATTTTACTTTTTAATCTATTAAATTGGGGGGTGGAGGTGGAGTGAATGGCAGAAATGGAGAAGCTCGTAGAAATGAGGGCAGAGGAAAAGGAAGGAAGGGGAAGTTACGCTTGCCTCCTGCCTACTCACATCTGAACATTACAGCAGAAATCAGGGATTTGGAAGAGTATATGGTAGCGGTTATTTACATTATATCATTCAGATTCCCATGAAAAAGAGACACATGGATGTAAATGTGAAGACATCTGTGGGTGGTGCAGACAAAGCAGACATCAGTGATTGGAGCAAGAAGTTTGGATGCGAGAGAGAAGAACAAGCCAAAATCAGGAATGGAAAAGAACGGGGCAGAAGGGAAAGGTATTTAAGATACTATGGTGCTGAGCATGATATAAGAACCTGAACAGAATGCCTTGAAAGTTAGGACAAGATGCTTTAATTGGATCAGGTGGAAGAATGAGAGTTAGGGTGGAATTCTAAAAGGAAAGCAATGTTGGGCAAGTGACAGACAAGGAGGATGATCTTAGCAACTATGTTTTGTATAGACTGCAAGGTAGTATGCAGTTGTAAGGGAGGAAGGGACTGGAGCAATCGGAGTAGGGAGATGAGGGTCTGGCCAAGATTAGGAAGAATTTAGACAGTGATTGAACTGACAATGTCTTGCTGAAAGAATATTTATCAGAAAAGGAAACTCCAAGGTATAAGTTAGATACAAATAAAACTGAAGAAAGTGCCGTATGGGCGTGGGGGGAGGAAAAGGCTCTCACATTAAAACTACCACCACAGAGAAGAACTGCAGCATGATTAAAAATCCAGAGTTGAAAGGCATCTTATCTGTTCATCCCAAGGAGTCTTAACATACATCAGTATTGGGCACGAGAGTTAAAAGCCAGATCAGATCAGATCAGATCATCAGAAATCTTATAAACCTGCATTTTACAGCTTCTCTGTCACTGAATCTCCAAAGTATAAAAAAAAAAGTCAGACAATAAGTTCTACTTCACCCTGTTGTGAACAAAGCTATTGGGTTTTAAAACCAAGTACATGTAGAAATTTATGTAATTTCCTTCAACAAGAAATCAGTCACAGTGGGTTTCATATGGAATATCACTTAGATATTGTTACAAGAAATATATGTTTTAAAGAGTTCTTTAGCAAAAATATAAAAGCAGCACTTTAAAATTATTTTCTCCATGACAGATTTTTCATTGTGTTTTACTAATCCTGTGCAATCTAATGTATTACATCTATGTACTACATTTCTGTAGAATTAGCTTTGCAAAGTGCCTTATAAAAACTGTGGAAGCCATTTAAAAAAGTTTTTGGTGACAGCTGGTAGTTTGATGCACAAAAGATAGTTAGATGCACAAAAGATATGCTGATCATAAAGCAGTAGTATGAAGACTATTTACAATCAGAATAAAAATCCCAACTGGTTTTTTTGTTTACACTCAACAACCTTATCAGCCTTTATCAAGCCCTTCTATTTAAAAAAAAAAAATAAAAGTTTTAATTCCATTCAGTTCTTTGATTCCAGAACCAAATTTTAATATATATATATATATTATTAAAATCTGTTTATTCATAGAATCATTGAAGATTAGGGTTGGAAGGAACCTCCGGTCATCCAGTCCAAACCCCTGCTCACACAGGACCCACCCCAACTAAATCATGTCAGCCAGAACTTTAAGCCACAACTTAAAAAACCTCTAAGGATGGAGATTTCACCACCTACGCAGGTAACTCAGTCCATTGCTTTATTGAATTCATTCTTCTATGGCCTATTATTTTTGATAGTGTTATTGCACCATTTTAATCATAAAACGTTCAGAAAATTCAGACTAATGTTTCCTTTAACAATTTAGCTAATCTATCCATCAGATGAAATAATCAAAATTACATATTCCTCAGGAGATGACTTTTAACTTGTGGTAATCGTAACTTGTGTTTAAGATTTCAGCCACAACAGTGAATTTACATATGCACTGTATAAAGGAGTTACAATATTTTTATGAGACAATTTGTGAGTTGCATAGTCATCATAAGTAAATTATACTACGAAATATTTTTCATAAGTGAAGCGAAATGCTATAAGATAAGGCAGTGTAGATTGGTGGAGGCACTTGGGAGACCTGGTTTCTAATGCCAGGTCTGCCACTGGCCTGTGTGATGACCATGGGCAAATTACATCATCGCCATGTGACTCAGTTTCCCCATCTGTAAAATGTGAATAATTATACTTGATGGCCTTTGTAAAGTCCTTCAGAATCTACTAATGAAAAGCACTATATAAGACCTGTGTATTATTACATACTAGTATTATAGACTTGTTATGCTCTTCCATGTCCCAGTTCTTCAAGGTTGAGGTTGTTTTCTATTACAGATATGTTAAATTAAAATTGCCTGATATGTGAATGAACAGAAGGATCAAAATACTATAGACTTTCAATAATTTTGGTTACTGTCAATGACAAAATATGAAACAATCTGAGAACAGCAGCATATGTTCACATGTTCAGTAGGCTGTGAGGGTTATGGTTTTTATCAAAAACAGCTAAATATTGCACATTTAACCCTTTCACAGTGTTGAAATCTGTTTGCAGATGGAACTGGTGGACCAAAGAGATTTATCATGCTTCCTGGGAGCAAATCCCTCTTCAGCACAGGGCCTCACAGAGATAACTCTGGGGACCATTCATGGAAAATAAATGTCTCGACAGTGAAGAAGAAATCACTTGTTTACAAATCCAAATACAAACGCTAAATGTATTCATACTATGTGTATATGGAATCTCAGAATATACTTGTTATACTTAATTTTGCTGAATCTTTAGCACCACTCATTTTTACTAAATCTATTACGGGAATTAACTATGGTGAGATTCGTCTAAAATGTGCCATCAAATCAGTCTAAAACCACCATTCTTAAACTCACTTGTTGCTTCAATACCAAATTCTTCACTCCTTCCATTACAAACTGGGATCCTGTATTCATAACGCGCGAAAGCAGCCTGAAAAACAAGAAGAGACAACACCCTGAGTTTCTGTCTTTGAAAAAAAGATAAATCTAAGAATACCCACTGAATTGGCTTCATTTTTACATAACTGAGAAGGGTTTTGAGCACCTTTGCTTTCAGAGTTGTCACTGTTACAAGTCTGCAGAAGTTTCATATATTTTAATCTGATATCCATTACGCAAAATGGTCTGATGTAGTACATCTGTGCCTGCAGCCATTATATTAACTCTTTTTGTTGGCAGTCTGAACAGTAGTTTATAATATTAAATGTGTGTTTTCTTTGATGCTAATCTATATGCGCTGCAGTTGCACCCTATAAACATCTCAAAGCCATCTCTTTGTCTTCCTTTAAATACCTTCTTACATCACTCCTCTGCCAAGCTCTCTAGAAAAATCTTGATTAAAGTTAGACAGTTGGTATGCTGTAACCACTGCTTTTCATGTGGATCAGTTTGGTCTCATTGCTATATTTTGCTCTTCTCTTCTGTTGTATATTATCTTAGACTGTAAGATCTTCTGATGTGGACCTTCTGTTTGGTTACGTATTTGAGCAGAGGGGTCTTTATTTCACCAAGACAAACAAGGAATCCTGTGGCACTTTTAAAAAGACCAACAAATTCATTTATCATATAAGCTTTTGTGGATATAATCCTACTTCTTCAGATGCATGAAATGGAAACTGCAGTACATCACATAGACATACACATACAGAGAAGGGTGGGTCACAAGCTCAATTCAAACAGTTCCAGAGGTATGGTCTATCAATCAAAACAACTTAGTTTATTTCAGCAAACCAAACAACAGGCTACCCCTCTGGAATTCTTTGAATTGACCTTGTGACCGAAACTATTCTCTGCATGTGTATACATAGCTGACATACTGCAGTTTCTATTTCATGCATCTGAAGAAGTGGGATTATACCCATGAAAGCTTCTCTGATAAATAAATTTGTTAGTTTTTAGAAGGCCACAGGACTCCTTGTTTGTTTTACTTGTCACAATGAGACTCTGATCTATGATTAGTTCTCCAAGTTGCCACAATAAATAAAATAATAATAAAGGCAATAATAATAAAAAATCAGTTGAGATGACTAAATGACAAGGATAAATTAAGAGGGGGTACAAATTGGTGAAATAAACCATACATCCAGAATTTTTAGGGTGAACACTTTTTACTAAGTGGCTGGTCTATCTCTGACTTATCAATCCACATCCTCAAAAGAAACCTGCCCTACACTTTCCAAAATTGATCCTGGGGGACTTAACTCCCCTGACACTAAAAACCATGGACTGGCCATAAATCCATGGCTTGGCTATAAATCCATTCAGTCCATGATTTTTAGTATCTCTAGAGAGTAAAGCTGGGGGAAGACTGCTGTTCCAAAGGAGGCATCAGCAGAGGAGTCCTGCATCAGGGCATAAATATCTTGCAAACATATGAACAAAGATATACATGACCACTTTACACACATCAAGGAGAGACACCTCCTGAAGTGATGCCATAGTTGTCACTTCTGCTCTTGTGGAATGATCTCTTATCCCTTGGTGGTGGGGAATGTCGAAATGGAGATGGCGTGCCCCCTGATTTTTTCTGAGGATTTCTGATTGATTTTGTTGTTTGCAGGTAAAAGAACAAGGCCTGCCAAGAATTAAGGGAATGGAGTCTTCATTTCTCTGTGGAAGTGTATGTTTTTTGGAAGAACACTGGTAACTGAATCGATTGGTTAAGGTGAAATTTTATAGCTACTTTGGAAACCTAATTCTTATGGAATATAGTGTAAGGAGGATTTGTCATCATTGATCCATGCTCAGCAACCATTCTAGCTGAGATAACAGCTATGAGGAAATTGACTTTCATGAAGAGGAGAGACTTGGAGCAAGAAGCTAAAGGTTCAAGGCAGGGGGCCTGTGAGTACTGAGAAAACAAGGTGCAGGTCCTACTGGAGATCAGCTTTCTGAACAGGCAGGGAGGGTTAGGCCTTTCCAGAAGGTGGTGGTTACTGAAGATTGAGTATCCTTGAGAAGAAGGATGCTATGCGCTGACTGCTGCCAGGTGGACTCGCAATGAGTTCATGGACAAGCCTGATGTCTTCCGAAAGAGGATATAATCCATGATGAGAGGAATGGCTGCAGTTTCTGGGACAATGCTGTTTTGAGGTCCAAGAAAAAAAGCACCTCCATTTAGTATTATAACATCTTCTAATAGAGCCTTTCCTACTATCAGAAAGGATGTCTTCCATGACTGTGGAGTATAAATGGTTCTAAGGATGATGTCTACCCAAATATCAAACCTTGCAGCAGAGCAAATGCAGATATGGGTGCCTAATCATGCTGTTCCACTGGGTCAGGAGGATGACATGCAACCTGTCCTGCCAGATGTCTGTAGAACTCATATCAGGAGTGATAGTGGAGGGAAGATATAGTTGAACTAGTCTGACCAAGGAAGAAGTAGTGTCACCCTCAGAGTTGGCCTCCTCTGGAGCAGTATGTGATGCATTTCTTGTTCATTTGCTATTTCTGGTTTGGGTTCCCCAGGGTGAAAATACTGTGCAGCACAGAGTTGCGGCACTCCCACTAAGGGTTGTCTGCAAAGCATTTGTGACAGAGCCTGGAAGCACATTTTATTTCCTTTGAAGGTAGGAGGCCAATAGGGTGATTTGACTGCTGACAACAGTTCCACAAGCTGACCACTTCCATACACAGTGATATGGATCACACCCTCCCAGCCTGTTGATGTAGAAGGCAGTCATCATGTTGTCTGATGTTATAAGGACATAGAGAGCATGGATGAATGGAAAAAAGGCCTCAAAATTAATGTGCATTCTGGACTTTCAAGATGCACAGCTACTTTATACTGTAAAGTTAGTCATGTGGGCTCCCCCAAAACAAATAGGGGTGCATCTACAATAATGCTCCTGTCTGTGGGACCAGGAGAAAGGGAATACCCACAGATATCTGATCAGGGTTTGTCCACTACAGTAGAGTAGAAATGACTTTGGTGGGAATTGTTTATTCATGGGATAGTGATTTGGAGAGCAAATCAACCACAGCATCTGAAGGCAGTGAAGATGGAGTCTATAGGATGATGGAAGTTCTTTAGGCCATATGGTCTAAAAGAGACAGACATGTCTTGACTGACATTTCAGGCTGTCTGTGGTCTGAGCTGCGATATTTGTTCATGGCCTGGTACCTGTTCTTTGGCAAGTATGTTCTTGTGGTGATAGAGTTCAAGGTAATTCCAGTCAAACCCAAAG
Organism: Podocnemis expansa; assembly: GCA_007922195.1. Lineage (NCBI taxonomy): Eukaryota > Metazoa > Chordata > Testudines > Podocnemididae > Podocnemis > Podocnemis expansa. The sequence continues at coordinate 70,587,165 of ML681963.1, forward strand.
ACTGTGTGGGAGTAAGAACAGATTTTTTTCAGTTTTTATATTTAATAGCTGTGAAGAGAGGTGGTGCAACATTACAGAAGTTGATGCACAGGTTTCCTGGTGAGATCCAGTCATTGAGGTAGAGGAAAAAATGAGATCACAATGTTTGACATGAGCTGCTACTACTAAGAATACCTTGTTGAAGGCTCTGGGGACACAGTAGGTATGCCAAAAAGGGGCACACTATACTAAAAATTCTCACAGCCCACCATAAATCTGAGGAAATGACTATGAGCAGGATGAATGTCTACATGAAAGTAAGCATCATGTTGAGAGCCATTAACTACACAACCTCTTCTAAAGATGGGATTATAGATGCCAATGTGACCATGTGAAATCTGTTTGCAAATGAAGCAGCTGAGATCGTGGAGATGAAGGACTGGCCTACTTCCTTTCTTTTTGAGTGCAAGGAAGCATATTGATTAAAACCTGTTGCCTTTGGCATTAAGGCATATGTTCTATCATGCCTTGCTCTAATAGGGAGCCCATCTCTTATTTGAGAATTTTCTCATGTGATTGACCATTTGAAAGGGGGTGAAGAGGTTTTGATGGAGATATGGATGCAAACTATCATAAAGCCAGAGCAAATGATGTTTCAATACCTACTTGTCCGTTGTTGCATCCACGTGTTGAAAAAAAGAGTGCTAGACACCCACCAAATGGTTTGTGAAAATCTGGAGGTATTGGCCTTACCAATTTATGGCTCTTGAGTTCCCACCAAAAATAACATCATCTAGGGAGCTGAGACTAAGATACGTTGCCTGTTGCAGAGAGTGTCGGGTTGCAGATCTTTTGAACCTTCTGCTGTTGCGTGGTAGTTTACAGGGCCTGTGGTTGACAAAGGACTACTCCATATGTCTAGGTATAAATGATGGTTGGTGAAACTTGCTCTTAGCAACAAGCACGTGTACCCTCAATGGGTGGAGAGTAGCTTTTGAATCCTTCAGGATATGGAGGAACTCATCTTCTGGTTGAAGACCTGAAATTCATCAAAGAGAAGGCTGACGGTATTGTGGACCGCCTAGGGAATTCCGACACACAGAGCCAAGACTCTTTGCATAACAATGGCAGCAGCCACAGCTCTAAAAGAGGTATCACTGGCATTCACTGAAGACTGTAAAACAATCTTGGCTAAAGGTTTGTTGTCTATCAGGGCTTGGAAATGAGTTCTGTCCTGTTGTCTAAAGCTGTCAATAAACTCTGCAAACTTAAGTGTTGTTCATGAAATTGTATTCAGCTTTTTGTGGTTGGTAATAGGCTATCCTGAACTGAAGGCTAGATGATGAAAACACCCTTCTTCCTTAACAGAGCCAGATGTTTACCCTCTTTTTCCATAAGAGTAGACTGGGGATGTTGTGGTCAGGGCCCCTCAGAAGCAGCCTGGACCACCAACATGTTGGGAGTGGGCTAAAGAAATAAAAATTCCACCCCTTTTGTTAACACATAGTAACATTTCTTAATAACTTGGGGGTGGGAGCACAGGTGACAGGAACATGCCAAACTGTCCTAGCTTACTCCAGCATGGCTTCATTAACAGTAAGAGGTCTTCTTGTCGATCTTGATGAACAGAAGATGTCTAAGAGTTTGTGCTGAGTGTCCCAGATCTTTACAAGAGGAATCTTTTGATGCCAGGAACTTTGCAAAGGTAGTTCTGGAACTGCCTGAAGTCATCAAGGGGAAAAGGAGATGTACGAGTTACCACTTTATTCGAAGACAAAGACGGTAGTCCTACTGGTTGCAGCAGAACTGCCAGAGCTGGTGCATAATTCTCTTCATCTGTAGGTAACTCGAGCAGAACTGAGTACATGGTTAGAGAGGAGGTAAGAGTTGGTGCCTAGAAGATTGGACTGATGCTGCAAGGAGGCATTGGTCCTAATACTGCCAGCAGGTGGGATCAATAAGCTGCTGTGGAGGACCCCACTGCATAGAGCAGCATTTCCCAACCAGTGTGCCTTGGCACATGGATGTACTGTCAGACCTGAGCAGGTGTCCCACAGAATTTTTTGAAAAACTACTCAGAGTTCTGGATTAGCTCATGAATATTCATGAGTTCATTTGTAGACTATATGGTGGCTTGCCTCAAAATAATTAAACGTATCAGGGTATGCCATAACAGAAAAAAGGTTTGGAACAACTGGCATAGAGTATCACAAGATCTGAAATGGAAGAGGTGAGGATTGGTCCCAAAAAGGTGCAGGTCTTTTGGGCAGTGGAGATATATATTGGGGGTGGGGGAAGGAGAGGGGAGGAAGTGAAGGTTCATTGTGTGGTTCAGAATTTCACAGTGAAGAAAAAGGCCAATTCCGGCTCCAGTAACAGTACTCTTGGCTGTTGAGGGAGAATTATATTGTGCGTATGGGCTGGATGACAAAACTTCCTTCCAGCAGTAGACTGTCTTGGTGGTGTTCTCTCTCTGGAAAAAGAGGAGCTTGATGGAGGAAGTAATTCTGGATCTAGGAGAGTGAAAATACCCTGTGGGGTGGCAACATATTCAGATCTGTCTGGTGTAAAAAGTGTTCCACTTGTTTAAGTTGCTAGAACTGGAGGAAACTGTGAGGCAAACAAAGCAGAATGTGCCGTGGATAGTGGAAGAAGACAATGACTGGTCTTTGCTGTGTTGATCCAGAGTTTGCAAGGTCTGCTGCTGATGACACTGATGAATCACAGTCTGTTAACAATGCAGCCAAATGCTTATAGGACAATGGCTCTAGGACTTACGATGCATTAAGTCTCCATGGGCTATACCGGGGAGCTTGCTCAGAGCCAAATCTGCCTTCTTTGAAATGGATTTAGAGAAAGATAGTCTTGTGCTTATAAACCTGTTTCCTTTATTCTGAACAAGATCCCACTGGGGGTTTGTGGGAGTAGGGTCTCCCACACCAGAGTTGGGTTTTGTAGCAGGAGGCATTCTTCCTTGAGGAATCATGCTGATGTTCTGAGAGAGAGGCGGTTTCTTGGCCTGGGCCCAATTGAGGCCTCATGACCTTCTCCATAGGGCAGGGGTACTCAAACGGCAGCCCACGGTCCACAATCCGGACCGCAAAGACGTTTCTGGTGGACCGCGGGCCGCCTATTTGCATGAAAAATCCGAACCTGAAGCAATGTTCCCTCTAAGGCCGTTTGAGTACCCCTGCGGCAGCTGAGCAACTCCTGTTGCTTGCTGCGCTCCCCGCTCCCGACATCGCTGCCCCTGCTCCTGACATCACCCTCCCACTCCCGGCATCGCCCCCCTGCTCCCACTCGCACCCCCCCCACCCCGGCATCGCCGCCCCGGCTCCTGACATCACCCCCCTGCTCCCAGCAGCAGCCCCCCCGCTCCCACTCCCACTCGCCTACCCTAGTTGCTTGTAGACCCCGATGAATGGTGGAAGGCTGAATGTGGACCGGCTCGCAAAAAGTTTGAGTACCCCTGCCATAGGGTATTTCCAGAGGCAAGGTTCCTGCTTGTCTTGGGCATGTCAAGGAAACAACTGGCAGGTACTGCACCTTACTGTAAAGTGGGCTTCCCCAAGGTAGTAGAGGCAGCACTAATGGATGTTGCTGACTGAGAAGGAGTGATAGCAGGAAGCACAGAATTTGGAGCCCAGAGTCCTGGGCATAATTTGGTCTCTAAATGTGGTACAGTAGGGAGAATGGGGTGTCCCCTGAAGACTAAAGGATCTACAAATCACTAAATTGTAAACCATAAAAAATGTCAAAGCTATTAAAACTATTTATAAACCTAAATGTTATTTTGTAGGAAGAAACAAACTACAGACACTGGAAGTTCTGATCCAGACCATGGGGCAGAGAGAAAGAACTGAAGAAACCATTAGTCTGCCTCACCCTTTACTCCTTGAGATGGAAGCACAAGGTAAGTCGGGGCATGGACTAAAAGACTAACTTCAAGTTCTCTGGCTCCAGACACCTGGGTTCGGGTGCGTAAATCCACAGTGGAATACAATATGGACTATCACTAAAAGAAGTACTAAAGGATTTCGCTGATTAAGAAACCAATCTACACATAACTAAATTTATTTCAACTGTAGTTTCAGCTTTATTGTATGGAATCTGATAAAAACGGTCACCTTAAAGATTACTTATTATGAATGCCCTCAGTGCATATAAAATAAGTTAATAAATAATACAAGATTTACTAGGAATTTTGGTAGATGAATTAAAAAACTTACCCCAATGGTTTAGCTGTAGCATTTCCATAGCTTGTAGGAGCTGAAGCCATCTTCGCAAAAGCTCTGTGAATGAAGCGTTATAATTGAGTACTTAATCTGTTTTAAGTGTTACGCTATTATATCTTTTCTTCCAATGAAGACCATTGTGGAAGACCTTCTGGCCATCTGAAACTAGAAATGCCTCTGCCTCTAAAATCTCATCAGGTAACTGGGCAAATTACAAACATCCCTATCATTTATTAAAAACTGAATGCATCCGTTTAACAATACCAGTCTTTGTCAAACTAAAGCCTATAGCTACAATTATCTATAGTTAGAGAACTCAAAGGGATTAGACTATAGTACCTAGAATTCTGGGTAAAGATGGATGAAGGGTAGTTTTCTTCTTTTATAAGATCTAATCTTTCATAAATAGATAGGCAGGATGGCCCATTAAGCTGAAAGAAGGATCAGAAAGCCAGAAATTCTGAGTTTAAATTAGACTCTGCTACAGACTCACTCAATTGCCTTCAATAAGTTACTTAATTTGTGTGAAGAAAATAAAACCAATTATACTGTTCAAAATCAGGTTTAATCCCATTCTCACATATGTTAGAGTTTGGTTTAGAAGTGTTTTCATCTACTATAAAATCAGTGACAGCAAAATTAAGAAAGAACAAAAATGTATTAGACTTTAAAAATAATATATTATTTCCATAAACCCTGACTGCAGTAGTTTATGTATCTCTCTTTACCCTCCTTACCCCTCAATTACCTGCAGTTTTATGAGAACAAAAATTAACTTACTTCCACTGTTTTATGTAGTTCAAGGGAGCAAGATTACATCCTGCATCCGTCAAAGCTTTTTTGTATTGCTCCAAGTCAGCCTGAAATCATAAACAGGAGAATTGCAACTGCTTTCCAAGTCTCTAAATCATAGAATTATAGGACTGGAAGGGACCTTGAGAGGTCTTCTAATTCAGTTCCAGGCACTCAAGGCTGCACCAAGCATTATCTCTAGATCATCCTTGACAGGTGTCAAACTACTTGTAAGATTCTTCAAAGACAGAGATTCTACAATCTCCTAAAGTAATTTATTCCAGCGCTTAAGTACCCTGGCAATTAGGAAGTTTTTCCTAATGTGTAATCCGAACCACCCTTGCTGTAGTTCCAGCCCAATGCTTCTTGTCCTATTTCAGGGGTGGCCAAAACTCAAGAGACACACAGGTTGATTATTAAACCTTCAAGAGCCGCACTGAGGCATACAGCCGTATACTTTTACCTACTAAATTGATTTGCTGCTGTTCTTCCACGAGCCACACTTTTTCATTCAAGAGCCACATGCGGCTCCCGAGCCACAGTTTGGCCACACCTGTCCTATTCTCTCAAAGGTTAACCAGAACACTTCTTACCTCCTACACCCACAGTAACAACCTTTTATGTACTTAACAACTGTTGCATCTTCTCCTCAGTCTTCTCTGTTCCATTTTAGACAAATCCATTTCTTCCCCACTCTTCCCTTCCAGGTCTTGTTTTCTAGACTGCTAATCATTTTTCAAAGGGGTAGCTGTGTTAGTTTAGTTCAGCAAAACAAACAAGGAGTATAGTGGCACTTTTAAAGACTAACAAAGTTATCACATGAACTTTCGTGGGAGAAAATCCCACTTGATCAGATGTTTGAAGATGGAGTAGTACAGATGAATGGAAGGAAAATAAATGCAGGGAAGTGTGAGTGTTTACATTCAGCCAGTGGAGAACTGCATATAGGAGGGAAGTGAGGGAAAAAGGAAAGCAAATGTTGCAATGGGAAAAAAAACAGTCTCTATTTAATCCTAAATTGACAGTGTCAAATCTGCATAAGAATCCCAATTCTGCAGTTTTTCTTTGAAGCTTTGATTTGTTATCCATGCGCCAGAGTATAGTTAATAAAAGATAATTAATGGAGTAAACAGGAAGATTGAAGTGTTCTGTTCCCCTGTTGGTTCCCATTCATCTGTAGTTCTCAATCTTCAAATATCTGATGAAGTGGGATTTTCTCCCATGAAAACTCATGTGATAAATAACTTGTTAGTCTTTAGAAGTGCCACTAGACTCCTTGTTTGTTTTAGTCATTTTTGTTCTTCTCTAGACTTTCTCCAGTTCATCCACATCTTTCCTGAAATGTGGCATCCAGAACTGGGCACAATACTCCATTTGAGGCCTTACCAGTACACAGTAGAAAGGAAGAATTACCTTCTGTATCTTGCTTCCTGCGTTCTGCTACTACATTCTAGAAGGATGTTTGCTTTCCCCCCCCCCCCAAACGTTAAGTGTTGACTCATATTTAGCTTGTGATCTGCTATGACCCCCATCTCTTTCCGTAGTACTACTTCCTAGGCAGTCATTGCCATTTTGTACGTGTGTAACTGACTGTTCCTTCTCAATTGAGTACTTCGCATGTGTCCTTACTGAATTTCATCTGATTTACTTCAGATCATTTTTCCAGTCTGTCCAGATCTTTTTGAATTTAATCCTATCCTCCAAAGCACTTGTAATTTCCTCCAGTTTAGGATCATCTGTAAATATTGTAAGTGTATTCTCTATGCCATTATCTAAATAATTGATGAAGATATTGAACAGAACCAGACCCAGGACCAATCCGTGTGGGACCCCACTTAATACAGCCTTCTAGCTTGTCTCTGAATCACTGATGTTCTCTCTGGGAATGGCTTTCCACTCTGTTAACCACCCACCTTAGAGTAGCTCTATCTAAGTTATATTTTTCTAGTTTGTTTATGAGACAGTCATGCGAGACAGTGTCAAAAGCTTTACTAAAGTCAAAATATGCCACATCTATTGCTTCCCCCATCCACAAGGCTTGCTAACTCTGTCAACAAAAGCTATCAAATAGTCCTTGCATAGACAAAGGAGGTGCAATTTTCTCTTCTGAACTTGTTAAATAAGAAGTGTACCTGCAGTTATGTTGCTACTCAAAAAATTCAAACTAACTTTAGGAGCTAGAAAACAAAAGCTATATTTAGAGACAATAAAAAACTATGGCAGGACACACCACTGAAATTTTAACTTCCATCTCCAATGCACACATCAGTAAGTACTCAAGCTCATCAGGCTTGCATTTGAAAAATCTTCACACTGACCTTATTATTTTTTTTAATCAGCTGTATCAAGACATATCTGACTAACACATTCCATGCATTTGTGACAATATTTTGTCTTAACTCTGCTGAGGTCACTAATAAGGTTTTGTGAACCTTTGATGGGAACGACATGCAAATATTGTACTATTCATTCACATAGACCAGCAGTAAATATTTGAATCCCCTGCAACAGAATATTGGTAATCAGGAATCCTGGATTATACCCTTGCCTCCTGGAGAGAAGTGTAGGTTATAGAGGTCAGAACAGGATAACCATAAGTAGTTGAGTCACTGACAGGCAGTGTGAACTACTGAATATGTTAAGGGTTGGTAATGCTAGAGACCTGGGTTCTGCATCTGCAGTGACCTTGAGAAAGTTCTCTGTTAACATATTTAATAGATGGTGGGAGGAGAAAGTGTTCAGTAACTCTTCTATAACCGTCACTCAGACTGAGATTCATGGTTGCAATCAATAGTAAAGTCAGTAAATTGCATGTTCATTTAAAAATAGATGAATAGAGTCATAGATTTTAAAGTCAGAAGGAACCAATATGATCACCGAGTCTGACCTCCAGCCACTCCTGCAATAGATACATATCCTATACTTAAAGGTAAGAGTTGAACTTTTGATCTCTGTTTTCCCCCAGACTTCCAAGAACAGTGGAGACCAGTGCAACCTTAACAGAATCTAATGTAAAGAACTACTCTGACTTCCTTAGATAGCAACAGGCTACAGAACTTCCTCAAAATAAGTCCTAGAGCATATCGCTTAGCACATCCAATGTTGACTTAAAAATTGTCAATGATGGAGAATCAATCCACCATGAACCTTTATGAATGGTTTCAATGGTTAATAAGCCCCATCATTAAAATTTTATGTCTTATTTTCAGTCTGAATTTGTCTAGCTTTAACTTCCAAACACTGGATCATGTTACAGACTTCTCTGCTATATTGAAGGGCTCATTATTGAATACCGGTTCCTCATGTAGCTACCTGTAGGCTGTAATTTGTCATCTCTTAACCTTCTCTCCGTCAAGCTAAATAGACTGAGCATGCTGAGCATCCTCATAAGGCAGGTTTTCTAATCCTTCAATTTATCAACATCTTTGTTGTGCTATGGACACCAGAACTTGACACAGTATTCAACCAGCTGTTACACTAGTGCCAAATACAGAGATAAAATCATCTTTCTACCCTTACCTGAGATTCCAATTGCATGAGTGCTTTTGGACACAGTGTCAAACTGGGAGCGCATGATCAGTGGATTACCATTCCTTCCCCAAATCTATTTCAGAGTCACTTTTTACCAAAAGAGAGTCCCACTATCTGCATGTATGGACTACATTCTTTGATCCTAGGTGTATACATTAATGTTTAGCCTGAATTCAGTCCTCTTGGGCATATAAATACATGATCAGTTACTAATTGTTACACAGGTCTCCTGCCTCATTCAAAGACATAGAAAGATAGTGCTCATTTAACTGAATATTTTTTCTCCTCCTCATTATTTAAGTTGTGGCCTGTGTCCAATTTATTGCACACTACTCAAAACATGGCTTTTCTATGGAATTTATTACTATGGCATCTGAGTATTTAATCAATTTACAACACCTGTGAGATGAGGCAGTATTACACACATTTTACAAATGGAAAACTGATGCACAGAGATTTACCAACCCCTCATGTATAAACTGCCTTCATCTAGTATCGACTCATCCATTCTCTATAGCTAGAATGAACTAATTCACCACTCGCCCACCAATTTCTTATTCCAAAATGCTACTTTCTACCACCATGAACCTTGAGGTTGAGGGGTAAAAATTGCAGGTAACTACACAGTAACTATCCTGAGCTGTGCTTCATACATTTTTATCACACCTCATGCACAGCAGCAGTATGGAAATGGCACATGGGGTCCTGTATCTGGGGTAGGTGGTTGTTTCCCTCCTTTTGATCTCAGAAGAAAAGCAAGTTTGCCATAGCAAACAAATTAAAAAAACAAAAAAACAAAAAAAAAAAAAAACCCACCACACCACAACCAACCATTCCACCTTAGACATATCAGGCTCTCAAGATAAAGTGTAAATGAACTTATGAATATTAGAGAACAAATGAAGTTTGTTTGGGTGAAATCTAAATCTGTCTATTGCAAATCTGTTGTAGAGAAGCCTTCTTCATGCAATTACTCTTGATCAGAACAGCCTATACAAAAGTAGCATATTATGTTTTGTTCATACTAAAATCAAAGCACATTCACAAAATCATATTAATATTTATTTTTCTTTTGTGTCAAATAAACTGATTCCAGTTACATAGAAAAAGAGCAACAAGGTTTAAGATGCTGGCAGATATTAGTTTCAATAAAAAATATAATTTATCAGATTACATTGTAAAAGTCACAGTACAGCATCCAAATGATGCTAGTGAAATTTAACTTTCTTCATACTACTTATTTTCTGGATTATACTATTGCAAAGACACTGATAAAAAATCTGGGTACACTTCATATTAGGCCTGTGCCTTCAGGTTCTAAGGGAAACCAGACATGATGGAATGGGTAAGACTATACATGTGTCCATTATTGCAAGATCAGAAAGAGAAGACGATGACCATGTCTTGTGGTATTTTCAGCTCTCTCAGAACCTGCATGATATAGCAGTTGTCATCCACAGCTGTAGGCTTCTTTGATTGTAGTGGAAGAGATATTAACCTCTTTATCCCTGTAGCCACAGACCTACTGGCCTCATCCTTCTTCAAAAATTCTCAAGTGTCACTGGAGAGAGTCCTCCTTCCTTCCTCTGCATGTAAGAGGCTATGGACCAGCAAGGTTTGGGATGAGGGCCGGATGAGAAGACTTTTTGCTAGGTAAATATCTAGTGCACTACTGCCTATTGGTCACTTTCAGGATTGTTGGTAGGAGAAAGGAGAGAATGCTCACCTTGTGCAGTAATTAGAGAGTTCACGATGCATATCCCAGTGGGTGCTCCACTTCAGGTTTGTATGCACCTCCTGTACGTTTGATCAGAGATTCTCACCAGCAGTGACCATTTGGCTTACACACAAGCTCCAAACATACTTCTGGCTTGCACCAAGAATATACATAGCTGCAGAGGTGACCAACCTCAGTTCCTTCTCTACCACAAAGTCCCACAGGAAGAAACTCTGAAACAGTGGGGATGGGTGGTAGGCAATGGAACAGCCAGTAGGGATTGAAGAATTGCAGGAAGTGCACAAAGTGAGTAATTTCTCCTCCTTTAAAGTAGCATCCCTATGGGTACATATCAGATGTCTTCTGAGGAACATCCCCTAAAGCAAGAGGGGCCTTGGTAACTGGATCCAATATTGAAGATAGGATTGCTACATTAACAGCAATGTCCAATCTATAGGCACATACCAGGGCATGGGAAAAAAGTGTGATCTGATGCCCATGTTGCAGCTTTTGAAATTTCAGCAACTGGAGCATTAATAGTGCCACGTAGCCAGATGGGATCTTTCTGTTGTTTTTGAAGGAGGCTGAAAATTAGCAGCCTGATAAACAATACAATGGAAACCCACTTTGAAAGTAGAGATTGTGGATCCATTTACAATTGATATAAACAATATAGGAGACTTTTTAAATGGTTTAATTCTGTACAAATAGAACGTTAATGACTTTCTAATATCCAAAGAATCCAAAGTAACTTCCAAGCATCCGTTTCTCTAGATTGGTGTGGCTTTGGGAAAAACACAGGAAGGCAGATAACTTTGTTAATGTAGAAATTGGAAGATGTTTAAGGTATGAACCAAGGATGTGGTTATAACAATACGCCACAGGGGTATTTTTGGAGGGTGGGAGGAGGGTAAGGCAAGTCAGCCATTAATGCCTCTAGTTCTTCAGCCCTGCAGGTAGAAGTGATGACCTCCATGATATGTTTAGAAAGCAAACAGCAGTCTGTGGCAATGAATCTCCAAGGCTAGGTTGACAGACTCAAGCTTGTGCTCTGATGCTAAAAATGGCTGTGTGGATGTTGTAGCTCAGGCTCTGAAGGTGAGGGAAGAAAGATGCCATGCTGTAATGTCTACACAGCTATTTTTAGTGCTGTAGCAGAAACCCCATGAGCCCAGGTGTGTTGGTCCACACTTGAAGACTTGCTGCTTTGGTCTGTGTACATATATCTTAGAATGCAGTTTTCAGAAAAAAATGCAGCAGCAAACACTTAGTTCACAAATGGAGGTTTTAAACTCTTGGTTTTTAAAAGCTGAGTAAACCCTGCAAGTAAATGGAATGTGGGTGTTTTCCAGACACTGGGAATGTCCATTGCTGACCATGTCCATGGTCTTCTAGCAAGTAAGGCAGAACCTGAATCCTAGGGATCCCAGCATACTAAGTAGACACTTGAAACAAAACGGTCAGAATAGCAGTGTGGGAGCATGTGGACATGGGGAGAGGGAAAACCTGATTATATTTTGGGAGCTTTCTGTTTTAAAGGAATGCAAAGATCAAACAGTTAAACTAAACCTAAAACCTAGCACGGCACAGTTTATTTTTAAAAATAATTTGAATTGACAAATCAATGCTTATTTTTAAGCATTTTTAAAATTATTAGTTTTATTGTTATACACGATTATTGGGCTTAAGCACTATTTTTATTTTCAGCTGCAGAAAATTAATGAGGGTCAGATAATTGTGAAATTATCTGATGCTGAGGTTCAAAACATTAAAGCTCTATAACTATTAATGCACAGTGTCAACATCATATGTTAAAATATACAAAGCAAACAGCCTTAAATCAAACTAATAAGTTCTCAGCTAGCAGTTTTATTTTGTCTATCTGTAAATTTTATTTATTAATGGAAATATTTGTTTCAAATGTGTTTGTATAGTGATAGCAATGTGTATCAACATTTATTGACAAAAATCTAATCCTTCCAAGCCCAATTATAACTAAAAACTTGAGCCTGAATAAAGCCAAGCCGAAGCAGGTAGTCAGGCAACTTGCAAGAAACTGCAGGTTGTTCACCCATTCAGTTCCATACATCCTTGGTATGGGGAAGAAAGATGTCTCGAGTACATGCATGAGGTAAAACACACAGTATTACTGAAAAATCTCTAATCAACAATACCATGAGCACCTAAAGAGGAGCACCCAGGACATGTGAAGAACTATCATAAATTACACAGATATTTGTGCTGCAGTTCTAGCAAAGAGTCTACTATGAGAATTATTTTTATTTTAATAAAGTCTTCTGAATTATTACTGCAGAATATTTTTGTCTTTCACCCTTTAAAAAGTGAGAGCCAGGAAGGCACAGGCTACATTTTCATTACTGTATCAACAAACAAAAGAGGTTACTTATCTGTAATTAGAAGTGTGAGATCCCTATTTGTATTCCAAATGTGGGTGCATATGCATTGCCGTCAGAAGATTTCTGTAGCAGTGCCAGTTGACCTGCATGTGTGTAAGATGTAGCCTTGTATTACAGCCTGTGTGGGACACTCACTTATTCACCCTCTTACTTAGCACTGAGGAGTGCAGCCTGTAGAAGAGGAGACAGAAAGCAGGTATTGGAATAAAATAGGGACTATAAATCTTGATGAAACTCCCATTACAGGTAAGTAACTTTCTCTTCTTTTTCAAGGGAAGATGATACACATTTCAAACATGGGTGAATATTAGGCCGTGATCTGTGTGGAGCTGAATGCAGGAATGCAAGAGGTCTGTAGGATGGCACAGCTCACAGATCCATCTTTCACCATCTCTTCAGTGATGGCGCAATGGGTGGTGAAAGTATGCATATGCCATGTCATCACTTTGCAGATGTTGTGCCAGGAAATGTCTGCCAGGAAGATGGATGTGTTTGCCTGTGCCCACATTAGGTGTGCTGTAATCTTGCCTGGTGGCAGAATGTTAGCACACAGTATGTCTGGATGTATGCAAAGACTCACTTTAAGATGCACTGTGAGGAGAGTGCTTGGCATGGGAAGCTGTCTGTAATGGCCATAAACAGGCATGAATATGCACTAAATGCTTAGGTTCTGTCAAGAAAGAATGCAAGTACGTAACAGATGTTAAATGAGAGCAGAGTCATTGACCCAGCAGTGGCATGTAACTTAAGATGGAAAACCAGGAGATGAATCGACTGGTTCATGTGAAACTCTGAGACCACTCTGGATATGAATTTGGGGTGAAGATGTAAGGAAACTTTGTCTTCATGAAAGATACCAAAAGGCTTGGCCATCATGGCTACCAATTAGCTGACCCAGTGATAGCCACAAGGAAGATGACCTCCACAGAGAAGTGGGAAAAAGAGCACATGGACGGAGGTTTGAAGGGAGGAATGATGAAGACAGAGAGCACAAGACTGAGATCCTAGGTGTGGGTTTGAGCACAGGTGGAAAGCTGTTCAGCAGCCCCTTCAGAAAACAGGCAGCGGTTGGGTGAGTAAATACTAAGCCCATCCACATGTAGAAGGAATGCTCTAGTGCCCCCAGGTGAACCGACACAGTGCTGAGGGTAAGGCCTTTGATCTTAAATTATAGGAGATGCTCCAGGATGGTAGGGACAGAGAGAATGTCAAGGAGGAAGCAATGGTGCTTAGCCCAGTAGGTGAAATATTTCCATTTTGTTGTGCAGCAGGCTCTTGTGGAGGCCCCCTTGCTGTGTGTAAGACTGTATCGCACCGGTGTCAAACAGACATTGTCTACAAGTGACCCCTTCACCAAAACTAGGCTAGGATAGTGGACTCTGCCTCCTTTCTGGGTAAGAAGGTCTGGGTGGACATGGAGTGGGAGATGGACTGAGTGTGAAGAGGTCTGTTCTCCAAAGCTGAAGGGGACAAACAGGATTTTCAGTATGACTGTGGCCTGGTTCCAGGAGATCTTTCTGAAGACTGGGGGAAGTAGGTGTAATTGAATTTGCCCTATTAAGGCAGAAGCAGAGCAGTGGCATTACTGCCTATGAAAAAGATTCGGGGCACAGGACCCCTGGGTTGAGGCCTCTCACCCACCCATATTACTAGCCCTTACTGCCAGCCAACCCCCTGCTCCTGCTATTACCTTGCCTGGCTTGGGGTCACCTGGCCCAAAACCAACCCCCAGCCCTACTGCCTTCCCGCCTGTCCTGAAACCAACCTCCTACCCCTGCCATTTCCCTGCATGGCCCAAAACCATAGCTGAGCTCCTTCAAGGAACACCAGGGCTCAGGGAGGCTACATGCTGGGGGCCTGTGACCTGGGGCAATCTACAGCACATTCAGGTCATGGGCCTTGAGCTGGTGCCTGATGATTCCTCAGAGAAGAGCATCACCCTGGGAGTTGTGCATCCCAGAACAGGGAATAGGAACTTGCAACTGTCATGCGTAGTGAAAAGGTTCTAGCAAAGGATGCCCAGCTCTGGCAGATGGAGTGGAGACTGAAGTCATGGAATTAACTCATGACTCAGGTAACAGGTCCTACTGAACACATCAGTCAGGGACTTTTACGTGCCTAGGAGATAGTGTAACCTAGTGGTGGATGTCAGTTCCAAAGGCAGGAGGACCCTGACCAAAGTGACAGGGTCTTGGTGCCCCCTTGCCTGTTGAAGGCCCTGCTGTTGGAGAGGAGCTAAACATGACAGGCTTAGATGAGCAGCCAATGGGGTGATGTACTTGTTCAGGTAATCATTGCAATTGTCAAGGAAGGCATCTGTGGTTGGGGTGATGGTGAGAACATGGATGGCAAAGGGGTTGCCAATAAGCATCTTGGAAGAGTCATTTCACCAAGTGAAGCAGGTCAGAACTGACCACGGTGAGTGTTATGGAGTCTGAAGACTGACAGCCAGAGCTGGAGTCAGTACATGCATAAATAGGCATGCAACATCACATAGATGCAGGCCACCATGTGCCTGAGGCAGCAGAGGTAACACCACATCACATGGATGGTAGCATAGGCCCATCGTCTCAGCTGTCAGGGAGGCGAAGCAGTCCATCAGGAGAAAGGCATGAGCCACCATGGAATCCAGGCACACTTTGATGAAGCTGAGCATCTGTGTTGGGATGAGCACTGTCTTCTCTTCATTGATACAGAGACCAAGAATTGTGAGAAGTAAACAGACAGCATAAATTGCAGATGTAATCTTGGCATGGGAATGTGTTACCAGAAGTCAGTTGTCTACGTAAGGGAACGTGGAGTATCCCAGATGCCTCAGCTGTACTGCCATAACTACAAATACTTTTGTAAAGACTTTGGGGGTTGTTTCAATGCCAAATGGCAGGACTCTGAACTGGTAGTGGCTGTCACTGATGCAAAAGTAGCAAAAACAAGAATGCACTGTGGACAAGAATGCTCTTGCAGTCAAGCTATGAGCAATGAGGATTCCAACTTGGACCATGAAGTGATAAGAGGGAACTGAGGGGGTGTCATCTCACAGACTCGTATAACCTTGCCTGGAAAATGAGGCCACATACAGCACATGTCAGATAAACAGATACAGCTGCAGAAATCTTCCAGCTCTGGTGCACTGCATGCCTAAGCATCTGGGTTTGGAACACAAATAGGAGCCATCACTTCAAGAAGAGTCTCTAGTTGTAGGAGCTTATGATTGGATCAGGTGATCTTTCGATCATTAGTTTATATACCTACTGAAAATACTATAGCCAGGTAAAAATCTTTCAAATGCAAAAGAGATGCTTATTTACTGTAGCTGATAGTCCTTTAAGATGTGTGGTCTCTATTTGTATTCCACTGAGGGGCACACATGTACATGATGCATGTGGAGTTGAAAAATTTAGTAGTATACGTTGGTTTGCACATGGGCCTTGGCTTGTGCTTCCATATGACGCAATAAAGAGGTTGGCCATGGCAGTCCAATCGCATCTTTAGTCAAATTCGCAGTGAAGGAGGAAGAGAGGCAGGAAGTGGAATACAGATAAGGGCCTCACATTTTGAAGAATCACGTTACAAGTAAGTAACCTCCTCCTCTTTTTGGAGTAATGGTCCTTATATTCCGCTGAGGGTGATTAACAAACAGCATTTAAGTTGGAGGAGGGTGTGAGGGTGAGGTTAAGGATGAAATGGTCATGTGTCTGGAGGATTGCTGTGCTGAAGGAGGAATCCACCATCAAGTCCTGCATTAAGATGTAGTGCACAGAACTCCACATTACTGCTCTACACGTGTATATGAGAGGCATGTCCTGATGGTAGGCCATGGTTGTAGCCTGGGCTCTCATGGAGTAAACTCAAGTCCTTGTGGGGGAAGGTAAGCCTGAATGTTGATAGCAGAGGTTAATGCTATCTGAAATCTAAAAATTGATTTTTCTGGGTGGACATGGCTTGTCCCCTGAAGTCTCTCTGCTACTACAGCAGTCTAAGGGACTTTCTGATGGGTTTCACTCTCTGCAGGTAGAAAGCCAGAGCTTGTGAGCTGTCAAAGGAATGGAACTGTAGCCTTTAGCCATACTTATATTGAGCATGCATGTGCATATTGTTTTATCTTTTATATAAATATGTATATTTTTCTTTCTATAAGTCTAAGAATTTATGATTCCATAGTGTTAGGTCAGCATAAGTGATTCAATAGTGTTGTAGTTAGCATAAAGCAAATTTAGCATTATGCCTAAGTGTTCTTACCTAAACGGAAAAAATTTCTATCAAGTGCTTTCCAGTAGTAATGTTTCATAAAATCTTGCAAAAGTGGTAAGGTCTGTGAGCATCATCTACGCTATAATAGGAAAAGAACTGGAGACGAGGTGACTGCAGGTTGCTGAGTTGGATGAAAAAGTACTGGACAGGCTATTTTAATCATGTTGTACAGACGAACATGTGAAAAGGGTCTAGACTGCCAGTTTGTGGAAAACAGAAAATAGGGAAAAAGGCACTGGAGGAAAATATATCAGTAATACACAAACTCCCAAACCAATAATCTGAAAGCATCTCAATAATTTGTTGGGTTCAGACCCATATTTGGACTAGGGGGAATGAGGTAATGTGCAAAAAAGGGTATTTAAGGCCTCGAAATGAAAGGGGTCTTTGAAGCTTTCATCTTATCAGGCCCGAACTCTGCTTTTCCAAGAAGATCTCCACAGACCCAAACTTACTCTCTCAGCTAGTTTTGCTGTTTTCTTTTAGTTAAGTAATATCAGAGTGGTTAGCTCTACTCCTCAGCTGAACATCTTTACTTCGGTGCGAGTATAAGCAAATAGCAACTTTGTAACTTGTGAGCTATTTTATAGTTTTAATATTGGCTGTAACTGGTTATTGCTTATTATTCACTGTATAGGATTTGCTGGATACAGGAAGATTTACTCTGTTATTTCATTACACATGCCTCAATTAGGATTCTTATCAATTACATACTTTCTGCTGTTAGCAATAAAAATTGTTACAAATACCTTAACTTTGTATACCTCTTCTCATCCTGGGGGATTCCATAAAGTAATTAATATTAGTTTTTATTTATCTGTGGTCAGATTCTGAGCCAGAAGCCTGATCCTTCAAACCGGCTTGGTAAAACCCATGTTGGCTATTCTAAATTCCAAAGTAATTATAGAATCCGGCTACAAAACTGATGTTCCTCTGCAGATACGTGTGGTTTCAGGAACAAAATAGGTAAGTCAATGTCTTGATTGAAATGAAAGTGGGAGACCATCTTTGGTAAAAATTTGGAGGAGGGTCCTTTGTCTTGGGGGTGCTGGAGATGGTGGTACTGATGGATCAGCATCCAGATTCTTTGGATCCCATTGTTTATGAGGTTTTTTCCCCTCATGTCTGTGGTTCTTAGACTGTCCTCTGTCTCCTTGGTCTGACCTGGTGGAAGGAGCATTCATATTCTTTGATTTGGACTTAATCCCATGCTTATGGGAGTGCTTCCTTACCTCCCAAGGAGGCACAACCAGGAATTCCTTGGAGGAGGTTTCACAGCACCAGAGTCAGATTAAGTAGTGGAAGAAGCACTCTTTGCTGAATCAAGGGGGTGTATGGAGAGATTCCCCAGTCTGAGTGTGATCTCATGATGAGTTTCATGAGATATTTCTGGATCTGAAGTCCCTGGTTTTCTTGGATTAAACTGGAGGATTGGCAAATACTGCATTTTGCTGCAATGTGAGCTCTCAGGCAGTAAAAGCAGCATTAATAGTCATTATTGACCAGGAAGTATCATGGGCCTGGAATCTTGGCACAGTCCAGTACCTTCAGACTGGCTAAGGAGAAATGGGTTGAAAACCTCACATCTACCTAAAAACAAGCTGAAACTAGTAAGAATTGAAACTGAGGAAAGAAAATAAAGTGGTAAAACAACTATAAAATGCTTTAAAATTATGTACTGCTATATTTTTAAAAGTATGTCAGAAACAAGGATAGAGAGTTCCAATCTGGACTATGCGGTAGTAAGAAGGAACTAAAGAGTGTCAGTCTGCCCCATACTTTATCATCTTGAATCGAAGCACAAGGTGAAGCATGGCAGATACACAGACCAATTGGCACTATTTTCAATTTTTTTTTTGACTCCATATGCATGGTATGCATAAATAGCCCTTCATGGAATAACAACAGGGACCACAAATCTCAAAGAATAAGAACTTTTAAATGAAAACAATGACCATGATCACCACAAGCCACTACAGAAGTTCTGTTTACATTGAATTAACTTTTGTAAAATATATTATTATAAGTAATCACTACAAAAAGAAACACACTCATTCTTCTAGGAGACTTATTTTATTTAGATACTGAATCGAGTTTTGTCTATTTGAATCAATCAGAATTGCTACAATAATAGCCTTTAGAATTACTTATTAAATCATAGAATCATAGAAACTGGAAGGCACAGGAGAAGTCATTGAGTCCAGTACCCTGCATTTATGGCAGGAGCAAGTACCCTGCTAAACTATCCCTGACAGGTGCTTGTCTAACCTGCTCTTAGAAACTTCCAAAGATGGAGATTCTACAACCTGCCTCAGAAACTTATTCCAGTGGTTAACCACCCTGACAGTTAGGAATTTTTTCCCCTATGTTCAGCCTAAACCTCCCTTGCTGTAATTTAAGTCCATTGCTTCTTATTGTATCATTGGCAGTTAGGGAGAACAATTTTTCTCCCTCCTCCTTGTGACAACCTCTTAGGTACCTGAAAACTTATGTTCCCTCTCAGCCTCCTCTTTTCCAGACTAAAACCCAGCTCTTTCAATCTTCCCCCATAAGTCAAGTGTTCCAGACCTCAATCATTCATGTTGCTCTTCTCTGGACTTTCTCCAATTTGTCCACATCTTTCCTGAAAGGAGGCGCCCAGAACTGGACACAATACTCCAGTTGAGGCCTAATCAGGGCAGAGTAGAGAGGAAAAATTACTTCTTGTGTCTTACAATACTCCTGTTAATATACCCCAGAATGCTGTTTGCTCTTTTTTTTTTTTTTTGTGGCAACAGTGTTATACAGTTGACTCATATTTAGCTTGTGGTCCACTATGACAGTGTTTCCCAACCGTGTGCCCTCAGGCTTGAGCAGGTATGCCACAGAATTTTTTGAAAAACTACTCAGACTTGTGGATTGGCTCATGAATATTCATAAGTTCATTTGATGACTATACGTTGGTGTGCCTCAAAATAATTAAAGGTATCAAGGTGTGCCACGGCAGACAAAAAGGGTGGGAACCACTGCACTATGACACCCAGATCCCTTTCTGCAGTACTCCTTCCTAGGTAGTCACTGCCCATTTCGTATAAATGCAATGGATTGTTCTTTCCTAAGTGAAGTACTTTGCATTTGTCTTTATGACCATTTCACCAGTTTGTCCAAATCATTTTGAATTGTGACTCTATCCTCCACAGCACTTGCAACCCCTCGCAGCCTGGTCAACTATAAACTTGCAAGTGTACACTCTGTGCCATCATCTAAATCACTGATGAAAATATTCAACAGAACCGGGACCATAACCAACCCCTGTGGTACCCCGCTTGTTATGCCCTTCCAGCATGGCTGTGAACCGTAGATAACTACTCTCTGGGAGTTACTACTTTAAGATGGGTGAAAACTTGGTTGGATAACTCCTCTCTGGGAGTAGTTATCCAACCAAGTTTTCACCCATCGAAAAAGTAGTTCCATCCAGGCTGTAATTCCCTAATTTGTTAATGAGAAGGTGACATGAGACCATATCAAAAGCGTTACTAAAGTCTAGATATACCACATCTACCACCTTCCCTATATTCACAAGGCTTGTTATCTCATCACAGACAGACAGTTATCAGGTTGGTTTGACATGATTTGTTCTTGACAAAACCATGATGACTATCACTTAGCACCTTATTCTCTTCTAGATGCTTGCTAATGGAGTCCTTAATTATTTGCTCCATTATTTTTCCTGGTACAGAGGTTCAGCTGACTGGTCCATAACTCCCTGGGTTGTCCTTATTTCCCTTTTTACAGATGGGGCACTATATTTACTCTTTTTCAATCCTCTGGGACCTCTCCATTCTTCCACAATTTTTCAAAGATAATAGCCAATGACTCCACTATTTCCTGAGTCAGCTCCTTGAGTATTCAAGGGTGCATATCATCGGGCCCAGTTGACTTGAAGACATCTAACTTGTCTAGGTAATTTTTAACTTGTTCTTTCCCTATTTTAGCTTTTGATCCTATCCCATTTGTACTGCTCTCTCCTACAGCAGTAATCTAATTACCACCAACCTTCTTGATGAGTGGTGAGGACTGAAACAAAGAAATCATTTAGTTCCTCTGCCATTTCCACATTTTCTGTTATTGTTTTTCCTTCTTGGTTGAATAATGGTTCTATTCTGCCCTTGGTCTTCCTCTGACATCTAATGTATTTTTAAAATGTTTTTTGCCACCTTTTATGCTTTCAGCTAGTTTGATCTCAGTTTGTGCCTTGGTCTTTCTGATTTTTCCCCAACACGACTGTTATTTGTTTATAGTCATTCTTTGTCGTTTGTCCAAGTTTCCACTTTTTCTAGGACTCTTTCTTCATTTTTAGATGATGAAAAATCTCCAGTTAAGGCAGAGAGGTCTCTTACTGTACTTCCTGTCCTTCCTACACACTGGAATAGTTTATTCCGGTGCCCTTAACACTGTCTCTCTGAAAAACTACCAACTGTCTTCAGTTGTTTTTTCTCTTAGACATGCTTCCCATGGCATCCTACCTGCAAACTTCCTGAATGTGCTAAAGTCCACCTTCTTGAAATCCGTCATTTTTATTTTGGTGTCCTCTCTCCTACTATTCCTTAGAGTTATGAGCTTTACCATTTCATGATTACATTCACCTAAGTTACCTTACTTTAAAATTCTCAACCAGTTCCTCTCTGTTTGTCAAAATCAAGTTGTACTAGTTCAAGCTGTAATGGATTTTCACAATATGACACATTCAGTATTGATAAAAACTATTTCTATATATTCCATGTACCATATTAAAACATGAAACAGTGTTAGATATACAGTTTACATAAAGTAATACAACAGCAAAAAGTGACAAGAGGTTTTAGGAAATCTATGTTGCTTTAGCTCCATTTGTTCCTTTCATTTCACATAAAAGAAGCATAAAGAGAACCTAAAGCCTAGAATCTGCCCAGGAAAGACTTCCTTGGGAGCACACACAGAGTAACACAGCTATAATGCTGCCTCCTAAGAACTCCTTTACAAGCCCCAGTAAAGGAAATGTCCTGGAGACTGCAGCTTCAGCACTGCAAAGATTTTGCGGAGCGCTGTGGCCTGTAGGGTATCCAGAAAGGTTATCATATTTCAAATAGGACCCTAGGGGTGTCTAAGGTGTGAGGATCTGTTCAGTCCCTGGAGCAGCAGCTCTGGAGGAACACAAAGGCAGCTTAAAGCCGTCATCTACCTCCACCACTCCCTGTACTGAGAGTTCTCTGCTGAACCTTTTAGACATGATATAAAAAATATCAGATTTGAAAGTGTCTTACAAAATAGGCTGGGATTTTCAAAAGAGTCTAAGAGGGGTAGGCACTCAAATGTCTATGAAATGCAAGGGAAACTGGCTGCCTAACTACCTTCAGCTGTTTTTAAAAACCCTAGTTTTAGCTATTATATTATTTCATATTGTAGAAAAAAATGCACACAATTAAAACATTACCAAAATATGATTTGTAATTCAGTCTGGATCTATTTTAAAGCCTATTTGACACAGAAGTGTTTATTTACTTTTATTTAACACAAGCCATATGATTAGATCCTGTGCATGAAGAATTAGCAGATGTGTTAGATTACCATTCAATAATTACAAAATATATTACTGGACTGTATTACTTGCCACAGAAATAAATAATACTATTCTTACACAGATTGGTTTCAGAAGAATTATGTACAAAAAAACGTTTCCTGGATTACTCAGGGATGCAAGTCTTCCAACGCATCTCAGTATGGAATCGCAAGAAATATAAATGTTGTTCAGTAAATGTCACTCTTTCTGGACAGTCAGGGACGGAGTAAAAAGTAGCAAATGTTTTGTGATGTCTACCTCATTGAATAATGTAACTACGTATCAGAAACTGTACCAAATTTTGCTATTGTAAACTTAACAAATGTATTTTAAAAAGTGATAATCTTACTATTTGAATCTTATCCCTATTATTACCACCCAAGTGTTTAGCTGTATATCATAACTAGGCAGTAATATTCCTGGTACTGTAGCAATATGTAATTCTATAAAACTTAAAATATAAATAGATTTAATCCTACAAAACTGTACTGTACTTTTCTTGAGAAGAAGTAGGTAATTGGCACAGACATTCATTTAATTCCTTTTGAAATACCAACTATTATCTAGAAAATTTGTGCTTTTTGCTTAATTAAGATTCAAAAAACATACCTCTGAAGGTGCCTGTACTGAATTTATATAATAAATAAGGAACAATCGCATCTTGTCTTCTGGAGTTCCCGCTGTGGAGGAAAAAAAAAAGGGTTTTTTTTGTTTGTTTTTTTGTTCATTTGTTTTTCCAAAATCAAGTTATAAACTATACTACTATGTAGTGTACTAGTCTGCATTACATATATTAAATCCTTGAACCTTAACACAAATTGCCTTTAGTCTAAGAAACAATTTCCAACAAAATTATTTTTGTGTCATATCTAAAGTGATAAATACTCAACCATTTCCTTGACAAACTGCCTTAAGAATAGCTCAAAACCTCTGAACAGTAGCTTTGTATAATCACTCATTTGGCCTGGAGTAGTTATGCAGAGGTAATACATTAAAGTAGTAGAGATAGTGGTAAAGAAACAGTATGGGATCAAAGCAATACAGCATATCATAAATACTTTGAGAGTTATTCAGTTTTGCTACACAGACCTGAAGTTTGAGGCAAATCTGTATCATTATAAGCTTCAGAAATTTACATGAGGCTTCAGCCAGGGTGGAGAGGGGGAAGGGAAATCTTAGCATCTCCTACAAATTGGGTAAAGAGGTGAGGGCAGATAGGGTCCCACCTAGGGTCCACCAGTGGAGGAGGCCCAGGGGCCCCTAATCTGCCACTGGTGCTGGGTGGAAACACTTCACAGGCTGACCTGCACACTTTTTCTTCCCTTTGAAGAACCAAACCTACGTGATTCTGCTTAGCTTCCCTTCTTCACTGAACTTCACAGTGAAAGAAGCTCACACTGTTTAACCATTCCATATTTAGAATATTTACAGGGATTGTTCATTAACTGAATTTTTATACCCCTATTCTGTACACACAGGAATACACAAGACTTAAATAAATGCATGAAATTTGGCAATGGAAATGCAACCATAACAGAAATGATTAGCAAAAACAAAGATGACACTATAACATAGGCGTGGCCAAACTGCGGCTCGGGAGCCACATGTGGCTCTTGAATGAAAAACTGTAGCTCCCAGAAGAATGTCAGCAAATCAATTTAGGAAAGCAGCCCCAGTCTAGGAGTTCAGGAGGGGGTTGGGACAGTGGGGAAAAGTGTGGCATTGTTGGGGATGGCGGGAAGAAGTGCGGCATGGCTGGGATTTTAAAAAACTCGCCACTAGTCTGCAGTCTTCTACATCGAGCAGCAGCTAAGTTTTTACTGTATGGGCCTAATTTTCATTGTAACCTTAAGTAATTAGTGGAATCTGACATTCGTAGGATCAATATTTGTCCTCTTTTTACACTAAAATTAAAGAGTGTAATGAATTTTAAAACTTAGTAATTTTGGAGCAGGTAAAAGTATATGCCTCAGTGTGGCTCTCGAAGGTTTAATAATCAACTTATGATGCTCTTGAGTTCCATAAGTTTGGCTACCCCTGCAATAACATTTGATAGAAAGAACCATACCACGATGTTGTAAAAAAGTCTTCCCTGAAACCAAAATGTGAATTTTAGGACAGGGAGGGTAAGAGACAGATATAAGTTTGTCTTATAAATAATGCAAATTTCACATAGTACCTGAAATGGTACCTGAAATATAGCAATAAGCCCTGGAGATATCTGATAGAAATAAACAATACAAACATAAGGCATATGGAAAACCACTGTCAACTACTTAAAACTAATTTATTGGTCTTGTTACATAAACAGAGTAGAATAAGTAAAGTACCTCTGGTACAAAAGAGAAAGTACAAAGATAGCATATTAAACACTTGATTCCAGATATGTTTAGAAGCCCAACTACATGTTTTAATGGAGTAGAGTAATACTTGATTTTTCACGTAAATTAAGACTACTGGATCAGAGACATTTTGGTATTGCTGATCACTATCTATCTGGAAATTTAATAAAGCAGGTACCCTTGGCTGGATATTATTCATGTCCTCCCTGCCTATGTTAAGCAAACATCATAAATACAGCTGTTTTGCCCCTTGTCCCCCACAAATTCAAACAAAAACAAATTAAAAAATACTCTCCAGCTCTTTTACTGCACATGTAGCTATGCTAACAAAATAGATATTCCGTTAAATTTAAAAAAATTATAGAATCAGATTGTTACTCAGACTTCTAAGTGCCATGATAGCTTTGATAAGCAGAATCAACTTAATGAGCAACACAATATGCTTGTAAAAAAAGAAGTATGCTTAATGTCACTTTTATGCACATGTGCATGATGCTCATATTATGGCCTATTTCATACCCCTGTAACCTAGAATGGCTCATCTGCTTTAACTTGCAGGGAGCTGAGCCCAGCTGCAACTATTCCTCCACTGGGCTTCATGTTTCCTCTTCCCCCTTGATCTCTGCTGTGCTCTCTGCCTTCTATGAATGAGAACTGCCCAGCTGTTCTCACTCCAGCTGAGCCATATATACCTCCCTCCTACCCCCAGGCTTCGGATTCCCTGTAAGCCACAGCTGCTCAGCTGTTCTGGCTGGGGGAGGGGGGGCGGTGTGAGGGAGCCTCTGGGCTCCCCCCAGTTTAAACAATTAGCTGTTTAAAACATTTAAACAGTTGATTACCATTCAAACATTTAGGCTTTTACATTCCTACTTTAAAACATGAGCTCAAACTTCTGACTTTCTGCATCACACCACCACCTTCATCTACTTTCACATGTAATGCAATAACTAAAAAACAATATGTTGCTTTTGCAGTCATCTGACTTAGAATCATAGGGTTGGAAGGGACCCCACGAGGTCATCTAGTCCAACCCCCTGCCAAAAAAAGCAGGACCACTCCCATTAGATCATCCCAGTCAGTGTTTTGTCCAGCTGGGACTTGAACACCTCCAGAGATGGAGATTCCACCACCTCCCTAGGCAGCTTATTCCAATGGTTCACCACTCGCCTAGTAAGGAAGTTTTTCCTAATATCCAGCCTGGACCACCCCAGCTGTAACTTGAAACCATTGCTTCTCGTTCTGCCCTCTGTTACTACCGAGAACAGTCGAGCTCCCTCCTCCTTGGAGCAACCCTTCAAGTAGTTGAAGGTTGCTATCAAATCCCCCCTCAGTCTTCTCTTCTGCAGGCTAAATAAGCCTAGTTCCTTCAGTCTTTCTTCATAGGGCTTGTGCTCCAGCCCTTTGATCATTTTGGTTGCCCTCCTCTGGACTCTCTCTAATTTGTCCATGTCCTTTTTGTAGTGGGGAGCCCAAAACTGGACACAGTATTCCAGATGTGGCCTCACTAGTGCAGAATAGAGGGGAATGATCACATCCCTTGATCTGCTGGTAACACTTCTTCTGATGCAGCCCAGTATGCCATTGGCCTTTTTGGCAGCAAGAGCACACTGCTGACTCATATCTAGCTTCCCATCCACCATGACTCCCAGGTCCTTTTCTCCAGTGCTGCTATTTAGCTGATCACTCCCCAGCCTGTAGCAGTACATGGGGTTTTTTCGTCCCAAGTGCAGGATTTTACACTTATCCTTGTTGAACCTCATGAGATTCCTCTTGGCCCACTGCTCCAATTTGTCTAGGTCTCCCTGAATCCTGTCCCTGCCCTCTGGGGTGTCTACCGTTCCCCCCAGTTTGGTATCATCTGCAAACTTACTAAGTGTGCAATCTATCCCATCATCCAGATCATTAATGAAAACATTGAACAGAACTGGCCCCAGGACCGACCCCTGGGGCACACCACTTGTTACTGCCTGCCAACTTGACATGGAGCCATTGATTCCTACCCGCTGAAACCGTTGTTCTAGCCAGTTTTCTATCCACCTTACAGTCCATGCATCTAACCCATACTTCCTTAATTTGCCAATGAGAATGCTGTGGGAAACCGTATCAAAAGCCTTGCTAAAGTCAAGGTATATCACATCAACGGCTCTTCCCGCATCCACAAATCTAGTCATCTCATCATAGAAGGCGATGAGGTTGGTCAGGCATGATTTACCCTTGGTGAATCCATGCTGACTGTTCCTGATTACTCTATTTTCCTCCAAGTGTTTCAGGATGGATTCTTTGAGAAGCTGCTCCATGACTTCTCTGTGCTGCTGAATGAAGGACTTAAGTCACTAGGAACAGAGGATGTCCATGTACAAAATTTGGCATCTATAAAATATATTTTCATTATGAAATGCTGCAATCCTGTTCTCTGTAGTGGCTGACCTAACCTAATGCATGTGTCATGAGCGCTGGGTTACGCAGCAGTTATGAGCTCATTCTTTACTATCGTCATAATGATGCATTATCCAGTTCAAATGACCAGAAACTAGAGAAATTGGTTTTAGTAAAACCAAAGATCAGATTTCATGGTGTATAACCCATTAGCTGTCAAACTGGTTCCAGTAGTTTATACACATTAAATATGCAGTACAACTGACACCATTTGGCTCATAACTAGTCAAACTGTAACTTTTCCTCAACACTTACTAATGTCTGATTCCATTTTAGAAAATCAGGGGGAATCGGATAAATTAAGTGTAGGAACTTCCTTAGCAAGAGGATTTTACTGAGTTAAAAAAAAAATAAAAAATTCAGCATGTACTGAAAAGCCTGCACCACAGCAGAACTGGACTACTTGTATTTTTGTCTTACTAAAAATATAATAAATATTGAAAGGGAATTCATGGACTGTACTCACAATCTTTACTTGGATGTCAGAATTCTTATTGTCCATGCACTTTTATACATGCAACTTTCTCTAACTTCATTACTGAGGTAAACTAGACCTTCTGTGAAAATTCCTAACACTGGGCTAGTCTTCTTCATTACATTAACAAGTCCCTTGTAGCAGATACTTATGACTATGGAGAAAAATTAAATGGTAAAAGTTCTGAAGAAAACTTCTCAGCACACCTACTGGAGCACCAACCACATTCCTCATCTGTAAAGAAGCCAGCCTGCAGTTGTTGACAGTACTGTTGAAATGCTGTGCTACATGATAGTATTGTCCTTATTCAGAGAGCTGGAGATTTTAAAGAGCACGGCACAGCTACTGCCACCAGTTGTAGATAAATATGAGAACACAAGGAAAGAAAGGATATCAGAAAGGAAAAGGAACTAACTGGTAAGGAGTCAAATTCAGAACTGAAGTGAACTTTGCAAAAATCACACTCTGTAAAGCAGGAATTATAGAATACAAATAAGCAATACATAATTGATAATGCTGACAGACTTGGTGTATTACTTCTACAAAGTAAGTTTTCTATTTGTGGCTGGTACTGACTCACTTTACATAAGCTGCTTAGGTTTATGACAAGCTGGCATACCCTGAACTAGTTACAGTACTTCACTTTAGATCATCCTCTTCTATAAAGCTATTTTTATTCCATGCAAAGCATGTGTAATGTT
This sequence comes from Podocnemis expansa, assembly GCA_007922195.1. Taxonomy (NCBI): domain Eukaryota; kingdom Metazoa; phylum Chordata; order Testudines; family Podocnemididae; genus Podocnemis; species Podocnemis expansa. Next base: position 70,615,619 of record ML681963.1, read on the forward strand.
AAATTACACAGACAGTGTACCCAGCTGAATACTTAAACCTTGTAGGAAAACTTCCAGCTTGGAAACACCAAGCCATTTTCAAAAGGAAAGCCTTCATTTTATGCAAGTATTAGTATATAAAGTTTGGAAAATAGTTTGATGTATATTTCTTGCCTACTTCCCTCCCCTCAATTTAAAAACGCTTTCTATGTCTTTTGACCAAAACAGGTTCTAAGAAAAATAAACTGCTGTAACAGTGAATATTTGAAAAATATAATTTTTTGCAGTCTTCTGGGATAGGGGAGACCCTGATACAATTCTTCCCTTTGCCTGATGTGGAGAAGGGATTGCATTTGGGTCCCTGACATTTCAGGAGTATGTCCTAGCCACTAGAATATCGGGCATGCTGGTTTGAGTCATTTTCAATTTGTCTTTTAATGTTATCGAATCACAGAAGCTCTGGATTAGATGGGACCTCAGTAGCTCATCTACACCAATCACCTGCTCTAAGCAGGACCAACCCCCTGAACCATTCCAGGCAGGGCTCTTCCAAGCCACACTGTAAAAACCTCAGTGGTTAGAGATTTCATCACCTCCCTAGCTAATCTATTCCAGTGCTTCACCATCCTCCTAATGAAAATGTTTTCCACAAAATCCAACCTAGACCTCCCCAACCTCAACTTCAGATGATTGCTCCTAGTTCTCCCATCTACTTCCACTGAAACCAGCCTACTTCCATCCTCCCTGAAACCAGCTTCAGGTGGTTAAAAGCTGCTGTCAAATCCTCCCTCATTCTTCTCTTCAGCAAACTAAACAAGCCTAGTTCCTTCAGCCTCTCCTCATAAGTCATGTGCTCCAGTCCCTTAATCAGTTCTGCTGCCTTCCACTGGACTTTCAAATTTGTCCATATCCTTTTTGTAGCAGGAGGCCTAAAACTGAACATAGTATTCCAAATGAGGTCTCACCAATGTTGAATAGGAGTGAATATTAACTTCCTTAGATTTGCTTGCCATGCTCCTACTAATGTAACCCAATATGCCATTAGCCTTCCTGGCAATAAGGGTACACTACTGACTCATACCCAGTTTTTTGTCCATTATAACCCACAAGTCCTGTTCTGCTGAACTGCTGCCTAGCCAGTCAGTCTCCAGTCTGCAGCACTGCATGGGATTCTTCCACATTAAGAGAAGGACTCTGTACTTGTCCTTGTTGAACCTCATCAGCTTTCTTTTGGCTCAATCCTCTAATTTGTTTGTGTCATGCTGTATTCTATCTCTGGCCTCTACCTCCCCTAGCTTAGTGTCACCTGCAAACTTGCTGAGAGTGCAATCCACCCCATCCTCCAGACCGTTAATGAATATGTTGAACTAAAGTGGCCCCAACACCAAACACTGGGGCACACTGCTTGTAATTGGCTACCAACTAGATACTAAGCCACTGATCATTACCTGTTGACCTTGATGAAACTTCTTTAACTTGCTGTAAGAATACTGTGGGAGACCATAAAAAAAAGCTTACCTAACATCAAGGTATATCACATCCACCACTTTCCCCACATTCACAGAATCACTTGCCTCATCATAGAAGGCAATCAGGTTGGACAGACATAACTTGCCCATGGTGGATCCAGGCTGGCTTGTTTAGATCATCTCTCTCTCTTCTGAATGCTTCAAAATGGAGACCTTGGGGATCTGCTCCCTGATTTTTTCAGGGACTGAAGTAAGGCTGACTGGTTTGTAGTTCCTTAGATCCTCCTCCTTCCATTTTTTGAACATGGGCACTGTATTTGTCTTTCCAAATCATCTGGGACCTCCCTAATTTGCCACAAGTTTTCAAAGATGATGACTAATGGCTTTGCAATCACATCAGCCAACTTCCCCAGCACACTTGGATGAACTGTATCTGGCCCGATGGACTTGTGCACGTCCAGCCTTTCCAAATAGCACTGAACCAATCCTTTCAGCATGGAGGGCTGCTCACCTCCTCCTAATTCTGTGCTGCCCAATGCAATAGTCTGAGAACTGATCTTGTCTATTAAGACACAAGCAAAAATAGCAATGAGTACTTCAGCTTTTTTCACAACACCTCTCATTATGTTGTTTCTCCTATCCATAAGGGGCCCACACTTTCCCTGTCCTCCTCTTCGTTACTAACATGCCTGTAGAAATCCTTCTTGTTACTCCTCACAACCCTTGCTAACTGTAACTGGAACTGAGATTTGGCCTTCCTCAGTTCATTCCTGCATTCTAGAGCATTGTTTTGATATTCCTCCCTGGTCACCTGACAAAGCTTCCACTTCTTGTGAGCTTCCTTTTCGTGTTTAGGCTTACCAAAGACTTCAATGTTAAGATCAAGGTGGTCGACTGCCATATTTGCTATTCTTTCTGTGCATGAGGATGCTTTATTCCTGTATCGGCAATACAGTTTCTTTAAAATACTGCCAGCTCTCTAGGGCTCCTTTCCCACTCCATATTAGCCTACCTATCAGCTCCGTGAGGAAGTCAAGGGTCTGTATCCTGCTGTTCTCCTTCCTTTTGTCAGGATCCCGAACTCAATCATCTCATGGTCACTGCTGATCCACCCACTTTTATGTTCCCTACCAATTCTTCCCTGCTTGTGAGCAGCAGGTCAACAGGAGCATGACCTCTAGTAGGTTCCTCCAGCTCTTGCACCAGGAAGTTGCCTGCAAGACCCTCCAAAACATCCTAGATTGCTTGCGCTCTGTTATATTGCTCTCCCAGCAGATATCAGAGTGATTTAAGACCCCCATGAGAACCATGGCCTGTGATCTGGAAACCCTCACTAATTGTCTGAAGAAAGTGTCATTAGCTCATCCTTGTGGTCTGGTAGTGTACTACAGACAGTCAACATGACATCTCCCTTGTTGCTCTCACCTCTAAAGTTAACCCAGAAACTCTCAACAGACTTTTCTCCAGTTTCATACTGGAGTTCTGAGCAACCACATTGCTCTCTTACATACAGGTCCTTCCTGAACAGTTTACACTCATCCATGATCATGCTCCTGTAGTGTGAGTTACCCCCACCAAGTTGCTCCACTATGCTTAAATAATTAGTCAGTAGAGTAGGGACTTAAATGTAAGTCTCCCACACCATGGCTGACTGTGCTTAGCAGCAGCCCAGCATCAATCTTACTAGCTTTCCCTAACCCAATCACTATTCAATGTCATTCATCCTCGTAATTCAGTGTCATTCATGATGACAGTAAACGTGATCAGGCCAAGAAAAACTGTGGGAATACTTCTTTAGCCTGGTGTCTAGAACATTCAGCTTGGATTTGGGACATGCAAGTTCAAAACCATGCTCCACTGACTGTTCATCCACACAGAATATAAAAGTTTCAACAGGATGGACTGAGAAAGACTCGGATCAGAACATCCCATTGCTTAGGGCACTATTGGACTATGACACATCATTTCCTCCTCCTACAGTTTTCTCTTTGCATTTGTTAAAATGACTGAAATCTAAACAAAAATGTCAGGTTAAACAAAACATTTCATTCAACCTGATACAAAATGTTTTCTGAGTTCTTCATTCACCAAAATTTCAAAAAAAAAAAAAAAAAAATTGTTTTCCATTGGATACAAAACAATTTTTTTTAAAGAATTGCCACAAATCAAAAAAATCCATTATTTAGCTCTACCTTATATCTGTCTGCTCTGCCCCTGCTACAGTCACTCATTTTCACCTGCTGTCCCTTGCCCTCCTCAACAACATTGTTCCACAAGCTTCATACCCCATAATCTCCATTTGCTAGTTATCATTGAAATTTGACTTACTACCTCTCCGTGTTTCAGAAGCTGCACTGTGGAGGTTTTACCCTTTCTCATTCTCCTGTACTGAAACCTGGAATGATTTTGAATGTATTTCCTTTGCATTTGTCATTTTCAGTACACCCCACTTCCTCCTCCTCCCCTAAAGTACATTCTAACAAAAACCTTCTCTCACCTCTCCCCTTGTCAATAGAATTAACAACTTACTGCTGCTCTTGATTTCAATGTCAGATTTAGCTCGTCCTCTGTATCACCCTACATTTTGGTCCCACCTCGGATCAAGGACCTACTGAGGTGGGGCTCTCTTCTCCTGGCAGTTCATGGTGAAGACATCCTCTACTACTCGGAGTTCCCTTCTCTGCCAGCTCAGAGCTCCCTTTTCTCCAACCACCACCCATACTCTTCATTTACTGTTCTTCCTGTTACCTTCTTGGACCACTAATTTGTTGACTTTCTCAACTCTCATTAGTCATCCTTCTTTCCTCTTCTATCTATGTCAGATCATCATGTAACCATCCACCATCTTTGTCTGTTCAAAGTGGTACTAAGGTCCACCTGCTCACCTTCTTTGACAATCAATTTATTGCTTCCTTGATGCTCCTCAGGATCTCTTCACTACCATTCCCTTCTGCCATGCTATCTTCCTCAGGTCCTCTTCATTCAGGCCCCTTGCTGAATAGGGCAGGCATCCTTGTGACAGAGGATGAGGAAAAAGTTGAAGTGCTCAGTGCATTTTTTGCTTCAGTTTTCACAGGCAGGGTCAGCTCCCAGCCCACTACCATGGGTGTGGCAGATGGGAAAGAAGAAGACAGGCCCTTGGTGACGGAAGGTCAGGTTAAGGACTGCTTAAAGAAGCTGGATGTGCACAAGTCCGTGGGTCCGGACGAACTGCATCCAAGGGTGCTAAGGGAATTGGCCGATGAAATAGCAGCACCACTGGCCATTATCTTTCAAAACTCATGGAGAACGGGGGAGGTGCCAAAGGACTGGAAAAAAGCAAATGTAGTGCCTATTTTCAAGAAAGGGAAAAAGGAGGATCCAGGGAATTACAGACCAGTCAGCCTCCCCTCAATCTCTGGAAAAATTATGGAGCAGATTCTCAAAGAATCCATCCTCAAACACTTAGAGGAAAATAAAGTGATCAGGAACAGTCAGCATGGATTTACCAAGGGTAAATCATGCCTGACCAATCTCATTTCCTTCTATGATCAGATGACTGGTTTCCTGGATGCAGGAAGCACCGCTGATGTGCTATACCTTGATTTTAGCAAGGCTTTTGATACAGTTTCCCACAGCATTCTCATTGGCAAATTAAGGAAGTATGGGTTGGATAGGTGGACTATAAGGTGGATAGAGAACTGGCTAGATCAACGGTTTCAGCGTGTAGGAATCAGTGGTTCCATGTCTAGCTGGCAACCGGTCATGAGTGGTGTGCCCCAGGGGTCAGTCCTGGGGCCGGTTCTGTTCAACATTTTCATCAATGATCTGGATGATGGAATAGACTGCATTCTCAGTAAGTTTGCGGATGACACCAAGCTGGGGGGACCGGTAGACACGTTGGAGGGCAAGGACAGGATTTAGGGAGACCTAGATAAATTGGAACAGTGGGCCAATAGAAATCTTATGAGATTCAATAAGGATAAGTGTAAAATCCTGCATTTGGGACAAAAAAACCCCATGCACTGCTACAGGCTAGGAAACATTCAGCTAAGTAGCAGCAGTGCAGAAAAGGACGTGGGGGTCATGGTGGATGGGAAGCTGGACATGAGTCAGCGGTGTGCTCTTGCTGCCAAAAAGGCCAATGGCATACTGGGCTGCATCAAAAGAAGTATTACCAGCAGATCAAGGGATGTGATCATTCCCCTCTATTCTGCACTGGTGAGGCCACATCTAGAATACTGTGTTCAGTTTTGGGCTCCCCACTACAAAAAGGACAGGGACATGCTAGAAAGAGTTCAGAGGAGGGCAACCAAAATGATTAAAGGGCTGGAGCACAAGCCCTATGAGGAAAGACTGGAAGCATTAGGCTTATTTAGTCTGCAGAAGAGAAGATTGAGAGGGGATTTGATAGCAACCTTCAACTACTTGAAGGGATGCTCTAAGGAAAATGGAGCTCGACTGTTCTCGGTAGCAACGGAGGACAGAACGAGGAGCAATGGTCTCAAGTTGCGATTAGGGAGGTCGAGGCTGGATATTAGAAAAAACTTTTTTTACTAGGAGAGTGGTGAAGTCTTGGAATGAGCTGCTGAGGGAGGTGGTGGAGTCTCCATCTTTGGAGGTGTTTAAGGCCCAGCTGGACAAAACCCTGACTGGGATGGTTTGAGTGGGAGTGGTCCTGCCTCTGGCAGGGGGTTGGACTAGATGACCTATGAGGTCCCTTCCAACCCCATGATTCTATGATACGTGTTTTAACAAGAGAAGCCGTTTCCTAGATTTTTCCAGCCATACCATGACCTCTGACTTCCATCCTACTACTTTCATTTCACAGTCTGTTGCTTTGTGCATCTCTTTTCAAATACCTGTAAGTGTTGAACCTGCCATTTCTTTATGGTGCAAGTTTCTGACCATACACTACAGAAGGTGCAACTGTTCTATATAACCTGGCTTTCAGTTTCAATGCTTGTCATACACAACATCTGTTATTTCTCACTCATCCAGCACTCTTGAATCTACACTCTATCTCACATTCAAGACCACTGTTTTCTGCTATCCAAGGCACTTGAACTGTCAAGTCTAGCTTTGTCATACTCCATTAATCTCTACATTTAGTTTTCCCATGCCTCTCTACTGACCCAAATGACTACAGTCTTAGTGACATTCATTTCTAGCTCATACCTGCTTAGCTGCTTTACTATTTCCTCTAGATATTCTTTCAAGGATACCCTTATTGGTTTGTCATTTGCATATAGCAGCTTCTCACATTTTTCTTATTGGAATCTTCCTGCTGACACAGTCTATCAATATGATAAACAGCAGTGGGTTAAGGGCCAAGTCCCAGTGACCTCTGTGTTTCACTTCAAAGGAACTTATTTTAATTTTTTGCATTATCATTTTAGGTTGCCTATGCAGAGCATTCACCACAGTTATTAAATAATCAGACACAATCTGTTTTCTCATTATCAGTGTGAGCATCTTTCCCAATATTCTACTGTATGTGGTTTCTAGATGTAAAAAAGCCCAGAAGTTATTCTGCTGGTGCTCTAGCCACTTCCTTAACACTTGCCAAATTACAAATATGGAATCTGTGGTTCCTCATTCTTTTCTAAAATTGAACTACTGGTATTCTTGCTCAAGAAGAGGTTCTACCATTCACCTAATCTTAGCATACCAAGATGTGCTCCATAATCTTCATCACGTGCCACAGTAATTTTATCCCTCAATAGTTTCTACATTCATGGATGCTTTCCTTCTGTTGTATTGGCACCAAAATAGAATTGCACCAATCTTTGGGAATTCTTGTGTCTCACCACATGGTTTTAACCAGTCTGCATCCATTTTATTCTTCTCTTTCCCAGACTTACTGCCATCTCAACAGGTCCAGTTGCCAAAACATTCTTCATGATCTGGTCATCTTTTAAAAATGGTCTTGCAATAACGTAAGGATGGCCATACCGGCAGGATAATGGTCCATCTATTCTCAGTCCCTGGCAAACAGCATTCACTGCCTATTCTAGGTAACAGCGACTGATGGTCCTCTCATGTAAATTTACCTAGTTACTTTTTGAATCCCGTTATAGTCTTTGCCCTCACAATACCCTCTGGACAAGGAACTCCACAGGTGGACATGAACTGTGTGAAGAAATACTTACTTTTGTTCATCTTAAACCCATGGCCTATCAGTTTCATTTTGTGGCCTCATGTTTTTGTCTTATGAGAAGGAATAACCAACATTTTCTTAATTACTTTCCCAGGATATCAAAGACAACAACACTGCTTACTTCCATCATGCTTCTTTTGAACATAGTTCCTTCCTTGTCCTTTGCTGAACTGCAATCATTGCCACAAAGGGTTATGCTAAAGCACTACTACTCAACTCTGCTGACACTCCCCCCACCTCATATCAATCTGGCTTTTGTTTGCACAACTAATGTACATAACTAAGTGACTCATCTCCTTCTGGAATCATGTATTGGTTATTATTTATTGTTTGGCAATTCATACAGCTAATAGCATTTCCTCTTCTTCATTTATAGGGCCTAGGTTGCATTTTTCTAAACTCGGTTCTCCCCTCTGCTGTGCACAACATTGCTTTTTGTCTCACTTTGCTGAAATCACTAGACCCAACCCTTTGGAGGACAGCTTAGATGTCAGCCACCAGGCTTGAGAGAGGATAATTTCTCATACAAGGTGAGATGTCCTCCCACTACTAGCACTAGTCACTGGCATGCACATAAAACCACCTCACCCCTCATCATTAGTAACTACCTCCCTTTGAGAGGAAAAAAATTGCTTGCACTGATATAGTCATCTTGCATCACTTACAGTGAAGTTGTTCTGAACCAGAGGTACCTATACCATGGGGATATACAGAGGACTTCCAGGGGGTACATCAACTCATCCAGATATCTGCCTAGTTTTACAGCAGGCTACATAGAAAGCACTAGCAAAGTCAATGCAAACAAATTTCATAAAGATAGTAACTTGTTCATACTGCTCTATATATTATATGCTGAAAAGTAAGTACAATATTTATATTCCAATTTATTTATGTTATAATCATCTGGTAAAATGAGAAAATAAGTAATTTTTCATTAACAATGTGTTGTGACACTGTTGTATTTTTATATCTCATTTTGTAAGCAAGTAGTTTTTAAAGTAAGGTGAAACATGGGGTTAGGCAAGACAAATCAAACTCCTAAAAAGCATTATAGCAGTCTGGAAAGGTTGAAAGTTACTGCTATAATGTATGGATTGGCATCCCTGACATACACTGTAGTGTAAGAAGGCTTTTCCCAGTTGAACTAAGTACATGCTCACTCTCTTCCCAATTGTTGCCATAGAGCTGGTGGGAAGCCGACAGGTGGTACACTGGTGTCATCACTGTTGAGCACCAGACTCTTTACTCTCCCTTCCCATAATCAATTTCATGGTGTTTTTATAAACACCTTCTCCTCAATACCTTCTAGCTTTGGTCCACCTTTACTAACACACACTTCTGTGCTTTTCCCGTCCTTCCGTGCTCCGATTCTCTAAGATCTCTTTCTTTTCCTGCTGCTGATTCGTCTTCTTCAGTCACAGAACTGGTTACTTCCAAAAGAAATTTAAAATTCCTCCTCCCCTTTTTAAATGAGTTCACAGATTATCCTAAGTGCTCTCTAACCTAATCTCTCCTTCATGCACTCCCAATTTAGTGCCCTCTTTCTCGCCCCATATATGCTTTGAACATATTCCAAGTTAAATACCATAAGCATAATTTTCTTCGTCTCAAAAAAATTGTTTTAAACACCTCTATTTTGCAAAACATGCATCTATAATATTATTATTTTGTGCTGTACTGCTTATTAGCATGCAAGTCTTTTGGAGCTATTGTGGCACACAGTTTTTTTCAGTGCCATATGTACTGGGAGTACTATGTAATCATTAATATTCATTGTGGGTAAAATTCAGTGTCTAAATATTTGCTTGACCCAATAAGCTCTGACTTCTGGTAACTATCTTCATGAGACTATTTTACAGGTTATATGCTGATAAATACCTATGTCTACTGCTACCAATAATGATATATCCATGTTTGGTCACGAATAAGTTGTTACTATTTCCAGTCTTTACCCAGAATAATTATTTGTAAATTTTTTGCAGAGACCTCTACCAATTCAGCTACTGACTTACTTTTTTTGCATGGCTGACTTTTGATCTTGCAAAATACAGAAGACTTTGTATAATACACAATACGCAGAACTGGCGGGAGAGACAAACTATTCCAACTATGCAGGTCTATATTAAAAGAAATTACTGAAACATGAATAGGTTAAAAGAATGTACTTTAGCACTCTGACTTGAGAAGTTCTCTTAGTGTAGAGCCAAAAAAGGGTTTGCAGAAGTGGCAAAATTCCAGTTATGATTTTGGATTTATTTAGGCTAAAAAGTGAATTCTGTTAGCTGTTTTTAAAACATAAAAAAACGCTCTTCTCATTAAACATCTAGTGTATCGTATATGCATTCCACTAACCTGACTGATCATAAAGTGGAATGGAAAATTAGCATCAACAGGCTTATTTGCTTATCCAGAGAAAATCAGTTTCTACCAATTTCAGATTTGCAGTACTTACCATCAGGGTCAGAAATCATGTCCAAGAGAGATTTATCAAGAGTGGACTTGCTCATTATCTTTTCCTCATACTCAAAATACACATCGAGCTTTCGTGCCTGTTCAAGAACAAATGTTAAAATTAAAATGAGGTTACTTATTGTAACTGCTGGTTCTTTGAGATGTGCGGGTCCTTACTAGATTCCACTGTGGGTGTGTATGTACACCATGTACCAGAACAGGAACTGCTAAAAGCAGTGCCTGTTGACCCACATGCTGTGTCTGAAATCTTAAGTGACTATGCAGGTTGATGCCCCTCGGTTTCCTCTCACTGTTAAGCACTGTGCCCTAAACAAAAGGGAGGTGAGATTAGAATCCACGCAGGGACATCTCGAAGAACCATCAGTTACAGTGAGTAACTTCCCCTTCTTCTCTGAGTGGTGGTCCCTATGTGGATTCCACCATGGGAAAAATAGCAAGCAGTAATCAGTATGGAGGTGGGGGTAAGGGATCTGTGGAGGCTAGAGTTTGCAGGACTGTGGTGCTCACTGATTCATCAATGGAGGCAGCATTAGCCAACATACAGAGAGTTGTGAAAGTATATACTGAGGTCCAAGTCACTGCTCTGAAGATGTCTGCCATGGGATATTGGCAAGGAAGACTGTTGTAACCACCTGTGCTCTTTTGGCGTGAACTCAGATGACTGGTGGGATTTGGACTCTGCAGAGAGAGTGTAGCACTTTGTGATGCTGTGAACAGTTCAGTGACATATGTGGGAAGAAAGCACATGCCCCTAGCAATGGTCTGCTGCTGCCACAAAGAGTCTGGGTGAGTTCCTGAAGGGACAAGTGTGCTCAAGACAGAAGGGCAATGCCTAACGCCAAGGGAATGTAAGGTCCTCACCATGCTGCAAGAGTGAAGAGAAAACTGGAAGTTGAATAACCCGGTTAAAGTGGAAGCATGAGACTACTTTAAGAAGAGACTTTGGGTGAAGTCCTAGGGAGACTTCATTCTTGTGGAAGAAAGTAAAGGGGAGAGTCTACCATTGTGTCTGCTAATTCTCCAACCTGCTGAGCTGAAGTAATAGTCATGAAAAAGATTACTTTCAAAGAATGCTAAGTAAGAAAACAGGAAAATAGGGGTTCAAAGGGTGGCCTTGCAAATACTGAAAGGAGTAGATGAAGGCCCTAGGTCAGTGTGGGCCTTCTAATGGGCTGGGAACAAGTAAGCCCTGTAGAAATTTAGTGATGGTTGGCTGGCTAAAGACAGAAGAGCCATCCACAGATGGGTGGCTGCCAGGTGAACTTTTATGGAGGAATGCACAAGGCCTGACTGCCGTATGTGGAGGAGGTGGTCCAGGACACTTGGAACTGACATCCTCAATAATGAGCGATGATTGTCTGAAGCCCATTGAGCAACTTATCACCATTTCACTTGGTAACAGGTTTTGGCTGCAGGATGTTGGTTGTGTGCAAGACCTTGTCAGATTGGGGAGGAGCAAGCATTGTCTATTGGCAAACCCAACCCAATTACCATACTGTGAGGTAAAGTACTGCTGGACTAGGGTGTTGGGTGTGGCTGTCTTGTTGTGAGAGCAGGTTTGGTAGGAGGGGGAAGGGATTTGGGGAGCCAGACAAAGGTGAAGCAGATTTGAGTACCAGTGCTGTCTGGGCCACAATGGGGCTATGACCTGTACCTGCTCTTGTTTCAGTTTTCTGAGTACCTGAAGAATTAGTGGAATGGGCAGAAATGCATAGCACAAGCCTGGCATCCATGAGATGAGGCAGGTATCACCCTCTGATCTCCTTCCCAACAAGCCCTGAAATGGAAGAGGGGAAGTTTGCTGTTTGTCACTGATGCAAAGAGGTCCCATCGCAGAGTTCCTCACCTTTGGAAGATGTCCTAGAGAATGGGATCATGAAGTTCCCATTCATTAGAAAGATGGAAGGGGCATTTCAGTTTGTCTGAAAGGACACTGTCTGCCCTAGATAATGTAACCTAACCTCATATTGCACATCAAGCACCAGTTCCCCAGGTGGAGTCATTTTTGGCAGGACAGAGATCTGGCTTCCCCTTGTTTGTTCATGCAGCACACTGTTGACACATTGTTTGTCAGAAGTTGGACATCCTTGCCCTGGAGCAGAGGGAGACAATCATAGCAGTCTTATAGAACCACTTTCATTTTGCCCAGTACTTGGGGTCCTAGCCCACAAAGAGTGCATCTGTTACCAGAATCGTATCTGATTTGGGTTGGTGGAGCAGTATATCCACCAGAACTTTGGTGGGGTCTCACCACCATTTCAGGGAGGCTAGTACTCATGGAAGGAGGGAAAACACATTTGTTTAGGTGGTCTCTCTGCAGGCTGTAAACCATTTATAGCCAATGTTGCAGGAAGCACACATGACTGACGTGGATACTGCTGTATATCCAAGGAAGGAGAGACAGACGAACAAGCACGTGTGGACAGTGTCGTAATTAGGTAATGTTTGAGAGGGTGGTGTAACTATCTTTGAAGAGAAACACTTGTGCTACTCTAGCATGGCTCTGATGAACATGAGGTTTTTGGTGGCAATGAAAGTGGACTTATCTTTGTTGATGCACATGTTGATGTTGTTGAACAGATCTGAATAGTCACTAGTAGATGTTCACATGCTACCACCACCAATATTCAGTTGTATAGATAGGGGAACAGCAAGTGACACAGTTGTCACATATATGTTGCCACAACTGTAAAGATTATCGTGAAAACTCATGGTGCAGCAGTGATCTTGAAGGGAAGAATACAGAACTGATAGGGTGATCACCTGATTCAGAAGCAGAGCAATTTGTAATGGGTAGGATGGATACTGATGTGAAAATAAGCATCTTTCACACCAAGAGTCATGAATCAGGCCCCACGCTGGAATGGGAGGCTAACTGAAGCTTACTGCTACCATTTGGAAATGGAAATTGTGGATGCATCTGTTGTGTCCACAGGTACAAGATGGGTCTCAGGTCTCCTCCTTTCTTCAGAATGAGGAAGTACAGGGAGTAAAAACCTGTGGTCCTGAAGGTAGGGGTGAGAGGAACTTTTCTCTACAGCACCCTGCTGGAGTAGTCAACATCTTGTGCAGAAGCTGGATCTGATTTATGTCTGCCTTGGTGGCCTGTAGTGGGCAGCGGGACAGAAAGGTGAGGAATTCTATGCAATAACCTTGTCATACAATGTCTAGAACCACTGGTCAGTAGATATCTAGCTCCAATTGTTGTGAAAAGAAGCAAAATGATCTCCAAATAGAATGAGGGGGCAAGGTTGGGTTGGGAAGGATTCATGGTTTTCTTACTGAGAGTCAAAAATGCTGCTCCAAACACTGGTCAGAGGTAAAGGTTTCACAGGTGGTACCAGAGGAATGTCTAGGTTGTTGTGAGTGCTACTGGTGCTGCTCCTGTGGGCATGGGGCGTAAGGCTGGCAGGGAGACTGGTAGTGAGGTCAGTATACTTGTTTGTGTTAAAATCTCATGGGACTTGAGTACAAAGGCCTGGCAACTAAAGTGTGGCCTTGGAGTCCCTTCAATGAATGAAGGCTTGCCTGTTTTGTCACTGAATAATTTTCTTATTGTCAAATGGCAAGTGTTCTAGGGTCAATTAAGCTTCTTTTGGGAACCCATAGGTGTGTAGCCATGAATCATTCCTTGGTATAAGGACCGGATGCTATGGACCATGCTACCATATCTGCAGTATCCACTGCTGCCTGAAGTGAGACATTGGAGACCAGTTAGCCTTCCTCGATAAAGGCCTGGAATTCTGTGCGTTTTATTTCTGGTACTGAGGCCTGGAATTCTGTTAGCCTGGAGTAAGATCTGAAATCATACTAGGCCAATACAACTTGATAGTTGGCTACATGGACCTGGAGGCCTGCAGATGACTATATCTGGCAGCTGACAAGGTTTAGGTTTTCTGCTGCTTGGTCTTGAGGAGTGGCTCTAAGGTATCACTGTTTGGCTCACCACACTATAGCTTGGACCACAAGTGAGATGAGTCATGGGTGAATGAAAAGGAAGTCGGTGTTCTTGGCTGGAATCACATACCTGTATTCTGCATATTTACGTGTTATAGCGCAGGATGCTGGGGTATGCCAGACTGATTGCACTGGATGGATGATGGCTTTGTGAATGAGTAACACTATCCTGGAGGGGCCAGCTGGCTGGTAGACATATAGGAATTCATCCTGTGATTCTGCAACATCTTCCACTGCTAATCTGAGTTGTTGCCATGCATCTTAGGAGATCTTGGTATTGGCCGTGATTATCTGATGGGATGATGGCATTGTCTGATGGTGATGAGGCTCCTGTGGGAAGCACAGGATCAGGTGGATCCAATGGAACCCGTGGTGCCACAAAACCTCACTATTCTTCTGATACAGATGGTGCACCATATACTTATGAAGCATAAGAAATTGTTGCTCGACTGTAATACGGGTCTCATCTTTGCCAGTGTGGTCTCATTTGGTGGGTTGCCTGTTGGTATCTGAACCATTCTTGCTGTGGTGAAACTTGCAAGAGCTTGTAGTAACATTACAAACTGCATTCTGGGAAGAAACATTATTCAGAAGAATGATCAGAGTCCAACAGCTCTGGTAGCTGCCATGATGTTCGTGTACGCAGCCCCAATGATGATTCTGGAGCCTGTAAGGTTGCAGGGCCAACAGAGGTTCAAGAGCTGATGGTGGCTGCAGGGCCAGTGGTCCTATCAGAGCTGTAAAATGCTGTTCTATTGGTTGGTTGTGCAACAAAAACAGCCTGTCAGCTGGAGACTGGGGCCATACGGCACTCTTGTCCGTTTGCATGTGGAGCCCTGCACTGGCTGTAAGAGTTCTGCTCTGGGAGTTAGTGGTGATAAGTGGCCTGGAGTGCGTGATGCCAGGTCAAGCAGGCTCAGCAAGTAGTCCACGGCGACTGTGAAGGTGGTCGGGCTAGCAATGTGCTTCAATTTCCTGTCCGTCTTTGCCCTTTTAAGAGCCAGAGCTACTGACTCCACTTGAGACTTCTCACTTGGCTGGCTGTGGCTCAGGGAGGAAATGTGACATTCAGGGGTGGTCTCTCCTGGACATTCACCCTTCGGGTTATAGCCATGTCTTTTCTTATGCGACTTGGCAAGAGCCATCAGCGCCGCTGGTATTAGTGTAGCTGATGGCTGTAGAATCATTGCTTCTGAGGGATGCTCCGGAATTTCTGTCAATGCTATCTCCTGGTATGCACAAGGATGCCTAGCTTCTTCTATTAGGGATTTTCAAAGCCTGAATTGTCCTGCTTTTTGGGCTCTTGACAGGAAGGACTGACACATAGAGAACAGTGAGAGACTTTGTGGATTCTCCCAAAGAGTATAAACAGTGTTGGTGCTTATCCTTCACTGAGAAAGATCGAAAGTATGTGGTGAAGTTCTAAAAACCAGCTAGTTTTGGTACAGTCCCCCCACATGAATGGTGGTGGTGGTGGGGTCTTAAGAGACTTATCTATGTATGTTTGTTTGTTTGTTTGTTTTTTTAACTTTAAACTAGGCTAAGACTATATACTAAAAACTCTGCTCATGAAAACATTTTCATGCTACTAGGATCCCGTAAAGAGCAAAAGAAGTTCCGATTCTAGCCATATGAAGATAAGAGGAAACTGAGAGAGTGTCAACCTGAGCAGCTACGTAAGACCTTGGATGTACCACATGGATGATGTGAGGTGAGAACTCAGGTTTATACATACTGCTTTCTACAGTTCTGGCTCTGATGCATGGCGCACATGCGCTCACACAGTGGAATCCACATATACACCATCACTTGAAGAAGATTAAATTCTCTGTTTTAAGAGGTAGATAGATTAGTTAATCAAAGCCACTTTGAAATTATTCATTTTTCCTACTAATTAAAGAAGAAACTACATTAGCAGTCACTCAGCCTGAGACAATCAGTTCTTCATTATGGTCTAAACACAAAAATACTTTGGTTCCACTTTGGAGCAGAAAATTAATTGATCCTTCCATTAAAGAAAATTTTATTCAATATCAATATTGTTCCTTTGAATCAATATAATAGGATATAGCACAAAAATTTCTGAAAAACAAACAAATATGTTTTGAGCTGTACAATGGGCAGCACTGTATCATTGTACAGGGTGCTGTATCACATTCCCCCAAGCATACAGATCAGAATGTTGTAATATATTGTTGTGGAAGATTATGTTAAATCTATGTCATACTGTAAATAGGACTATCAACAAAACAAGGAGCTAATGAACTATCCAAATAAAAATAGCAGGACCCCAACCCAAACACGGAAAGACATGATTCCAGAAAAAGATCCCACAGTCTTTCATCCACATTAGAAAAGCCAGCATTAAGATCACTACCTCACCTGACAGTCTAGCAAGAATTCATTAATATTAAAACAGAAAACTTTGGAATTGGCTTAAGTAGGAAAAACTGTCTATTCCATCATCCTTTTTTTTACATAAAGATTAAGTCAAGTTCTGGAGGTACTTTTTTAGGGGAAACGGGGCATCCATCATCTGCAGAGAGTGAGGCTTGGGTCCTGTAGTTAAAAATGATACATTATGAGTTCATGTAATTAAGGCTAGCAACACCATGCCTATGCACAAAAAGACCACGCTGAGGAGGAATGGGGAATCATACAACCAGCATTTTCTCTCTTTCAAGCACTTGATTCTGTGTCTTAAGTAACGCTTTGAATGTAATTTTCTAATTATTTTAGGAATGGAAAATGTAAAATATTCTATTATGTACAACTGAAAGCCCCACTGCATGTCATCAAGATTTATAACCTTTAGTTTTGCAATACTGACTGCTACCACTTGAGTTATAGGACAAAACTGTTATCCCGGAGAAGGGGCGGATTGCTGAGTCCAGGTGCTGAGTTCTAGGGTTCCTTTTTAATGGAAAGTGATAGGAAAATATAGGGATTGTTACCTAGACGAACACTAGCAATCCCCACTTGTTGTCTATAAAGTCTTTATTTCTTTAGGGGAAAAGCCAGCTATTTCTAGAGCAGCAATCTCAGTTGAGGTCCTGTGCAGGTAAGTTCCCACAGTAGGAAAAACCTATTTCTGTAAAAATCAGTCTCTGATCACAGCTGTGTCCAACTATATTCACTTGCTGCTCTTAAGGCTCTAAGCTGTTCTGAGAAAACAGGTATTTGACTACAAATTGAAAATGTATCTTCTGAGCCTTGCTGTTTTGAAAATTAAAATGTTTGAATCAGACCCATCATTATAGAGAGGAGGTAGGCGGAACCATCTTTTGCCACTTTTTTCCACAGCCTGAGGAACTGCTCTGGTATGAGTTGGGAGTTCTCTGAATGGCAGCTATATCTTCCCTGATGAAGCTGCTGAGCAGCTTCTCTGCTAGCTACCTTTTCCACTGCAAGGCAGGGAGGAGACAGCAGCTCTGTTTCACTTTTGCCTGCTTTCCTGCTGGGCTGTATGAACTTCAGGAAGAGCAGGACAGGTGTTCAAACTAGCTTTGCCTGAGCCTATCAGAGTAATATCTAGCAAGGATGTCTCCCTTCCCTCCCACAGTCTCCTGGAGCAGCCTAAGAGAAAGGAAAAGAGAAGCTAAGAACCCAATAGCCAGTTTTAACTCCCAGACTTTGCCCTGATCCACATTTTAAGGGCTGTTATAACTTGCACCCGATAGCAATGGTTTGCTAAAGGACTACATGATAATGAGGGCTAGTCAGATGCAATACACTCTATCCACTCTCCCTCTCTCTGCATTCAGAGAAAAAATTACATTGGAAGAAAATTCCTGTAAATTCACGTGCTTTAAGTCCTGAGGTAAATTTGGTCTTCAGTTATAGTACTGTTAATTTAAGGTAACTCCAATGAAGCTATTGTAATTTACTCAGGATTAACTCTAGTGTAGCATAGCAGAATTTTACTGCTGGCTTTCAACCTCCTGGTGCTAAATGTGTTGAGTCAGAACACACAAGTATAATTTAAGAAATCATACAAACATGTTACATCAGCCCATCATACTCCTTGACACACTTCCATGAAATCCTCCAATTCATATGGAGACATATAACAATTACCATAAACATTTGTAGTTTTTCTAGTCTGCTCTATACATTAAATTTGTCTCCTTATGTTTGACTATATTTCCATTTCCCTCTGTAGACTCTAAATACCATACAACTTGAAAAATACAACCTTTTTTTCCCCCTGACAAAAAGTGTCTAGAAAGTAGAACTATTAATGAGATGTGAAACCTATATCTAATTTTAAAAAAAAGCTTCAGTGTTGAATTTGGCATCAAAAATAATCTGTTACTTGGCATCCCAGACAAGACAAATTTATTCAGATGGGACTTAATATCACTTTAGGATGTCAAATGAATAGAATAAGCCACTAGAGCATTTGCTTAATGCTCAACTTTCCATTTAAAAAAAAAATAAAATGATATTCATAGTTTCAAGGATCAGATGGCATACACAGGCACATTTATCAGTCACAAAACACGATTACAATTCTCAACTGTTTAAAAACACATTGAACGGAAGTTCGTCTTTCAAGCCTTGAACAATTTGAAAGTGTTTGATAAGGTAACTGATGAAAATAGGCTAGTACAGCAAAGCAAACCCACTTGTCAGCAACTTAAATACATCTTTTAGACTCTAAAAATGTTACAGCAATGGTTCCAGTACAAATACTCCCTTCAAAATCATTGAATTCAAAGGTAATGAAAGTAACGCTGGAGATGGAAGTTCTTTACTGATGCACACAAGAACTAGTATGAGCAGCAGCAGCTCAAACTTTCTTACAGTGCCAACGTTCCCCAAGTATGAAACTAGAAGGGGGTCAAAACTCTATGGGTTGTGTATGCAAAGCAATTTAACTACAATAGTGGGGCCTCTGAAGACCTCCAATAAGGGTGCCAGTTATAGCAGTGTTTCTGCTGATGCTTATTTGTTCACTTTGAACTGGAATGAAACCAAATTAAATTTCATAAGCTATCTGGGTAGCCACAGGTGCTATATCCTTGTGATATATGCTGTGGATATGCCATATGAATCCTGCAAGAAACTGACTTCCCCATGAACTGACAGTTCTCAAAACTGCTGGTATGAAGCAGATTGTGCTTACTTCATTTAAGTATAGCAGCTGCTCATTTGTTTGCCTGCCCACGGACACAATAGAAGGCATGAGTTATCTTCTGGACACTAACAAGAGGCAGTAATAAAGAAGAGCTCCTGATGTGAAGGGACTGGCAGTCAGTATGAGGCAAGAAATGCCTGTCAATTTCAAAACAGATAGCCCTGTTAGTCTAGTCCAGTAAAAAAAACAACAAGCAGTTGTGTGGCACTTTAAGACTAAAAGATGTGACTTAACACTGTGGGTTTTAACATTTTGTTCTGCTAAATTATTGTATTTTATAAACTTTATTGAAAATATAATTTTAAATTTTGTTTTCCTTTTTGTCTTCATGGGAGAGGCCTGGAATCTGATTGCATGTCACTATGGCAGAAGCCATTTCCTCAGATATTACTCCTAGTAAAAGTTACCATTTACATAGCAGTCTTATGACTTCAGGGAACAAGGAAAGGTGACTATGGACAGTGCTTTACCACCATATGTTAAAAAAGACATTTTTCACTTTTTATTTATCATCTTTGCATATAAGACAGTCTATATTTTTAGTGGAAACACATCCAGTCTATACAAAAAACTGTGCAATAACTTTTACTTTTATTACCGTATATCATTGCGTATAAACTGAGATTTTTGTGCCTGAAAATTGGCTTCAGAACAGGCACTCAGCTTATACATGGGAGAATATGGTAGACAGCCCCAGCCTAGCAGTTTCCCTGACCACGCAGCAGGCCGGAGCCCCAGTGTTGCCGGGGCAGCCATCTTGGGCAGTCGGCCGGGGCTGGTGTGAGGAGGGGACCCTGGCATCTGGAGCAGCAAAGTAAGGAGGCCCGGGGGTGGGGTCGGCCTGGAAATTGAGGAGGGGATTCAGGGAGGCCAGGGAAGCGGTGGCAGGGATTGAGCGGGGGGGGGGGGTCGGGGAGTCTAGGGAAAGTGGCAGGAAGGCCTGGGGGTTTCAGGGAGCCCAGGGAAGCGACGACAAGGCCCAGAGATTTGGGGAGAGGGTGCCTGGGAGGCCGGAAAGAGCGGCAACAGAGGTCGGGGGTGACAGAGAAAGGGGTGGAAAGGGTGTTGGGGAACATGGGAGTAACAGCAGGAAACTGAGAAGTGATGGGGCAGCAGTGAGGAAAGGTCAGAGCAGGGGGGCAGCAGGAGGAGCAGGTGGCAGCAGTGAGGAAAGGGCAGAGGAGGTGGGCAACAGCAGTAAACAGAAGCGAGCAGGGGGGCAGCAGTGAGGAAAGGGCAGAGCAGGGGGGAACAGGAGGCAGCAGTGAGGAAAGGTCAAGCACAGGGGCAGGAGGAGGAGCAGGGGCAACAGCAGGAAACTGAGAAGTGAGCAGGGGGGAGCAGTGAGGAAAGGGCAGAGCAGAGGAGCAGGGGGCAACGACAGGAAACTGAGAAGCGAGCAGGGGGCAGCACTGAGGAAAGGGCAGAGCAGGGGGGAACAGTGAGGAATGGACAGCAGGACAGCAAGGGAAAAGCAGCAGCAGAGATTTGGGGGGTTAGGGAAGCTGTTGGGAACTCCAGAGGAAGCCAGCAGCACTGGGTGTGGGGGTTAGGGACCAAGGCCAAAATGGGGACCTCGGCTTATACCTGTGTCACCAATTTTTGTCCCTTTTTGTGGCTCTGAATTGGGGGCTCGGCTTATGCCCAGATTGGCTTATACCCAAGTATATACAGTACTTATTCTTTCTTTAGGACATACTGATTCTGTATGGCAGTGTCCAAACTGTGTTCCATGGAACACTTGTTTTCTGCACAGTATGAAGAAGGGGTTACTCATCTTGTGCAGTAACTTGACTTCTTCAAGATGCTGTCCCTGGGGGTGCTCCACTTGTGGCGCTGCATCCTGAGGTGCTGAGCATCGGAGACTTTTCTTAGCTGTAGTGACAGTGGAGGCTCTGCATGTGACTCACAGCTGAAGACCGCTGGTGCACTTTGTTGAGCATGTGCGTGGCCGCAGCCCTTCATTCCTTCTCCACCGCGAAGCTGACCTGTTAAAAAGAACTTCAGAGTAGAAGGGAGGAGGGTGGGTCATGGAGCATCCCCAGGACCACATCTTGAAGAAGTCAAGTTACTGCACAAGGTGAGTAATCCCTTTTTCTCTTTCGAGTGGTTCCTGTGGGTGCTCCTCTTGTGATGATTTAGCAGCAATTTCCAGGAAGAACGAGGGACTTCATAAGTCCTAACCTGATTTATTAAAGATAATACAGTAGAGCCCAGGGAGGAACCCTTTGGGAAAAATGATCTATTGTGTAATGTTTGATAAATGTGTCCAGCGAAGACTATGTTGCAGGCTTACAAATGTCAATGAGAGGAATGCCAGCTGCAAATGCTACTGAAGCAGAAACTGATCTGGCTGAATGTGCTGTGATGTTTGTAGATGGTTCAACCCCCCTTTGTCAATAACAGAATTCTATACAGGAGGATATCCACTTAGAAATTTTCTGAAAAGATACACTGTTTCCTTTACATAGACACAAAAAGGAAACAGATAATTTAATGGATTTTCAGAAAGGTTTTGATTGTACCAGATAAAAGATGAGAGCATGGCGAACTTCGAGGGTGTGTAGAATTCTATGTTTGTGTGTAGTATGTGGTTTAGAATAAAAAACAGGTGAGTGAATGGCTTCGCTGATATGGAAGGTAGACACTATATTTGGTAGGAACTTTGGGTGAGGTTGAAGAGTTACTTTGTCATGATGAAAAATTGTGTAAGGCGGATCCGACATTAGAGCACTGATCACACTGACTCTTCTAGCTGAAGTGACGGCTGTTAAAAACTCCACTTTCATAAACAAATATAAAAAAGAACAAGATGGAAGAGGTTCGAAAGGGTGTCTTGTGGGTGCTTTCAAAGACAATAGTGAGATTCCATTGGGGAACAGGACGCTGCAAAGGTGGATAAGTATTATCAAGACCCATGAGAAAACCTTTAGTTATAGGATGAGAGATAGGATGAGAGAAAATGTTCTTATTGTCATGTTTATAATGGAACACAGAGATTGCTGCTATACGAACTTTAACCAAACTGATGGATAGATCTGATTTCTTTAAACTTAACAAGTATTCTGGTGTTGTCGGAAAAGAGCGTGGTTGACAATCCACAGACATTGTCACACCAATGAAAAATTCTTTGCCATTTGTGAAGGTAAGTTTCTTTTGTAGAATTCTTTCTACTGTTAATCAATATATACTTGACCTCATTAGAGTATTGAAGTTTGTCCCTCAAGAGCCATCTATTATCCAGGCTGTCAGATGCAATCTTTGGACATCATGGTAAACCATTTTGAATTGTTTATGGAGCAGACTGAGTTGGTTTGGTAGTTTTATTGGAGGATGTATTGATAGACAAAGATCTGAAAACCAGGTTTGTTGAGGCTAAGATGGAGCAATTAAGATTATCAAAGCCTTCTCTAGTACTATTTTGCACATTAGTTTGTGGAGGATGAGGAATCAGTGGAAATTCATAATGAAGATCCTTATTCCAAGTTAGCTGGAAAGCACTGCCCAGTGAATGATTGCCTATTCCTGCTCGAACAATACAAGTGGCATTTTCAGTTCCATTCTGTGGTAAACAGATCTATCTTTGGGTTGCCCCAGATTCTGAATATTCCCTTGAGAATTAGATTGTTCAATTCCCACTTCTGAGTGGTGGGAAAAATTCTGCTTAGACTGTCTGCTACCACATTCTGTACACCTGGAAGGCAAATTGCTGAAATCCTAATGTTGTGACTTATACACTAGTGCCACAACTTGACTGCGTCCATACACAGGAAATGGGATCTCACACCACCCTGACAGTTTATACAGAACATGGAGGCCACATTGTCTGTGAAGATCCTTACAGATCTGTTTCTTATGTAAGGGAGGAAAAAACCTGTATACACTGCACACCGCGTGAAGCTCTAAAATGTTTATGTGAGATCTTCGAGCTTGAGTTATAGGAGAAGGAGGACAAAGGGGTTTCATAAGAGACGAATGTTCTGAATAAAAACATTCTCGTAGGAACTGTGTAACAAATGGGATGACAATGAAGGAGAGCAATGTCTGCTGTGGTCCTGAGAAGATCTGGACATGGGTGATTTGTCCAGGTGTTTTTGTTTTATGTTTCTTTTATCAGAACTGGAAGATTGATGAATGGTCTCGTATCTCGCTTCCTGATGCGGTTCCGAAGTTGGTGCCGACAGAGTAGGTAGTGGTGCTGGTGCCTGAGGATCACTGGAACCACACTGTATTAAAGCTGAGGGAGACTGCACCAAGGCAGGCAACTGCAGCGAGACCGAAATGGTAGGCGGAGGCGGAACCAAGAATGGCACTGGTGTCGGAACCACAGACATCACCAAGGTAGTTGTTGGCACCAGTACAGACTTAGACTTTGAGGAGCGGCTCACCGACATAAGCAACACAACTTGAAAACAAAGTTACAAAGCAGGTAGGGAACCTTTCTTTCTTCTTTGAGTGCTTGCTCATTTTGACTCCAAATAGGTTACTCCAAGACAAGCTGGCTGTCTGCCACATTTGCTATTCTTTCTGCACATCACAATGGTTTGTTCTTGCACCCGTAATACGGTTTCCTTAAAAAAACAGTCAGCTCTCTAGGGCTCCTACCCTCCACCCCCCATTAGCTTCCCAGAGAATCCTACCCATGAGCTCCCTGAAGAAGATAAAGTTTGATTTTTCTAAAGTTCAGGGTCCATATCCTGCTGTATTCCTTCCTTTTGTCAGGACCCTGAACTTGACTATCTTATGGTCACTGCTGCCCAGGAGTTCACCCACTTTTACTTCCTCTACGAATTCTTCCCTGCTTGTGAGCAACAGGTCAAGAGGAGCACAGCCTCTAGTAGGTTCCTCCAGCACTTGCACCAGGAAGTTGCCTACAACACTCTCCAAAAATTTTGTGGATTATCTGTGCTCTGCTGTATTGCTCTCCTAACAAACCTGTAGAAACCCTTTTTGTTATCCTTTATGTCCCTTGCTAGTTGCAATTCCAATTGTGCTTTGGCATTGGCGATTTCACTCCTGCATTCTTGAGCAGTATATTTATACTTCTCCCTGGTGATCTGACCAGGCTTCCACTTCTTGTAAGCTTCCTTTTTTGTGCTTAAGATCACCGAAAGACTTTTTTAAGTTAAGCTGGTCATCTGCCATATTTACTACTTTTTCTGCAAATTAGGAAGGTTTCTTCCTACACCCTCAGTAAGGTTTCAGCCCCCAGTTGTTGATGTGGAGTGACTGCTCTGCTTGAGACCAGAGGCCACGACTAATGATGGTTCCTAGATATACTCTCACCTAGATATTGATGTATTCATGACTAGACAGGACGGTGGCTGAGGTCTGAAGAAGTACTCCCCCATGCATACTGATTGAGGGTTAAGTCACCACAGAAGGGACTTGACAACCCAAGGGAGAAGTTAAACTACTTAGCCTAATTTGTCTGTTTGGCTAGTATGCTGATGCCACCCAAGCCTGGAGTGGCCTGAGCCACAGCTTGGCACACTAGACCACTTACGTGCAGGTCATACGAACTAGGAGCTTCAAGCAACCCCTTGCCACCATGGGTGGAAAGTGTCTGAACTCCTCTCTGATGGAGCAAATGGCCTGGAAGTGAGACTCTGGCAGAACTGCCTTGGCCTGAACCAGCTGTAGGACTGCCCCAATAAACTCTATTCTTTGGACAGGCAATAAGGTCAACTTCGGTCCATTTAGCTGTAGATCCAGTCTGTTGAAGGTCAACCATATTAGGTGGACATATGCTTCTACTTGCTCCTTGGAACAGCCCTTGACAAGCCAGTCATCTATACGTTGGAACAGTTGTACCTGTCATCTCCTTAGGAAGGCTGTGACAACTGCCATACATTCAGTGAACAAACTGAGGGGCTGCTGACCGGCTGAAGAGGAGGACTGTAAACTGATAGTGAATGGCTCACTACAAAACCTCAGGAATCTTCTGGGGGTTGGGACTACTGATAAAAACAAAATGAACTTCCTTCAAGTTGAGGACTGCATATCAGTCCCCTGGATCCCAGGAGGATATGATAGTGGCCAAGGATATCATGCAGAACTTCACTTTCTCTATGAATCTGCTGAGGCTCTGCAAGTCCAGAATGTATCTGAGATCCACTGACCTTTAGAAATATGGGGAGTAAATCCTTTTTTCCCTTAGTTCCTGAGGAGCCACCTACTGTTCTTGCTCTTAGAAGCCTTTGTTCCTCCTATATAAGAAGTTCTTCATGAGACAGGCCCCTGAAGGGCTATTGTGCAGGCATCTGCCACAGCGCTGGCCAAGATCCCATGAAGGGGCCTGAATTGTCTCCTCCCTGTAGCAGCACTTCTCTGAGTGGTGCTGGCTACCTCAGAAGTGTACTGCTCCAATTCTGAGTCTGATGAGATGATGGGGACCACAGCAGTGCCAAGTGAAATGGTGTTAGAGAGCAGTTCTGAGGGGAAGGTAACTGGTACTATATTGTGACCAACTTGTGTCTACATGGCAATCAAGTAAAGCTCTTTTGATCTCCATGAAGTATACTACCAGGCCCAGGGATCTGACTCTAGGCATACCACTCACTCTGTTACTTTTGAGAAACAGGCTTCCCAGTTGCACAAGGAGAACTTTACACCTCCTGGCACCTAGATCGATGCCAGGACTGGCATGGAGCATGGCACCAGGCTGACCCCAGCAACAAGCACATTAACAAGCATGTCAATGCAACACAGGTTCAAAAGATCCAGTACCAACCAAAGCATCTGCATCATCCTCCCCTGATGAGGCGGTGGCAGGGACTTTGATCACACCACCTCCAGTTAACAACAGAGCTCACAACAGAACTTGGTGAAGAGTGATCCAGAACCTAGGACTCCATGCAGAAGACGTGACAGAGTCAATGGACCCTATGGCGGATGTCTTAGCACCAGACTGCCTCTCAAATGTGACAGTGAATGTCATTAAAACCATTCAGAATACTACCAAAATATTTGTGGGAGACACTCCCCCACAGCAAATGGGAAAGGAAACCCAGATCAACCCCGATATCCTAGTTCTGGTTGTCCCTTTTTTGGCAGGGGACAGCTGTGCCATCAAGGTTATCTCATCCTTAGCCACCTCAAAAGTGTCAGGTGCAGAAGAGAGGTCCAAACTCTTTCACCTGACTGTCCTATAGGTGATCCTCCTGTGGTGCCCGACCTAACAGAGCCCTCTGTTGGTCCAAAGTTGACAGTACTATTTTTGATGGGATAGGTGCCAGGTACCCTACAGAGGGATACACATAGTTTGGTCTGTCCTTCCTTGCTGCCTTCATTGTGAGTAAACACCTTTGATCAGTCCTTTTATGCCTCTTGTGAGGCACTGGAGAGTAAGAGTGGTGCTAAGTTGTCTTTGGTACCAGGGAATGCTTGTGTTGGTATTCCCTTAATGCTGAGGTCTTTTTCAGTGCTGTAGACTCTCTAATAGAGGCTGGCACACCCTGCACCAAGGCTCTGGGTCCGAATGGCCTACTGAGGATGGAGAGCTGTCTCTGTGAAGAGATGTTTAAGGCTAACTCTCTCTCCTTCTTCGTTTTAAGATGGAATTTCCTGCAAATCCTACTGCTCTGAGTTTAGTAAGATTCCCCCAGGCACCTCGGGCAGGATTTGTGGGGACTGTCCTTTGGCATAAGCGCATGCCATGGCCTGCACAGCTGTAATCCTTAGGGAGCACAGGCACGTGGGGAACGCCCAAAAGAAAGTAGATAAGCTAGTAAGCTAAAGATATCAACTAATTCTAATTTAACTATTTACAACAACCAAAGCAGAAGATCACCAGGGAAATGCTTGCCAAAACAAGAAAAGATAAAAGCTGCAACAGTTATAAGAAGGAACATAAGAGACAGCAGAGCCCTACACAAGGTGTCTGGAGAGGCATGACACCAGAGGGCACCTGCATTGACCCAATGGGTACTGCTAGGGGAAAAAATATCTGATGACCGTGCATGCAACATCCACGTACCTATTTGGAATCAACGTGAACGATTGAAGAAGAATCAGTTTTCTGTAACACTAGAGAGATTTATTCACCTATGTCTGCAAGCTAAGACAATGGATGTCCGTTTATATGTGAACTTGAAGACATCTAAAAATCAGCAGAGAGGTAGCACACAAGAAAATATAAACCATGGATGTTTAACTCTAGTGATGGATAATTCACCATGATCCTTGGTAATTGTTCCAATGATTAAATTACTCACACCATTAAAAAAGTATGCTTTATTTCTAATCTAAATTTGTTTAGCTTCAAATTCCAGTCAGTGGATCATGTTGTGGCTTTCTTTGCTAGATTAAAGAGCTCATTATTTGTTCCCATTTAAGTATTTATATTTAATTTGCCTCTAGTGTTAATCAGTTTCCAGTAAAGCAAGTTTCTTCCTTTAGTATAAATTTTTTCAAGATTAATCATCATCTGTTGAAGTGTGTATTTTTTCTGTTCATAAGATGTTTTTAGTAAGAGATTCCTAAAAAATAAGATGGTCCTTGGCCACACATTAAGATTTTTCACTGACTATGCTACAAAGTTTGGGGTAATATGTTAAAAATATTAATTACTTTCATAACTGTCTACCAGTAATGTGTGCAATTCTTAGATTTACTGATACTTGAATTTACATTGGAATATGGTCAGATCAGATTTCAGGGCCTAAATTAACATATGGGATTGTCCAAGAAGAATTTGAGCCTGCTCTTTTGAGTATAGATAATGGTAATAGAGTGTAAAATAGTAAACACTCTCTGCTTTCTACAAAGAATCCAAAGAGAGAAATTAATCCCTATAAAAAGAGCAGCACAAAGAAAGCAACTGAAATCCATTTAGGGAACTTTTCAAGAAGGCTTAAACTCTTCTGCCTGGAAGCGTGAAGAAAAGTTGGACACAATGCCTATATAAGCATTAGTCATTTCAGAATTCTGGAGTCCAGCCAGTGTTTACAAGTAAAGGTTAAACCATTCAGTAACACAACAAAGAAAGCTGGGAGTGACTTGTGCACTATACTAATTAAAGTGTTGGTGTTTTGTTTTGTTTTTTCCATTATCTCCTTCCTCATATCAGAAAACAACAAAACCTATTAGTTATTTCTGTGGTTAATGTTGTTAGATGAGACTGGTCACATGGTTTCAGTACCTGAAGAAACCTTTAGCTTTTTATAAATTTTATGGCTTCTCCTCATTTATTATAAGAGAAACTTTTCTTCGTAGATTTACAGTATTTTGTAAATAAGCATGTTACAAAAAGACATTGCAGACCCCACTGCTTCCTAGTTTACTGTCAGTTTCACTGATGTTGCCATTTTCTAGAAAAATAAACCCTTAAACAAGAGAGCTCTTTTCTCTCTTTTGAGGCTTTTTATTTTAGTTCACGTCCCTTCAGCAGGATTGGCTTTGATCTGTCTTCCACTAAGGCTCTAAGCTCTATCCACTATCAGAGCAGAGAAAAAGCTAAGTTTTCTTCAATATGCACACTGGAAAAGGGGTAAAAATTTTCAAGATCATCAATTCTGCTTTTCAATAGCTTTCTTCTATTGACTCCCTATCATACAATGAAGTACTGACGTTTCTTCAATCGTGCTGATGCAGCTTAAAAGCTGTTTCTGGTTGGTACAAGAAGTTCAGGGACAAGGTTTCTATAGAAATTATATCTGCACATTTTACATTATTCTGCCTTTTTATTATTAAAAATCATGGGGATTTTAACAAACCATCGTTAAGAGCCCATTGCCATGAGCTGGAACTCTATGACTGATATTGGGGGGAACTTTTAGTGCTCATAGAACCCACACCTACATTAAACTGTCAATCAACTACAAAATTCTTTCAAGCATGGAAACTAGAGCAGGAACTTTCTGATTTTGCTGATGTGGCCATTCAATTCATTAAGGGACTTGGGATCTACCATTTGGCTAGGGAATGCTCCAACTTTCTTCAAAGCAATTCCATGAAGAACCTCTCCCTTTTGGAGAAAGAACACACTAGGAGAGGAGGAGAAAATTTTCAAGGATAAAAGAAACCTAACAGGAAATACATTTCCTAGGGAAAAGGATTCCTTAACAGGAAATACATTTCCCAGCGAAAAGGATTCCTTGCTAAAGACTTAGGCAGCAGGTTTGAAAACAAACAGAAGAAGATATTTCTTTGTACAATGCATAACCAACTTGTGGAACTCTTTGACAGAGGATGATGTGAAAGCCAACACTATTATAGAGTTCAAAAAAAGAACTAGATAATTTCATGCAGGATGAGTCTAGCAATGGTTATTAGCTAAAATAGGCAGGGATGCAGAACAGTGCTCTGAATTATCCTTACTCTCTGTTGAAGCTGGGAAGCTGTTCATTCTCTCAATCACCTGGCATTCACTAGTGTTGGAAGACAGGACACTGGGCTGGATGGACCATTGTCTGACACAATATGGCTGTTCTTACATTCTTGTGATTCTGACAGAAAGCAATAAGAAATGACAGCTCCTTTCATGAAGTCAAAGAGACTGAAGAGGGAGTGATTAAGTCCTGCAGACATGACAGAAGGATTTTTTTTTTTGAGGGATGAATGAGAAAGACAAAAGATTCTGCCTCCATTCTGCTGAACGAAACAGAAATCTCTATGAGTAATAATTTATGTCACACGCAGTGCACTTATCTGAAGAAAAACTGTGACTTGAGGAGGATAAGTCAGCTGCTATTGGTTAATATCTTCTAGGTGGAAATAACTAGCTATGATTACTGATAATTTTAAGGGGCTCTAGTCATTGGTACTTTTTTTGGCTGGTGAGATAAAACAAATTTTAACTTCTTAGAACAGTGACATAGTTTCATAGCATACAGTTGAGTAAGAAAGGAGTTAGAATAATTTTATAGGCTATGGGCCACATTCTATTACTAATCCATATATGAACACCCCACTGTCGTTAACATGGATATGAAGATATGACACCAAGCATATTAGTAAAGCATCATGGGGTGGGTAGGCTTGTTTCATTTGGTAATTCAGCACATTCTAGTTATCAGAATAAAAATTCATTAATACTGTTACATACAGATATAAAACAAAGCTTTGCTGAAAACGCTCAGAATATTAAATAAGAATAAACCCTTCATTTATTCTTAACTACACTAACTTCCAGCTACATTCCTTAAATTACCAGCCTAACAACAGTATAAAAACAATCAAGGTAAAACAAGTGTTAATTTGTTCAAAGCTACAGTGATGATAAATATTTGCCAGTCCACTTTGTGAAGTATTGGTATGTTCTTTCCAACTTTACACTAAACACTCAGATATGCCAGAAAACTGCCAGGACCCTGGAGCAGGTGATTAATTTCTAGTTTCCTTTTGGTGTGTCTTAGAAAATGATTCAAGGCAATGCGGAAAGCAGCTGTAAGTAGATGTTAAAATCGTGAATGCTTAAGTATAAAAATTAAATTTATTAAGTACGCTAGCAAATAAAAGGTAGATTATGTGAACTATGCATTTCTGACAGTTTAGTAGTTACTCAGAGGAATTTTCACACTGGTTTTCAAAAATGAGAAAAACATTTAATAA
Source organism: Podocnemis expansa (assembly GCA_007922195.1). NCBI lineage: Eukaryota > Metazoa > Chordata > Testudines > Podocnemididae > Podocnemis > Podocnemis expansa. Next base: position 70,646,328 of record ML681963.1, read on the forward strand.
ATCTTTATAATAGTATAGAAGCTGAAACAAGCACTAATGTACAATACGAATATTCTTCTAGTGCATTTTTCAAAGTAAATTTACATAGCAAATTGAACAGTGATGTATGCACTGAATTGCCTCACTAACCTGGCTACAGGGTACCTTTACCAGAGAAACAAGTCTTCTCCTTCCCGCCCTCTTCTGAAATCCTGACACTTTCTTGTTTACTATTATACTTACTATCATTTATATAGAGCTTAACACCACAGTACCTATCTGAACTGGAAATTTTATCAAGGATAAAATATTTTCTGTGGGACTAATACCCTACAACTGCCATCTTTAAGTAGCATAACTTTGAAAGGGCAGAAACTAGACAGGCACTGATCATACAAAAATGATATGAAAAACATAATTTGCAGTTACAGAAATGACATATCACTCAATGCGACCAGATTTAGATTTCAGTGAATTCCAGAAGCCAACCTGTATCACCTGCAACTCATTTTGACTGGGTTTCTAATAGTTAAATTTTACCTAGGTCTTTATTTCTGCTAATCATTTGGAGTGAAAGGAAATGGCTCTTTCAGGATCTAACAAAAAGGAAACATAGAAAGAAGGGTCATCAACAGACTGATGATACTGCATAATTTTTCTTTTATGATTTTCCACAGCAGCTGCAAATACACAATAAGAAGGTAAGAAAACTGAGCTTCTTGAAACCCCCATCTGAGAATGATTTAAGAGGAAAATAAGTCATCCGTCACTCCCTGGGAACGTTCCACTAGAAAAGAGAGGGCCCACCCTAAGATAATTCCTTCCTCTCATGATAAACGACACAAGTGAGTCAACAGTACCTAATGAAGAATTAGCAAGAATATGTTTCTTCTGTCCATTACCATGAGGAGAGAGTCAACTGAGACTTGTTATTTCCGTGCCATATCCCTTCTGACAGCTGGTTAATGTCCAGAGAAATGTTAAGATGTAAAATGCTGCTTGAGCTGGCCCGCCACTACCTTCTCAATTCGCTTTCTGAGAAAAGGGAGGTTCCTGACAAGTCATCATACAAAAAGTCAATACTGCCAAATGTCATTTTCAATAGAACTACTGTACTGCCTTTAAATTATTGAATATAAAAGCTGGCATGTAAGACTACATGTCAGCTACCACAAGAAAATATATTACAGGTTACATGGTAACTGAACCATATTCAAGGAAGCATTATAATTCAAAACAAAATCAAATCTATTCAAATATAACTCATTTATAGAGATAGGGTTTAATATACCTTCAGTATCATCTTTAACTGAAGAACTCAGAACACAAAAAAATGTTAAAGCCTTAAAACATCCTGCCCCTGACAGGTGGGGTAAAATTTTCTGAACTGTAAGAAATTTAGGAGCAGAAGTCCCACAGACTTTCAATGACAGTAGCCTTAGTAAATTTTGAAAGTTTTATCTATATATTTTTCAGAAGAGCCAGGCAATGGACCCCATTTGCATGGATTGATGAATCCACATGTACCTTTACTGACTTCAGTCAGGGTCCTTGCAAACACAAGGGTCTGCCCAGACAAACATCATTGGATCAGGACCCAAGTGATTTAGACAGCAAATCTGTGGCAGAAACAGGAATGAAGCCAGTTTCTTGATGGACTAGTCTACACATTAAGCACAAAAGACCATCCTTCCTCACCACCCCCCTATGGGTTATTTTACCACATAGTCATTCAATTCTTTCATATCACTACTTTGTATACACAAGCCCATTATATTTATTTTTTTGAGAAACACATTTAAACCATTATCTAATGACCTAATCTTAGCCTAACTAAAGCACAGCAAACAGGGCTGGAATGCCTGCAACCTGTTTGTCCTGCAAGGGAATTAGAGGGGAGATCCTAGGACTGAATCAGGAGTGCTTCTGGCCTGCTTTCATGCTGGCTGGTTTGGAGCAGAGCAGCCAGCCCGAGGGCAGGGTGGGCAGTAGCAGGACACCACTTGGGCAGAGCTGGATTTTGACAGGGCCCTCTCAAACTGGGGCTGTAGCTCCTGAAGACCCTGCCTTAATCCAGCACTGATAGCAAATACATGTTTTAAAAATATCGTTTCAACAGACTGTGTTAAAAAAATACATTTTTAACACTAGAACTTAGCCAGCAAGGATAAATGAACTAAATCCATGAGAATTTTTGACCAAACACATTCACTTCACCCATTTGTGCATACACATTGAAATTAAAGTTCCTCTTTCTGTTACATCTTGCAAGACCAATAATGTCATATGATATGTAATTCTTGCCAAACTGACCCCCCAACCCCCAAGACATGACATTCTGATCCATTTCTCCAGTTTTAAATAGCATCAGCAGTATTTAGGTTTGTCAGAAATAGAATGATTTATTAAGGAGTTCTTGTGTGTGTGTGTGGTTTTTTTTTTTTTTTTTTTTAAGCAGACAACAGTGATACCTTTATATGCTCCAAAACAGCAGTGGCAACATTTGTATGAAGATCAATGAGCCTTTTCTTTTCAAGTAGCTCTGGAAGGGAGCTGGAAAAGTTAAAAACAAATTAACCTGTTAAGTTGCAGATTCGAAGGGGATTAGATATTCACTATAATAAATGCATAAAGTAGTGTGATGATTATGAGCTGCAAACCAAAGGAGATAGGAAATGCAAGAGTTAAAATTCTTACAGAATTTTTATATTCAATGTGAGCAATTAAAATAGCTGTAGTTTAAATAACTAATGTATAATATACACAGTATGGGCCAAGTAATACAGCAAAATGTAAATGGATGCATGTAGGAACAAAGAATGTAGACTATATTAACAAATCTGAGGATACAGGAACAGAGTACTCTGGAAAAGATTTAGGGGAGCAGGATAATTATGAAGTGGGATTTGCTGCCACAAAAACTCATGCAATAAATACATTTGTTGGTCTTTAAGTGCCACAGGACTCCTTGCTTCTTCTGCTGGACTAAACTACCACAGCTGCCCCTTTAAAACTTAGCAAGAATTATAGGATGCATGAACAAGAGTATCTCAAGTAGGTGTTGAGAGGTCATATTAGCTATGTATTGGCACTTGTGCAATTGCCACTAGAATACTGTGTTTAGTTCTGATGTATGCAATTCAAGGATTGATCACAGACACTGTACTGATGACTCACAGCCCCACATAGAGGCGCTAGCCAATGAGGTGTTTGACTTATCACTCATTAGAGATTATCTTTGGTCACAGGGGTAACCAGGGGAAGTAAAGACCCAATTATCAACAGGAAGTTGGAGGAGTGTGTAGCCTGATCATAGGAATAAATATAAAGGCCTCTTGCAAGAGCTCCTTCTGTAGTTGAAAGCCCATGAGAATGTAGGGAGAGGATGAGAGAACGCAGCAACTGAGAGAACTGCCAACATAAGGAAAATTTGGCTGCAGGGGGAAAGGGTGAAGGGATAAGAATCAGAAAGGCTCTAAGTTCCCAAGAAAAGCAACTGACAGAAGAAAAAATCCAATACACCTAACAAGAGTTAAAAAAAAAAAAGTGGGTAGAAGATAAGCCATAAAGTGGGCACTATCTGCCAAAGGCAGAGGGGGGTGGCAGAGGGTATACGTGGCACAAACAATTCATTGTTAAGAGACAGAGTATGGTCTGAAGCCAGAACTGGAGGAGCAGTGAGATGGAGAAGTACACAGAAAAGGCTTTTAGAGACAAAGTGGAGAAGCAGGTGGGTGTACTCCACTGTGCTGTGGGCAAGGACCAACATCTGCAAACACTGCCACCTCACTGTGTACTCCCTTTTCTAGATCATTTTATCAACATGTTAAACAGCACCGATTCACCTACAGACCCCTGAAGAACAATATTATTTCCTTCTCTCAATTCTGAAAACTGACCCTTTGTTTACTGTCTTTAAAACAGCTACTGATCCATGAGAGGACTTTCCCTCCTGTCTTGTGATACCTCACTTTACTTAAGAATGTGTGATGAGGGACCCTGTCACAGACTTTCTGAAAGTCCAAGGACATTATATGCACTGGATCACTGGATGACCCTTACTCACTTGATCTTAACTCCCCAGAGAATTCTAATAGATTGATCTGTTGTGTGTGTGTGGTGGGGTTTTTTTTAAATCATCATCATCCCTTTTTGCCTCTCACTTCTTACTCTGTTGTTTAGCCATGGGGGCATTTTTTGATCCTCTCAACATTCTTTTTAATTTGGGATCTACATTTAGCCTGAGCTCTGTAGTGGTGTTTTTAAAAAGTTTTCATGCAGCTTGCAAGCATTTCAGTCTTGTGACAGTTCCTTTTAATTTCTGTTTAATTAGCATCCTAATTTTTCTGTAGTCTCCTTTTCTGAAGTTATGATGGGCTTCTTTGGTATTCCTCCCCACCCACAAGGATGTTAAATTTAATTATAATATGGTTACTATTACCAAGCAGTTCAACAACAGTCACCTTCTTGATCAGATCCTGTGCTCTACTCAGGACTAAATCAAGAGTTCTCTCTCTTCCTCTGGGTTCCAGGACTAGCAGCGTCAAGAAGCAGTCATTTATGGTGTGTAGAAACTTAAGATTTACAGATTCTAAGGTCAAAAGGGACCAATAAGATCTTAAAATCTGAACTCCTGCACAATGCAGACAACATAACCCCATCCACCCATTCCTTTAATAAATCTATAACCTTATTTCTGCATTCCCTCATGCAGTGAAATATACCCAGTTGATATGGGGATTGCAGAAATCTTTCCATTATTATTGAGTCTTCTATTTTTATAGACTCTCTAATCTCTCTGAGTATCCGAGTACCTGTTACCATGGATAATGCCATGCCCAGTATGGAATTAGTAGTGATTAATCTTATTTTGCCAATGGGGTTATGTCCTAAATAGTAAAAGTAATGAAGGGGCAGTTGGGCCCACCCCATCCCTTATGCACTTGGATGGGGAGCTAGCATGTAAGAACACCTGTCTGACTGAATTGACGGCCAAGAGACTCCAATCTCCCATGAATAGATGGCATGTGCATCAGAAGTAGAATCTATGAAGACAATCACTTAAAGAACAACTGCCTCCAGATCAAAGTAAGTTTTCTGAGGTTTTGCCATAGTGGGCAACAAACGCCTAAATTCTTGTTTAATATTCCAATTGCTATTTTGTCAGTTGGTAAAATCATCAGGAGATATTAAAATCAGAACAGCAGAAAATATAACTAATGGAAAGCTGTTTTATCTGCACTACTAATGCTTTATTAATTACTTACCTAACAGCAGAAGTTAGCTTAGCTGTATTATCAGAAAGCATACTTATTGCTCCTTCATCTTCCCCTTCAATTCCCTGTGGAAAGAGTTTTATTAAAGTACAGGTATGTATACTGTAGGCACAACACCTCATTTGTAAGAATGATTAATTTATTTCTGCTCTATTTTCTAACACTGATAGCACCCGGAGAAGAACACTGATATTGGGCAAATGCATAAACTCTTGGCCAATAAATTATACTTTATAAATGAAAACTTCTAGGAATGAGAACTACTATATTGAATAGATGTCATTCAAAACAAAAAGGAAGGTAGGCTTCTGAAAGGCCATAATCGACTACAGACAATAATTCAAAGAATTTCACATCAACCTTATGGGGAAGCTCTCTATTGGGTTGGATATAGTGATATAGAAAGAACACCAGCAAGACATTTGGCTCAAGGCCAAAATTTGTCATCGCATTTTGAAGGAATTTAGCAGGGGCTATTTTCAACAACTTTTGTCTTCAAACCAGACTCAGATTAAAGCTTCTGTACATTTGCAGAGTGTCTGTTAACATATGAGTCTACTTACTGCACAGTATAATTTTTTTTTCAAATCCTTAATTATTTAAGTCTCTTATACACATTGAGAGGTCAGTGCTGTTAAACAGATTATCTACAATAGCACTCCCATAGCTCTGCGAGTCTTTGTATTCTTTTATAAGCAGACCCTTCCAAGTCTCATCTAGGAATGCTCCAATATTATCACAATAAATTCAGTCATGTTTATGTGTTTACAATAGTGCATTCACTTCAGTGGATGAAGTGATATTTTGCAATGGCCTGAAGTCTTCCACATGCATTATCTTCTTTTATTAAAGAAAATTATATAAAAACTTGGTTTTAAAGTATATTTTATCTGGCTTCATGATAAAATGTTTATTTCTTCCTCAACTTCATGGCACCCTTTGCCCTACCATCATTTTATATCCAAAGTGCTTCCCTTCTCAGGACGTTACCAATCAAGATAGAGAGAACTGGCATGAGCTAAAGAACATTTGTTGATGCTGATATTTTCAAAGCATGGAACAAAGCTATACAAATATTCTCATAATTTATATAAAAACATAGAATATGTTAAACAAACCTTACCATAATGCTTTTAAGCCTTTTGACCTCATCTTCTTGGGCCCTGTACGACTCCAGCTCTTGTTGAACAGACTCTGCTACCTCTGGGAAAGGACTAAAGCAATATTACATATCAGGTTCTGTCAAACACTCAGACTTAAGCAGTAGAACCATATGGTTTGCATGACTAAAACAAAGATTGAAATGGCCTTCAGAAATGCTTATGAAATACCAACATTCTACTATAATGGAGATGCATCAAACAATATACAAAAACAATCAATATGCCATAGTCTTCAAATATATCCTTAAGCTTTCAGTACAAACATCCATTATGCTTAGTTTTATTAATCCCATTTACAAAAATTAATTCATACAGATGGCAGCATAGTTTTACACTCTATACATAAAGAAACCCCAAAAAAACAAAACCTGAAGTAGATGAACATAGATAGGTAAAATGAGCTTCCTAGCAGATCCACAAACATCAGTGTTTCAAACTGCTGTATATATTAAATACATTGCCACAAAACATGAAAAATAAAGCTACCGCAACAGACAAGAATTAGTAATAAAGCAATTCTTCAACCATTTTACCTGCATGTACTACATTTCAAAGAATTAATTTTACTAGTAATGTGGTATCTATCATAAGTAATTCCATTTTTATAAACATTAAAAACAGTAAATATTGGGATATCTAAATAAGACAGATGACATCCTTCTTTAAACCCAATAATCTTTAATGTGACCAGAACATACTATACAGTAGAGTTTGTCCGTCCAGAGCTGGCTGCAACAGACTGGCTTTTAGTTTTCATTTCTTTGCAGCTCTGGTTAGAGAGAACTCTTTCTTAGCACTTCAAGGGCTCCTTTGTTTGTGAATCATAAGAATTATGAGTGATTATGTTTAATCTAGTATTTTCCATATTACAAAGTAAATTCAGTTCTCTCTATAAATCCAATATGATTATTCCCCTGAACTGGCAACACATTCCAAAACTTTGTTCTGAATGAAATCTTACTCCATAGGTACATGAGAAACTGGGCTAACAGTGCCTCCACAGTTAAATAAAATGCATTTACTCAATTTGTAAATAATTTCTCATTTGTACGCTTTATGCTTGAACATTCAAAGAAAAACTTTAAAGCCTCCCAAAAAAAAAAACCAACCTGCTACTAGATTCCTTAAAATGAGATTAATTCCTCTACATTATTCACACAGAATAAATTTATGAAATTACCAGAGTGTTATTTGGGTAAAGTAATCAGCATATGATACCTATTTGCACAAATGCTCTAATCACACTTCTGCACAGCCATGGAAAAAATATCAGTATATTAAGGGTAATCCTTCAACAGAAAATGACTAATTTAGATATAAAATCTGGACTTGTAAAACTTACCTGCCTTTATGCTTCTGCCAAAATTTATCAGCTGGAGTTAAATCATATGATTTTTTATTTTTTTTCTTTGGTCTAGCCCCTGCTGGAGAATTTTCCATTCCTGAAGATTCTTCTAGATTAACTCTGTTCAGATGGAAATCCTGGAAAAGGATCATTTTAATTAAACACCCACAATGTCTATCCAAACTTCAGAATAAAAAAAATACACTTAACATACAGAATCAGAGGGCTTCTGCATGTTGTTTATTTTGATGTAACTTGCAACAGATCTTCCAAATGAAAGGGACATTTCAAATCTCCTCTAAACACCTCTAGGTTATGTGTACAATCTCTTCTCTAATGTTTGAAAACAGGCTGTTGTACCGTCAGTCTGTCCCAGTGAGTAAATATTTTATATTGTTATTTATTCTACTGTAACCAAAAGCAACTATTTTTTGTAAAATATCTGTGCACTAGCCAATAGTTTACTAAACAACCAAAGTTAATATAAGCAGAACTAGAAGCTTGGTGTAGTTTATTCACAGTCAAAGTCATTTAAAGCTTTAAGAAAAATTTAAAGAATTTCAAGAGAATGAATGCATATCTTGTCCTGTCTTGACTCACACACGAGAGAGCATGCACAGATTTCCAAAATAGATCAGCTAACCTACTTTGCTTTCTGTATAGACACTGAATTATTAAAATATGAAAATTCCAAAAGTGTTCACTTTTTGAAAGGATTCTGATATGTTACATCTTTCCTCACAAAGAAAAAGAAAATTCAAATATACATTTCTAATACACTTGTTACCGCAGAACCTTGGCACTAATTTTCCCCCAGAAAGAGCTAGTAAAGGTTTTAATAAAAGTCACATCTCTAAATCCTTTCATATTAGAACTTGGGTTTTTCTTCTGGCTTGAAGCTGACTGCAAGCAATAGTGCATCTAAGCCACAGGCTCCAAGGAGCTGAAACTGACAGCACATCAGATGTAAATAAATTACATGCAAAAGGGCTACGACAAATGAGAAATGATAAAGCTTTCACACATTTTCATATGCTCACTCAATTTAGAAAGGCAACAAAGGAGACCATCTCAATGACATCATCTGCAAGAGGATATTAAGAAAATAAAGGCCAAAAAGTGTGATGACTTCTGTTGAGGAAGGAAAATTTCAGAAGCTACATTGAAAGATCAAATACAGCTGAAGAAAGACAGAAAGCTCGATGTACAGATCCATACACTGCAATTACAGATGATAAACCTCATGAAAAAAAGTCATGTCTCATTACAATTTTGCATATACCTGTAGATACTATTGCCAGAACAGACAAGTAGAATAATCTAATTAACTTAATATATATTACATAATTTGGTTTTCAAAAGTAACTGACAAAGTTTCAAACTAGAAGTTAATATCCAATGTGCAAATAGCCATAAAACAGGAAAACAATTGGCAGAAAATTCAGGGAGAAATGGAACTTTCTAAAAATGGAAAGAAAGACAGTGAAGAGACCAGCATCAGTTTTTGCAATTAATGTTTATATCATTTAATAACAAATTACACTATATGTAAACACACTATACTCCAAGCTCAAAAATGGACTAAGCTGGGAAGTCCAAGTAACTATTTATCTTCTGTTTTTACACGCGTGCACACATGTACACAAACAAAAAGGTTACTAACTTTTTGTTACTACTGTTCTTCAAGATGTGTTGCTTGCGTCCACTCCATGCTAGGCACGTATACATGCCACATGTACTGGTGGAAGAGATATCTGTCTGTAAACCACAGGACTGGTTCTAGCACGCTCTGCAATGGCATGCATATGCACTAGTATATAGAGCACTGTCAGCCCCCATCCCTCTCAATCCCATCTTGCCATATCTCCTACAGAGTGGAGGGTGGATCGCATGGAATGCACAAGTAACATTTGGAAGACTAACAGCTTCAGAAGGGTAACAGCCCTTTTTTTTCCTCTTCAGCTGCTTACTCATGGCCATTCCATGCTACATGACTCACAGGCAATACCTTTGTAGATGGGCCAGTTCATGGCTGTCCTGCTTGCGAAACCATGCTGATAAAACCTGCATCATCCTGGGCTTGCTGCATGACTGTGTAAACGGACGTAAAGTATGCACTGAGGACCAAGTCGCAACCCTCAGATGTCCTGAATTGGGACCTGGGCTAGGAAAGCTGCTGAGGAGGCTTGAGCTCCTGTGGAAGCAGTTCTCAACCACTGACTCGTAGCACAGAAGTGTGTTGCTAAGAGTAGGGAAGTGTGTTGCCAAAAACTGGCATCACACTACCCTGCTCCCAGCCGAGTGCCCTTGTGGCCAGCTTCTCTTGTCCTGCTCCCAGGCTGAAGCAGGGTGGGGGGAAGCCAGCAGTGGCAGCAGCTCGGGCTGGGGACAGTCCTGAGGCTACAGAGGTCTCTGCAGCCCTGGGAGGTTCCCAGCCCTAGTGCCAATGTGCTGAAAAACATGTTTCGAGAGATCTGTAGCTGTCCAACCAAAGTAACAAAATCTGCCGAAACATGGTTTTTGGCATTACACCTTGCAACAATCTAAGAGGAAAATCACCAAATCTGGAGGTGACTGTGCCATTGTTGCCAAGCATCTTTCTGATGCCCCCAAGATGTACCAATGCTGAGATTAGGGACAACAGGGGACCCTCATGGGTCCCAGAACTGCCAAGGTCCAGTCCGTTGTGTGGCAGCCAAGGGGAAACCCAGCAGCTGTGGCTGAGTATCTGTGGCCTTTAGAAGAGGCATCTTCTTTCTCTGATTCTGAACCAAAGGATGGCAGCACCCATCTTACCTCTGATTCCTTGGAGAGGCAGGTGTGGTGCTCCAGTGCCAGGGAGCAGTGCTGAGACTCCAACGATTGCTGCCAGGATTCCCTGGGCACGAAAGTTCTGGCGACCAGCAGGAACACTATGGCAAATGCTGCCTCGAGTCGGGGGATCAGTGCCAGGATCCCAATACTCTATGTAGGGGCTCTTGTGTCTGGTACCAATGGTCTGGCAAGCGGCATCTAGAATTTAACTTATGACTACTGTGCCTTGGAGACAGCAGAGGGACTAGTACTATTGTTAAGGTGTCACCTTGGGTGTTGTGGGGACAATGAGCAGCACTGCAATCCTAGAGATCTGAACAGGGCCCTTGTCATGGGCTTCTCCAGTGTGCAGATTGGCCTGGCATGACAACACAGAACAAAGGCCTGTTGTCCTGAGAGATGAGGAGCACCAGAAATAAAAGCAAGTCCATAACCACCTGAAGGACCTCAGAAGTGTATGGCACTAGAAGTTACCAAGGACCCTTCGCTACTACTTAGCAATGGAGGTGGGTCCCAAGGCAACTGGGAGCTCTAGGGGGCAAAGGCATGGCCAACCAAAGTTCTTTGGAGATGAACAGCCTGGCAGAGGTCTTGATTCATTCCCTATTCCTGACTTGCTCCACTTAGGTGGGAAGCACCCTCTGTTAGCATGTGTCTTTTTGTGTTGCTTTTTTGGCACCAGAGATGGTGATCAGTGCCAGGATGAGCTCAGTGCCAGGGGAGCACTTTGGGCAGGCTCTGTACACTTGGTTAACCCATGAATGGAGAATACATAACTAGCAAAACTACTACCCCCCCCCCCAAACATCCAACTAATTATATTTGCTAAAACTATGCACACCACTAATATAAGAAAAAAACGCTACATATGCTTACTGAGGTGAGGATGTTCCAGTCTCCTCACAGGTGGTAAGAAAAAACAGAGGAAGGGGGGCCAGTGGAGCCCCACATACCCGTGCATATGCACGCCACTGCAGAAGGCACTAGAGCTGGCCACCATTCCCTCTAAGCTGTGCATGCACACACAGGTCATGAAACCTGCGCACACAACAAAATAAAGTGCGCATAAAAAAATTAAATAGTGCTAATATTGGTGCTCACAAAGAAATGTTTTTGTGCACACAAAGAAACTGTTTGCGCACACAGTAATTACGAGTAATTAGAGGGAACATTGGAGCTGGCCCTATGAATAGCACTGAGGAAAATCTCTGGCATTGGTGCATGTGGCATATGCACAGACCTAGTATGGAATGGACATCAGCAAGCACATGAAAGAACAAGAAACTTTCTTTCTCAAATTTCTTAGTATGGTCTATCAATTTTTTTAAAATTGTTTAAAAGAAGTTTGAAGTACTAGTGTTAGCTTTTAAAATTTTAATACCATTATATACCGTGACAAAGTTCCTCCTCTATCTTGGTAGGTCCTGTGCCTCCCTCTAGCGGTGGGTCTGTTCTCCTCAGACCTCCAGGTCTAGGAAAAGTCCTTTGCCCCCCTTCAGGCAGAGGTTTTTCCTTCCCCCAGTCTTTGTCCCTGTGAAGCGCTTTCTGACCCATGTTCTGTTCCTTCTCCAAAGCTGTCTCCCAATCATACTTTACCTCCTTTCTCACAGTCCCATAGCTCTCCTTACTCTCACACTCCAGCTACACCCTTTCCCCGGAAGGAAGGCTTTTTAACAAGATTTAATTAGCCCCATGTGTGCTAACTAACCTGGAGTAACCACTGATCAGCCATAAGGGGAAAAGGGACTTGCTGAGCCTGGGGTTAATATATTGGCTTTCTAGAACTCTCCAGAAACTCTTCAGTCTGACCCTGTCACAATAGATATTTTCCCTTTTCTTGCTGTTTTGTCCCCAATGAAAACTAATGCCTTTGAACACCTTGTGGAAAGTTGGATGAGTAATACTGGAGTAATTCCGTGGGTATAACTACATCATTCAGAGGTACATAAAATCCACTCCCTTGAATGATGTGTTAAACCAATCTAACCACTGGCATAGGCAGCACTAGATAGATAGGACCTAAGCTACAGTATCTCAGGGGGGTGAGTTACTTACGCCAACAGGAGAAACCCTCCTGTTGGTGTAGGTAGTATTTTCACTGAAGCACTACAACAGCACAACTGATGCCACAGCAAGGTTTTAAGAACAGATAAGCTCTTAGCTCCTAAAGCATACTTATAGCAAGGACTAGTCCTTAAATGTTACCTTTATATATATTGTACAATGATGAGTTCTGACTAATTACAAGCTTTCTGCAGCACCTCACATGATATCCCTTATGGATAAATAGCCTGCAAGATATGAGTTTGGTGAAATGAGTCAGGTCTGAGGTGACAGTTGTTTACAAAGAACAGGGGACCCTTTCTCAAGGGGTCTCAATATCACATTTCGCCCAACAGAAACATAAAATTCCAAAATATTTCAGTGAATCAAAAGTCAACAAAAATCATTTTGGGTTGACCAAAACCTTTTGTATGACATGAAATTAAATATTTCATCTGTGCATGCTTTCTCAAATAAAAGCAATGGGAATGAAGAGCAGTACCACCTCCCTTATAACCTTTAATAAAGTGGGGTTAGAGCATTCATGTGGGTTCAGTTTCCCTGTCTGTCTTATACAGAGAATGGATCTGAACTTGGATTTCCCACACTACAGGATAAGCCCTAATCACTGGGCTATGAGGTAGTCCAGAATAGGGGTGTCTGTCTCTCCTGTTGAAGTTGTTCCACAGTATCTAAATAATTAAACAGTCGCTGAAGCACAGCTATTAACTTGCACCTCCTCCATTCCAAGTGAGTGCTTTGACTATTAGGCTATAGGACATCTGTGTCAAGTAATCAAATCAAATCAAATCATAGGGCTGGAAGGGACCTCGTGAGATCATCAAGTCCAACCCCCTGGGAATTGAACCCAGGACGTTCTGCATGTTAAGCAGAGGTGTTAACCACTACACTATTTGCAGTATGCCAGTCTCTCATCATGACACTGCTTTACTTTGTATAAAACACCACTTAAAATAGACATTGTACTGCAGAGACGGACTCTGTAGCCTGGACTGTCAGGGCAGACTAGTAACCTTTTGAAAGAGCAGTATCAATAATGCTGAAAAAGGTAATTCTCAAGAACAGGAAGAACTAACTAATCTTTGTGTTCTTGTAATTAATTTTGCAGGGGAAAATAAAACAAAACCCAACATATAAAGAGAAAAATAAGTATAGCTCTATTACCACCACCACAGCACACCTTGCTCTCTTCCCTTCTTGTTTCAGTTTCTCAGTCTCTGTATTTCCTTCCTCCTGATTTTTTTTTTAAAACGTCACATTTCCTATCTTTTTGAGTCCCATATTTTTTCTACATTTCTCATCACTTATTTTTGTGCCTCTTCAGAATAGAGGTCTTGAAGTAATTCTAAGCAGTTTGCCTCTGCAAGTTTTTCATACACTCACTTGTAGCTGAGCTGCAAAGGAAAACAGAATGATTCTAAGTCATTCTGTCTGCACAGCAAGCACAGAAAAAGTATGCAGAAGAAAACTGATTAAAGTCACTTTCCTTCTCTGTTAAATATTTTATACATTAAGCACTGCAGAAATACAAAGAAACAATTTTTAAAACCTTTTTCTGCAACTCCACTTTTCCTGGCCGTTCTTCTGGAACAAACCAATAAATTTCATTAGTGACTTATTTAACTCGTTTAGGACTTTCTAGGTGACGTTTCTAAAGCTAAATACATCCTTTGGGTTGTTCAAGAACAAATCAAATTCTTGTATTGAACAAACAAACAAAAAAAACCCTCCACAAAAAATCAGAACACAAAACCATCTTTAAACCAGATATTTTCCAAGTAATGAGTGAAAAGAAATTTTTAAACAAGAACTTTGAAATAATTGTAACTTGGCACTGTTATTCAGTAGCCAATATTCTCTATTCATTACACATTCCTGGAACAAAGGAATAATCTTTTTTCCTGGTTACCATCTTATTTTACTTTTGTTTTATATTAATACTTATTTTTATACTTGCTTCCTCAATATGCTGTACTAAAAACAGACTGAAGTCTATTTGTTATTTCTCATTTTATCTTAAGAATGTTATCTTTTTTAAATTGACATAATTTTCCATTTTTATATGAACCAGACAGATTAAAGAGAAACAGCTTCATGTTTTTTTTCATATAAATTACATTATACATTTATGGAAATTATACTGTGTATCTATAACTTTCTTGAGAAATTAATGTAAAATTAAGGAGAAGTTATGAAAAACTGATTTATGAAAACAATGAGTCCTGGGTTTACTGATCTGATTTTGTAACTAGCTGCTATGTTTATTTTCCTCTGTACCATCATAAAACAAATACAAATAAGGCATTAGTATTAGGTCAATATAATGGAGTTTTGAAGTAGTTGCACCCACCCTGAAAATCTATTTACATCTAATTTTACCTCACTCAGTCTCAGTATCCATAATCACTTTGTGAATTTCCTTCCCATTTCATTTTCTAATATACAATTCATTCTCAGCAAAACAAACAAGAAGTTCTGTGGCACTTAAAGACAAACAAATTTATGCATTGCATGAGCTTTCATGGGAGAAAATCCCAGTTTGTCAGTTGCTTTGAAGATGCGGGAACTTACAGAATGGGAGAAAATAAATACAGGAAGTGTAAATCATGGGAACAGGTCACATTGTAACAGCAAATCAAAGCAGTTGTAAAGATTCAAACTTTGGGAAACAGCAGATAGAGGAAGATGAGGTCAAATCACCTGTTTTAAGGAGAAAAATCCAAAGTCCCTATTCAGCCCTGAAGCAATGAAATCAAATTCATTCTCAAAATGTCTTTTCATGGCTCATTTACTTATCTTTTCTCTCACTGTGGTCCCATTCCTGTAATGAATGCCAACTGAACTTGCACCTATGCATACATAGATTGCAACACTGTCTGATTGGCAGAATTAACAAAGTTAAGAAAACTGTCATTGAAATGGACTTTAATTTAAAAATGGAGTTTAATTCATCTATACCATAGTTTCTGATATGCCACCTTTTATGTGGAAGGTTAAGTTGTAACTACTTGCATCCCAGTACTGTATTTGTAACTTCTTTAACATACATACATACATCAAGGTTGTGAACTGATGCACTCAAAAGTCAGGAAATGACAATATCGAAGTTCTTTGATCAACTTCAACTAGTCTTATGTGTGCATTGTACAATTATGTTTTTAGTTACTTGATTACTTAATATTTTTAGTTCAATATCCCTGCCTCACTGATTCCCCAGACAAAACAGTGAATGAGACAAGTTTGTGTTACAAGTCAAGGCTAGAATTCCAGATTGGCATTACCATAGTTTAAGCACACTTAGGCTCTTGTCTAAACTGACGGTGGCAAAAACACCACTGTCAGTCTAGTGTTCCACAAGCACTTAGCAGCAAGTCTGAACTCACTGCTATGCTCCAAAAGCCAGCGCTGGAAGTCCTGGCTCCCAGGACACGTGAGGGAAAGCTGACCACAAGGGATTTCTGCCCTGCCCAGTTTGTCCTGGTGGCTTAGGAAGTCACCAGCATTTAGACAAGGCATTTTATGTGCCTTGCATAAATGCTGGTTGACTGCCACAGAGAAAAGCTCTAAGTGTAGACTAGGGCTTAGAGGAGATAGACTTACAAACTATCATATGCGCCCATCAATTACTGATACAATCAGAGAATTGGTTTTGCCACCTGTATATGTTCTCAATGACTTCCTCATACAGTCATATCTACCTACTAATAGTGAACTGGAGATTATTCAAAGAGCTTTCTACTATGGTTGTAGCTGCTTCCACTATTTCACAGTCAGACATACAGTCTAGGCTTCAGACTGATGTTTGGAGTTGTTGCACTGTTTCATATCAATTTTTGAGCTTGGCTAATGGTCTTTAGCCAGGGGCTTTGTCTTTGAGCTTATTGTGCTCCCTCAACAGAGCAGAAGAGGCAGACTAGCTGCTCAAACTGTTCCTTTATTTAGTGGGTTTTGTGGACATGAAATAGACAAGATCAAACACTCTTCCAAATATCTGCATCAATGGGAAGATAGATAACACAGACCTCCACAGATTCATGAGTCAGAGAAGAAGCTTCCCCCAAATACAAGTGAGAAAGGTGATCAGAACCTCTTCCTTAAGCCTGTTGATTTCTGAGGTGTGGGGAAGGACAAAAGTTTCTGGGTACAATACAGAAAAAAAGAGACAGCCGCCCAGAAGAGGTGAGACTGGTCTGGGAGGACTTTAGCCAAACTCTGATCTCTCTGGCTACTGGTCTGATTAAAAAAAAAAAAGTACATGCTATGTATGCCCGCTCCTCTTTCTGTCAAAGGTGTGTTAGATTACCCCTTCCTGATACTTTTGTTACATCTAAAATACACCCTTAATAGCAAGTGAGACGTTCTTGTTTTGGAAAGAAGGCACCCTAAAGCTCCCCAGACCTCCATTTTTTTTTTTTTTTTTTTTTTTTTTGTTATCCCTGTATTTGGGGGGAAAAAAAAGCAAGGAGTCTTGTGGCACTTAAAGACTAACAGATTTATTTATCGCATGAGCTTTTGTGGGAGAAAATCCCACTTTGTCAGGCACTTGGGAAGAGCCTTTTCATTAGCAGAAAATTCACTTATTTCTGTTCCATAGGTCCCTCTCACAGAATACTTCAGCAGCTTAGCAATTACTCCAAAGTTTCCCATTCAATTTAACATGACACGTAGGTTATTTTTTCAATCAGAATCCCATTCCTACAGACAAATCAGTCTGATTATATATTTTATACATAAACAACATACTGACCTTCCTCACCCACTAGAATATATTTTGATCAAAACAGGACTCGTCAGATGAGTCTGTTTATTTGTGGCAAAAGTATAATTATTATTACCTAAACAGAGAAAGTGCACAGATTTGCAGTTATGCTGTCCTTTAGATCACCATTCCACAGACTCCCTAAGCTTGCAGTTGAGAGCCAAATGTAAACTGATTTACCTGAAAGTACAATTTATGTAATCACTGCCTTGGTAACTATTTTCCTGTTACAATTTAGTGTCTTTCAAGAGTCATTCAAGCTATTTCGTAAAATGTTGTGCAGATTCTGTGAAGAACATGGCGTGCTTTCGTCTTCCTCCTCCCAACTGGATAACACACCTGGTTTTGAAATTAAACTTTTCCGCTTAATACAAAACTAGAGATCACTTACACTTCCATATAACGTAGGCTCATGATGCATACAAACTCTGCTAAGAAGTTGAATTAGACAAAACCCGCACATTAAAAAATAAAGTTTTCAAATAATCTTTCAGTCTCAAAAAGCCAGCGACTTTCCATCAGCTGAAAAGCATGTAGTGAACATGCACAGTAAATGCACATTTTGAGTTCTGTAAAATCCCACAAGGTTTTGAAAAACTAAAAAATAATTTCACATACATGATGCACTAATTTTCAGACAACATTATGTGCCAGTAGATAACTCATAGTAACTTGGCATGTAAGCATGTATATTGCCATTTACTATGAACTATAAACAATGATGCAAATTACACCCTGCACCCTCAACAAATATAAAACATTATCTTAGAGAAATTACTCTAACAGGTCATATATAATTTATTTTAATATATACTAATCGCATTCCTGCTTTTTTTCTGTGCAGTTTAATCAAATTTTTATTAGTATATTTTATTATATTTGAAATTTGTACCGCTTTCTCCCTCTCTCTCTCTCTCTCTCTCTCTCTGTTAGGTAACAAAATCTCCTTCCATTAAAATAAATTTCCATTATAACATGAAGCGGAATCAGGAATAAGGATGCATATCATTTTCTCCATTAGTAATGGAGCTCTAAGACATATAGGTTAGCCAGAAGTGTATAGAACTATGTATAAAAAAAAAGGCCTTTCCCTGAAAGTTGCCTTATAAAAGCAACTCTGGAAAACATAAAATGTTCTAAGCTCCATTTGACTTTCTAACAAACAAACAAACAAGTCTCTCAGCAAGTTCAGGTACCAATTGGTGTTTCTTTATTTAGAACACCTGCACCATCTTGTGGGGAAGAATGGTAAAGTAATAAATCTCAAAAACCTCAAACTGGTAAGAGCTGTTTTACAGAACTTATTAAAACAATATGAAATATTTACTTTTCAGAACAGACAATTAAAATTAAGCCATTATAATCTGAACATTTCATAAAATATCCAAAAAGTAAACTAACAGCAAACTCGTATCATGAAAATTTAGTGTTATAAGCATTTGTTGCCTTTCTAGATGGGAATGGGAGAACCCAACAAACCACAAGCCTTCTTATATAAGAAAATGAAGAATGAATATCAGGGACAAAACTTGAATTTAACTGATATATGACATTTTTTTCCATTAATAGAAATACAGAGGTTACACAAAATGTATAAGATTTAAAAAATTCTGAAAACTAGCCCCCTGTCACTGAATTATTCTCTGTCAAAACTCTCAACCTTTCAAAATAAATCTTTTAGATTTGATTTTAGTGAAACATATTCCAAATAAATTCAATGTATAAAATAAGATTTTGATTAAGGGTTAATACCATTACTAAGTTTCAGAGTAAACAGAGAATGCAGTTATGCTTTCAACAGTAAAAATAAAATCTATTTTCTTACCAGTACATCATGCACTAAGGCCTGGTATGTCCAAGTATGGTGGAGAGGAGTTGCTAAATCTATGTTTCTGTCAACAAGGACTAACAAAGGCCTTTGGAAACTGTAAATAAAGGACATTTTGTCAGCAACTCTTTATAATTATTTGGAAGAGTCTCTCAGTCTCTTTAGAAATCAGAGATATTCTTCAGAGGTTTTTTTGTACTGTCACTCTCTTTAAATCAGTGATACTCATATCTTGAGTTCAGGAGACAAAACAGCAGTCAACATTATTCAACAGAACCACAGTAGTGTGAATTCATTGTTTCATTTACTATAGTACTACATATTCATGTTAAAACAATATGACAGAGGAAATGTTTAGTTTCTATATAATTACTGCAAAATGACTAACCAAGTATTATTATTTTAACAACTATGATGATAACAACATAATAAAAGAACCCTGGCTGGTTTATAACTTAGATTGATTAATAATTAAATCATGCACTGTTTAATATTATGTGCTGCAAAGAGCCACAGGGGACACATTACAGATCAACCTGTGGCTTGGGCACTTAAGTCTGAGTATCACTGCTTTAAAACTTATTTTTGCAAATTGCATATTGTACCCTGCTGAACCGACAACTTCAGAAAGTTAGGCTTGAGGCATAATTCACTGAGAGAATTCACAAAGATAAATTGAGACCAAGAAATAAGCAATATTTAAAAAAAAAAAAAAAAGACAAAGTTACATTACTATTCTCAACATTCATATAATAACCCAAAGATGCATACATCCTCATACTTCAGGGCAAAACTCATTTCAGTTAGCATGTATTTGTAAAGAAACTTTGTATATAAATTGATTACTTCATAATTTTCTGTTACACAGTTTCTTTCACCTTCTTCTGAAACATCTTGGGGCTGACCACTCTCGAAAACAGGATACTGATTAGACAGACCACTGGTCTGATGTGGTAAGGCAGCTCATGCTCTATTACAACTAAAGAGCTACCAAACACAACTGCTAAATCCAAGTCAAATTGACCAGCCTTTCTAGTTAATAGCTTACAAATTCATGACTGCTTATGAAATAGAGACTGTATTGGAACTGATGGGTGATAACTGACTTCTAGCAATGAACAATAATAAAATATTCAGGATGATTATATTATATTTGTCTTTTGAAACCATTAACTCATCCAAAATAAAGTGGTGAAGTGGAAGGGTGAAGTAGCTTGAATGGTTTGGTTCTTTTGAAAAAGATTCCAAAAGGTATTACTGGACCACTGTTCCGCCTTTCACTGCACCCAAGGAATCTCACATCTGCAGTATCTCTGTCTTGAGGGTCCATAATGTCACCTTTTCTGTTTGATTTGTCCATAAAGCCACAGAGATTATGATCTTTAGGCAAGCATTGTCATCAACACGTTGAGACTCAGCTCCTCTATGAGTAAAATTTTCAAAAGCACCTAAGTAATGAAAATTAATGAGCAGCAAACTCTTAAGTGTCTATATTTCTGAAGGGGATTTCAGCATTTTTTGAAAGTTTTATTGTGTCTCTCCTTTTCACTGAACCTAATACTGTCTCATTACTTTCTAAACATTTGAAGCTTAAGCGAGGGCTCTGCAAGAGAAATGGAGGTTACTCACCTTCGTGCAGTAGCCGAAGTTCTTCGAGATGCGTGCTCCCGACATGCTCCACTTCAGGTGTTCACGCTCCGTGGCACCCCCGTTCGGAGATTTTTTCCAGCAGTGGCTCACGCAGCGGGCAGTTGACAGCGGCGTTCCTTTCCCGCCGTTGGTGACGTCAGCTGCTCGCACTGCCCGCTGCCGTTTCTCCTCAGTCCCTTTCTACCCCGGGAGTATCCTGTAACGAGAGAGAAAAAGAAACCCCCGAAGTAGAGGGGAGGAGGGTGGGTAGTGGAGCATGTCGGGAGCACGCATCTCGAAGAACTTCGGCTACTGCACGAAGGTGAGTAACCTCCATTTCTTCTTCGAGCAGTGCTCCCGACTGCTCCACTTCAGGTGATTTCAAAGCAGTCGTCATGCTATGGCGGTGGGCACTTTGGGGTTGCCCTCTGAACCGTGTGGAGTACTGCTTGCCCCAGGGCAGTATCCGAGGCTGTAATATTTTCCAATGCATAATGTTTAGCAAACGTGTCATCAGAGGCCCACGTAGCTGCTTGACAAATTACATGAAGTGGAATCTTGTTAATGAATGCTATGGATGATGCCATAGCCCTAGTGGAATGCGGACGGATTGTATCAGGTGGAGTCGCCTGTTGAATTGAATAGGCTGTACGAATACATAAAGCTATCCACTTGGATAGTCTCTGTTTCGAAATTGGCTGTCCTTGTGATCGTTCCGTAGTGGAGACACATAGCCGTGCCGATTTTCTAAACCCTTTTGTTCTTTCCAAGTAGTATGCTAGGGCTCGTCTGACATCCAAGGTATGAAGGACGCTCTCCCGTGGTGTGGAATGAGGCTTTGGGTAGAAGACAGGTAAGTTTATTACTTGATTAATGTGAAAGGATGTTGATATTTTAGGGAGGAACTTAGGGTGTAATCGTAGGGATACTTTATCTTTGTAGAAGATTGTGTACGGTGGATAGGCCATTAAAGCCGCTAGTTCGCTGACTCTCCTCGCCGACGTGATTGCGACTAAAAATGCCACTTTCATGGAGAGGTGCAACATCGAGACTGAGGCCAGAGGCTCAAATGGTGGTCTAGTCAGTGCCTTCAGGACCAAGGTAAGATCCCAAGGTGTTGCAGGAGGCTGAACCTGTGGAAATAGGTTGTATAGTCCCTGCATGAACCTCTTAACTACCCTATGGGCGAATATTGATACACCATCTACGTGGTCATGAAAAGTAGAGATAGCTGCTAGGTGCACTCTGATCGTGTTAGCCGTGAGATTTTTTCCCTGCAGGTGCAGCAGATATTCCAGGATCTCTGAGATGGGAGTCCTCACCGGTTGAACCCCTCGATCAATACACCAGGACGCGAATCGAGTCCATTTCTGCAGGTAAGAAGTTCTTGTAGATGGTTTCCTACTATTCAGGAGGATGTTGCGCGCCTGCTCGGAGCACTGGAGCTCTGTATGGTCGAACCATCGAGGTTCCACGCCATTAGGTGAAGTCGGTCTAAACTGGTGTGGAGACGTTTGCCGTGGTCCTGAAACAGTAGGTCTTTTACCATGGGTAATGTGATGGGTGACGTTTTGGACATTTTCACTAGTAGTGAGTACCACGGTTGACGAGGCCAAGCTGGAGCTATCACAATCACAGTTGCCCTGTCCTGTCGTATTTTGTGGAGCGTGCGGGAGATCATCGGAATCGGTGGGAAGGCGTAAAGAAGTGATCCCCCCCCAATGGGTGAGGAATGCATCCCCGCTGGAATTCGGGCCTATTCCCGCCCGAGAACAATAGCGACTGCATTTCTTGTTGGCTACTGTGGCGAACAGGTCCATGGTTGGTCGACCCCACTTGGCAAAAATAGCCTGGGTAATATCGTCCCGAAGTTCCCATTCGTGTTGTTCCGGGAACAGTCGGCTTAAGGAGTCCGCTAATACATTCTCTTTCCCCGGGAGATAACTCGCATGTAGAGATATTCCGTGAGTGATGCACCAATCCCAAAGAGACATTGCCTCCAGACATAGTGAGTGGGACTTGGTGCCACCCTGACGATTGACATAAAACATGCAGGACGTATTGTCTGTGCGGATTGTCACGTTCTTGCCTGTTATCAGTGGCAGAAACTGCAGGCACGCCTTCCGAACTGCCCTCAACTCCAGAAGATTGATGTGCAGGGACCGTTCTGACATGGACCATTTCCCTTGAGCAGTTTGCCCTTGACAGTGTGCTCCCCATCCTAGGAGGGAAGCATCTGTTGTGACAGTCACTTGAGGTTGGGGTGGGCTGAAGGAAACCCCCTGCGTCAGGTTCCCTTGGTCCGTCCACCAAGACAGTGAGTCTCGGACAATGTGAGGAACCACTAATAAAGTTGTAAGAGGCTGCCTCGCCCACTTGAAATGGCTGAGGAACCAGAGTTGTAGTGGGCGCATGTGCAACCGAGCGTTGTTCACTAGATAAGTGGTTGCTGCCATATGCCCTAACAGTTTCATCACTGTGTGTGCTGATACCACGGTTGAATTTTGAATACTAAACGCTAGTTGTTGCAGGTTCTGCACTCTGTCGGTTGGTAGAAATGCTGCTTGTACTACCGAATCGATTCGTGCTCCGATGAAATGTATTCGTTGTGTTGGAGAGAGAGTTGACTTTTCGTAATTTATGTTCAGACCTAGTGACAGAATTAGTTTGATGGTGGTCTCTAGGTCCTGAACCACCTACTGTTGTGAAGAAGCCTTTATTAAGAAATCGTCTAGGTACGGAAATATCTCCATGTGTCTCCGTCGTAGAAATGCTATTATAGGAGCCATGATCTTGGAGAATACTCTGGGGGCTGTGCAAAGTCCAAATGGAAGGACCGTGTATTGAAAATGGTATTGTAGGAATTGGAATCTTAGGAACCGTCTGTGTGGTGGGCGTATGGATACATGGAAATATGCGTCTTTTAGGTCGAGGGATACCAGCCAGTCGAATTGTTGAAGAGCAGGAAGGATGTTGCGCAAAGTCACCATCTTGAACTTCCTTACTTGAATATATTTGTTGAGACGTCTGAGGTCGAGTATTGGTCTCCATCCCCCTGTCTTCTTCTCTGTTAGAAAGTACGGGGAATAAAATCCCCTTCTCCTTTGCTCGATGGGAACATGTTCGATCGCACCTATGTGCAGTAAATGTTGAATCTCCACCCAGAGATGTTGTACATGAGCGGGGTCCCTGAAAAGGGACGGGGAAGGGGGTTGGTATCTGGGTCTGGAAGTAAATGGGATAGAATACCCATGTTGCACAATCTCTATGACCCATCGATCTGATGTTATCTGCCTCCAGACTTGGAGGAATGGTTGCAATCTGTTGCGGAAGATTAGGTTGTAAGATGGCGTTTGAGTAACATGTTGATCCTGTGGATTGGCCAGTCCCTCGACCTGACCTTCAAATTTGATGTTTTATGTTGCCAGGTTGTGGTGTTTGGTATGCCTGGTTTCCCTGTCTGCTCCTGCGCGGTTGTCTCGTCCTGTTTCTATAGGAATCACCTCTTCTGCTAGGTTGTCTCTGTATGTGTCTGTAGCCAGCAGGTTGACTCTTATAAAAAGTGCGGTTGTATTGCATGGGGTAGATCCCCAGTGTTCTTAAAGTTGCTCTAGAATCTTTCAACCCGTGCATAACCTGGTCTGTTGTCTTTTCGAACAGGTGATCTCTGTCAAAGGGGAGATCCTCAATTATCGTCTGCATCTGCTTGGGAAGATCTGCTGCATGAAGCCAGGAAGCGCGACGCATCACTACTGCTGTTCCTAATGTCCTGGCTGCAACATCTGCAGCATCGAGAGAAGCTTGAAGGGCTATTCTGGCCGCTAATAGTCCCTCAGTGGAAAGGGCATTGAACTGTTCTTGTTTGTCCTGCGCAATTGATGTCGCACAGTCTTTCAATTTAGTGTATAACTCATGAGTGTAATTTGCTAGCAAAGCTGTATAATTGGCTATTCTCAGTTGTAATGCTGCTGATGTATACACTTTCTTCCCCAATGCATCCAATTTCTTGTTTTCCCTGTTATTAAAAAAGAATTTGCGATTCGATTGTCTGTTTCTGTGACTCGCTGCTTCCACTACCAGTGAGTTTGGTTGGGGATGTGTAAAAAGAAACTCATTCCCCTTAGGCATGATGAAGTATTTCTTATCGACATTTTTGCTTGTTGGAGGAGTTGATGATGGTGCCTGCCAGATTTTATTTGCAGGGTCCATAATCCCGTTGTCCATCGGGAGAGCTAATTTGTGTGACCCCGTGGTCTGTAGTATCTTGTACAACTTATGTTGCGAGGGCTGAGCATCCTGTAGGGAAATCTCCATGGCTTCAGCTGCCCTTTTAAATAGCTCTTTAAACTGTCTGCTGTCATCCTTCTTGTCCTGAGAACTTGTGTCTGGTGAGGGATTGTCTGGCATTGCCATTGCAGTGATTGGCACTGCCCTTGTCGTTGCCAAAGGCTGATGCTGAGCCTGCACAGGCGCTGGAAAAGGAGCGCTCGATAGTAGTGGCAGGTTGTATTGCCAGGGTAAGTAATTTACACCCTGTTGTGGGGGCATCACCCATGGGGGGTAGAGCCAGGGAACAGCAACATTGGCAGCGTTGGTTATAGTTGGCGCTGCCTGTGGCACAGGTGAGTGACTCGGTGAGGGACTAGCTGATCTCGATAATGTAGAGGCTGAAGGCGATGCAGATGACTGACTTGTAATTGACGAATCTGTTTGAAATAAAGGCGACATGGGTGAGGAATGTATAGACAGATCGTCTGTCAGCTCCACGTGCCTTGATTTGCGTTTATGCTTAGTATGCCCTTGACTTGAACCAACTTCCTTGGTCGTAGCTGTCAGAGTTAGAGGTGATGTCTGTATCTGCCCAGCTAGTGGCTGTGCTGACTTCTGGCTGTCAAGGGAAATGACTGGTTGAGGACTCTGAAAATCCGGTACCGACATGGACAAAGGCAACGGTGCTGGGAACGGTGCCGGGAACGGTGCCACAGACACGCTGGGTACCGGTGAAGTGACAGGCACCGCAAGCGTCGGTACGGAGGTCGGCGCCGTGACAGCCGTCAACGGCGTTTGAAGCTGGAGCGGAGCCGTCAGCAGCGCAGAGCTGCTCTTGTAAATCTCCGGCTCCGCCGGGTTACTGGGCACCTGCTCTGAGCTGCGGTGCTTTTTCTTATGGGTAGTTTCTTCTCCTTTTTGTTTTTTTCTTTAATACTAGGGAAGACTCAGCGGACGCTCGCTTGCGCGCTCCCTCACCAGCGTGAGGAGAGGCACCGGGGTCAGACGCTGGTCTCAGGGAGCCTTCCAACAGGAGGAGTTTAAGCTTTCGCTCTCTCTCCTTTCTGGCTCTCGCTGACAAGCTCTTGCAGTGGCCACACTTGTGTGAAATATGTGCTTCTCCCAAGCACTTCACACAGGCACTATGCCCGTCTGAGGCAGGCATTGCCTCACGGCACTTTTCACAGCGCTTGAAGCCGGCTGAGCTCGGCATAGCGCTGATCGGAGGTGTTCGTCAATTTCACCCCGACAGTGATTTCAGCTCTTTATTGAGTTCTTCTTCTTCTTCTTTTTTTTTTTTTTTTTGATATCTGTGGTCTTCTTGGGGAGCCACCGCCGACTCTGTCCGGAGTCCAGGGCGGTAGAAAGGGACTGAGGAGAAACGGCAGCGGGCAGTGCGAGCAGCTGACGTCACCAACGGCGGGAAAGGAACGCCGCTGTCAACTGCCCGCTGCGTGAGCCACTGCTGGAAAAAATCTCCGAACGGGGGTGCCACGGAGCGTGAACACCTGAAGTGGAGCATGTCGGGAGCACTGCTCGAAGAAGAACAAACTGACTGCAACTCAAACCCTGTAAGAATAGTGATGTTTGTCTGCAAAGGGAAACGTTCCAAAGAACTGGTACAAGTGGTCTCTCTTGCATTTATTGAGTGTGTTTACACGTATTTAGCCAAAATGGCAATCAACCTTTGAGATTCACTGTTGATCTCTGATTTTCATATAGGAATTCCTCATGACTTGCATTTTTTTAATGTCTAGCCAGGATATGGTAACTACTCCTGTCAAGTGAGGTCTTCTTCACATTTCTTACCTTCAGAACAGACTACCGTAATGTGTTCTACTTAGGGCTACCCTCAAAATCTACCTGGAAGCTCCGGCTACAGTGAAAGTCACCTTGGACACATAATTCCTGCATACAAGTCTCCACAATGTTTTCTTTTTCACAGAAAAATGGCTGAACTGGGTCAGAACACTGGTCCATCTAGCCCAGGATCAAGTCCCTACACAGTGGCGAGTGCCAGACTCCTCAGAGGGAGAGAACAGAAAAGGGCAATTTAATCAAATGATCTGTCCTCTGTTGTCCAGTCCTAGCTCCTAGCAATCAGAGGTTTAGGGACACCAAAAGCATGGGTTTCCATCTGTGACCATTCCAATTAATAGCCACTGATGGGCCTACCCTCCATGAACTTACCTAATTCTTTTTTTAATCCAGATATATTTTTGGCCTTCACAGCTTACCCCAGCAATGAGTTCCACATGTTGACAGTGCATTGTTGGAAGCAGTACTTCCTCATGTTTAGTTTTATACCTGTTGCCAATTAACCTTCTGTCTTGGGTGACCCCTTATGCGAACATGACTGTACCCTTTTTTCCAAATAATTTATGAATATTTCCTCCATGTTAAAATGACTTGCATACTGAAGGCCAGATCATGGGCAACTTTCTGTGATGTATAAGCCAGTGCATAGTGGATTTACAAGCCACTTAACACAAATGAACAGGCTTCTGTAAGGGCATAGCCTACATCACAACGTGCTCTATCTTATAACCTACCTATCATGTAATTGTTTCCCAGCACATAAAAAGATACAATGTGTATACGCTGACGAAGTTAACACATCAGTAATTCAGAACCTTGTCTACAACCTAAGTGGCATGACAACCAAAATCATACAAAAGCAACTAACATAAGCACTTTAAGGGCAGGAGAACGAGGAGCTAAAGCAAACGGCGTGGAGCAGGCCACTGAATCCAGAACAGTGTGCCATTACAAGCAATAGAGTTGCAGGCTATCTAACTGTAAGACAGTTACTGTTCTGTTAGTAAGAGATATTGTCTCTGTAAAACACAGGAACCTATTTCATCAGTGAAAGATTGTGTATGTCACCAGGCCAATGATATATAAAATACATGGGCACTAAACAGAAGAAGTCTCACCACACAGTTCCAGAAGGTCAACAAATATGGAAAAAGGTCATCCTCACAGTCCCACAACGTAGGTCAAAAATAGTGGAATAGAACAGAAGCTGCCAAAACCCTCATACACAAAGAACAATAAATTCAAGGTATTGGTGGTGATTTTTAAAGCCTCTAACAGTCTTGGGCTGGGTTATATTCATGCTATAATTGCCCTGTGGCAGTTAGGATCAGCAGGAAAGCACCTGCTGTTGGTTTGTGGGTTTGAAATCTCTATAATCAATGGCAGGCCTCTCAGTTAAGGAAGTGAGCCTACCTTTTTTATTACTGACTAAATAAGAGGAAGGTTATTAATATTCCTGCAAGCACACCACCACTCATTCTCATTCTGCAAGCTGATAGTTTTGCAGAATAATGCATCTTTCTGGGTCTGCTGAACAAAATTTTTGTTGATTTCATGATCATATTTCGCTCAGACTCAGAGGGCTATATTCTTTGCCTACACACAGTACTTGATCTGATGGGGTTTTTATTCAATTAATATGAAATAACACATTTTTCTTAGTATTTCTAAACACTTCATAAAAGCAAGCTACTCTAAGTCATGAACTGTGTCTTTACACGTATCTACACAATGTCTAGCTCAGAGTCCCAAGCTGAAAAGGATCATTTAGATATACTGCAATAAACAGATAAAAATAGTGCAAAATAACTGTAGCACAATACCTGAACTGTCCAGCCCCAAGCGTGTCACCTGTAAAAAGACTGTTTCTGGCATCTCTGAGGTTCTCTCGGAGTTTCTTATCTAATTTCTAAAAAATGGAAAGCATCTTTTTACACAACTATGAGGTAAGTGATTCTCTCAATCATACTGTACAATGGACAAAGCTTAAGACAATTATGTACTGCTGTCTGATGTCTAGACAAAGGTTTTCCAAATTAACTTTAGTTTTTCCTGTTACTTGTGCTGTTGCTTAAGTCCCATTAACTTATTTTGTACACAGTTTCTCTTACTTGCCATATTTTGAACTTGACAGTTCTAGGAAGAGAGTCATGCAGGTTGCAAAGCCAGGCAATTGAAAAATCAGAAAATGCTGGAGTTATGGTTATCTGTGCAAACAGAATTCTGCTTCCCTTGTGTCCAAATTGCACACTGAATGAGGCAGGGATTTGGTGGAAAAAACTAGGATTATGTAATTAAACACTGTATCATAGTACCTATGCAAAAGTGGGAGAATTAGGTTTGTATGGACAACTGTTAATGTTCATTTCCCAGCTTTCAAAAAGCAGGTGTTCCCCATACAGACATTACTCTGTGTTTACACTGGTAGCTCTTTGGCCTTTTGCCAAAATCTTCATACGGCTTGGAAGTAAGATAAGGGAGATGTTGATTTTTAATAATTTCTTAGCAAAAGCGGAATAGAATTTCATGGAACTAAGAGGATGCATTTCTCTAGTCTGAGAGTTGTTTCCTCTTGCCAAATATCAGGAGTCTGCTATTACAAATAACTGATGTTTCTTATTGAAGCACACAAGAATATTTTTTAAGCAGCCTGTATGCAAGGATCATCTTTCACTCTTGCTAGGATCCTATAAACAAAAATTAGTTCAGTTCTATATTCTGTGGAAAATAACTCTGATGAGTTATCAATAAAGAAGTAAAACACTGAAGCTGTAGCCTTGTGAAACAGATGTGTGATTGACTAAAAAAGCAAGGAGTCTTGTGGCACTTAAAGACTAACAGATTTATCTATCGCATGAGCTTTCATGGGAGAAATTCCCACTTTGTCAGACGCTTTGGCGCGGGGGAACTTACAGAATGGGGATGAAAATAAATGCAGGGGAGTGTGAAACATGGGATCAGGTCATACTGCAACAGCAAAGCAGGGCATTTGTAAGGATTCAGACTCTAGGAAACAGCACATAGAGTGAGAGTGAAGTCAAATGATCTGTTATAATGTGAAAAGAATCCATAGTCACGATTAAGTCCTGCTTTCACGCAGTCTAATTTGCATATTAGTTCAATTTCGGCTGTTTCTCTTTGAAGTCTTGATGTCCCATTGGTTTTCTTGAGGACCATCATTAACAGATCATTAATGGAGTGATTAGCAAGACAAAAGTGCTCAGCAACTGGGGGATTTTTTGTCTTGGGATGTCTGATGTCAGTTTTGTGCCCATTTATTCTTCTGCGTAGGGACTGTCCTGTTTGTCCAACGTATAAGGTGCGGGGGCATTTCTGGCACATGATGGCATAAATCACCTTAGTGGATGAGCAGGTGAATGACACTTTCATGGAGTAGCTGGCTTGATTAGGTCCTGTGATGGTGTCTTTTGTGCACATATGCGGACGAAGTTGGCAGCGTGGCTTGTTGCAGGGATGTGTGCCTGCTTTAATGTTTCTGTAGGTAGGTCTGTAGTTGCTGGTGAGGAAATGTTGTTCTAAGTCACCCATAAAAACGTTGGCATAACGTTTCCTCAAGTCTCATCGCAAACCACCTCTCCTCTACTTACGCTACTTTGATGGCATCTTTATAATTTGGACCCGTGGCAGGGATGCTTTTGAAGATTTCCATAGCAATTTCAAGAATTTCCACTCCACAATCAAAATTGAGCCTCGAACACTCTGCACAGGAGATCCACTTTCTGGACACTACAGTACAAATTAGGGATGGACACATCACCACCACTCTATACCGAAAACCTATTGATCCATATAGTTATCTACATCCCTCGAGCTTCCATCCTAAATGCACCACATGATCCATTGTCTACAGCCAATCCCTAAGATACAACTGCATTTGCTCTGATCCCTCAGACAGAGACAGACATCTTCACAATCTCTATCAGGCTTTCTTAAAACTACAATACCCACCTGGGGAGGTAAAGAATCAGACTGACTGTGCCAGAGGGTACCCTGCAGTCAACTACTGCAGGAAAGGCCCAAAAAAGAAAACAACAGAACGCCACTGGGCACCACATACAACCCTCAGGTCAGACCTCTGCAGCAGATCATTAAGGACCTGCAGCGTATTTTAAAAGATGACCCCTCACTCTCTCTAGCCTTGGGAGACAGACTTCTCCTCACCTACAGACAACCCCTGAACCTTAAACAGATACTCACCAGCAACCATATGTGCACAAGACACACCATCACAGGACCTAATCAAGCCAGCTACTCCATGAAAGTGTCATTCACCTGCTCATCCACTAAGGTGATTTATGCCATCATGTGCCAGAAATGCCCCCGCACCTTATACGTTGGACAAACAGGACAGTCCCTACGCAGAAGAATAAATGGGCACAAAACTGACATCAGACATCCCAAGACAAAAAATCCCCCAGTTGCTGAGCACTTTTGTCTTGCTAATCACTCCATTAATGATCTGTTAATGATGGTCCTCAAGAAAACCAATGGGACATCAAGACTTCAAAGAGAAACAGCCGAAATTGAACTAATATGCAAATTAGACTGCGTGAAAGCAGGACTTAATCGTGACTATGGATTCTTTTCACATTATAACAGATCATTTGACTTCACTCTCACTCTATGTGCTGTTTCCTAGAGTCTGAATCCTTACAAATGCCCTGCTTTGCTGTTGCAGTATGACCTGATCCCATGTTTCACACTCCCCTGCATTTATTTTCATCCCCATTCTGTAAGTTCCCCCGCGCCAAAGCGTCTGACAAAGTGGGAATTTCTCCCATGAAAGCTCATGCGATAGATAAATCTGTTAGTCTTTAAGTGCCACAAGACTCCTTGCTTTTTTTGCTTTACTAGACAAACATGGCTACCCCTCTGGAAGTTGGCAAAATGCAAGTTACTAACTAAGTAACTAAAACCAACAGTGTTTTGTTTTGAATTCTTTCCTGCAGTCTCCAAGCTTGAGTCAGGAGTTCTGCAACAGCGGTTTTCAAATCACAGGTTGGGACCCAGTACTGGGTCAGAGACCCTCAGTTACTAGGTCTGGCACCTCCTGCTGCCACCACCACAAGACTGGATTGCATTGCTGAAAGATGTGATTGTTGGGTTGAGGGCATAAATGATTTTTTTCAACTGGGCCTTAAGAAATAAAAGTTTGAAAACTACTGTTCTAGAACACTCCCCTTTGCCATTTAGGGTAGTGGTTCTCAACCACTGGGTTGGGACACATACCCACACAGTGGTAAGTGTCTTATGGAGAACTGGGGAGATGGCTGGATTCAGCCTGGAGAGGGTAGGCTAGCATGCCCTGCAGAGTCACAATGTGTTGCGACCCACGGAATGTTGGGAACCACTGGTTTAGGGAGCCATCTGGGTCTTTTCCGTATTCCACCCCCTTTTAAAAAATAAAGAGGAAGGAGACTAATATAAGCAGCCAAGTAACCTAAGTTCCCACTCATAGACCTGAGCGGAAGATTCCTGCAGTGAGACATCAGATATTTGGGGTGGGCACCAGGAGGAGACTTCCAGAGCTGGCCTCAGCTGGCAAACAGGTAATGAGGGAAAAGGTTCGGCTAAAGAAAAGGAGAATGTAAAAGACAGCATTTATCTGCTATATTTATTCTCCAATTACTTGTGCTTACTATTAACTTACTTACAATTTACACACCCTCAAAATCCTTTTTTCTATCACTATTGAGCAAATTCTGGTTAGATTCTGAAATCCAAACAAGCTCATAAAAATTACAACAATTATAGTATGACTTTAACTATTTCCACAGACATTTTTACACAATCCTAACTACTGTCTTACACAGCAGGAAGGGATATGTTCTAAGGATGCTACGCCTGGCAGAAAAGAAGATGATGGACTGTATGTGCTGGAGAGGCACGTCCACTTCCACTCACCAGAGCCTGTTTTCAGAAGATTCCAGTGGGCATGTTATGTAACTTTTACAAGGAAGGTCTAGGAAAGTAATGTCAGAATGTAGAACCTGAACATTTTCTTTCCATTTTGTTCTTTGATGCTAAATGCTGGCGGTTATAAAAAAAATAAAAAAGCTACATTTATTTGAAACAATCATACATTTAGTATTTATAAAAACTCTTACCACTGCCACCATTTCTGCTGCAGTTCCTCTTGAACATCTGATTATGGGAATAGCTCCTATTAAAAGATATAATGACCTCTATTTACATTAAAATTAATATTTCCAGATAATAAATCATCACACTGGGACATTGTGGTTTTTGTTCTTAAAATAACTGATCTGGGGTTTCAAATTTTCAGAACAGGCTGTCTAAAATGTGCACAAAATGGCTTTAGTCATCATTATGCACAAGACTTAAAAATGGTTTATATCAATACATTTAAATAAAGTATTACAGTAAGAGTGATCAATACTTAAAATCACATTTTATATATAAAAATGTAATATGTATTATCTACTATACTAATTTGCTAAGTGCGTGTGTGCGTGATGTGAAGTGCGTCATGTGACAGACCACTGTGATGTCAAAAGTAAGTCAACAAACTGCTCCTTGGGAGCACTTGGTCGTGTCACCTCCGACATCACAATGGCCTAGTAGTCTTGGCATGGCACAGATATATAACTTATTGTAGCTGCATACCTCATTGTAATTCATAAAGGTGAAATGGCTGAGAATTTAAAAACTGGACAGTAACAGCCAGTGAAACCCCAGGATGGTTCACTCTGGTGACACGGCTGCGCCTTTGGAACATGTCAAAATTATATGCTATGCTTTCAGCCGTTTCCAATATTTCCTGCTGACTCTTCAGACAATTGTATGTAATGTTCACTTGGGAAGAAACCATGAAAATCTGAAAGTTTACAGGAAAGATGCGAACTACCAAGGAAAAGTCTTAGCTGACCATAGGACTTCTGCAAAAACTTCCTTACTAGGCGAGTGGTGAAGCATTGGAATAAGCTGCCTAGGGAGGTGGTGGAATCTCCATCTCTGGAGGTGTTCAAGTCCCAGCTGGACAAAACACTGACTGGGATGATCTAATGGGAGTGGTCCTGCTTTTTTTTGGCAGGGGGTTGGACTAGATGACCTCGTGGGGTCCCTTCCAACCCTATGATTCTATGACTATTAATTGATTAAAATAAATAAATATTCCATAAATTCCCTTTTGAAATTCCTCTGTCATTTTTGACAGGTCACAGCTAATATATAAATAAAAGCAGTATACTGACAGTCAGAGATTGCCAACCAAAATGTTAAAAAACCAGCTCTCTCACCTATCTCATATACAAGTAATAAATCTTAAGAATTTTTTAAATAGTTTATGGTATTTATAGTGCATTTACTTTTTCATTTTTCTTTCAACAAGCAAATAGATTAGTCAATTTTGCTTTTGCTCATTTATTTCTGCCTTTGATATGTTCTCTTCCATTACCATAATACCTCAATATCTCA
The DNA here is from genome assembly GCA_007922195.1 of Podocnemis expansa. Lineage (NCBI taxonomy): Eukaryota > Metazoa > Chordata > Testudines > Podocnemididae > Podocnemis > Podocnemis expansa. The sequence goes on from ML681963.1 coordinate 70,680,730, forward strand.
GTTGCAGCTCACTGAAAACAACTATTTATTCATTAAAAGAAGATTCTCCATTGGCATTTCAGGCTTCAATGGTCATACACTGAATTTTTAAATACATGAAAGTTGAAATACTGTACTTGAAGATTTAAGGGACTCAACAAATTACACTTTAATTTTTATCAGAGAAACTAAGGCATTCAAAAGGTTCAAAGCATTAATCTCTGCTACTCAAGAAGCTACAGTTTTAGGTAGTGAAAAGGCAAGTAATGGGAGCTAGGTTTTCAGTGTTTATGATTTTAAGCTTGTAAAACTGTATGCACTGAATGGCTAAAAACATGGTCCTGTGTACCTTTCAATGATTTCTTTGACAGTTAACCAGTCATTAATGGCAAACATTAAACAGCATACAAGATATGAACAATAACATTTATATTTACCAGCAAAAACCCAGACACTCTCTCAGACTAAGAGATGTTTATTTAATTGGTGGTCTTCAAGACTGGTTGGTTGTTATGGCAAAAAATAACAGTCATTTTATCGTTAGAAAATGAGAAATCAATAAATGTACCTTATATTTTACAATATAAATTATTTAAACCAATTAATATTAAATATTTAACAATTAATATTTTAACAAAATTTAAAACACTCCCTGACCAGGCAAGTTATGGTGTAATTAACTATGAATTTTTAAATGAAAAATATTAAAGGTGCTAATTTCAAAAGCATCATGAAACACTGACACACAGGCATTTTAACAATGACTTGAATAGTAGCAGATTTATGCCTTCAATGAGACCTTTTGAAAAGCCTACCTTAAAAGTCATGTTTTACACCACAGATGTCATGACCATGACAAACAGAGAGGTTTAGAAATAGGTTTTTATTAAATCTACAAAAAAAAAAAAAAAAAAAACCTAGGAAAACCTGTCACCTTCCCAATCAAACTGTGTAGGATGTGACTGAAATAATAAAGTAAAGGTTGTTATGACTATGAGTTTGAGTTCAAAGAACTCTTCTGTGAGCTGTGAATTACTCCCACAAGGGTTTAGGACAGGTCTACACTACAGAGTTTTAACAGCAAAAGTTTTGCTATTATACAGACAACACTATAATTATAGTATTGGGTAATGTACACACAGCCATCCTTTTGCCGTTGAAGTATGTCTACACTAGGACCACTTGCAACAGCAAAAAAGGCTTTGTGGGGGGAGCCGAGAGGTCAACTTTTCAGTGCCCTAGAGAGGGAGCTGCCCCTCTGAGACCCAGACATTGTGCCTGGTCCCCACAACATTCCTGCTGCTGCCAAGAGCTGGATCCCTGGCAGCTGAGTGGCTCCAGCCACCAGGGGTTCCCAGCTGTAACGGGGCTGCATGGCTTCAGCCACTGGGGCTTCGGTCCCCATTGGTAGGGGTTGGAGCCACTGGGTACAGAGGATCACTGGTGCCAGAGGGGCTGAAGGCACCAGGGCTTCCTATCCCCCACCGCAGCCCCCCCCATGTCAATTTCTATCAGAGCAGTGAAATTGACTTATACCATTACTTTTCAGTTTCCCTGAAATTGTCAAGTATGACAGCTCCAATGTCCCCCAGTGGCCTTGACTGCCACTCTGTGACATTTCTGGAGGCTACTAAAGCTGAAGAAAAATGACCATCATACACACACCCTCTTTTGTGCCAGAGGATTTGTGCAAAAGAGGCTGTTACTCTTGCTAAGGTAGTATTATTGTTGTGCCAAAACGGGAATTTTGCTGCACCAATAAGCCTTCAGCTGTGTACGGTGAGCTTGTTTTGACGCAAAGTCAAGATTCTGTGTCAAAACTTGCTAATGAGTACAAGGCCTTAGTGACTGGTTAAAACTTACAAAGAAAACAGAATGCAGAAGCCTTGCATTGACCCTGCTTCTTCTCTCTTGCTACATATGTGGAAAGTAAGAAAATTCCTAGATGTAATTAAAAGTGCAAATCTCTGATAAGTAACAGCACATTGAGAAAGATACTGGAACTTGTAAACTTACCAAGTGTAACAAAAAAGCAGAAAAGACTGTCAACAATAGTGTCCATAATGTTCTCCATTTCAGTGTCTGTTATATCTGGTCTGTTAATGGCTAAAACATTGTAAAATGGAAGAAAAAAAAGTGGAGTTGCAGTCTAAATCAACCTGTACAACATACAACATTCACAGGAAGGAAGTCTCTTACAGTGGGCAAACACTGACTGTTAGTCGTCAACACTGAAGAAATGACCAAAGTAAGAACAGCTGCGATAAAGGCTCCATTTAATACTTCTACTCCTGCTGCCAATTTTTTTTTTTAAGTCACAAGTAATGGAAAACATTAAGAAATTAGTTTTGCTGCTCAGATCAAAACCCACGTCCACTCTTCATCCATATCTCTTACACCAGGGGTCTCAAACACACGGCCCCTAAAGCTATTTCCTGCAGCCTGCAATGACACTATTTTTACCAGTATTTGCAACATTGTATGAAAAGGTTTCAGTAGTGCGGCCCTCGGACTAAAGTGTTTAGTCCTCATCTGGCCCTTGTGGTATTTGAGTTTGAGACCCTTGTACGTGTGTAAAACAGAAATGCAGATAAATCTTCTCTATCAGTGCTTAGTGTAGCAGTACTAAATTTTATCTTTAACTAATAATTCTGGTTCTAATGTAAGCAATCTATTAGAAGCCTGGATATCAACTTCTGTTTATTTAGGATGCTATGGTAACAGTCATCATTTTGCACAACAAGCCTAAGCTGGTTAGGTGTACTTTTTCACCTTGGACGGTGGAATGGGGAAAGATATTGAAATTAATTTACTCTATGTTCATAATATCACAAAAGAAATCTACAGAATGCTATGCAGCATGAATTTTGAAATTAAATTAATTTCAGAACTTAAGCAAAAAGCTAGGTGGATTCATTCTAAAATGTTGGTAGGGAAAACGTATATACTGGCTGGTCACTGTTTGAAGACACAAAGGACTTCTGTCAGAATTATAGAGACATCTTTTTCTTTTCAGTCTCCTCAGCAGATCACTTGTTACAAGGAAAAAAACACTATACTTTAGTTCCGTAAAAAACCGCAAAAGCAGCAAACACACACCTATACATCAGATCTTTAGGTGCTTTTGTTCAACAAGTGACTAATACTGGAACAAACAGGCAAAATACAAACAAGCATATGACTAATGAAGACTGACACTACAAATTGATTTGTTTGCCAATTTCTGTGTTGGTTCCAATTCACTGGATTCTGGAATAAGTGTGTCTACACAAGGTGTTATTCAAGAAAACCTGCTCCTGAATAATTCCATACGAAAATAAGCACTGAGAGCATGTGCATATACCATAAAACCTACATAGTAGGTTTTACTATTTGATCTATTAAATTCACTTTTTTAAAAGAAATGTTCAATATTATTAAAAATGTCTGTATTTAAATGAGCATTCTTTCTTCACTAAGAAAAGTATACTTAGACTCAAGATCAGAATACCAAGTGGTTAAGACATTGGATTTAAGAATCTATTAACATGAATCCACATAGTTTTGAACCCCACTTCTAATACATTCTCGTTAGATCAGATTAACTGACCATAGAGAACTCATCTGACCTTAAAACAGATAAAGATTTTAGATTTATATATTTGTTAAACTGGAAATCCTCACTTACAGAACTAGATTAAAATCATTATATTATTTTTACTTCAAAATGATCTTACAGTTTAGATATGCAATGGTAACAATGTTATACAAATGGAATTTTACCTACCACGATATGAGATAAGCTCCTTATTTTGATTACACAGTACAAACATATCATCTTCCAAAGTAATAAAATTGAGATATTGATCGAAGACCTACAAATTAAGGAACAAAAATGTAACTGATTTTAAAAAAGAAATTAGTTCATGGAGGATAGTTCAACCCAGAACTATTAGCCAAGATGGTCAGGGATGCAACTCCATTCTTGGGGTGACCCTAAACAAGGCCTCAACAAATGCATGTTTCTGGTCACCACTGTGACCAGTTTTAGTAGCCTGTTGCCTAGCTCCACTGCAGAAATGTAACGGAGGAGTGCCCTTTGGCTGGTGCCTAGCTGTGAGCCAATTTTGTCCATTCCTGCCCTAAATCTTTCAGTAGCAGAAGCAAGGAGGGGAAGACAAAGATGGATCACTCCAACTGCCCTGTTGTGTACACTCCTCTGATGTTCTGGTACTGGCCGTTGCCAGATACAGGATACTTGGCTAGGTGGACCATTGGTCTGATCCAAAATAGCAGTTCTTACATTCCCATGACAATATGTACAATATACTAAGAATAAATTGTGAAACTGTCTTGTACTACACATATATGCCTGACTTGTAGCACTTGCCTTACACATATATTCCTAACTTGTTAGCACTTTAATCTGGAATTAAACAGTATAGTATTTACAGCATAATTCATAAGGTCTGACACTCAAACAAACAAACAGAATAAAATACAACTACAGATGAAATATCTTAGAGTGTGCTGTTCAGAAAAATTAAGAGGAAGCTACTATTAAGTATGTCTAGGGCATTAATCTACTAATAAAAGCTGTAATATAAAGACCTGGCTTTGCCTTTTCTTGAGGTGCTTAGCCCTCAATCTGACCGAGTTGAAAGATGTTCATCTTCACAAAATGATGAAATAATGTCAACATAATCATGAATTTGATACACAACACTTTGTTTATTCACACTTCTAGAAAAAAGAATAGAAAATACAAATATCTGGATAATATGGAAAAGGGACAAAACAGATTCCCAAGTACTGAAACCAACGCAGCTATGCCAGGCCTTCACAAATCTTTTTCTGGTCACCATGGCAACCAGTGTTAGTAGCCTGTCACCTATCTCCACTGCAGAAATGTAATGGAGGACCAAAAAATTGGACCAAAAAATTGCTTGTAAAATTGCTGGTACCTAGCTGTCAGCCAATTTTGTCCACCCTGAACTATACCAATTTACACAAGCTCGGGATGAGGCTAGGAGAGCTTAGTAGCAGTATTTAATCAGATTGAATTAAAAATGTGATAACTTCCTCTCTCTCTCTCTGGTTGTAAATTAAAAAAACAAGCAGAGAAAGTGAATCTGATTTGAAATATGAAAGGAGTTCTTTAGAAACATACAACTTTGATATCTCTGTGGCACATGCAACTAAAAATATCTAGAGAATGTTAAGTCTTTATTCCGAATTTCCTGGCTTTTTACAATTTAACAGATAACTTTAAATGTAATTCGTACTATATGGATTGTCTGTTTCTGTGCAAAATGGATTCTCTATTTGCAACAAAGACTGCAGTCACAAGTTATTTATATCAGTCTGGGAGCAGATTAATGAAGCTAGAAGGATATGGCATTAAGTCAGCCCAAATGAAATGAAAATCTGCATTTTATTACTACTTATTTGGTAAATGTTTTGTGAAACATTTAAAAAATGTGGCAAATGTAGAATTTTTAACTGTGAAGATCCTTTGATATCACAGAATACATGAATTTCTTACCTTTGCTACTTGTGTTACTGCACTAGCCCCTAAGGCAGCATTTGCAATGTCTTCCAGTTTACTTCTTGAAATAGCAGAAATGAAATTTAAATAATATGATTCATAAAGCTGATTTCGAAGATCCTGAAAGCAAGAGTTAATAGCTTTTTATTCTGAATAAGTAATTAAAAGCATATAGCTAAGAATGAAGATATGTCTTAAAAATTCAAGAATGTTTCTACATAATGTTCTAGTTATCACTGAAATTAAATTATTTTGGTATGCTTCGATGACTGTGGATACCTAAAAACACTGTATTGTGTACTATCTGATTGTCGGATGCAGGGTTAGTTGTGAAATTAAAGATCTGACGTTACCGTAAGATTGGTTAAGAAAGTTATGTATTTGCTGAAAAGTACAAAAAGGTCCTAATCATCAAATTAAAAATCCATGGTGAGTATAAGAAGTTAAAAAACTGCAACAGTAACATGGGAAGGATGCTTGGTTCAAAAACAACAAAAGAAAAGGCTGCAGTAATAAGAAACAAAAACTGTCTTAAAAGAAGCATGCACAAACCTTTCGTTGTTCTACTGGTAAGCAAGAAGTGGGAGGACATAAGAAAAGGAGGACTTGCAGGAAAGAATGTACCAAGCATAAACTGCCTAAATTGAGTTTTTCCTAAAGCTAGCAAGACAGCAGAAGGATATCAGAAGAGCCATGAATCTGAAGGGTCTTTATTAACCACACTGGGGGAAGCCCTGGTCTGGTCCATCTGTGAGTATAACTTAGATGTGGCCAAACTGCAGCTCTTCAAAGAAAAAGTATGGCTTGCTGGCAGGGAGCTGCTTCAGGCTGGGGGAGTTAAAATCTCTGGCCTGTCAAGCATCCCTGCAGCCAGCAGCTCAGAGGAGAGGCGGGGAGGAGGAGCAAGTTGGCAGGAGAGCTCAGAGGAGTGGTGGCAGCTGGGGAGCAGGGAGCAACAGCCAGTAGCTCAGAGGAAGGGCAGGGAGGAGGAAGCTGACAGCTTGGGGGGGGGGGTGCAGAGTACTGAGCAGCAGCCTTGGCTCAGAGAAGGGTTGTGGAGGAGGGACCTGGCAGCTCCGGGAAGCGATGGGGGTCGGGGTCTTAGGGCAGAAGGGAACTTTAGGGAATGAATGCAAAGAGGACAGTGACTGAGGAGATCACAGAGGAGACAAGCTGTTAGGGACATACAGACTAAAAAATTATTGTTAGTTATTTTCTGTTTCAGAGATTTCAGTGTGGATTTTATTTTGCTTTATTTATTTTTGTGTACTTTGCATTTCTTTTCTCTCTCTTTTGGTCTGGTTGGTTTGGGTGGGTTTGTTTATTTGTTTGGTTTGTATTTACCTTATACCATATGCCATAGCAGTCTCAGTCCTGTCCACAGCACTTCACAAACTTAGGGGTACCACATGCACTCCCTTTAAGTATGGTAGTCAGGAAAACAGGTTAAAAAGTCTTCCATTGTACCAGAAGGAGAAGGAGTAACCCAATGAAGAAGCCTACTCCTTCTTGCCAACTCTACAGAAACTTTTAGATCAAGCTCTGGGCTGTTAAACAAGCAGTGTTGTGGAACTTTCAAAAACTAACCCATTTATTTATCACATTTCTCCCATGAAAGCTCATGCAATAAATAAATGTGTTAGTCTTTAAAAGTGCTGTAGGACTCCTTGTTTGTTTTGCTGAACTAGACTAACATGGCTACCTCTTTGGAGCTCTGGACAGTTGAGGCTTTTCAGAGACATTGAGGAATTGGAACTAGGAATGAGCTGTTTTCCATAGCATCCTCCTCCAGAATTATTTTATGCAGAATCTTATTCCACAAAACCAAGCCTGTTTTGAAAGACAAATGTTGGGCCATGCATGGAGTAGGAAAGTGTCTCCCAGGACAGTTGAGTTGTCATGGGAGACAGGACCAATGTTCCTTCTAAGCTGATGATGCAGCTGAGCAAGTTATGGATGCATCTGGGGAGCCAATGAGCAGGGGCCTGTCACCCGGTTGGGGAACCACGAGGGAATTTGCTCAGCTGCATCCAAAAATTGCTCAGCTGCATCCTCAGCTTAGAGGGCACACTGCAGGGAAGGGCAGCATGGTGCAAGACAGCAGGAGAAGCGAGCAATGGTCAGGGACAGCAGAGAAGCAGTAGCATGGTAAGAGACGGCAAGGATGTGGCAAGGGGGGGGGGAGCGAAGCATGGTCAGGGATGCTGTGGCATGTTTAGATTTTCTCATAGGCCCCAATGCAGCTTATTCTTTTGTTAAAATTGTGTTTTATAAGTCCTAAACATGACATGGAATACTGAGAAATGAAAATGCAAAGGAGAAAAGTTTAAAAGTGAATGTAGATTACTTTCAATTTTTAGCACAATTTACTGCTGTGAAGCATTGTATTCCATAATGAAATCTGTTAAATCAAAACATTGTGCAATACTTAGAGATCAGCACCTGTGAGAGCTTCTACGTACTACATTGACGAGTTACTGCCCACATTTTTAAAAATTTGTAACCAGCCTGCAGTACTCTACATTCAGCAACAGCTAAGTATTTACTGTATATGCCTAGTTTTCACGGTAACCTTAAGTAATTCTTAGAATCTGACATTAATAAGATCAATATTTGCCCTCTTTTTACGATAAAATGAAGGTAAGCAATAAATTTTAAGCTTAGTAATTCTGGAATAGGGAAAAGTATGTACTCATATGCCTCAGTGCAGCTCTTGAGGGTTTAATAATCGACCTGTCCAGCTCTTGAGTTCCATAAATTTGGCCACCCCGGGATAACTGATCATACACTTACAGATGTATGCATTTTTTGTGGCAAATGTAGACTATTACAAGCAGTATATTAAAATTTGAGACAAGGTGCATTCATAAACTCAGATGAATTAGATATGGACTCCTGTTTCAAACATTAAGTGTGCAAAGCAGTTACCTGGCACATTCTGTCAATATTTTCTTCTGTTGGCATTACAAAATATATTGCCGGAACATCTGGAATAGGATCTCGATCAGAATGCAAAAGCCTACAAGAAAATGAAGACTAAGTTAGTTTTCTAGTGACTGTTGCATCTCTTCCTAGTCACTCAAAATTATGAACAATGGAAGATAAAATGTTTAGTTTTATAAGGATGATCCAATTTTCTAGAATTTCTCTCTCTTCTGTGAAGTTTGATTTCAGCTATATCAACATACAGAAAAACAGTCAGTTATTTCAAAAATTAAAAAAAAATTCTTGCTAGACTAATCTTAAGCCTAATTTAACAGTTGAGAGCTCCAGGGTAGCAAGAGGACACTGCTAAGTTCTGTCTCTCTGGTATGAAGGGTAAGAAAGAATGGAGAGGTGGTTGGGCCCACTTAGTCCTTTATGGGAACCAGGATGAAATGTCAGGGCCTAGAGCATGGGTAGCCAAACTATGGCTCATGAGCCACATACAGGTCTTTCCCAGTTAAAGTATAGCCTGTGGAGTCCCCTCCATTCTCTGTCTACCACACTTGGGTGGGGAGCTCAGTGCTTCTGCCCTGCAGCAAGACAGTGGGGTTAGAAGAGCCTGTCCAGAGAAGTGAGAGGTTGCTGGGGGTTGGGGGAGGGGTGTCAGTAAATTTGGCCACGTCTGGTATAGAGGATGTATGCACACTCTCCACATACTCTCCAACCAAAAAAATGCTCTCTCAGGAACATGCAAATACAGTGGGCAAATACCTGAAGAAGAATACTGGATTATTTTATTTTATTTATTTGAGAGGGAGCCCCTCATCTTCCACCGAGAGGGAAATCCTTCCGACTACTTTGATAATTTCACCCACCCTTTAGCCAAAATATTCCCATTGAATACTGGGCAGAGTAAGAACAGAATCAATTCAATTTTTAATAGCGTTTTTGTATTTTGAGTACTGATTCAATAGACTTTACATGTGATTTTTCAGAAGATACATGACAGGAGAATTTGATACATGGTTTGAAGAGTAAGTAAACAGACAGAACTTCCAAATGTATGTACATAACACTCACAGATGCAAGGTGATGCCCAGGTCTCTCAGCTCTTTTACTGACAGCAAAGGAGAGATTATATCTTGGCCAAATCTGTCGTAAATGAGAACCTATAAAAACAGATGGATGTTAAAATATTTCTTAATTTACAAGACTTCACGTTTTAAATGTTCACATTTTTTTTTACCCCTATCGTTACTGTTTGCTAAGAGACTATGAAGCAAAATAAAACAAATAAGCAGCTTAAAAGATGGTGAACTGTTTCCAGAATCAATGCCTCATGTCAAACAGGAAGCTCTATCTCTAGAAGAATCAATCACCTGAAGTGCAAAATTGTCACAAAAAGCAAATGACTCTGACCTGAAAAAAGAAACATGGTAATACAGGACTGAGTGAAAGAAGAGAAGGAAAATATCATTCATGGGGGATTAAAGTTATTCCAAAATGACAAACTGAAAAAAAACAACAGTGAAGGTGTTTTGAGTTCCATATGCTCTAAATTTACTAGTTTAAAAATTCAGTTTCTTCCTTTGAGTTTCCTTCTCTTTCCCATTTCTATCTCATTCTGAATTTTTGCCAGTACTTCGTACCTGCATGCTTCAATAAGTCCTAAGCTTCTTCTACTTAATATTTTTCAGGCTCTTTTTTAAAATACATGATAGGTTTCCCTGGAACTTCAGTTAGGTACTATTTCCTTAAGACTTTGTACTTTTAAACATGTTTCTTTTCCATCGACTAGTGTGTACAGTGGGGACCTGTTAATATGCGGGTGTTGGGGGACAAGCCACTATGACCGAGCGTTAAACGGGTTGCACGTAAATGGGCCCAATGTTCCATCTAAGCTGTGCATGCACAGCAACAAGTGCTGACCAGCGCACAGATCATTGCTGGCAGCGCAGAGCTGGCAGCCAGGGACCCTCGCCGAGCGTAACACATCTTTCCACAATGCTCATGAAAAGAAAAAGGCAGCTCTCACAAGGCTCACTTCATGTGTTTCCATTTGCTGGCCAACTTCTGGTTGTAGGCACCGCGCACTACTGAGTCCTGTGCATTACCTTCTTGGCTTCAGGGGACATGATCAGAGCATGCGTTTACCAGAACCGTGCACAAATGGTTTGCACACTAATGGGTCCCCACTGTACACAGGATAAAAACCCTTACAGAGTAAAAAAAAAAAATTTAAGTACCAGAACAGCACAAACAATTTTGAAAATGCAAAGAAGAAAAGGCAAGACATTGCTTAAAGATAATTAGACAGTCTGATAAGATACATTGGCACTTTACACTGAACAAGCTTCAGTTTTTCCTGTGTACAATGCCTAAATGCATCACTTCATAATTTAATGTATGTATGTCACTGGAAAATTGACCTGAAAAAGGTGAACTTTTCATAACAGTTTTACAAATGATAACTGGTGAAAGTAATCAAACTGTGAGCAACCAAGTGCCTAGATTAAAATTAAAACTTTTAAAAAGGCAATTTATATACCATCAACAACTTGTTAACATCCAATTCCCAATTCTAATCTTTTGCTCCAGTTTTGTAGTCAGTTTTAAAATGCAAAGAAATCAAACTATTTTAATATTTTAAAAAGTCCCAGCCAAATAAAGAGAAAATGCCTATAAGACATTAATTTTCAAAAAGCATGATAAAGCGTTGGAAACTTCAGGTTACTATTATACTATACCAGAAACACTTGGTCTGTTGGTTGCCTAACAACTACCAGATTTTTGCTTCCAGTTGACTAACTTTTTACTTAGTCAAAGGAGCTTCTCTTACCTTCCATACTGGTTCTCCTGTACTGTTTTTAATATGAGGAACATTAAAATTCAACATACGCTTCAAGGCCACTGAAAAATAACAAGATCAAAACATTTCATTATTATTATGTTAGTTATATTTTTTTCCTTGATAACTAGAGACCAACAAACAAGGAATCCTGTAGCACTTAAAGACTAACAAATTTATTTATTGCACGAACTTCATGGAAGAAAATCCCTCTTCGTCAGATGCTCTGAAGATGGGGCAATTTACAGAATGGGAGGAAATAAATGCAGGGAAGTGTAAGTCATGTGCACAGGTCACACTGTAACAGCAAATCAAAGCAACTGTAAAGACTAAAACACTGGGAACAGCATATAGAGGAAGATGAAGCCAAAGTGGAAATCCAATAAATAAATTTTAGTCTAAGTGCCACAGGACTCCTTGTTTGTTTTACTGAACTAGAATAATACGGCTGCCCCTTTGGAACTTGTTGAGACCAAACATATTTACAAAAGCATTTGTTGTCCTTGTAAGTTACTTCAGTATTGATTTTTGCCAAAGGTTCAGTAAAAGACGACTTTTTTTTTACTCCTTTTTTCCATTTAGTCTTTGAGTCAAGTGACAAAAAAAACCAAAAACTGATCTCCAGCTGAATTTAATTTCTGAAGTTCAGCTAGCTATTGTTGAAATAAAGATGAGCAGGTCCTTAAAACATGAAGGCAGAATCTCTTTTTCCTATTACGGGGACAAACTGAAGGCAAGGGAGAATTTTATTAATTAAAACACATGCCAGAATGCTGCACACGACTTAGCTCATCTCTGCTCATTAGATGTATAGCTTCTCCAGTCTCTGAGTAAATCTGAATCTTTTAACAAGCAAAGATAGCTTTCCAGCATTTCCTATACCAGGAAGAAGAGCAAATACATGGGCCAAAGTGTTTCTTTAGCTAACAGACTACAATAACTCAAACAGATGGTGGGCATTGGCATATTGAAAACTTTGGAGCACACTGAACTGTGTGCACCTTTAAAGGAAAAAAATAGCAACTTAAGTTATGGCAGGTAAATTTAGTTAAATGACATTAACTAAATTAGTTAAATGAAATAAGATACTAATAAATTACTGTAGTTTACATTGATAATAAATTCATACATTGAAAAATGCTTAATTTCTGACCCAAGCAACAAGTCAAATTTTAATATGGGATTAATCATTCTGGTAAGGGCACACTAAAATAAATCTGACAAGAATAAAAGAATCCTGAAAAGGATATGGACAGAGGAGCTCTTTTTACCACCTCGGATGGAGCCATGTAAGTAGAGCCCTACACATCCGCCGGTATCTGCTTCATATCCACAGGTATCTACATCCACTGGTCTCAATGCAGATATATGCAAATATATTTTTGCAGATTCCATGACGGATGTGGCTGGATATAAATAAAACCTACCAGGCTACCAAAAGGCAGAGCTTTTGCTGGCAGTGGTAGGGGGACAAGTGTCAGTGTAGATGCTGTATCCCCATAAACCAGTGGAGGGGCTGTTATTCTTGTCAATTTCACAGTTCAACTAGAGCAGTGAAATCGAGGTGCATGCTTTGGTCTGGAAGGCAGGCAGGCAAGCAGTAAGCTTGACATCTGCTGTCTGAAGCTTGCCCAGTTTGGGTGGCAGCAGCTGCAGCCCCTCCAGGGCTTGCCGCATTCTTGGGGGGCAGCAGAGCTGTATCTGCCTTGGAGCTTGCCATGGACCTGGAAGGCAACAAGGTGCAAGTAGCTTCAGCTCCGCAGGATGCCAGCAAACCCCAGCAGTGCTGCTGCCTGGGATCTCTTCATTGCCAGGCGGCTGCCACTTGGGACATGGCAAGCACCTGAGCATCTGCAGTCCAGCTGCTTCATGGGACGCTGGCAAATCCGAGCTGCAGCTGCCTGGTGGCTTGCTGCTCTGGGACAGCAGTGAGGCTGAAGCTGCAGGGTTTGGCAGCATGGTGAGTGTCTGCAACCTTGCAACTACAAAATGCCTGCAAGCCCTCAACAAGCAGCAGCCCATGGTTTGATGGGGTCTGGGTGGCAGCTGCCTCAGGCTCGTGGGGGAGAGGCAGGGAGGGTCACCAGTGGCAGTAGGATATGCTGATGTCCCAGGAGGCAGCAGGGTACATGTGATAGCAGCCCTGCGGGATGCCCACAACAGTCACAAGCCCCAAAGCAGCAGCAGTCCTGCTGCTGCCAAAGTCTCCCAATCTCCTACCCCTAGCTCAGTGCCAGATTTAGGCAAGAGTCAAGGCTTAAGGCCTCACCTGATGAGGGGCCTCTAAATATGCTGGAGATAGCTATGAAGATTTATCATAATTGAAAATGATAATGCAAATATGGCTTTTTGCAAGATGTACGCTTTCTTTAGTTTTTTTGTTGCATCTCTACTTATGTACATATGCAAATATAAAAGTTCATCATTTATTTTTTCATTACCTTTCTGTTATAACGTAATACACTTTTTTCCTCTTTATTTTTTATGGTATGGGGCCTCTGAATCTTGACACAGCTTACGGCCTCAGCATGTTTTAATCTGGCTAGAGCCCTGCACAGATACAAATAAGTGGATCCGTATCCAACCTGCATCTGCAAGAAATAGCCCGCAGATATCCGTGTTGTATTCACAGATGTGGATATCCGCATATTTACAGGGCTCTAGCTCTGTGCAGATAAAAATACGTGGATCCGTATCAGATCTGCATCCGCAAGAAATGGTCCGCGGATGTGGATATAAGGTGGATATCTGTGGATTTGCAGCGTTCTAAATCTGGCCCTTGGCCCAACCCACTGTTTGACAGGGGCTTGCTGCTAGGCTTGCAGGCATCCTGCAAGGCTGCAACCACCCACCCTCCTGCCACACCATATGGCTGCAGCCTTGCTCCTGCCCCTGGACCCAGGAAGCCCTGGGGCGACTGCAGTCCAGAATTGCCAAAGTGCCACAAAGGAGAACTGCAGCTGCTCAGGGGCTTGCCAGATCCAAGCAGCAGCAGCAGCCTGCAGGTGCAGGAGTTTCTGGCAGGAGCAGCATTAATGCCACTTCAGGGTTTCCTGATGTTTGCTGGCATCTTATGGGGCTGCAGTCACCTGCACCTTGCTGCCTCCTGGGGTGCCAGCAAGCACCAGAGTGGCTGCAGCCCTGCTGCCACCATCCTCCTCTTTTAGTAAGCCCTGGAGGGGCTGGAGCCGTTACCACCCAGACCAACCAAATCCCAGGCAGCTACAATCCAGAGATGCTGACAAGCTTGCTACTTGCCAGGCTTGCAGACCAAAGCCTCCCCCTCCACTGGTTTAAGGAGAGGCAGTGTCTACCAGCCCTTAACAGCCTCTCTATTGGTTTAAAGGGAAGGCAGTGTTTACTCTCATACTGTGCCCCCCATCACTACTGACAACAGTGCTCCCTTTTGTCAGAGCAGTTTTATTTTTAGAGCCCTGCTGATCCACAGATATCAACATTATACCCATGGATATCTGCATTCATGGATGCTATGTGGATATCCACGGACCATCTGTTGCAGATGCGGCCCAGACATGGATCCACATATTTGTATCCATCCAGGGCTCCACATACAAGAGTGGACAGAAACATTTTTTTTTAAAAAACAGGGCTGTCAATTGATTCAAAAAGATCAAAAACATAATTAATCGTGAGATTAAAAAAACACAATCACAGTGTTAATCACTCAGCTAAGCAATAACAGTATACCCATTTAAATTTATTATAAATATTTTTGGATGTTTGTCTATATTTTCAAGTATACTGATTTCAGGTCCAACAGAATACAAAATGTACAGTACTCACTTATTTTTATTACAAATATTTACACAAAGAAAAACAGAACAAATAATATTTTCAGTTCATCTTACAGAAACACTGTAGTGCAATCTCTTCATCATGAAAATGCAACATACCAATGTGGATTTTTTTTTAATATAACTGCACTCATAAACAAAATGATGTAAAATATTAGAGCCCACAAATCAAAGCATGACAAGGCATATGAATGTTTAGCAGATCTGGTATATAGATACTTTGCTACGCCAGCTACAACAGTAACATGAAAATGCCTCTACTCACTTCCATGTGGAGCTGTAAGAAAGAATCAGGCAGCATTATATCCCATAAATGTAAACAAACTTGTTTGCCGTAGTGATTGGATGAGTAAGGAGGAGTGAGTAGACTTATATGAGACAAACTGAAAATAGGATTTCTTTTGTTCATCTTTTTTTACAAGGCAAACAGCTGTTAAAAATATAAAGTTAACACTGTAAACTTTGTATTCAATATTATAAATTAAATGAATATATCTGAAACTATAGAAAAACATCCAAAATACTTATAATAAATTTAAAGCTGTATTCTATTCTTGTTTAACAGTGCAATTAAAATTCTGATTAATCACAATTGTTTTAATCTAGTTAATGTTTGCATTAATCACATGCATGAACTGAAACTGACAGATCTAAAACAAGGTAAATATTAATACCCATGATAGCTTGCACCCCCGCCTCCCCATTCAGTAGTGTCATCTGTGTAACTTTCCTGTTCACCTTTGCAATGTAGGTGTATGGTTTAATGCAAAATATCTCATGCAATGTTCTAAATGCTCATGACATAGTGTACATTATTGTTATGGTATCATGTTTCCTGCAGCATCATATACATGTACAGGTATGAAGTATATCCCCACGTGTGTTTTGCATGGCTCGCGGGGGAGGTGGAATAGAGTTGTCTTTCCTCACAAATACAGTGAAGAAGTTCATAACAAGGAAGATACAAATTAAGCTCCCTGGTTCAGGAGGGGAAAAGATCAACAGAAAAATAACCTCATCCCAAGAAAAGAGAGGTCGAGTGGGTGTCTGAAGAGAGAAAAAAAGACATTTGGAAACAAGGGTTTTTGGCCAGCAAAACTCCGTCTTGAAAGAATTCCAAAAGGACTGGGACCTATCCACATGACTAGAAACACTATTTTGCAAAATCATCAGTATCCAGGCACGTGGGAAAGACTGAAATGAACTAAAATAGCAAACTTCATCTTAGAATGCATATTTCCTTTTATTTAGTAGTGATAAACTCCTTGACTGATTGATTACTTGCTTGTGCACTGAATTGCTATATATTTACTTAAAATCACGTTTTAATCAATAAACTAGTGTTTGTTTTGTCTAAAACAGTGTGGATTTTGGAAAAAGAAACTGAAAGTATAGAAGCCTAAGGTGGAGCAAAATTGATGCATATCAGTTTCATTGTTAAATTCAAGGATCGGAGTAAATAAGCCTGTAGGATCTGGGAAACGTCTTGATCCCTGCAGGACAGCAGCTCACGATATGGCGTCTGGGGCTGCTCACTGGGGAACTGTCCACTGATTGGCTAGTGAGTTTGCTTCCGCTTCCTGGGATCAATTACACACAGGAGGCTGGTGTGGGCTGACCAGAAGTGGATGATTGGAGAGTCACAGCAGCACACCAGACCAACCTGCAGGAGGGGAATGCCCCACTACCTTAGACCTGGCTCTTAGCTTCTAAAACATTCCTAATAGTTCTTCCTCATTTATATGATCAGTGAAGCTGTTTCCCAACTTATTACAGAAGCAAAAACGCCTGCAGCAAAGAAATAATAGCATCAGTCTCCCTCACTTCTAAGAAACTAGCATTACAATGGATAAAGTCCACAAATCACAGTTTTTTGTTTTTGTTTTTTTTTATGGCGTTGAAATACAGACCACTGTACTCCTAAATAAGTTACAGACAACTGCTCTGAGGGGTCTGCAATCTAAATTAAGACTGACTACAGTAAGCAATTACATACAGCAAGCATGGACACAGAGAGATGAAAATTACAACATAAAGTTCATTACATGTACTCAGTACTCCAACGCATCTTTTTAGTTGTTCTGGAGTTTTAAAATAAGTTAATTGGGACTCATGAATTGTGTTCAGAACAAAAAAAAAAAAGTGGGGTTCAGTTACAGTGATGGAAGTAATGAGAAACATGGGAGGAGTAGGTGTTCAAGGATCAAGGACGATGCTTCCCTTTATCTAATGAATCAGAGAAGAATGGAACTGCTTGTAGTTTAAGGAAATTAAAGGAATATCAAACTACACCTTTATTGCAAGATGTAGGTATTCGTTGAAGAGAGACAGTGAGATGGAAGAAGGCGGCACAGGAAGGAAATACAGACTGAATATGATGCTGTACCCAATCTAAGAATGCAAAAAGTAGATTGAGATGTTTAACAAGAAAGGAAGGAAGATTGTTTCAGAAACAATCTGTTGAATAATTTTTCTGGGCACAATGTGTGTCCAGGACACCTGAAAAGCAGCAACTGCAATAGTGAGGGGGAAAGATGACCAGATGATCATCAAGGTTTCAGTGAACCAGAAAAGAAAGAAGTAGGATTATGGTGCAACATGCTGCCCCTTCCAAGGGAATGATCAGGTAGACGACTCAAGGCCCTACAAACATGGATCACATTCAATTTTGCCTCATTTTTATATCTATATAATTGCATGAAAACAGATGACTGAAACTTCAATATTATTATTGCTACTCAGAGTTTTGAGGAGTTACAAAATGAAAATTGACTAAAAAGTCTTTGATGAATTAAGACTAGGAAAAAGAAAAATGCACAAAGGTAAAATTGAGAACAGATAGACCACAAAGACAATAGTATCTAATAAAAGGTTGAGTAATTTAGCCCTATGAGCAATAGTAGTCTTCTTTAACATTTCCCCTAGTTCTAAGTTTCATGTTTTCCACCCCCGTCTCTTCAGACATAAACTTCCCACCTCATTGCCTTTTTTAACACTAACTATAAGTTAATGTAAAAAGGATGAATTTTCTCAAACCACATTTTCTGTCTGCTTCTGTCAGTCACAACAAAAAGAAACTGACATAACCTACTAACCACCTTCTTTCTTGTAACATACACCTTCCTACCCATTCACAACTCAGTCTGCATGCAAGAGCAAATCCTGTGCCTAAGGATTTTGGTGCCTTCTGCTCCAAGCCAACATTTTATTTACACTTCAGAAAAGTTTCTAGAGTATGGTCCATTTTCCACATTAACTACACCGGGAAGTCCATTCTCAACCTTTCCCAGCAGCACCCTCCCCAGGACTTGAAACTGGGGCAGAAGAGTATATTGGGGTGCTGGCTAAATTGGTAGAACACTGTTACCAGCTGACGACTAGGATGGAGGCGGTGTTGGGAAACTCAGCAGGGGGGTGTGTGTGTGAGGGAAATCCCTGCTCCCCAGCCCTTGTGCCCACTGCCATCCCCAGAGGATGAGGTCCAAATCGCAGCAGAGCTGGGCTCACTCCTGGACAGCGGGGAAAGAGGATTCAGGGAGGAGAAGCAGGCAGCACGGGGCGGGGGTGGCTGGGGCGCCCGGCTGAGGTCAGGCGGGCCCCATGGAAAGGGAGGCGCTTCCAGAGAAGTGGGGGGCGCCAGGGGCCCCCAGCCCCAGGAAAATAATGTGACAGGCCCCGCGCTGCCAACCCGTAACCCGGCGAGCTGGGGGAGAAACCCCGGCTCCCCCCGCCTCAATCACAGCTGCGGGGCAGCCCTAACCCTGCCAGGCAGGAGGAGGCGCCTAGGCCGGGCCGAGCTTCCCGCGCCGCGTTGCCCCGAGAGACCCCTCACCCGTCTGCTTCTCCCTCATCCCGGCCGCCATCTTCACGGGCAGCCCCGCCCACCTCCGCGCGCGCACCTGCCGGCCGGGCGACGTGGCGCGTCGCCGCACTCGGAAGCGAGTCAGCGGGGCGGAGCCTCATTGGTCCCTCCGCGTGGCTCCGCCCCCGCGCACGGGCCGTTAGGGTCCAGGGAGCGGAGCAGGGGGCGGAGCCTGGCGGTCTTGACTGACAGCCCGCGTGCGGCGGGGGTGGTTCTGGTTTTTTCAGTGCAGGCTTGGTGCCGGCGGGCGCCAACATTGTCAGACGGGGGTGATGGTCGGGCCGCAGCCTTCCAGCTTCAGAGGCCGGGGGGTGTGGGGGGCATTTATTGCAACTCCCTTACCCAGGCAGCTGCCCCACATGCTAGCCCCTGTTCCTTCTAAGCTGTATGCCTGCAGGTTGTGAACCCCCCTCCACCCACACACACAAAATAAAGTATGCAGAAAAAAATTCAACAGGGCTAATATTAAGGCGCACACAAATTTTTTGCACACGCAGCCTGCAAAAAATTAGAGGGAGAACCGGAGCTGTTCCCCTGGAGCGCTTTCTTTTAACAACCACAAATTGCACCTGCTCTTAGCAGAGCCAACTTTTGCCCTGTAAAGAGCAGGGTGCCCTATGGACAGTGCATGAACCAGTGTGACACGGTTGCCAGCCTGTTAGGCTTGCCGCTAAGAGGGGGTGCAATAAATGAAGTTAGGGCTGGTGAGGAAAAAGAAAAACCTGTGGTTGTGTGAGAGGCGGCTAAGCCACGCAGAACATGGGCCGGTGGTTCCCAACCTTGTTTTTGAGGCACAGCCTCCCTCCCCCAACTCTGGGTAAAATGCATATATAACCCTTATAAACAAATAATAAATTCCCTATATTTCTCTTTCCTGAGTAAGAACTATGCATTCTGTGCTGCAACTGTCACTGCACACCCTAGGCGACCTTGCCTCTTTTCATTCCTTATGGCAGGGTGTCAAACTCAATTGCTATAGTGTAGTTCAAGTGAGCCATACAAACCAGAAATCAAAATATTACAGCACTTCCTGGCATTGCAATGGTGTATGCAAAACTGCACTCCACAATACCACTTTGTCTTCAAGGAACAGCATGTGGTCTCATGTCACAAGACCTGACACTCTTACAGCACCATGAAGTGCTGGGTATGCAAGACTGCACTCTGTGATACCGCATGACCACTTTCTTTCTGTTAGGGAGAGTGTGGTCCTACAAAGCACAGTTGTGGGCTGGATGGAAGAGATTCATGGGCCACATTTGACACCTCTGCCTTATGGACTGAGCATAGAGGCAGACTCTGATGTGGTGGTCTCCAGCCTTTTGACAGCAGATGGCACAAAGCTCATAGGTTTCAATGGCAACTCCTCTTCAGAAGTAGATTATGATATACTGGTTGTGGACCACTAGCAGATTCTGATGGGTCAGCCAGGGCTGCCTCAAACCTTCATGGGTGAGGTGTTGCTCCTCTCCAGCTGTGTGCTTAACCATTGTGGGACTGAGGGGGACAGAGAACTGCTCTGCTTCAGCCAGTACAGAGCTCAAGACTTCTGTGGCTGAGCCCAGCATGGAGCTCAGGGGCTAAATAAGCTCATTATTGAAGCCCCATGGACTCCTAGTAATTTTTGGCATCCCCTCAAGATGATCCCACCTACCAGGTGGGAAACCAGTGCCAGAGACAAAAGGAAAGAGGTAGTATAAGCATATCTTAAATTTTGCATTTCATAACTTTGATTCCACAGCCATAATGCTCTTTCACCATTTTGTTTCATGTATAGCTAGTGTGAAATTGATTGTTGCCCAATCTGTATGAAAAAAGCGGTCAGCAAAACTTTTCATAACTGCTTTCTTTTGTAAGAGCAAATTACAGTATCTCCAAATGCAAAGTACAATTCTGCTTCATATTTCTTAAAGATATCACCTTCATTAAACAAATAGCTTGTCAGTCCATTGGACAATTGTTTAAGACTCTGTTTAATTATGCCAACATCATGCTTTACCAGCAATTATAAAAATGATATTAGCATTGGACACTACTCACACCCAACAAAGAAAGCTTCAAACACTCAACTGTATGGATCTGTCAAGCCTACTTCTATATGTCAAATGAGCAAGGAGACCTTTGAGGTAGTCCATTTCTTGAATGGATTTATCACCTTTGTGTTTGATCCACTAATTAAATAGCAGTAGTTAATTTTTAATTGCATTGTATTCATAAAATTGACAAGCTCTAACAGGAAGGCAGACAGTTTCTCATATCATACTTAAAATAAACAGCATGTTCGAGGAAATGGGGAAAAAGAAAGAGTCCAAATGGTTCAGGTACGTAACAAGTGAAGACAGCTCCCTTTGGCCAGGGAATGTGGGTGGGTACTAAAAAGCTTTAAGTATTGCAAGTTAATGGAATCTGTGCTCCATAGGAGTTAAGTGACTAAATACCTTTGAAGATGTAGGCCTAGGCACTTTCAAAAAATTCAACCCTGAGCCTGGAAGTATGGTAGCTACTATGCAATGGATACTACAAACAAAAAAAAAAAACAACCCCACCCACAACCAATACATTTTTAAAATAGAAAAAAACAACTACTTTTGAAGAGAATACACATTTGATACTACTATTTATGAATCATTAGCCATTTTATTGCACTTCAAACATTTCATACATAACAGTTATCTCCCAAAATTTATGTATTTACTTCCTGGAGCAACACAGATATCTTACAGCTGTTAAGCATGTTGCTTGAAACTGCAACAACATTTCAAGCATTGTATCCCTATGGGAAAACATCAAAGCTAAAAATGTTTACAAAATTGCAAGTTCCATAATGCATATTATTCAATATAACAGATGTTAGTTCTTCTAAACATTTGCTTTGTCTTACATAAAATGCTAAATGTTGCATTTTTCAACCAGAGAACATTTCCACAGTTCAGATAGTCTAATTTTTTTTTAGCAAGCCAGAATATATACATGCTACTTTTCATAAACTACTGAGTCATATCATACTTAAATTTGATTCCCATTTTGATTCCCATTTTGCTTCTATGGAACTGGTCACTGCCTTTTGTTAAACCAATAAGAAAATACCACAACATTAAATGCTTTTCTATACAGCTGCTAGAAGGAAACAAAGCTACACAATATACATGTAGCAGCTTCAATTTATTTAATTTGTATTTTCCTTATTTGAGAAAAAGATACCAGTTTAAATCAACTGGCACTTTTAAAAAAGTATAACCAACAGAATTGGAGGAGATGGTTCAATGACCCTATTTAGGACCCTTTTCCATCTTCTGTTGTATATGTTTTAAACACTGCTCTTTTAATACAAAACTCTGTAGGTGTATACCTTAGTCTGAGGAAGCTATTTAACAAAGAACTATAAACCTAGTTTAAAGATCTGCACTGCATTTAATGCTTTAAAAGACTGAAGGTTAGTTACTTCTCATTTTGGAATTCCAAATATATTTAGCTAACAATACTTAAAAGAGACACTAAGCCCTTTTTTTATTTTTTAACACAAGCTGTCCTCTCAGCTTGGAACTCTTATGGGTCACAATTAACAATCTTTGAGTTTGACCATTCCTATGTTTTAAAATCTAGAAAAACTTCAGAAGACTACAATATTTGAAAAATCTAGTATTAATCTAAGATTATTTGAAATAAGACTGCCAAGAAAAACAAAAGAATAAATTGCATATTAAAAAGTGGCACACCTCAGAAAGAAGTCACAGGAGTAAGGTAGAATGGCCTGTGCATGAAGGTACAACTAAATGACCATCTTATCAAAGGAACACTTATTATACAAATTGTGTATTAAGTAGTTACTACACTGTATGTTTAACTGATAACAGTCTTGTTAATACTGCAGGTCACAATAAGCATCTTTCCTAATCACTAGTTTTGTTTCAACTGAATATTTATTTTTGTGTAAAATGTTAAATTACCTGAGTATATTCAATTTCAATGATGTTATATATTATTAAAATTAGCAGTTGACTGACTCAATAACAAGTTTCTCATTATTTCTACATCTCAGCTTTCTAATGAATGAAACTGTTTTGTGGTGCAGTAAGATAATCCATTCCTAAATGTGGGAAAGCCACTTATACTCTGGGACTATGAGGAGGAATGAATTTGTGACGGACAGAGAGATATTTTGTACAAACAATAAGAGAACTTCAGTTGCATAACAAATGCTAGGAAATAAGTAGAAAGAACCAAATCAAAGGTGCAGCAAGAATTAATTTGGTTTAGAATGCCTAACCAAAGCAAACTACACACTATGGAGATATTCTTTAACAGGTTTGGAAAGTCATAGCTCAGTAGAAAGAACTTAAATAATTATGAGACTTTCATAACTGAAGACGTTAAGACCTCTCAAAGCTATATGCAGGGCCCTGAGTACTCTAGAGTTGTAGAATTGTGCAGCAGAAATTATACTTAAAACAAAATGAAAATTTCTTGTTCTTGTAGTTGTCTAGATAGCTTTCTAAAACATTACCAAGAAGTAAATTGATTAACTATTGTCTTAAATTGGCAGACAACCAGATACAGTAGTACCCACAAAGGACAGATGTGTACTGCCCAATTCATCTCAATTTGAGGTCAACTCTGAAATCTAACATTTAAATGTCGATATTGATTTTACTACCCATCTTCTTTTAAAAGAAGATATGATGGTCCCAAAACACTTCTCATGCCTTTTCAGATGCCTAAAGCCCAACAGTTTTGCCAAAATCTCCCCCTTGTTACATCCAAAAGTGACATGATTTAAGTCAAAAAAATATGCAGCACACCAGCACAAAGTAAATGAAACCTCAAATTAACAAATAACAGGGAATATTGCATTAGCTGTTGCATTCATCTTCTTATTTAGACAAATTTAAGCATATGAGTCTGCTGCAGAATTTGCAGCGAAGGAGCACCACAAAACCAAGAAACCTTTGCCATGAAAGTTAGGTCAAACTTTCCAGAGTACACAGGCCTCAATTATCAGCATAGTAGACATTTCTGAGGTAAAGCAAGAGGGTAAATCTTCAGAATAAAGGAGAGAAAGAACAAGGGGCCAGTTCCTTGAGAAAACACAAGAATTCAAATTTTAAAAACTACATACAATAGCAGAACAAATGATGTAATATCTTCTAATAACTAGCCAGTAGAGCTCACTGATACAATCAGCTTTTATTTCAAAAAGAGAGCCTACCAGACTTTTGTATCACAATCAGAGTAAGTTCCTGTCCTACTTCAGTATGCTTTCTAAATGTTCATTAAATGGAGACTGCTACCAAATTTTTGAAAGGAATATAAATAGTTAAAGTCCACATACAATTATGTTTGTTTGAGCTACAGAGTAGGTAACCAAATTAATAGGAAAAAGTCATGACTAAGTCACAAGGGGCAATGGAATAAGCATACAATCAATCAATCTACAATCTATTTCCAATGGTAGAATAGTAAGAAATCAGTTAAGAGAAATATCAAAAGTGTTAAATAATTAAAAAAAAAAAAAATCAACCAACCAACTTAGAGTATAGTTTTACTTCTGTTCAACAGATTTCTATCAGCATCAACACCACGCCCCACTGAATTTATGATTCAGATATCCATAGCCACTGCATTATGTTTGAGTACTGAGAATGGAATTTTATGGTGCCATAACTTCTGCAAAATTGTAAATATTTAGGGTTTTTTTTAAATGGTACCTCCTGTAGCTGTTCAAAAGGTAGTAACAGTTAAGAAAAAAAGGTATTTAGCATAAGAGCACAGAAATGAAGCATTGAACCTTCATGTAATGAAATTATGGAGCAAAAGTTAGGAGAAATGATAATAAGTAGTTATCAAAATTAACTCTGACTGAGGTGCAAGTAAAATATGAACATCTTGTTGTAACTAGCAATAGTGGGAATAAACTGTAGAACAGCTGTAACGCTAACAATTTCACATTTAGTATTTAAAATGCACTTACACTCGCCACTTTCAAATTTTTTCCTTCGGAATTTTATTTATTGCTTTGACTGTATAATTAAATTATTATACTGTAACACTGATATATAAAAATCTATGTGCAAATGACAAAAATTTGATTTAAATCCAGAAGAATCAAGAAATTTAGAGTAAAAGCAAATTTAGTTCCAATTTTGATTATTTTGCCTGTCTTCCCTAAACTGTGGTTAATTTTTCCAAAGAGACAGTCCAATAGCCTTAAACTCCAAATATTCTATCTTTTTGTGGATTTAAGATATCTTTAGTATTTAAAAAGGAAAAAAAAAAATTACCAAATGTCATAGAACTGAAAAACACCATAGAAGAACCGATGAACAGTGCTCCACAGCTGCTATTTCAAAGATATCATAATAGTCCAGAGTGATCACCCTTAAAAATTTGCCTGCTTTGGCTTTGATAAATCATGTTACCTCAGTGTGTCAAGCATTACCTATACTTACCTACAGGGAACAGTTAAGGGTGTTGAAAATACTTAGGTAACCTTGCATATTTATCTATAGCAAAACTGGCAGTTTTTAAGTGCTGTGCTGTAAAGGGACTGTCAGTTCCCCTTGACATCAAAGGCAAAACTGTGACTGCAACAGCAACATGATCCAACAGATATTAAAAATAGTGCACACTCAATTTGAGCATGAAAATATCTTTATATTATTTGTGATTTCTATAATTTGCAGTATAATCTTGAAAAGTTCAGTATACATGTACATTCACTACTGACTTTCCATAGTTAAATGTATTTTCAGCCTATTGGTCTACTGACTTGTCTATTTATATTTTTCCACTGGAAAAAACTTCAAACAAATTTGATTTGTGAGCATATGCATTAAACCAATATAACTTTTGGCTGGTTTGTTTTTTTTTTAAATAGTTTATAGCTTAAAATGACCAGTTACAAAAATTCTGTTTGGGCTGAGACTATCTATAAGTTCCAAACTAGAGCAATATTATGAACAAGCAACAAAAGCAATTTTATGTAAACCTGCAGGGAAAAATTGGGAAGAGAAAAGAGGGTATTGATGCTCAGAAATGTAATAGCTCACAAGAAGGCACATTCCACATAAACAGAAAAACTGAATTTTCAACATTGAGTTTAGTAACAAAAAAAAAAATTATTCTCCTTCTAGTCTTAATGCGCTGCTGATAGCAAAATCCATTTTGTTTTTGAACTGCTCATATGTCTTTGTTATTGGAAGTTCTAAGCAGTTCAGTTGTCTGTTTCCAACAGGGTATTTTATATGATGAAATTTAACCATGGGATCAGGCTCAAAACCAACAGGTGGGATAGAACTAGTACCAGTTGCAAAGAGAAGAATGTCTTCCAGTGTTGCTGCAGATTCACCACCTAAGAGGAAAAACGTTTAATGTTATACAATCACTCTCAATTACTCTTTAGCTATCTCAACAGTGATTAACACGAATGAAATAAGACCTTTCCCAGATCAGTAACTCAAATATAATTGGGATTGCAAACAAAGTTACATTAGAAGAAGTTTGCACTTAGATGCAAAGAAAAATGTTTGGGTTAATTGAGGAAAATGTAAGGTGGTGAATGCAGAGGAGGGACTGGTCCAACAAAATCCGACTCTTGTGGTTAGCTAGAACAAGGGAGAAAGTAGAGTTCACCTACCTTCCACATCTTGTAAGTAACCCATCCAGAAATCAACACCTTTGACTTTATTAACATGTGACAAACAGTGGATTGTAAAGAGATCACCAAGAATTTTTGCTGAAAGTCTCTCAGGTTTGTGACATAATATACTAGAAAATGCATCTGGATGCATCTGTATTTTTTCCAACACACCAAGAGTTTTCAAACCTTGCTTAAAGCTGGAATAATAAAACAAAGTGCATTAGAAAGTCATCAGAGAACTAATTTTTCTGTAAAATATTTCTCAATACTTTTTGCTTTATGAAGGCTAGTACATTCAAGATTTCTATAACTATGAGATTCCTGCCTATGGCAAGTATTTCACTAATTTACATTCACAGTGGCTATTTAAAATGTTAAAGGTTTGGGGGTTTTTTTGTTTTGTTTTTTTACCTGTGTTACAAACACCAGCTCAGACTGTTAAAAACATAACACTTTCAAGATCATAATTACAACACTCTAGAGGTTGTTGTTTTTTGTATCTCTTTCAGTGTGAACAATCAAACACACGACGAAATCAGTCATTTTCAGATTCCCTGGGAATATTTGCTTTTAATTTTTTTCCCAGAAATTGTGGAAATATCTGTTCATCTTAGATTTTATAAAAATACTTTAAAAAAATTTATAATTTGTATTTTTTGTTCTTTTAGGACTAAATGGTAAAATTCTTAAATATTGGACTTGCTTGATTTCCTCCAGAATCGTCTCTCTTGGCTTCTTTGTAAGACACTATTAGGTATCAGAAGTGTATAATGACTGAGGATCTGAATTTTCCACCACATGCTGGCACTTTATGTGTTTCAAACATTGGTTTTAACTAAATATGATAATTATATTAAAACCTAAAACTTAAAGGGAGGAACTGGTGGGCAGAAATCTAACATAGTTTAAACATATTTGGCTATCTAAAACAACTTCAGAAAGATGTATAATACAAAGAAACCTGAGTTTTAGAATTCGATGGGTACGATTCCATATCCAAAAATGTGCATGAAGCTGTGCACAAAATTTGCACGCACAATTACTTTAGCTTTCCCACACTGAATAGTCCTTTATTCTAAAACTAATTGTAACAACTCCAATAAGCCTTCAATAGTTTAATAAGAAATATAAAAATGAATAAATTTTAAACATTCACAAGCAAACAAACCTTTCAAAAGGTGAAAGAACTCTCTTTATTACATGATAAACCAGTATATCGTTTACCAACAAATCCTTATCACATAGCGTCGTAATCGGTCTTAAACATCCAGCAATAGTAAGATAGTCATAGCAGTCATTTATTGTAGATTGTAAGCTGGCCAAAGTTCTTGATGATTTTATCTACAACAGGAAAACAAAACATTTTCTAAGTATTTGTTTGCTTTTTTAATCTTTCAATAAATGTAAAATTTAGAAGCCTGGAATTGGCACTCTCTCCTTCGCAAGTACTTCTATGACCCACACCATCTTAGTACCTGAGCACCTTGATTGAGGCATATGTTTGCCAACAGGGCAATGGTTATACACAATTTGTATAATTTATGTCAAAAGGGCAATGGTTATACACAATTTGATTAATCATACACTGTTCCTCAATATTTGCCAGAAACATGACAATCCTAAAGTCTAATCCAAATCTCACATTTCAAAGTTCCAAAGCAAGTGAACACCAGTGGGTAGGGCATTTTATTTACCATTTGAATTGTCTGTGCTACATCAAAATCTGCAACATCTTCCACTGTTGGCTTTACATTCTCTGGACCATAAACAAGACAGTTAAACAATGTTTTGGAAAAGAAACTGGGAGGTGGACCACCATGAACCAAAGAAACTGCAATCATTTTGCCAGCTTCATAGTATAAATTCTCTTTCAGAGCTGTAAATAAAGAAAGTGTATTCAGATTAATAATGAAATATGACCAGCAACAGTGATCAATATCATCTCATATTAATATGCACACAAGACAAATTCTTATAATGCAGTTCCTCACAACCTAAAGGGAGCACCTGTCAGGGTGGTCACATCCTAAAGGCTGAGACAATAAAACTGATAAAAATTCATGGATATGCGCATATGAAAGAGGAACTTGCTCCCTGCTCCCTCTCTCCTGCTCTTCCTCCAGCCAAGCCCTATCTTAGTGGAGCTCTCCCTCAGTTCATAGATACAGAAACAGCACTTCAAATGACTGTGGAGCTGCATGTGTTCAACATAAGAAGGGTTTGACTGGAGGGAAGAGATAAGAAGAAATAGAAGGAATGGAAAATGAAAAAGAAAAGGTATGCTTTCTGAGAAAAATTATACTGAGTGTTTCCTGTTTCCATTTATTCAGGTCCAGAGATCAAGAGCTCCAAGTTTAGTTTTAAGTCTTCACACATATGGATGTTACTATCAAATATTCAATGATATAAATAAACAAACAACTTAGACACCTTGTTCGCTGCCCAATTCTTACCCCCAAAACTTACATTTTAAAAAGAGTAAAGGAAAAATTAGTTTGGTACACATCTACTTTTATCTTGAGGGGCCCCTCATCATTTCATCTTGCCAACAGAATTAACACGTATTTTCCCTGTTGTCTGTCTTTCTTTTGACGGAACTATGTTTAACTATAAAATGTATGTTTGTATTTACCTTGAGAATCAAGAGATAAGTTCTTTGAGAAAGAGCCCTCAAAGAGTGATGAGTTCTGAAGATGAAGCATCAATAATCTGAAAAATTCATGTTTTGATCCATGAAAAGAATTTTTCTCTACACTACCCTTGCAATTTATGAATTTTACTTCCATGGTATTTGTAGGGTTGAAGTTTCTTCCTCTGAATCCTTTTAAGGCACTATTCCAGATATTGTCTCTGTTGATATTCAGTCTTGTAGTTTTTGTATTAACTTGTAACTTTAATTCCCTCAATACATTAGATACTTCTCTTTTTTGTATTCTTAATTGCCTACAAGAGACAAATGAACACATTTTTGGATGAAACATAGGATATGTAATTGTCAATACTCATAAGAAAGCCTGGATCAACTGTTCTGAATCAGAAATTCTGTCTGTCACCCACCCTGAGGATACTGAAATTTTAGCAAGTTCCTATCAGTTACTGCAAGCCAATTGGCAGACTCAGCTGGAGTAGTCAAAATAAAGCACAAACTTCCCCGTTTAGAGCCATGTCCCTTTTGTCAGGGCTGGTTTTCCTAAACAGAAGACACAAGAGTCTGAAAATAACACAAGAAAGTGGGTTATGCAGGCTTGTCCAACTATCTGCCAACAGGGAAGTAGAAGGATACAGACTTCCCAGAAAAATCCTAGGACTTCTCTCTGGTTATTTCCTCAACCCATAATTTCAGGGGAAGAAGCCAAGGATTTCCCCCTTCTATTTACTCTCTGGCAGGTAGTCAAATAATACTTGACTAGGCGACCCCTTACTATCACATGACCCGTATAGAGAATAAAACTCCCTAGTCATAAAGGGTTAGCATTGCCCTTGCCATAGTACAAAAAAGGGGACTAAAACTGGACAGCTGGCAATGTGTAGCAAGCATCCGTACAAATTTCCCAAGAAAAGAGATGATTTTGGAAAAACCTGCATAGGTGGCAATCCTACATAAAGCATCACAGACATTAAGAAGCATATTGGACAGTAACAAGCATCTGCCCCGATGGAGTTACATGAACATTCTGGAAACTAGTAAAGATAAACATATGCTGAGTCTGATGTAAAATTTCTAATTTACCAAGGAACTCTTAATTTCAGTGATTTCTAAGTTATACTAATAAATGATCTCATACGCAACACCCTTGGAACCACGTATTTTAAAGTAACCAAAACTAGTTACAAAGTTGTAATCAATTTCCCTTTGAAACGACAAACCATTTTAGCTTCACTCTTTCCGTAAAATTCTCAGTTAAGTCATGCTATCACTATTTTGAACAATGTACAAATAAGTGACAAAATAAAGGAAACCATTTGAAAAGCTTCTGAGAGTCTGATCATGACAAATTATAACTAAGTTAACCATCACTCTTTTCTAAGTGTCAAAATATGAGTCATTCACTAGCATTTTTCTTTTTAATCACTACATAATCAAGAAACGTATTTAAGAGCAAAATTAAAGAGAACATCTATTAAAGAGCCAAACACCCATCAAAACAAGACTTCTTACCCCTTTCTAGCCCCCAAACAAATGCATTTTTAATTTATGCATCCTGCTGGATGGCCTTTTCTGAACATTTCCCCAACTCCTGTTAGAATTCTTTTTGTCTCATCAAAAATATATCAATCAAAATCCATGAAGAAAGGTGAGCAAGAAGGAAATGAGATAAATCAAAATTTGTATAAATACACAAAAAGCTTCATGAAAAAAGCATAATTGTGACAAACAGCTAAAAGTAAACAAAATCCAATGGACATGATTATTATTTTAGCATAGGTTCAGAAGGTAAATTAAAACCAGAACACACACACGCTTTGCTGTTTATTTTTTGTTTTGTTTTGTTTTTTTAAAGAGAGGCATCTGGGCACTGTTACTGGTCTCTACTTTGTTAGGAGTACAAATATACAGTGCAGAAAAAAATAATACAGGATTATTTTTATTCTGAGTTTTCAGAGCTGTTTGTTTTGTGTGTGTAAACTGAGGAAGTTAAATGAAGAAATCATGAAATGGTTGGGATAATTTTTCCAGTCACCTCTGTACTAGACATCCATTAGTAACTTTATGTCGATTTCTTGGGTATTTTTTTTTTTTTTGGAGAAACCTTAATATTTGACTAAATGGCCAGAAGAATATCATAATTCAGGATTTTCAGCAAGTGCTTAGATGAAGCATTCAGTTTTGCCACTTTCAATATAATAATTTAGATACTGTAAGAAATATACTTTTTGTAAAATCTAGAATAGGGCTAATCAACAGGCAAACTGTGTGCCTAATTCAGACTATCAGGTGCTTTTGAATAGAACACAAAATCTTTTTACTTACTTATTCTCATTATTGTTAAGTGCAACATGTTTCTCTCAAGTCTCAACCTTGACTCTACTTTGACCAAGAAATTTGGATCTGACTACCCAGAATCTACAGAGCCTTGTTCAATATAAAAGAAATATTAACTTACCTTCTTCTTAGTGATAGATTTCTTGCGGAAGAATTGATCAGTGGGGATATGGACATAACCATCCTATTAGATGCTGGGAGGTCTAATAATGTACAAGGGGTTAAACTGTTCTGGCATAACATCTTTGGTGACCTGGAAAAGGGAAAAGCTACTATAAAATTAATTTCTCACACTGAAGTTTATGTAAAGAATCATTTGAAAGTAACAATAGATCTATCTACCTTAAGTGTGATTTAGAGAGTTTTGATTCCATGGCTTATAGTAATATAATTTGCTTACAAATGACAACTTACAACAGATAATTGACTGCCCCAACAACTAGAACTCTCTGAAGTTAATTTTGCCATAGACCCAACTCTTTTCTGCTTAGTTCAGGGGTTGGCAACACCCAGCACCGACGACAAAACTGGCATGGAGGCCAAGCCTGAGCGGCACATGGTGCCACTCAGGGTTCCCAGCTGACTCCACTCCCCCAGCAGCTGGGCGGCAAGAGCCACGTGCCGTGGTTCCAGGCCCTTGCTGGCCTGCTTCTCTGCTGAGGAGTGCAGCCAGTGGGGACAGAGAAACTGTGGCACATGACTCCTGGCCCCGTTCTGGGCAGGACTTGAGGGGAGCAGGACGGATTGGCTTGCCTAGAGCCAGCTCAGATCCCGGAGCCAACAGCCAGCAGGGGCAGGAGCCAGCCATAGCCGGGACCCAGAGGCCGGTGGGCGGGAACTGGTCCTGAACTGGAGATCTTACCCTGCTGCCAGCATCCCTAGGGTGCAGTGGGCAGGGCTGGCACAGGGCGGGCAAAGGTTGTTGACCCCTGGCTTAGTTGCTGAATCCCAAAAATGCTGATATTACTACTGTACCACTATTCAGCACCAAAAAATGAAATGAATTGTGTCTCTGGAAATACTGTTAACTTCCATTTTTTCAGTGCATAATGGTTCTATGATTTTCTGAAGTGTTATGTCCCATATAAGGATAAACGGATATTTGAGAATCATTAGGTACTGACAGTTACATTACTCCCACAGGTAGACCCCACTGTATATGATCCAGTGCTGATGTTAGCTTAATAGCACTGAAATAGCTTCCTGTCATTTTTCCATCTCATCTTTTAATTAATAAATAATGTTGTAAAATTCCTCCTAAATCTTCTGGGGCTACCCATATTCTAATTTAGATCTGTTCCAAAAGTGGCAAATTTCCTATATTTATATGCAAAAAAAATATAATGCAATGTTAATGTTGTGCAGTTAAGCACTCAAAAACTAGGAAAGGAAATGAAATGCTCCACGTACAACTTCTGTGCATATGCATCACAATAATCTTCAGTTATATGATCTCTTATATACAGAGGGGTAGAGTTAAACTTGCATCTACCTTGCAACTAGTTTCCTGGCTTTTGAGTTCTTAGCATTAACATTTTAATGCAGCAAAGTCTGCAATCCATAGGTGGTAAGACTCAGACTCTAAGGTCAGAAGGGACCAGCAGCATCATCTAGTCTGACCTCCTGTACAATGCAGGCCTCAAGACCTCACCCACTCACTCCAGCAATAAGCCTCTACCCTATGACTGAGTTATTTAGGTCCTCAAATCAAGATTTAAGGACTTTATGATACAGAAAATTCACCAATAATTCACTACATCAACCCTCCCTTCTCAAACCACTTGCATATCTACCACCAGTAGCCATAGATCAAGGATCAGTCAATTTCCAAACTAGGCCATCCCATCATACCATTCCTTCCATAAACTTAACAAGCTCATTTTGGAAAGCAGTTACGTTTTTACTTCCCCCTCTCCCCACCCTTGGAAGGCTGCTACTCCAGAACTTCACTCCTCTAATGGTTAGAACCATGTATCTAATTTCAAGCCTAAATTTCCTGATGGACAGTTTATTTGTTCTAGTGGCCACATTAGTGCTGTACCCATATAATTCTTCTCTCTCCCTGATATTTATCCATCTGGTATATTTATAGAGAATAATCATATCAACCCTCAACCTTTTTTTGGTTAAGCTAAACAAGCCTAGCTCCTTGAGTCTCCTCTTACAAGGCAGGTTTTCCATCCTTGTACCCTTCTCTGCACCTGTTCCAATTTGAATTCATCCTTTTTAAACCTGGAGGGCCAGAACTGCATACAATATTCCAGATGGGGCCTCAGCAGTGCCTTGTACAGCAGCAGTAACACCTCCCTGTCTCTACTTGAAATACCTCTCCAGATACAGCCTAGGACTACGTTTGCTTTTTTCAAGGCCAAATCACATTGGCAGTTCATTGTCATCCTGTGATCAACCAGTATTCCCAGATCCTTCTCCTCCTCAGTCTGTTCCAACTGATGTGCACCAAACTTACAGGAAAAATTCTTATTTGTCCCTAAATGCATGACCTTGCACTTTCCATTATTAAATTTCATCCTATTCCTGATTCTCCAGTTGGCAAAGTCAACCAGATCTTTTTGTATGGTATCCCGATCCTAGATTGCACTGTCATCTCCTGCCACAGGATTATGTGTGGTTTCTTGTACTACAGAAACCAAGAGAAAGAATGCCAGCTGATTAGTAAACATGGAATGCAGGCAGCTTTCAAAAACATAACTTAAATCATCTTTAGCTATAGTAGGTGTTACACTATACCTAATAACAGAACAGCAGTAGCTGTGGTTCTTTGAGATACCAGTGTGGATCCCATGGCAGAGGCACATACACATCAAGTATGCCACATCAAATTCTTTAAAATAGTGATGTTCCTTTGGGCAATGTATGTTCCATGTGCCTTATCATGATCCTGTACTTGTTGGAGGATACAAGGCAAAGCAGCGATGATACTCCCGCAGTTTCCTCAAGCTTCAAAATCCATCTTAGCTGTGACTCAAAAATAAAGGATGGTGTGCAGCTACTGAAAGCCACACTGGTGACACCTCAAAGTACCATAATTACTGTAGGGCAGTGGCTCCCAACCTTTGAGTACAAGGACCCCTTTTTAATATCAAAAAATTTCATGGACCCCCCAAATGATAATAGTTATCAGGGACTGACTGCAGGCAGCAGTACTGCAGAAGGACAGTGGAGGATGTGGCCCCCACCTGCTCCCAAGAGGTGGACATATCCAGAGTGTGGCTGCTCACAGCAGGCAAATACAATTCATTTAGAGCAGAGATGTCAGATTCATTCAATGTGGCAGTCACACTGGGGCAGGCCACCTGTTGCAGGCCACATAGGCACATGGGTTCCCCTACCCTTTCCCCACCTCCACGTTCAGAGTGGCATGAGCTCCCCTCCCCCCACAACTCTGCAGGTTCTTCCACACATTCCCTTTCCCCTACCCTTTGGGCCCAGTTTCCCCAGACTGGCTCCCAGCCCGCCCCCCAACTCTTCTCTTTCTACTTCCTCCTGGTGGCAGGCAAAAACAATCAGTCTCAGTCACAGGCAGCCAGGTTGGGCTTCTGCCTCTCCCCCTCCCCACCCACTCAGTCAGTCATTCAGAATGTTGGCCTTTGGTTAGCACAGTCCTGGTTGGTCTTCGATTGGCTTGTTCCCACATGGGGACAGCCACTTCTTCCTTTTTAATTTGTTATTCATGGAATGTGCTGTCAATTAAATTAGCATGCTAACTGACTGATGGTGAACAGTTGGGATGGGGGGCAGTGCCATAGCTTTCCAGCTGGCCTAGCCTGTTGTGACTGAGACTCTGACTGTCTGGCAGACCACAGAAGAACTGAGCTGGGATTTGCTGGAGAGCCTCCTTCATTCCTCTGTGCTGTGACTCAGATCATGTGAGTGAGTCCAAAGAACCCCTAGTCCTGAAGTGCCAGGAGACTGTCTCTGGAGTTTGCTGCTGCAGACAGCTTCCAGGCACAGCCCAGGTAGCATCTCCACAGGCTGGATCAGCGCCCTGGGCAGGCTGCATCTGGCCCCCCACGGGTTGTAAAGTTTGGCACCCCTGATTTAGAGCCCTCCCCAACACAGACTGCTGGCTGGCTGCATCTTGGGCCAGATGTATTCACAGACCCCTTTCAATAACTCTGCAGATTGCAGGGGTCCCCAGATCACAGTTTGGGAACCACTGCTATAGGGGAAGTAACTATTCTGCTGTTGATGGCAGGTGACTAGAAAGCAGGACCCCTCTGGATGGTGGGATGAGAACTATCAGTTGCATCAGTCAAAAAAATTAGTACTGCTCTACCAAACATCATCTGCCCTGGCAACTAAGTCCAGTGCACACTACTTGACAAAACTGAGTGAGTGCCTTGTGGAGCTCAGAAATTGGCTCATTTTTGAAGCTGGCAGAGGATGCTGCTTGCGTTCATTTGAATTCATGTTCAGTGACGGAGGTATATCAGTTAACAGGGAACACAGTAAGATAGACTTGTTATCCACTTAGATATTCTTTATAATTAGGCCATCGGGCCTTTGGAATTGCTAGAAACAGTGAGAAATAAACAGGGATATGACTTGAACAGTTTGGTTCTGTCAAAAAGTAAGGCTTTAGCAACATTCAGTATAGGTAAGTTCTCTTGATGCAGTGTTGGGCTTTCAGGAATACAGGCATGTTAGTTGATTGATCTCAGCTTTCCATCTAAAACTACCTTTGGTATGCACCTGTAGTGAGGTTTCAACCCCACTTTGTCCCATGAAATGTCATAAACATAAGGTCAGCCATAAGTGCTTCGAGTTCTCATACTAGCAAGGGCAACTAGATGATAGATTTCTAAGTGAAATGAAATAAGTAACCTTCTCAGAGAGAGACCCTATGAGCCTCAATAGAAAATGCTAAGGTCCCAGGAAGGAGCAGATTCTCTGCTCTGTGGGTAAGTATGTAACAGACCCTTAAGGAAACTCAGCAAAAGAAGCAAGGAGTTCTGTGACCCTTAAAGATTAACAGATTTATCTATCTCATGAGCTTTTGTAGGGAAAAAAAATCCCACTTCGCCAGACGCTGTGAAGATGAGGGAACTTACAGAATGGGATGAAAATAAACATAAGGGAGTGCAAGGTATGGGATCAGGGTTCTTTAAGTGCCACAGGACTCCTTGCTTCTTTTGCTGAAGTCAACTAACATGTCTCCCCCTTTGGAACTTGGCAGATTAAAGAAACACTGATATCATCAGGCATGAGATGATGGAGCACAACAGGACAAAAGGATGGCACACTGAAATCACTTCAAAGTGGATCTTACTGGAGCTAAGTGAAACGTTCCGGCTTTTCAGATGCAGCAAAAGATCAAGGGTCTTGGGTACTGAATCCGGTGTAGGGTACAGACTATGTTATGTCACCCATATGGAGATGCACTTCCATTTTAACTAGTCTTCCTCATAGATACCTTCCAGTTCTGCATAACGATCTCCTAGACTTGTATGAAACATTCCTCATCTGCATACTCAGCCAGCCAATGGCTAGACTGCACAAAGCAGGGACTTTGGATCTTGATCTGACTGTGGCGCTGTAGATATCAGATCAGAGCAGTGTGGAGTTGAACAGGCATCTGAATTGACACCTGCAGCAAATCCAGCAGCATTAACTGCCTCAGCCAATTGGAGCTATGAGACTGACATAGCTATGTTTGATCTGTGGGACCCTACAAAATTCAGTATATTTTTCGTAAATTTCAAGGCCATGGCATTTTAAAAACCACAAACACCAGTTTCAGATATTTAAATCTTAAATTTCCTGTTACTGTAGCAAAGCAGGAATATGTTTATATTTTGCCATTTTTAAATACATGTAAAGTCCTTAAGACTTAGTATTTCTTATACTGGGCGTCCAAACCTATAAGGGGTTGGGCAAGACTTTTGAAGAGGGGTTCCAGTACTGCCATCCTTACTTCTGTGTTGCCTTCAGAGCTGTGTGGCTGAATAGCTTTACAGCCTCTAGAGTAGGGATGTCAAACATGTAGCCCGCAAACCTCTTCCGTCCAGCCTGCAACTGCGCTCCATGCAACTACAATCGCTATTAGGGGATGAGAGGAGACATCTCATGGTATCACAGAGCACAGTCCCATGTTAGTGCTCCATGATGCTGCAAGAGTGTACAGGACTCATGGTATTGCTGGGTATGCAAGACTGTGCTCCGCCAGACCACTCCCTCCCTAACAGAGAGAAAAGTCTTGCAGGATTGGGGAGTACAGTCTTGCATACACAGCAATTGGCAATGCCACAAGACTGTAGGCCCTAGTATTTCA
Organism: Podocnemis expansa; assembly: GCA_007922195.1. Taxonomy (NCBI): domain Eukaryota; kingdom Metazoa; phylum Chordata; order Testudines; family Podocnemididae; genus Podocnemis; species Podocnemis expansa. Next base: position 70,718,598 of record ML681963.1, read on the forward strand.
ATTTATGGTATGAAAAGCCCACTTGAAGTACATTTAAGTCAAATCTGGCCCACCATAGCAAATGAGTTTGATACCCCTGTTCTAGAGTGTCTCTAGAGCCTTACTGCTGCTGTTCAGAATTTGAGCTTGTGAACAGCCTTTGATTAGCCCAGTCATCACAGTGCCATACACCATTAGACTGCTGACAGGCTGAAGATAAGTGCAGTACGCTGGTAGTCGCATTGAAACAATGGAGACTGGAGGAATCTCTTGTATGCACGGAAGATGGAAATGTGGAAATATGCATCCTTTGAATTGCAGGAGTGTACCAGCCTTTTGGATCCAAGGAGGGAATGATGGAGACCAGGAATTTCATGCAGAACCTCAGTTTGAGGTACTTGTTCAGGCAATGCAGGTCCAGAATGGGCTGCAGGTTCCTTGGCCTTAGGAAATATCAGGAATAAAAACCCCTTCTTTCAAGTCTTGAGGAACTTCCTCTATGGGCCCCCACATACAGGATGGCTTCCACTTCCTGCATGAGATGTTTCTTGTGAGAAGGGTCCCTGAAGAGAGATGGAATTAGGGGATGTAAGGAGTGGACAAAAATTGCAGGGTGTATCCTACTGATAGTGCTGACCACCCAATAGGCCAATGTTATGTGGGATCACAATGCAGAGGAAGATAGGTGGTACAGAAACAAAGGGGAGACAGTGGATCCTGAATCCACTCTGGTATGCTATCCTTAGGCGTACGCCTCAAAAGAAATGCCTAGACCTAGCAGGGTACTTAAGTGAACACAGCTGGAAGGCTGAGGTGGAAGGTAATGGCTGACAATTCTTATAGCTCTTTCTTTTCGTCTTACACGAATCCTGCCTGGGAGGCCTGGAAAACCTGGGAGGCTGCAGAGACCTGAAATGCTTCCCAGAAGCTGGAGGTATGTGCAGACCCAGAGAGTGAAGTGTTGGTCTCCAGTCCTTGGGGCCATATAACCTAGAGTCAATTTGCTTAAAGAACAGAGCAGTGCCTTTGAAGGAGGTCCTGAACTGACTGTTACATCTCATGCAAGAGACAAGATGACTGAAGCCACAAACAGTGTCTCATGGTGACCGCCCTCATTCTTGCCATCAAATCAGCCGCACCCAGGTTTGCCTGTCTACCCCATCTCACTTTCCTCCATAATGGCCATGAGTTCCTCCCTCGACTCCTGTCACTGGAGTCCTTGAACTTGGCCACTGTGTCCCACAAATTTAAATCGTTATCTCCCCAGCAATGCCTGATGGTTGGAGGTATGGAGCTTGAAACTGTCTGTGGAATAAACCCCCCTCCAAATAAATCTAGTCTCTTGATCTCTTTTGGGTTTGTGTTGGTTTGCCCCTGCCTGCCACCAACAGGGACTCTGCTGGGGGTGAAAATATAAATATTCGAACCTGGTGGCCAGTAAGTTTTCTATCTTTTCCAAGGAAATGGACAGGGACAAAAGGATTTGCCAGAGAATCCTGACTAGCCCAAACACCATCTCATTGACTGCAAGAACTACTCTAAAGGAAACCACTACCGATAAGGCATCAATCAGACTGTGAATGGACTCCTTCCATTTCTCTGCCTCGAGCCCTAAATTTGTGGCAACCCTCTTCAGGACCTCCTAGTGAGCCCTGAAATAGTCTCACAAGAGCAGTTAGAAGAGACTGATACCACCCCATAAAGGGATGAAGAGGAAGCCAGCCCCATGGAAGTGACTAGTGGTTCCTCCTCCTCCACTTGAACTGCCTCCTTTGGTGGGTACTTCCACGACCTCTGTGCCAGAGTTGAGTTCTGATGCCAGTCAAGACAGTACCATGTTTACTCTCTGAAATGTGACTGAATATGACCATTTAGAAGGGGTGCCAATGGTCAGATGAACCCTACATGTTCCAGTACTGCCATTGCATGAGCGAGTATCCCAGTAGCAAATCATCCACTTAAAGGTACATGGAGATTACTGGCAGGCCCATCAAAGGGAGAGGGATGATGAGGGAATGACAGTTGGGGGTCTCAACTGTCCAGGGACCAAACAAGGGCCCAACAAATGGAAGGATAGATACAAGGAGGACAGATCCTCTCCTACACACCCTTCCATTCCCCTGCCACTCACACACTCTGCCTCTCTTCCTCCATCCCCAAGCCATGCTTCTTTATTATTATGAACCATGCAGGTTCCCAGGCATCTGAAGAGGTGGTATATGATACTCAGCTGCTCATGTTTAAAATTGATCTCCCGAGGAGTTGGAAGAAACTGGGAAGCTGAGTAGCAAATACTGCCTCCTGAGTGACACCAGAACCTGAATGGAACATAATGAGTAGAGTGGAATAATGAGTTATGTAACAAAGTGGAGTGCACCAGGAGTTGGTCCTGGGGCCTGTTCTGTTCAAAATCTTCATTAACGATCTTGATGATGGGATAGATTGCATGCTCAGTAAGTTCACGGATGACACCAAGCTGGGGGGAATTGTGGACATGCTGGAGGGCAGGGACAGGATTCAAGAAGACTTAGACAGATTGGAGCAGTGGGCCAAAAGAAATCTCATGTGGTTCAGCAAGGGCACACACAAAGTCCTGCACTTAAGACGAAAAAACCCCATGCACTGCTACAGGCTGGGGACCGATTGGCTAAGCAGCAATACTATAAAAAAGGACCTTGTGATTATGGTGGGTGGGAAGCTGGCTATGAGTCAGTGTGCTGTTGTAGCCAAAAAGGCTAATGGCATATTGGGCTGTATTAGTAGGAGTGCTGCCAGCAGATTGATAGATGTGATTATTCTCCTCTATTTGGCACTGGTGAGGCCGCACCTGGAGTACTGTGTCCAGTTTTGGATTCCCCACTACAAAAAGGATGTGGACAAATTAGAAAAAGTACAGCAGTGGACAATGAAAATGATTAGGGGACTGGGGCACATGACTTATGATGAAAGATTAAAGAAACCAGGCTTATTTAGCCTGCAGAAGAGAAGACTGAGGGGGGATTTGATAGCAACCTTCAATTACTTGAAGGGGTGCTTCAGAGAGAAGGGAGCTAGACTGTTCTCAGTAGTAACAGAGGACAGAACAAGGAGCAAGCTGATGTCAAGTTACAGCTGGGGAGGTCAAGGCTGGATATTAGGAAAAGCTTCACTACTCTCCTAGTGAGAAAGCATTGGAATGGGTTGCCGAGGGAGGTGGTGGAATCTGTCTTTGGAGATATTTACGGTCCAGTTAGACAATACCCTGGGCTGGGATATTTTAGTGACAATGGCCCTGCTTTTAGCAGAGGTTTGGAATAGATGACCTCATGAGGTCCCTCCAAACCCTATGATTCTACAATAAATAACTTCTGGTGGAAACCCACTTGAATCTAAACCATCCCTTTCTATGAGAACAGTTGATTGTTCTGCCTCAGGGCCTGGAACTGCTGTCAGTGGGCCTGATTATGGGTCTTCTCAGGCTCCCGTGAAGATTCTCAGTGCTGTGAAGTCTGAATGGTAGTACCTTGAACCAAGAGTTAGTTATTCCCCTCCCTCCTCACCCCCATGAATTTCAAGTACTTCCTGTAGGGTCGGTGGATAGCTAAATTAAAATAACCATAAGTCATAAAGACAGAGATGGAATGATTGACACATGCATTATTGTCCTGATTCTCAGGTGCCATGTGTATTTTTCAATCTCTTTAGGCCTGGAAAGTAAAAAGATAACTCCCCCACATCCCCACTTTTCTTCTTTGGGATAAGGAAATGAAAGAAGACTCTTTCATATCTCTCCTTTATGACTCGTGGATAAAACAATAAGGCCATGCTGCTTTGGAAGGGGCTCTCAGGAAAGGGATTCCCCGAAGAGGAAAGGGAATTAGTTTGGGTATGAGTTAACAAGGCAGCTGTGGCAGATGAAGCCGCAAACACATCTGTCTGTTGTAAGAGTAACTGTAGCTGGTGGAAAGGGGCAAGCTGATTCCCAAACCCAGATACAAGCTTTTGACTGGCTCTGGTGTGGCTCCTGACACTCCCATCAATAATTCTGACTCTGTAATGGTACAGAATTAACAATGGGAGATGACAATGATGGGAGTCTCTAGAATATTGGTGTCAGCAGGTACTCTGGGAATAGAACAGCCTTTGCCTCTGCCAACAGTTGTGTTGTTTTTGGTAAAGAGATGGTATATGGATCTCTCAGAATCACAGTGTAGTCTGACACTCTTTCAACAAATGGAGTGTTTCATCTGTTCTATTTCTAAAAAAAAAAAATCTCCATCCTGTCAAAGGATCCTCTATGGTGGCATGCAACAATTGTGGGGACACCTGATGCCAACAGCCACAAATCTCTCTTCATAACAGCAGCCCAGGCCATTGCCTTGTGGCCATGTCAGATGACCATGTGTTCTGGGCCACCATATGGCTCCTATAATTACCTACAGGTTTTTTAAAATTTTTTCTCTGGGATTTTGGAGATGAAGGGCATCATTCTTTCATAAGCAAGGAAGTTATGTTGTAAAACATAGCCTGAAATTAAAGCAGAGCTACATTAAGGGAGAGGAATACGCGTTAAGTCCAATGAGATCCAAATTTTCTGGGTCCTTTTCCTTTGGGGTTACCAAGAAATGGAGCAGTTGATGCTGTATAAGACAGTTGCCAAACTTTAAAAAAAGAGTCTAATTCAAAAAGGTGAAGAAAACATTATGCAGCAATTTTTGTGAAACAGATTCTGAAGCTCTCAAGAAAGCAGTAGGCTGGACATTTGCTATGTTCTGTCTTGTTGTCATGAGCAGTAAGGGAGAACTGAGGGAGAGAGTTGTGGTTGCTCAGGCCCACATCCTGACATAGAAGCACATGACGTGTTGCCCTGATGAATAGATCCTTTTAAATGAGATCACTGTTAAAGAGGCGCATATGCACCTACAGTGGGATCCACACAGCCACAATAAAAGTATCCCTCCAGCCTGTCTTTCTGATAATTATAAGTACTTTCATTAACTCTTTAGATTACAGGCAGATAAAGTATCACAAGATACTGAAGGCCAGAGATGGTTGGAATTCCCTCATGAGTAAATGACAGCATTTTATAAATACAAGAGTAATACAGACATTTTTTGAACAGCAAATCCTTATAAACGCTAACATTTCAACTGTTCTGAGAACCTTATCAGTTGCATTTATGTTCTAGTTCAGTTGTGAAATTAAAGCTTCAGTTAAAATATACTTTATTGCTAGAGAAAATAAATGCTATGTACATTTTCAGAAATAATTTTCTATCACAGTATGAAAATTAACGAGGAACACTGATCATCTGAAAATTTCCTAACTTTAAATATTCAAGTTTCTTTCAATACTGCTTTTGAAAAGGACTTAATATTCATTGCAGGATAGGAGTAAGTGTGTTGTTCTCATATTATAGATTTCATAAACAAAGTTCTCTTCTGTTTCAATAATTCTTTCTGTACATTTTCAAGCTGTTGCTTCCAAAAGTACACACCTGAGAAGAAAGCTGTTCTGGGATCCAGGTGACTGTCTGGGGCACTTGGGAGAGGGCTCTTCCAACAAACAACCAGTAACTTCTATTTTTTCTAAGGCAGCCAACGAGCGTTTTTTCTGGTTTTGGTAATTGCCTGTACAATGAAACCCTCATTATTCTTCTGATAAATATGCTGGCATCAAATTAATCCAAAACAAATATAAAAATAATGTCCCAGTATTTCATATTACCTGATTTAGCTAAGATACTTCTGCATTCCATACATTCCCAGTTTTCCTCCCCTGACTGCATTTGGGAACAGGCCAAATGAGTTCCACGTGAACCACAACACTGACAACGCCTGATTTCCCATTTACTAAAAGAGAAAAAACAAAAAACAAGCCACTGCATTTAGAATCAACACAGGACCAACAAAAGTAAAAGCAAAGACTGTTTGGCATAAATCCAGTCCACTTACATAGCCATAGATGCTTTATTTACCAAACTCTAATGAAATTTTTATATATATATATATATATATATATATATATATATATATATATATAT